>CM029787.1:14685480-15331044 GCA_017562165.1 Ectropis grisescens | reverse complement strand
GCGTGGAGCAGAAGTGTGGTGGTGCTCTTCTTCAAAAAAGGTGACAACACCTTGTTGAAGAACTACAGACCCATCTCACTTCTGAGCCACGTTTATAAGTTGTTTTCGAGGGTAATCACGAATCGTCTCGCACGCAGGTTTGACGACTTCCAGCCACCCGAACAAGCCGGTTTCCGAAAAGGCTATAGTACCATAGACCACATTCATGCGCTTCGGCAGATTATACAGAAAACCGAGGAGTATAATCGGCCACTATGTATAGCGTATGTGGACTATGAGAAAGCTTCGATTCCATCGAGACCTGGGCAGTGCTTCAGTCTCTCCAGCGATGCCGCATCGACTATCGCTATATCGAAGTGTTGAAGTGTATTTACAGCAAAGCCACAATGTCTGTCCGATTACAGGACCAGTGCACAAAACATATCCAGCTACAGAAAGGCGTGAGACAGGGAGATGTTATATCTCCGAAACTGTTCACTGCCGCGCTGGAAGATGTTTTCAAGCTACTGGACTGGAACGGATATGGCATCAATATCAACGGCGAATGCATCACTCACCTTCGGTTTGCCGACGACATAGTCATTGTGGCGGAGTCGATGGAGGACCTCGGTGCTATGCTCAGGGACCTTAGTAGAGTATCCCAACAGGTAGGTTTGAGGATGAATATGGACAAGACGAAGGTCATGTCAAATGTTCATGTCTCACCTGTACCGGTTATTGTTGGGAATACCACACTCGAAGTTGTTGACGAATACGTCTACCTGGGTCAAAAGATCCAATTAGGTAGATCCAACTTCGACAAAGAGGTCCAGCGAAGGATCCAACTCGGATGGGCAGCGTTCGGGAAACTTCGGCACATCTTTGAGTCCAAAATACCCCAATGCCTAAAGACGAAAGTCTTTAACCAGTGCGTGTTGCCAGTGATGACTTATGGAACTGAGACGTGGTCCTTCACTGTTGGTCTCATAACGAAGCTCAAAGTCACACAGCGAGCTATGGAGAGAGCTATGCTCGGAGTCTCTTTGCGCGACAGAATCCGTAATGAGGATATTCGCAAAAGAACGAAAGTGGCCGACATAGCTCAAAGAGTAAGCAAGCTGAAGTGGCAATGGCAGGCCACATCGCTCGCAGAACTGACAACCGATGGGGAAAAAGGTTCTTGAGTGGCGACCACGAACCGGGAGACGCAGTGTTGGACGGCCTCCCACTAGATGGACAGATGACCTCACAAAAGGTCGCTGGAAACCGCTGGTTGCAGGTTGCGCAGGACCGTTCGTTATGGAAATCTAGGGGGGAGGCCTATGTTCAGCAGTGGACGTCTTGTGGCTGATGATGATGATGATGATGATTATAAAGCTGAAGAGGTTTTTTGCTTGAATGCGCTAATCTCAGAAAGTACTGGTCCGATTTCAAAAATTATTTTACCGTTGGATATGTACGTGATCCTTGACTGCTATATATTATGTACTCGTACCATAAGCGAAGCCGGGACGGATCGTTAGTCTAATAAATAAAGCTTCAACATTTTCCCATGTTATTGCCTACCATTTCTTGTGAAATGTATAATAAACACCTTAGCATATTCAATTGGAACTCGGCTTTGGTCTTGATATTCAAAGGGCTACACTGTATACAAGCAAATCATTATTTTTAGCCGACTTCCATAAAAAGGAGGAGGTTATCAATTTTTTGTATGTTACCTGATTTCTCGAGAACCTCTGCACCGATTTAAAAATTTATTTCTGTGTTCGGATGGACATGCTTCCCGAATGGTCCCATATAAATCTTATCAAAATCGGTTAAGTGGTTTTTGAAATTTGAACCAAAATCTAAAATTTGCGTACAATTTTCTGGATGACATAGTTGTAGATTTCACAAAAGTTATGAAGCTCGACCCTGTCAATACAAAAATGCTTTAATAAAAACTTGTTTTTAACCCCCGACCAAAAACGGGGTGTTATAAGTGACGTCGATGTCTATCTGTCTGTCTGTCTGCTGTGGCACCGTAGTAGAGCTCAAACGGATGGGCCGATTTCGATGCGGTTTTTTTTATTTCAAGGTTAATACTCTAGCGGATGTTCTTGTATGGTTAATGTCGATTCAAGATGGCTGCCTTCACAAAATGGCGGACAAAATATTTCTTCACAACCTACCTCAATATGGGTATCAAATAAAAGGGCTTGACTAGTAGAATACTATACATTATAATAAATTTCAAATACAAGATGGCCGCTACCACAAAATGCCGAAATACATTTCTTTTTTCACAATTCCCTTAATATGGGTATCAAATGAAAGGGCTTGACTAGTAGAATGTTGTACAGATAACAAATCTAAGGTAGTCGGGGGTTAATCAAAACTTTTAGTTTTGTTCTCGTACACTAAAAAGGGTAAAATTAACTATTTTCGTACAAAAAATTAAACCGACTTCAAAACCACAAATAGGCACTCAAAAGCGAAAAATAAACTAAAATCATTATTATAACCGCTACTCACTCATCTATTTGAAGTCGGTGCTGTTGTGGAACTTTTTAGATAAAAGTAGAAACCTATTCAAAATCTGTCATTGTGAGTGATGTCTAAAATTGTAAAAATAAAACCGATCGTATTCGTTTTTTCGCAACAATATAAAACATTGTGTTTTTAAAACGTTTTTAATTAAAGTGTTGTGTGTAAAGAACCGTATCAGAATAGGAGCAAGAACAGTCTAACAACTGTGCCAACTTCCGCTCTGCTAACATTAACAGGTTATGGGCCCAAGTACGATGGAAAACATAACTGGAAAATTGCAAATCGGCCTTCTAGACGGCAAATCAAATTGGGACACTTGAAATATAAAGTCTACTCTATGTTGCGTATCGTTCCGAAAGCACTAGAGATAGTCGAAGGCTCGTTCCGAAGACCCACCGAACCAGCCGCAGGTGCTGGAGATGCCGAGTTTTCTGCCTACAACGCGAAGGTAGAGCTTTACGAAAAAACCGATGCAAGCGCTGTTCTGATTCTGACTACCAACATGAAGGAAGACACACTACGGAAGGTAATGCGCTTTAAACATGCTCGTGATGTATGGCTGGAACTTCATCGCCTTTACGACGGCTGTGATGAAGATAAAACATACAATCTTTGTATGAATTTCTTTGGCTTCAAAAGGACCCGACAGATGACGTAGCCACACCCTGTCAAAATTAAAAAATATATGGACGGACCTGAACCAGGAACTTATGCGGGACAATAACAAGGAACTACCTGAGCTGCTCCTGATTTGCAAAGTCCTGGACACACTGGAAGAATCCTATTTTTCATTTAGAAGCAGCTGGCTACTCATTCCAAAGGTGGACCGTACGATTGAAAGCTTAACGAGTCACCTATGCGCCTATGAACGTGCACGCCGTGGTAATCCCGTATCACAGCCTGAAGAAGCCTTAGTAACTACAAGCGCACCGTGCAGTGAGAGGAATAAGGACAAAAAGTTGAAATGCAACTATTGTTTGGGTATCGGCCATCGTGTCCGAAACTGCAAAAAGTGGATCCAAGATGGCAAACCTCCTAAGAGCAGCAACCCTCGCCCTCAACCTCCAACTCTGCAAATGCCGTAACAATGTCCGTAGAACACACCGAGGTTTTTCTTGTTGAAAAGACACCGAGAATTGGTACGTAGATAATGGCGCGACAAGCCATATCACCAATCGGGCCGATTTACTACAGAATTTTGAATATTTTGACGCTACTCATACTGTGACCACCGCCAATGGCAATGCAGTCGATGCCAAAGGAAGAGGCTCAGTCGAGCTCGAAAGTAAAATCAATGGAAAACGACAACGCGTTATCCTTAAAGACGTCTGGTACGTTCCGGCCATAAATAAAAATTTATTCTCAGTGTTAGCGATTCATGACCGAAATCCCAACAGCTCCTTTACCTCTAAGGCCAAAGAATGCACCGTCTTTGTCAATGGAAAGGCGAGCTTAACAGGACACCGTCAAATGCAGGGTGGTCTTTACCAGCTCGACGTTATAAACATACCACCACAAAAATCCTCGGAAGTCTGTGCAACCGCCGACACCATGCAACTTTTCCACGAGAGATTCGCACATCAAAACAAGAGGCATGTAAAAGCCACAGTTAAGCGCGAACTGGGCCTTGATCTCCCTCTTGACAAGGATACATGCGAAGGTTGCATTTATGGAAAACACCATAAACTGAAATTCGGTACGAGATCTCGAGCTACAGCGCCAGGAGAACTTGTGCATACTGACGTTTGCGGACCTTTCCAACCGAGCTGCTCGAGATACAAATACTACGTGTTATTCAAAGATGACTTCACAGGCTATCGTATGGTTTACATGTTACGACACAAATCGGAGGTCAAGGACAAACTCGCTTTGGTCCTCAAACAGTCGCAGACTGTCGGACATCCAATAAAATGCCTACTCAGTGATAGCGGTGGTGAATTCGATAACAAGTCCATTCGAAAACTACTAGACTCGCATGGAATTCAACAAAGACTCGTCACACCGTAAACGCCGGAGCAGAACGGAGTTAGCGAGCGAGAAAACCGAATTCTGTTGGAAACTGGCCGTTCTATGATGTACGCACACGAGACGTTGCCTCAGAGGCTCTGGGCGGAGCTGATCAACACTGCGGCCTACATCCTGAATAGAACTGGTCCGACGAGAGCAAACGACAAATCTCCGTATGAACTTTGGTTTGAAAGAAACCGGTGATCAAACACTTGCGCATTATAGGATGCACCGCGTACGTTCACATTCCAAAGCAGAAACGTAAGAAATTGGACAAGAAAGCAACCAGAGGCAGACTTGTCGGATACGACGAAGATTGTTACCGGATTTGGATCGATGATGGAACTAATAGACTCGTCCGTTCACGTGATGTGATTTTTGATGAAAAGCCCCTTCCAATCAGGGAAAGTATCCCACCGACTGAAAGTACAGACACGAATACGAGGGACTATACTTTCCAATTGCCAATAAGCAATACGAACGACACGGAAGAGCCAGGCACATCAGGAATCCTTCAAGATACAAATACTAATGAAACCGAGGGAGTTCACGGTTCTTATGAAGAACAGACATGCTCCGAACGACATGAACGTATTCTCGAGGGAGATCATGCGGAAGAAATCCATGTGGAAGAATATGTTCATGAACCCAGCTTAGAAAACGATGAGGTTTTTCATGATGCTGAACCTACGCCACCACGCTACAACCTACGCGACCGAGATCTCATTAGAAAACCGCAGAGGTATGACGACTTCATATGCGCTGCTGAGACCTATCCATCGAATTACTCTGACGCATTAAAGCGTGATGACCGAGAGGAATGGCGCAAGGCAATGGACAGTGAAATGAAATCTCTGAAGGACCTCAATGTGTGGACATCATCAGAGTTGCCTAAAGGTAGGAAAGCCCTTCCATGCAAATGGGTTTTACGGATTAAGAAGAATCCTGATGGAACCGTCGACAAGTATAAGTCGCGACTTGTTGTCAAGGGTTTTAAGCAACGGAAAGGAATGGACTACGACCAGACATTTAGTCCTGTCGCCCGCCTTGCAACAATCCGCGCCCTATTGAGTGTCGCCGCACAGGAAAACCTGCACCTAACACAGTTTGACGTCTGCGCAGCGTTTCTCAACGGAAAACTGCAAGAGGAAATTTACGTGCAACAACCGGAAGGCTACGCTGACGGCTCTGGTAAAGTCTGGAAGCTCAATAAAAGCCTCTACGGTTTGAAGCAAGCTCCGAGGTGTTGGAATTCTTGTTTTGAAGAAATCTTGTTGGATATGGGCTTCAGACAGAGTGAAGCTGACTGTTGCCTTTATATAAAAGATGACACGAACGGCAGGAAACTACTTATCGCCCTCTACGTCGATGATGGGTTGGTAGCTGCCTCAGACGAGAAATTGGCCAGTACCTTTTTAAGTAACCTAACGCAGAGGCTACAGATCACCACAAAGCCTGCATCATACTATCTAGGCCTGCAAATTGTGAGAGAAAAGGACGGGTCAATTTTCATAACTCAGGAAGCCTACGCCAAGAGGATTCTGGAGCGATTTGGGATGACCGATTGCAATCCCGTTTCGACGCCTATGGAAGTGCCATCTCATTCAGGGAAAGCTGGAGAAGAAAATTTCAAATTTCCATACCGTGAGGCTGTTGGCGCTTTAGCATATTTAATGGTGGGAACACGTCCCGACATAGCTTATGCAGTAGGAGTCGCCTCGGAAGCTAGAATCGCCCTCCAGAGAAGACTGGCTACGTGTTAAGAGGATCATGCGCTACATAAAAGGCACATGTTCCTATGGCATCAAGTATAAGGCGCGGCATCTGCCGGGCGTACTTGAAGGTTTCAGCGATGCGGATCATGGCGGAGATCAAGACACTGGACGTTCAACGACAGGAGTCGTCTGTCGTTACTCAGGAGGAACGATTTCTTGGCTAAGCCAAAGACAAGCCTCTGTCGCGATCTCAACTGCCGAAGCTGAACTTGTAGCGGCCAGTGAAGCTGGAAGAGAAATAGTCTGGCTGACAAAGGTGCTACAAGATCTGACCGTGCTGACCGAGACACCGATATTACGGGTGGACAATGAAGCAGCAGTTCGTCTTGCCCACAACCCAGAATTTCATAAACGAACCAAGCACATTCGCATTCGTCACTTCTATGTGAGAGAACTAGTTGCAGAAGGTGCTTGTAAAGTAGAGAGGATCAGCACATCGCTTCAAGTGGCCGACATCCTCACGAAAGCCCTATGTAGACCGACCTTCTCGCCACTTCGAGACGCTCTAGGTCTCACGTCTCCATCGGCAGACTATTGAATAAGGGAAAGTGTTGTGGAACTTTTTAGATAAAAGTAGAAACCTATTCAAAATCTGTCATTGTGAGTGATGTCTAAAAAATTGTAAAAATAAAAACCGATCGTATTCGTTTTTTTCGCAACAATATAAAACATTGTGTTTTTAAAACGTTTTTTAATTAAAGTGTTGTGTGTAAAGAACCGTATCAGAATAGGAGCAAGAACAGTCTAACAACTGTGCCAACTTCCGCTCTGCTAACATTAACAGGTGCCAGTCAGGTCAAAAAAGTTAGTAGATTGATGCTATGTAGGCACAGGTAAGTAGTATATATCCACTACCTGTTAGATTTGGCTGGCACCGACTTCAAATAGATGAATGAGTAGCGCTTATAATAATGATTTTAGTTTATTTTTCGCTTTTGAGTGCCTATTTGTGGTTTTGAAGTCGGTTTAATTTTTGTACGAAAATAGTTTATATTATTTATATTTAATAAAAAATATTTGAACTAACTTTTGAGAGTCCCTTGTTTCCAAATTAAATATGTTTTACCAAAAATAAGTAACATTTACTTTAAGCATGGTAAAATCACGTTGTATTTTACCTACTAATAAATATCTATTTATTTCGTAGCATAGTTAAAAGTCCAATTTGATTAAGATCGCGTGCTCGGGGAAGTTCTGAATAATACGGGTAGAACCTTTGGACACACTCGTCTATATTTACGGAAAGAGCTCTGACTTTCATTCGTCAGACCTCAATATGATGCGGAACCCTTTTCATCCATTTATCAATTCAATAGAATTTTCTTTATGAGTACAAATAAGACAGCTGAGTGATAACACTCGGTAAAACTGCCTTTGAATGCTTTTTTTTGGAAATCTTAAATTTAACCCACTGTGACAGAATCAACGTTTCCTCAGCTAAATATGAATGCGCAATTAAGATTGTTGCTTAAATTAATATAAATGTCTACCCTACCGTCTAGTGATCTCTACAGTAATTACAAGGTAAGTAGGTCACAACGAAGCGTGAGAGCGATAAAGACATCCTTTTCGTTCACAGCTCTGATAGATTTAGATGCAAGCAGTAAGTCTGCTATGCACGGAGGAGCTCTATTTCACGCAATACATTGTCTCTCCGGGAATAAAAATAAATCCGGGAACGTCATAAAAGAAAAGAATTTATACCACTGACGAGGGGAAGTGAGAGGTCTTAGCAAAAGGGAAGAATTTGTCACGCTGACACATTTCAAGGAAAGAGTGAGTGAAGGAATAAGGAAACGGTAGATAGTAAAGTAAGTTAGGATTTGAGAAAAGCGTTTTTAAATAAAGCTGTAAGTTTTGGTCTACTTTTGTTTCTAAATATATGGGCGGATAATCTCTGACGGAACAAAGCGAGTTGTTCCTATTTCGCGGATGGCTTCCAATATCTTTTTCGCGTGTTCGATCCCAATCCGCGAGATTACTTTCTTTTCTCCGTCGGATGTATTGAATGAATAAATGAAAGTGAATTTACTGATTGACGAAAATAAATAAACAATTTTAGGTGTTCTTTTAGATGCTATGCTTTATACCTAATTCAGTATTAATGTATTGGATAATGGTAAAGGTTTCATTTTTAATGATTTTTGTCCAAGGCTGGTTAATGTTATACCTTGTCAGAATTATAGTTTCCACATTGCTCTACAGGTTTTCGTTTATTTTTAGATATTTTATGTGTAACTCAATAATTTATTTCATTTAGTTATAATATTAATATCATTTCCTAGTATTTTACCAGTAATACCTAATTAGTTACTGCAAAAATATAATATTCCAGCAAAGGATGTTATTAAACCATTACAGAAGTTTACTCTTACCTGATATGACTTCTCCTCTTGGACTGAATTTACATATAATTAAACTATTGATTTACTCGTATTTCACTGTTTGTAAGCGAAAGAAATTTTTATTTCATTTCAATTTCATCTGCGGGGCTACAGCATTGGTGCATTAACAGTTTATAAAAGCATAGATATCGTGTTTCACAAGCTTAACAATTTCGTTAAAACATTTTCGTTGTTACATTTAACAGTTTCGTCTAGTGTATGTCTTTGTACTACAGAAAAGTTGCTGCAAAACGAATTAAAAACTAACTTTTTCTTTGCAAAACGTGACAAAGAGGTGTCGCTGGATTTCCTAGCGAAAAATTATGGTCTGTGACGCAGAGTATCTCTGACAAATAGTGTTACGTTTTGCAACATTTTAAACTAAAAGTTAATACCTCCACCAGGAGTTTCTTCCCAGTTTTAGTCGTACGAGACTTTTCATGAAAAATATAGCATAATTCTCTAACTCAGCTCGCTTACTTAATTGCTTTGCTCTCCGCGGTTAATTGTGCTATTCTCGAACAAAACAATCTTTAATTGTCTGTTTTGTTAGTTAATTATGTTTGTTTGTAGTCTCTTCGTTCAATCTTTCTCTGGGGCGGAGCTGGGAATGTTGTACCGTGGTTGTTGGAAACTTGTGTTATTTTGTAGTAAAGTAACTTGAGTTTGAGTTTTACTAAAGGTTTGAGTTTACTTTTGTGATAATAACGTCTAGACTGTGGAATACGTTGCCTATGGGGGGGTTTTCCAATATAACCACGGGGAAAAAATCTAAATCGGTTTTTCTATAAATACACACTCCATCGTAGACTGCATCATCACTTAACATCGGGCGAGCAGGTGGTCAAGTAGTCATCGTTAGTCAAAATAATTAAAACATAAAACTCATGTTTGAGTTAAAATGTTTGTTTGTTTTTTTTTATTGAAACCAACGGAATAGGTAATTTTAAAAGAATGAAACCAAAATAGCAGACTCAAGAAATAGCTATAAAAGTCAAAAGCACCCAATTACAAGTGTGATAGAAGTGGACGTTTTGAAGCACGCCAGATGATTGTTGTTGGGTCAAAAGTTACAATGATAGATAGATAGATAAACTCTTTGTTGCTCTTCAATTACAAAAAAAATACAATAATACAGAAAAATAAAGAAACAATTGGCGACCTTGTCGCTAAGAGCTTTTTCCATGCCGTGGAAGCCAGATTCCAAACGACGACCCGTGGGTTTACTGCCTAACTAAATCTGCTTTGGCTTTACTATTTCTTTCTCTATAATTTAAAGTGAAAAGAGAGAGAGAGAGAGAGAGAGAGAGAGAGAGAGAGAGAGAGTAATATCAAAGCTAAGACAGTATTAGTTGACGTTGGCGAGCTGACACCAAAAGATTGGCCAGATTTAGCCGCATATTGGGTTAGAAAATCTTTGAGCAAAATTGAAAGTCACGTGTTTTCTGATGAACGAAATGTGGACGATTGAGTAGAGGTAGTACGTACTAAGAACAAATGCTTACCCGCTAACTGCTTAGATGGCCAATTTTGAGATATGGGGCCGATGGTACATCTAATAACTGATTTTCAAGTATGTAGCAATATCTTAAAAAATAAGGCCCCAATACTCCCAGACACTTTTCGTCGGCCGTTTTGCTTAACAGACGCTTTAAAACTCCCAAAATAATGACATAACTTCACTTAAATTCTCATACTCTATTTAGATATAAATATGTTTATCAAACAACTATTTTAAAGCCGTTTCGAAACAGACAGATCGATGTAAGGGGCCAATCATCCCTTAAACTCAATTTAATGCCTCTATGGGTAAGAGCGCGAGGCTGAGTGAGACATGTATTAGCAAATATTGACTTCAAATTGAGTACTTACATTACCTAAACATAAAAATGGTAAAAAAGATAGTGGTTTTCCATAGTATTTCAAGAATTGCTTAAGCTATTGATAAAAACCAATTCAGCAAAAACACTCGTCGAAAATCTGTTATCGGCTCTACCCCACTCGAGCATGTTTATTATAATAGGAATCCCGGATTATTTGGGGCTACACACAAAACGTATGAACGAAATGACCTACCTGCGTGAACTTATTATCTTGTACAACTCTGTGGCGTCCGTGTGGTAAAATCGAAAATCGGAAAAATCAATGATTGGCTTGAGCTAACACAATACAAATACTATAATAATAATAAAATACAAATACGTATAAATGAAAACAAAAAATCCTTCGATGTATAGTAAATTATTTTAGTGGGTTTTATAAGTGACAGTCTTTTTAGTTGCGTAAGTCATTTCTGTGTATTCCTGTACGAATACTACCTCTATAATTGTTACGGATTCACTCGGGTAAATCAAGTGGAATATGAAGCAATTCACCGTTAATCCATGCGAAATATATTGTATTGTGTCTCCAATAGTCATGGTAGTCCGACGGTAGCTGGACGCGTCTTTCGAATGAAATTTTAGGACCTTTTTGTTTTCCAACTTGCTGAAGAAAAGTATATACTTATTGAGACGTAAAAATGTATATGCACTGTTTAAAATTTTACGTTAACATACGTATGGGTTACCGAGAACATAGTGCTTGAACCTGGATCTAAACATCGGGGACTCGCTCTATCAAACCACGGGAGATTTCCTGCAATTAATAACGATAATGTTATTTACAATACATTTGTGTTTCTATTACTTGTGTAACCTTCGACATATAAAAGATAAGTTTTATAAGTTAGACGCCTTTCTCAATTAGAGAAACTAAATTCAAAACATTGACTTAGGATTTTTTTTCGCTACGCAAAAAGATTTACAAATCAAGGGAGCGAGAAATCATAGTCAAGTTGAAAAAACCCCGAGAGAAAGAGAGAGATTGAATGAAGAAACGTCATGTCAAGTTTATTGATTGATTTCCGATTAAAGCATGAGAGCAAATGATTAAACTTTGATTAGGAAACGTTACGAACACACTTGAACAAAACTGTAATTTTCCCAGGTCAATAAATAATATCTAATAAATCAAAAGTAAAATCGAGTTTTTTATTTTATAAAAAAAAAAGTATAATATACGAGGTTTTACTTTTACTTACCTATACTATAAGTATTGATAATATAATATCTGAATGAAGGATTAACCACTGCTATAAAATTTGAAAATCGAACGAATAAAGAAGGAAAGTAGGGCTTGTGTGAATTCTATTCTACGCTTTCTGTTCGATTCTTTTAAGTGTTAAGGTGGATCCTAACGCAAACTCGCTCGCTAGTACATTTTGTGTGTGAAACGCTTATGTTTTACAATTTGGTATCCTATACCTTTCATAAATTATTCGATTTAGCTTACTGTTCCACACATTTCAAGCATTATTGTACCTAATGCATACACTTATGGCTATCAAATAATATTAAACGGTTGGTTATTTCGATCTAAGTCATTGAGAATATGATTTATTTCTGTTGGCGGCACTAGCGCATGTGACGTACTGCCGTTTCCTCACAAGATGTTATTGCTCCCTGCATAAAAAGGCCTGCCAACTCAAACAATCAATAATGTGAAAGTGCATCGTATACAACACTATTTTCAACGCACTTATAAACAGTCACTAAAGGATATTTTTAAATGTATATATTTTTATCATGTCTCCGCGCTGTGATTGTGTATGTTATACATCCTAAATCCACGATTTAAATGAACACTAGAAAAGTATTTACATGTCAACGATCCAAGCTATTTGCCTATTTGTTTGATCAAATGGCTGAGGATATCATTCGTAAACGGCGTCGTTTAATAAAGAGGCTAGGCTGCTGATTGAACGGCTGACTGATCTTGTTGG
The DNA here is from genome assembly GCA_017562165.1 of Ectropis grisescens. Taxonomy (NCBI): domain Eukaryota; kingdom Metazoa; phylum Arthropoda; class Insecta; order Lepidoptera; family Geometridae; genus Ectropis; species Ectropis grisescens. Next base: position 15,318,544 of record CM029787.1, on the reverse strand, counting down.
CTGCGACGTTAACATTATACATTTATAATCAATACGGCATATTATTTCATCCTATGATGCAGGTTATTTTACTCATTATTAAAAGAAAAAATATCATACTAACTTATTATAAATAAATCCAATTTCAAACAGTTACTGCTAAGCTAGTATAACAGACAGACAGTATTTAGAATCGAATGTGCTCCGTCGGTTAGTGCTCGCTGCCCTGATATATCGTCCAATAAAGTCGCGACGTGAAGAACAGCCGCGATCCCATTAACGTCGCACGCAAAACGATTTCACGCGATTTGTAGAGCCACTGATTTGTGTGCACTTTTCAAACAGACGGGAAAACATACCGATAGGAAATAATTTGCTTTTTGCCACTTTTCTCATTACAAAGTATGAAAAGTTAAGATGTCAGTGTTATGCAACTTTATTTTTCAAGGCAGTTAATGTTAATTTATATTAATAATAACTTGTTTTGACACTTTTCTCATTGCTTGTAGCTTGTAGGTATAATAAGCTCAAACAAAGTTTTATGATAACAAGTAAAGATCTCAGTGTTATGTAACATAATTTTGGAAGGAGTTAATGATTTAAAAATGACGCATTTACTAAGTTTTAAATTAGTTACATATTGGGTTATTTGATCCAACTAGCCAGATTCTAGATTTGACTGTTTTCATGAAGAGTGCATACGCGCGATCGCGCCTGTTTGGCACTGCGGCCAACAACGCGGTGCATACGTAAAGTTAGCATCAGTTTTCAGTCAGGTTTTCAGGAGTCAACTAAATAAAAATATTTTACAAAACTATGGGAAGCTGTTTCTGAGTAGGTAATATAGAATTAATATGAAAAAATAAGTACATTTGAATCGTGGACCTCCTCTTTTTTGATATTTATTAAAGCTGCAGTACTGAGTCCGAAGTTAAACAAATCAAAGTCCAAGTAAACGCTTTATCTAAGTTAAGGTCGCATACAAAACGCCAGTCGATATAAATATTTCTCCTCAGTGCGATGCGCTGTTGCAGTTTGTTAACGAGAAACTCGACTGAGAAACTATTCTTTAATCCTCTACTTCTAAACTGGGCCAATTACTGTGGATGGCCTCTATAAGTATTTTAAAGACCAGCAGCTCTGATTTTATTTACGATGACTGATAATGCTCCGAGTAGTGCAAATTTCGTTAAGCTAACTGATTTGTTTGCAATTATTTTTTAAATAGTCCATACCCATAATTAGATATTTATATTTAACAAGTATTACCAGTTAGAAGACACAGTAAATTACTAGGTGCATTATCTGCTATATACATCATCAATACAATACAAAGTAGTGAAAAAGAAAGTGTTCTTCTCTTAGTTATTTTTTTTAAGTAGATATAGTGTGACGAGACAAGTAGAACATGTGCCTGATGGTAAACAACGTGCCCTGTCCATAACAGCACAGTGACACGCAGCTATTGGAACAAATGAAAGAGTACCTTTAGAGTATCATTACCTAGTACTGCACTGCGCTCGTCATCCAGAGATATGTTTTGTCTTTATGCCCTGTGATTTCATTGGAACCATTGCCCTTCAAACCGGAACACAGTGATGTTTTAACTGACATTACTACTTTACTGAGTTTAAATAATAAAAATGTCTGTATGCTAAATACTCTGAAAAAAAATGTAAGCTGACTATAAACAAGGCTCAGACCAGGAGTCCGTTGAGATCAATTTCAAGAGAAAAATAAACAATTAATGTCGAGCACGGTACGACCAAATTCTAGTCATTACAGATTAGATGACCTGAGACAAAGGCAAAGTTTCATTTTACTTTGCTAAGTAGCGTTAATCCATGAATACGTAAAAAATATAGCCTTTTGCGATTTTTTGTTTACACAATAGCACCAAAGAGACGTCAAAGCGCGAGCAGGTGCGAAAAACTTATTCACATTACTTTGTTCACCGAGAGCCTATTTTACAGCTGCTCCGGAATCCTCGTACTTTTATGAATGTTTTCAATTGTAAGAATTGCCGTAATTTAAACTTGTACGGCCACTTCCATTTGTACAAATTCTACAATTTGTTCGGAGATTAGGTACTTATCCTCCACAGAAAAATTGTAAAATATTATCCCCTATCCCGCGGTCCGTAATGGATACGCGTCGCAGCGCATGATCTTGCCTCTATTCTACGTGAAATTGCCGCTAAATTGCTTTAGAAATATTCTTGCTCAATGTATTTGATAACGGAGTGGTACCAAATTTTTTGTGACGTTTTTATTCAAACAAAGTATATTGTTTTAAATTTGAAAGTCTGTGATTGAAGATAACAAACCAGTGACTACGAAGTTGGGTTTAGTGGATAATTGGATATTTTTAAGGTCGTGAGTCGTCGGACGAATTTATCAAAATATTGGTACTTGTTTAAATTTAAAGGTTTAGTGTCTGTGTATTTCAAATAAATGGAAATTGGCTAACCCCACTAATATTATAAATTTGAAAGTTTGGATGTTTGATGCTCAACTCATCATTATCAACCTCGGGATGGCTGGACGGATCGGGTTGAAATTTGAAACACACACATATTGTAGTGTGTAATGGTAAATAAACTGCTCTTTATTATCAGAAAATCTCAAAATATGCAGTCTACGCGGGTAAAACCGCGGGGCAATGCTAGTGTAATTATGAGAGTTACATACACAGTGTGTGCATTTTAAATATTTACTATTCATATTTCATTTATTTTAGTAATTGATATAGTTTATTTTGGTAAACGTTCCTTGCGTTCTTGAGCCACCGGGTCTTATTAGATCCGATGGAAAGCGTCTGGATGGTATGGCGTTGGTGCCTTGGGGGCACGGCAAGTGCTTAGTGTGGGACGCACTGTTGCGGCTACGCACCTTGATCGCACCATCTATACTCCGGCAGCAGAAGCGGAGGACGCAGCAATTACAAAGCGCCAGAACTACGCGGCTATGGAGCCGCAGTACTTTTTTGTTCCGGTGTTGCCGTGGAGACGATGGGCAGTTGAGGAGCCGATGCGAAGGATTTAATCCGAGAGATTGGGCGTTGTTTACCTAACCAAAGTGGTGACTCCCGCTCTGACTCGTTCCTGAGGCAGAGGATAGCTATCGCTATTCAGAGAGGCAACGCAGCCAGCGTTTTGAAGAGGTTTGACTCTACGTTTGTGATAAGAACATCTAAGCTGTGGAATGAGTTGCCTGAGTGGGTTTTCCCCGATAGTTATAATCTTGGTGTCTTCAAATCGAGAGTGAATCGGTTTCTTCTAGGTAAACACGCTCCATCGTAGACCGCATCGTCGCTTAACATTAGGCGAGATGGCGGTCAAGTGTAAACCTATAAAAGTAAAAAAAAAAAAAAAAGTTTTGAGTACGTTTGCACCAGGACGATTCAGGGTGGGTTATTTTATTTGTGGACTTATTATGACTTTGTGGACTTGTATTACAATAAAATTTTGATTTGACATGTGACTATATTATTTTGATTTGGAACAAATATTTCATTCCTTAAAGATTATAATGTAACTACATTTTAAAAAGAGTTTTTGATTAATTGCTAGGCTGTTGACTGTTGAAATTCTTAAACAGTTAACATTGAGCCTCAAACTAAGCTGGCCCTGTATTTTAGGCGCTCTGGTCCAGGTTTCTGTTTGAATAAAACATTTCACCTTTCACTTTAGGTGTTAATTACCCATATTCTGGACTGCAATTTTTTGGACAACCCATTTTCAATTTGTTGACATATTAAATTGAATATAAAATACATTTCATCCAATAAACAGCTCGATGGAGGTAGTAGTTGTATAGCGGGATCTTAGTCCATGTGTGTATCTATCAGGGAAAGTGAGATTACCCCGCCTTCCTTACAGCATGCGTTCAAAATGGATAACTGACGATCGAGTGCTTTGAACTCTTTTCTGTGTATTTATTTATTTTACGATTATAATTTTAGGTTCTTTGTTACCTCTATAAAATGGTTGATTTACCTTCGTGGCGATAATCCGTCCAGGTTAGGAACTCAGGTTCTAGACCTTCATTGATCTAATTTAACTACCTATAGTCAATTTATTCATTATTGTATTTTCATTGAGATTTTAGTTGTACAGATCGTAAATACGAGAGAATGAAACAGTTTTGTTGACAAGGTGCAACGAGAGCTTTACTTAATGGGAATCATATTTCATTTTGCAGAAGGGCGGGATTTCCGTGACCCCTGCGTCGAGACAATATAACTCCGCCTTTGTAGGTCTACCAACAGTGCATTAATGGAATCGTGTTAATGAAAAATATGTTTAAATTAAAGTGTATAAATTATTTTAGCACCATTTCTCGTACTTGTTCGTCTCGTTCTCGTAAAAACCTTTGAGATTATAATCTAGCGACACATGATTACAAACTAGCCCAACTTACCGTGAGATTACAATCTCATGCATTAGATTATAATCTGACGATGTTGTAAATTTTACAGTGAGATATAATATCACAACACATTATAAAACAAAGTTCTCCGGGGTATCTCTCTGTCAGTGTGTTTATCTGTTCGATATAAACACAAAATATACAGTAGAAATAACGAAAGAAGAAATTTAAGTATACTAATAAGTGTAGGAGGTCTCCGAAAAAAAAAACAGTCTGAGCGCTTTCAACAAAAACACTGTATGTTTGTTTTTTATTAATGAACTACAGAGGTAATTTTTCAGCCAGTGCAAATTGGGTTTATCAATTTCGCTGGAACTGCGATATAGTGTTCTTGAATACATACACGTAAGTGCCAAACGGGCAGCCGTCGCGCGCGTGCACTCTCCTTGAAAAAGGCCGCCGGACGTTGGCGAAACTCGAGTCGGATTGACCGACCGTATATACGTGAGTGTCCCGTTATATAATAAAATACATACACGTAGTTAGCTAAATCATACTTACAGAACTAGTTCCATAAAACCTTAGATTGATGGTGCGTTTCTAAAAAAAATATTAATAAAAAATCCGCTTTTGAGTTACTTACATATATTTATTGCTCTGTTTACAAAATAGCCGAATTAAGTATATTAGATATCTGGTTGACGAGCGCAGTGCAGTGCTAGATAATGATTTGGACTCTTCATGTTCCAATAGCTGCGTGTAACTGTGCTGTTACGTGGCAGGCATGTTGCTTACTATCAGGCAAATGTCCTTCTCGTGTCGTCACTCTTTAAAAAATTCATTTAGTTTTATTATAATCTAGTAATTTGACTAAATCAAATCAGGATTTGACCAAAATCCTTAGTGGTCCACGATCATATCCTGATTTAGTTATCATTTGAACTTCAAATCGATTTTACAAGTATGAAAATAAATGTAGTTGATATGCTTGTGATATTAGGCACAGCAGGATTTTTTCATTCACTGCTAAATACATATAATCCGGTTTCATTGTCATCTCGACTGATACAAAGCAACGATGCTGTCTACGATAAAGTGCATTAACCTAGAACCTAGAGGGACTTCACTACACGATTAAACGACACCAAGATTGTATCCCTCAGGAAAAAACCACTAAAGAAGAGCATTCCACAATCTCTCTGTCCGTAAAATGAAAGTGGTATCCATACCTTTTCGCTCGAGGCTTTGGAATGTCACCTATAAAACGGTGTCACCTATTTAAGTTTCAAGTTGTTCGATAGAAAAACAGCAGGTCTACTATGAAGTCCGATAAACGATATATCGGCCGGAGTTATGGACGTTTTATACCACGAAACACAATCGGTCGGACACAAAAACTGTCAAATTAGCGTCGGTCGAGAAAGTCGAGATGAACGAAACGCCCGATCAGATCAACCAACCGATTGTGTTTCGTGGTATAAAACGTCCATAACTTCGGCCGATATGTTGTTTATCGGACTTCGTAGTAGACCTGCAGGCTTTGATGTAGATCAGACGCACATTTACTGAAATATATCCAATTAAAAACCGATATACTAACTACTTCGTAGCGATATTTAAGCGAACTAATAGACCTCTATTAGTTCGCTTAAATATCGCTACGAAGGGTTCAACCGAAATTGGTAAATCCAATTTGCACTGGTAAAAAAATACTCACGTTTCATTTACAGTTCATTCATAAATAACAAACTTATATGGTCATCGTCTCTTCAACAAACGTATTGCATTTGACGCGTGATAAATTTTTGCCATTGTGGAATTGTGTTTGATGCGATGACGCTTTGTCGTGCACTGACGCATCTTATTCAGGGCTTTCATGAGCCTACTTGATTAATTGCTTTTGTAAAGACAATGTGAACCTAGCTCTTATTCCACAATTACGAACTTAATTGATTCAGCAGCGCTCTAAGTACGATTAAATAGTGAAATAATATTAATACTGTTGTAAATTGTATGAAAAATAATATTTTATCGCCTTCTAGGCAGTGATTTTAACTGTAGTAGTAGTGTAAAAAAAATGGCAGTCATAGGAACTGTCAATAGAAGTGAAAACTTAAAACTCAGAATTTGATAGTTTACTTTGGAAACTACGCGGGTGAAACATGGCCATCTAAGAATGCATCGGCTTTTCTAGATTTCATAACGCATTTTTAGATAGCCAATGGGAAATGCTCACGCGTTTTTAGATGGCCAATGGGCATTGTCCCGAGTTTACCCGAAGATCTCTTATTATACCCTAGCGTGACGTTACAATCCAATTCACAGCCCACGTATAATCTGTATGTTCCGCGCCAAAAGAAGATTTCACTTCAATAATTATTTATTTTCTCTGAAAAATTAAAAACTGCCTTAAATTTTTTTAAGTTCAATTAAACCCGCGAGGACAGCTAGTAATTTATATGACAGAGCAATGTTTGTAAGATTGAGTTTTAATTTATAAACGTTATTATTCGAAATATTTGGAAATAACATTGTACTTGTATTCAGTATAATAATATATTAAGTAATTTTAATTGTATGATCAATGTCATTACAACCATTAACGTATATTGTCATATAATTTTATACTCTTTACTGCAATATATTGTTACATGATATTTCATTCAACAACCGACTTTATTTATTCATTCATATTTCGGGGGAGAGCAGCTCTTTACTGCTCGTCATTTTTATGACGTCATAACATGGCGTATATTTTTTTGTTCCCATGGTTTATTCATCGTAGTAAGTTGATAACATAAAGATAGAGGAATAGCTAATTTTTCGTAAGAATAAAGAAACTTTGACAGATTGCTAGGAAATAAATTTATTATTTTATAGATCTAAAATTAATTTGTATATACATTAAATATATTTTTAGTTATAGCTGAAATTTCGTTCTTTTACAAACCGACTTAAAAAAAGGAAGTGTTTAATAGTTCTACAAAGATCTTATAATCTATGTTCTCCGATTTCTAGAGAACCCCCTGAGCCGATTTTGATAAGTAATTGTTTGTGCGAAAGGGAAAGCCAATTGTAATGAATTAATTATAATTTTCAGTGTAATGGTAAAATAATTCAAATGCCCCTATTATCGGGCACCAATTGTAATATAAAAAATGATGTGGTAGTTCCCGAACTGTATATTTTATTGCATTTTATCGCAATCTGTGGAGCAGTTTTGAAATTGAAGTCGGTGGTTTATTATTCGAAATTATAAATGTATTACTACATAGTATAAATCAAAATGACTTTCCACTACAAAACACATCTTGATGCGGTTTCTTAAATAGATAGTGATAAAAATTGATTTGATTGTATAATATGTGCATACTATAGCAGATAAACACTGGGGTTTTTTTAAGATATCTGATGTGATGTTATAATTAAACACGTTTTTTGCAAGTACATTGCAAACGCTGACTGGCTGAATCATAAGAGATAGATCAAAATAATGTAGTCTAATCTAGTGCTAGTAAGCTAGCAAGCTAGTACTTCTATCCTAGCTTGATAAAGTACCCTCGTTTTGCTCGGGCATTAGGGATACCCCACAAAAACCATTTTTGTTCGTATTTTTAGTATCAGCATGGCACCCGTGCGGAGCCTGGGCGGGTCGGTAATAAGATATAAAATAAGAAACAATATTGTTCATGTCGAGTTTGCTCGAGCATCTTAGTTGTAGGTTTTAATGAAGACCGTGCAACGTATCCCGCATGTCCTCGCGACGTCTCTCAGGTAGATATTTCTAGAGTGATAAATGGACGAGAGACGTGACGTAACACAGGGATACCCTCGAGAAAAGATATTGCCATAGATGTTGTTCTCTTATTTAGTTTTTTTTTTAATTAATTTAATATTTATTTATATATTTTTTTATTTTTTTAGTCGTGTGTACATTTTGGTTGGGGAAAATCCTATGGGCTCGCGTTACCGACTTGTCAATGTAGGGCTGCCGGCGACGTAGCGGTGCGGGACATGAACGTTAGACGATTTTTGAAAGAAGTCCATGTCACGGTAACGCATCATAGCTGTAAATCTATTATTAAGCAGGTTAAGTATAAATAAATTAGGTACTTACGTATGAAATTGGTGTTTTGTCGTACTGACCACTTTTATCTCTATTAACTCCTCTTAGGTTGGGAATTTCAATTTCAAATTTTTACACCTATTTACTCATGCTTTTATGTTTTGAAAACCTGTTATTCCTTTGCTTTTTCTCTGTTGGTTTTCATCTATTCAATTTATAATTAAGAAGTTCCTGGTAGTGACTGCCATTTATTTAAATTATTTTGAATGTACCACATTTTTTTTCACAATGGCTTTAATCATAAGCAGTTAGATGATCGGTCTAGAAGACAGTGATAAACAGAAACTAATATGATTAAATAATCGTTTGTATTTCACAAATCGACATCGTTAAAAATCAGTGAGGGATTCAAGCTTGGAACGAGCATCATGACTAGAGCGAAGCTGCAACACTGTACTGACCGACGTCCCACAATACATCGCAGAAATTTCCGGCATAATAGAGTAAGTAATATTAAGAGAATTAGTCAATGAATCGCTATGCGGCGTTGTATCGTTTGCGTGATAACAGCGTCTCGTGATTTTAGCCACAGTTCCCGTTCCCGTTATTTTCCCGCAGTGTTGTTTCAGACTGTAATCTAACTGTTTAAAAAAAATAGCCCGATTCGTGCAGCCATTCTGACGTCATTATACAACAGATATTAAACGCGCGTGCAGCGCGATACACGGATTTTTTTCTAATATAATGCCTTATCTCCACACATAAGCGAATAATTACTTCCCTTCGGTTATTTACCGGAACCCTCGTCACCGAGCGCTTGTTTTACATGTCATTCTCGTTTGCTAATGAAAAAAACTGCGCGGGGAAAAAATAAATTGCTTTTTATTCTTGTTATTGTTCGGCCGCAACCGTGCGGGTGCGTAAATCAGAGATTATAAAGGTTTTTTTGAAATACTGTTCACTTTAAACCTGCGCAAACATTTGTCACGGAGCGATAACACGCGCGAACGAGAGCCGCTTTTGTTGGATCAACAATTTTTAACAATCTCTTTATTATCTCTAAATTTAGATGAGACTTATTAGATTTTATTTTGTTTTATGTTTTGGCTAGTGTTCTTTTTGAATATATCGTAGACTAAAAATAAGCTATCGTTTTTGATGAGTATAGGTGTTGAATAAGCATTGTTTTTATTAGAAATGTGAATATTTGAATAGGCATACCCAGCTTTCGAAATGAAAGTTTTTTTTACGGACAGCGTTTACTAACGAAACCAAAATATATTACATACTAATAAGGTTCACACTAAACCCATTTCAATTATTATTCATAGAGCAATGAAAGTTAATAGATAAACAATACGTTCACTGTCAGTTGGAAATGTGTTACTATGAAAGGAAAGATTTTGCAAAAGTGTTACCATAGCCGACTCTACTTAGAGCACATGCGCCTCCAACTTTCAAGAAATTCTAAACGATTGCCATAAAAAATTTATCGTCAAAACGTCAAATAATCCTATATAAATGAAACTACTCGATAAAACTGAAACTTGAATGGTTAGGTACATTTATTATGTAGGTACTTATATCTCAAATAGTTAAGTAAGAAAAGTTTCTAGAAAAAGTAATTTTTCATTGAAATAGATCGTAAAGGTAAGCCTCTTTGATGCTTCTAACAGACGAGCGGGATCATAGAGAAAATATTTCAAATTCTTTGCCAGTTCACCTGATGGTGTAACTACGCTTTCTACCTTTCTAGTGCAAATACAAAAATCTGTTGAAATAGTCACGAAGAGAAAAAAAAATATTACACGAGAGAGATTGCAAAATAACACTTTTTCTTTCAGCATAATTTGTACTTGCAGACAATTAGAAGTAGTTTTAATTTTATTTCCAAACAGAATACAGCTTACAAGAAAATACGTCAATAGCAATTTATTTATTTAGAACATACAGTCGCTTCTTAATGAGTAGGTAAGTATAATACTTAACAATACACAAGACCCTGTGTATTGTTAAGTATTATTAGGTGTTACGAATAGTACAATGTATTATACATGTAAACAATTAGAGAAGGAGATAGGGATTTTGATGCGCGACCGAACTAAAACAAATGTGAGATTAAAACAGTAAGAAAGATATAGGTAATAATATAACAGAAGCGACGTATATAAAATGGTATCTTAAAAGAATTAAATATATTACCTACGTAATTTATATATTTTAGTTACACTAAGATAAGCTGTTCGAATTTTAAAATCTTGATCTGTAACTGATGGAACTTATTCGCGAATCTGTAGAGGGATCGGATAAGTAAACGGTTTCGTCATGGAATTAAGTAGTAAGTTCTACGTGGTACTTACTAATTCCACAAGTTTAATGATTTGTGGTCATTACTACCTATTCTTTCAAATGTAATACTATAACATTAGTACATGCAGAACGCCATAACAGTATTAAGGACTATGGACGTATTGTTAGTTCGGAAAAGCATTTGTAACTCTTTTTATGCAGCACTTTATACTAATTTTATCGTTACACTACATAACTCGCCATAAGCACCATTTTGTTTTTTTTTTTTAGTTTGTTTGACGTCAGACACTTTGAATTTTTTTATATCGACTTGATTTTGCGTAAATATTGACTTTGGATAAATGTTTGGGTCATGGCGATTATATTATTGTAGGAATAATTTAACAAGCAGGACATTTTACGTTGTTCTTTCTCCACTTACACGTGTGTCATTAGCACAATCCAGATTAATCCGACCTATGCTCACGAATATTCATATTTCTTCGTATCCAATCCAAAAAGGTTTTTGAATTTATGGTATTAAACCGAAAATTAGAAAAGTTTAGTGCTATATTGCCAATGTTTGCTAAAATTATATACTCGGGTTTTGGGCCGTAATTTAATTAATGACTGTCTAGAAGCTGAATCCTGAATGCGTAATTAGGCTGGAGTTGGAAAACTGTTGCCAATTATACCCATGGTTGTAGTGGTAGGACGCTTTGCAGAGTCCGCCTGGGGAAGTACCACACCTTTGCCAGTTATTTTGCCAAGCAGTAGTGTAGAAATACTACTGTGTTTTGGTTTGAAGGGAAATGTTTCAAGGGAAATTACTCAGCTAAGACATAAAATACCTTATATCTCCGGGTGACGAGCGCAGTGCGGTGCTACGTAATGATTTGAACTCGTCATGTTCCAATATTACAGCTACCATTAGGCACATGTCCTGCTCGTCTTGTCAACCTATACGATAACTGAATGTATCTAATACCTGTAAACAACTACTACGTGAAGTACTAGTATCTAGTTTCCCTAAAATATAAGTAGTTATAGAAATAAATACCAAAGTTCTTTTCAACACCACTATCATTTTGGTTTGGTTGCGACTTCAGCTGCATATCTTTCGTAATTGGTTATGATCATCTAGCATTGTGATTTAAATTACTACTTATATTACATCTTATAAATACGTTTTTATCATATTGTTGTCATAAAAACTAACCATTTTCACTGTTTTAGAAGTTAATTCTTGTTTGGGCTTTACACCTTTCTACTACATACTCGTACCTACGTTTTCCTAATATCTTTTTACGAAATCATACTAGTTTTTAATCAATATAATTTATTGCCAAAAATAAACTTCACATTCACTCATGTTGCCAAATAAAAATGATTATTATTCAGAATTCATAAAAATTAAAAAACAATGTTTTTGGGTCATTATCCTGCAATTTTATGGGTACTTTGTCAATAAGATTTCCCTTTGTATTATGTAAAGGCATATTCATTTATGTGTCGAATATAAGCACCCTTGTTTTATTCCGGTGTTCCGTTAAAGGGGTAATAAAAATAATGGCGTACAAAATGGACCTCAGGCACATTCGGCACCGGAAATGTTCCGCTGACGCGTGGCACCAAATTTGTCGCAAATGTCGTTCACACAGTCACGCTTTGTGGCCCTCGAAAAATATGCGACGAAAAATGAACCATGGAGATAAAAATAACAAACCCATTGTTACTGCAAAAAGTTAAGCTTTAAATTTAAACGAAATAGTCATTTCCTGAAGTTTTTTTCAACTAAACTCTTTACCTGCGGTTTCTATTACTATTCCACGAGAGCGGTATAGTTTTTTCAAAATGGTGCCTGCGTTGAGCAAATAAAACACTTTACTTACGTAAATCTTAGAGCATTTAAATAATTTGTCTGAGTACGTAATACTTACATTAAACTCTGTTGAATAGTTAGAGTGTGAAAATTTTACAAAACTCGAAACATAATATTTTAAACAAATATAGTTTTGCTTTTGTAATTTTAGCGTGGTATTAAGCGTGAAAGGAACACTTTGCATTTCTTTTTAAATTATTTATACACTCACGGAGGTGTGTCAGATTTTACAATATTAAAAGTTAAAAAGAAGAAAAAAATCACATAATTTTCAATACGTTTTTTTTAATTATCTGTATAGTGGTAGTGTGTTCATTTTGTGTAAAATGAACAAAATAAAAAGTTGATTTCTGTTACGCAATGGCTTACAGTCGTCAATAGGTATATTTCAAACACACACTGAGAATGATTTAGTGCTCTACTACCTATTACCTACGTAACGACTCGATAAGATATAACATTCTACTAAATTAAGACGTTATGCATTGTAAAATATGTTTGGGATCAGTATAACTGGCTATAGCCTCCTCCGAGAGTGGAAACCTCCATCAGGTTTTATATGTATCATTTGCTTATACTAGCTCGTATTTGAGATTTTACGATTTTGTATTACTTAGCTGAAACTACTCACGTCGTTTGGATCGAATGTATTTTTATTACGTGGGTCAACTTTTATTTAAAATCAACTTTTATAAATAATAAACGCTTTCAAGGCTTCATATTAAAGTAAAAATGTGAAATGATTTCGCTTTTTTATCTCAAAATTGCGGTGATTCAAATTGCCTGGGAATGTGCGCACGAGTTGAAATAATGTGAATCTAAAAAAACAATATGGAAAAATGATTAGCAGGTTTGACGTTGTAAGACCGAAACGTTTTTTTGAAGTTATATTTCTTTTGGCGTGCTAGTAAATATAATAATAACAGTATTTTTTTTTACGATTCACGCATCACTTGCAACCATCACCAACGACAATAGTTAAATAGTCAAGATTGTAACTAGCTTCAAGTTATACGTCTTGTGTTGAAGATATTATCTATCCTAGGTTTGGCTAAATTTATACTTCTCAGCTTGCAGAGTAAAGAGAAGAAATACATACATATTTTCTTCTTGGGTGCGTAGGGAGTTTTTGAAGGTAATGATGTTGTTATGAAAAATCCAGATTATCTATAACATTGAGCATGAAAGGATACATCAGTCACCCTTGTTAAACTATCAAATTTAATCACACTGTTTATTCACCTCCCATTCATTAGCAGGTTGATACTAAACTTTTCCGTTCTTCGCCGACTATGATGTCTGTTTCCGTAATACAACAGTTCCGTTTGTAATATGTATTCGTATCGGAACATTTGAAGTTCGCTGAGTTCGCAACAGTGAGGAGCAATGAAGCTATGAATATCAAATACGTGTCTATGCCGAGTTGCTCTCGGAACTCCTAACGAAGCGTGTCGTAGATGCAACGACGCGTGTTGTTGCTCCCGAACTTTATTTGAGAACCTTTATCTAAGTTTTAAAGGGTTCTGTAATTGAATAGACTTTTATTTAACAGGCCTCTAACTTGATACTATACGATACTAGTCCTGGTTTAAGCTTGCTTAGGAGACAGCGGTTCACTTGCGACTTTTTTTAAATTAGTTAACTACCACAGACACTTGGTTTCCTGTTTTTGACGTGACAACGTCTTATAAATTGGTTTGCCGGTGACACTTCAAGAAACTGCGTTACGCTCCGCTCACGTTATGCGCTCACAACGAGAGCGAGTGAGAGGCACGCGTCCCTTCCACTCGGGCATGGTTAGCCCGCCTAAGAGCGAGAGAGACAGACATAAAAAGTGAAAGGCACGCGTCCCTTCCGTAAAATTATTTTACCACTCAAAGTCGTTGTCACGTAAAACTTTCGCCCGTATACCGACTTTACAGGAAACCAATTTTTTTTGTTAGAATTAATATGAGTATATGTCCAATATGAGTGATCTTTAAAATTATCTAGGGACCATTGGTCTGGAATGGATCTCGTGGCTTAATCATCCAAAGTCTGCCTGCAAAACTGAAGGTCGTGGGATCGATTCCCACGTAAGATATGTATTTATGTATTGTGTGCAAATATTTGTTCTGTGTCTGGATGTTCACGTATCATAAGCGTGTAGGTATTTACGATTGTATTAGTATATGCTATCCAGGTTCTATTATAGTTTTGTTTAGTTTGGGGCTAGATAATGTGAGTAAGTCAACCAGGAACCCAAAAAAAAACAGTAATATCCATTATTTTAATTTAGATAAAACACCACATTCCTGTTTTTTCTTGTTCAGCTACGTACATATTTTCAAAACATACTCTTGCAAAAGTAAATAGCAGTGCATCTTCAGCTTAAGCTCTAGTACACAGGGTCATATATTAATATTACGAACAACCCTACGTACACGTAGCCATTTGTCATGGTCCGTTCGTACGGTGAATGGGGACCCGATGCCGCTATTGTCTCTCGTATAATGACCGCGTCATCCCTCTCGTGTGCGATTAGTGCCCCTAACACGCCCTAAATTAGTCCACGAGTTACCCACTATTCAGAAACTTGTATTAATAATAAGTTGAGTGAGAAATTGAAGGGAACTGTTTCTGAAATCATGCGAGTGGTCCGATAGGGTTTTGATTTACACAATGTTCGAAAGGGAATATTTACTCGTCGCATGAATATTCGGGTATCCAACCTCACGATTGTAAGCTTGTTAGCCGACATCAATTGATCGAAGTTCAGATGGTTTGCTGAGTAGATTCACATCTAATGATTGTTTAATCGTTTTGCAGGATGAATCTTAATCATTTATATTGATTCGTTAAGTCCATAGTTATAGTAGTTAATCTATCTCTAAAATAAAGTGAGTATACATTATAGGAACTAATGAGTAACTACGAGTATGTTGATCCAAGGAGTAGTAACTTCTTACCAAAATTAAATCATATAAGTTAAAATTTATTTAAAACTATTCGATTAAAAAGAGTAAAATAATGCATTACGCATCCAAACGAGTACTAATAATAATGCAATGTAAACAACTAATAATAGCTCGACTGTAATTTGAACAAGCCAAAACTGTATTAGTATTTACTTTCAACAGAACTTGTACTGAAATTAAAAATGGTACTTATATCTCATTTACCAGTAATTAAATTGCAAACATTGTTGTTCAAACCGGAACACAGTATGTAAATGTTTGCAAATTATTGCTAGACGGTAAAATAATGGGCAAAACTATGGCACTGCCCTGGGCAGACTCGCAAAAATGTTTACCCTCTACACTCGCTGCGTAAATAGTTGTAAAGAAGGCTTTGAAGGCATATTGTGTAGGTAGCCTATTTGTTACACTTGCTTAAGTTCGCAACTTTACTCGCGTGGCTCACTATGCTTAAAGCATCAATGTGTTCCGGTTTAAAGGGAAATATTTAAAAAAAATTACAGGGCATAGAGATAAAGCATCCTATATATATCTGGGTGATGTGCGCAGTGCAATGCTATGTAATGGTTTGGATTCTTCATGTTCCAATAACTGCGTGACACTGTGCTGTTATTGTCAGGCGTGTTGGGTACCGTCAGATACATGTCTTGCTCGTTTCATCACTCTATAGGTACTATATATATATAAAAGGATTGAGAAATTTTAATTTAGTTTGATAGACAGTCAATCAGTTTTTATAAAGTATGGTGTCAAGTTGTTTAGGTTTTGCATAGATTTAATGGATAAAATCTCTGAGTCAACAAATGAATGGTTTAAAAAGTTGTTTACAGAGCCCCCAAACCACACGTTAAAATTTTCCTCCATCCTGGAAATAAACAGGTACTCTGTTAGAAGTTGTAAAAACTCGCAGTGTTTCCCGGCAGACCATTAGAGGCATCCGTAAGGTTTCCGAACAAGGAACTACTTGAGAATACTTTACGTTTTCTAACGCGCTGTATAAAAAGACCCAGAACAAAAAATTCACTTTGAAGTAAAAGTCAGTA
Organism: Ectropis grisescens; assembly: GCA_017562165.1. Taxonomy (NCBI): domain Eukaryota; kingdom Metazoa; phylum Arthropoda; class Insecta; order Lepidoptera; family Geometridae; genus Ectropis; species Ectropis grisescens. The sequence goes on along the minus strand of CM029787.1, from coordinate 15,301,958 downwards.
AACCGGGCTGATTGCCACTTTTACGGCATTTCAAACGGAACCCTCGTCACTCCTTTTCGGCGCTTTCTGCCTGTATTTACAAATGCAAATGAGAACTCTAGCCGCTACGGAAATATTTTTGGTAAATTTTATAGGTGCTAACATTACTTTCTAGTTTGTTCTAGACTTTAGAATTTCATTAATATTTGTGTCAACCTGTTTATTGAGTAATATTTTTGCTTGTCGGGTACAGAGTTACGAAAAATAGGAAATGGCTGCTTTTATCGCTTAGAGCGATCTCTCCCAGGATTTCTTTTATTTTTATTTTGTCTTCTTTCTGCCTTTGTATTCCAAATATTCGCGGAAATCTTACGCGAGTCAAAAACGTGTAATTTTTTAAGTAAAATTATAGTCGTAATATACCTTTTCGAAGTTTATACGTGACTAATTAAGAACTTACGTAGAAATAAAATTCAGAGCTTAGATAAGGTTTCGTGATACGTTGGTAAATTTAATGTGCTACAGAGATGCGCAGTGTGCTTACATAATTTACAACCTGGATAAACTTGTCTGTAGTTAAAAAAAAACCAATTTATTTTGTGTATTTCATTATGAAAAGTAAAAGTATCTTAACACGACTAACTCAACTTAGGTGTAACTGAAAAAGGAAAATATTACAACAGAATGATAAAATAGTACCATATGAAAATTTATCAAGTTCTTTTCCGCAGAGTGCATCGAATGAGCACGGATTTTCAGACCATTGGTTCCGAGATTTTTTTTCGAAACCACAATGGTAATATCTCAGCCAAAAAACGTATGAATGTGTTAAAATCATACCTTATTCAAGTTTTACTATTCAACCATAAAAAACCTTCACTCGTCCTTTAGTGCCATGAAACTATTCAACAGAATTCGTTTCTGTTTACAGATTAAATGATATAATGCTTTATGGGTGTGATGACCTGATGACTGGGTTGACTAGTACTGGAATAATTACAACCAATATAGATTTGATTGGGTTTTAACATCTACTAACAAAACAAAAACCTATTTCTGTGACAGACGGTGAATAATTTATTTTTCAAAATATATGATCGTTACTCAAATAGCGCTCTCTCCAAATTCTCGATTTCTAAGTTCAGTTGGGGCTAGGTGTTTTATGCCTGTGAGTCACTAAGCACGAACCATTTTCTAGACGCTAACGTCACTAAAAGCTTTATTTAGCTATAGGTTTAAGGTGGAATTCGAATATACTTGTTGATAATAAAATTGTTATAGGCAACCCTAAAATACCTAAATCAGGGGCTGGGAAAAGGATGGCCCATAAAGACAGCCTACGGAATAATAAGTAACATGTAGCCAGCTACGTATTTACGGTAAGTAAAGTCAGACCAGTAACGTATTCCGTGGTGGATTGTACAGAGCCAGCGCTCTTATCGCGACACGTCTCGAGACGCTGAAACTCTATGATAAATGGAAGGCCTACGTGATTCACGATTGTATCTGCCGCTCGGCCGCTCGGGAGCCGAATTATTTTTGTGCATTGCTCGAAATTCTGACTTTGAGTTATTGGATTCGAAATATCTAGTTTGGTTTGGAGTCTGAGCTCAGATTGAGTTTTGTACATCTGAAAATTTGGAACCCAATTTAAAAAAAATACGTATAATACTAAAATGCAGATTTTTTTGTTTATTTGTTTAACTTTTTTTTTTTAATTAGCAATTGTATAAAAAACCAACAACTATTTTGGTGATCTCTTTTAATGGTAATAGCTGTTTATTGCCACGAGCCGAAAAAAAACAGGATAGGCCTGCGTAGCGTATCATGGCAGAGGCCTATATTCAGAGGTGGATAAGGGTAGTTAATAACGGAACGATAGAGATAGATTTAAAGATTGAAATTGAAATTTGAAATTTATTTATTCAGTTTAAATACATTACTTAAAACAATATAGCTAAGGTACTCACATAATATGTTCAGAAAAAGTATCTAATCATGTGTACACTGGTACCCACACTAGGGCAACCTGTGTCGTGGGTACCAGGCATATCCATTACAGAAATACAAAAAGTAATAAAACTATGAGAAATACAAATCTGACTATAGGTATATGAAAAGAGAAAAGAGGTGCATTTAATACAAATCACACAATTAGATCTATCACTTAAAGGAACTAATTAATACTAATAATAATAACTACAAAAAATAAAATTAAAACCTACAGCTAATGATAATATTGATACATATAACTATAAATCCATATATGTTATAAATATATATATTATGATGGTAGTAGATACATATATTGCTATGTTAAATAAGGGATGTGGATGTGTTTGTATGAAAATTCTAATGACTATGGATGTTCACGTCCATTAATATGAGTGTGTGTGGTACCTGTATTTTTTTAATAGCATAGAGTAATGAGACGAGCAGGATATCTGTTATGCACCTATTATGTTTTTATAATACTTAAATGTAGTAAACGTAATAAAATACACCGAAATTACACTTATTAGGCAATCTATGGTTATTATTTATATATGGTTTTTGTTTGTGCTTCTGACAGAAATTCGTGGAAACCACCAATTACAGCTAGTCTCTTTCTCACTTTAGTCACACCCCGGACACTCCACTAAAACTCCATACAAACGCCGCTGTGGAGTTGCCTACTCTTCACACAACTACGCAGATGTCGTTCGTACACACGCGTGAATGTGTGCGTTAGCGCTAGGGCTACTAAATTGTTTTATTGAATAGTTGTGCCCCTTGAGTTCACCTGGTGACGTAGTCTATAAACTTGCTATAATGTTGAGTTACATTTATAGAATGGAGCCAAATTACACTATTCTAATTAAAAGGGTGTTTGCACAGATTTCTAAATTGTTTCAGAAATATGTGGGCGTTTGTATTGCCGCGTTAAATGAAACGAAACCGATGATAGATTAGATCAGGTACCTAGATATCTATTTCTGTTAGTAGGTACACATTCGCATTTTATTTTAGCGTATAGCGTATCCGAAACGGCCTGAGGGGCGAGGAAGCTTGAAATTGGCGGGGGGTGGGGAGTGTCCGTTCTATCTGTATTATCTATTCTATGCATTAGTTTTACGCACTCCCTCTTATTACTACAATTTCTAATGACCACCCAAAGCTCTATAATTACTTTCTCAGGATATTTTTTCCCAGAAATGCGCTCAGAAGAATTTATCTCAGATAATAAATACGCTGGACACCTGACGATCGGTATTATTCGTTAACTCCACCTACGCAATAAACGTTGCGTAAGAACCTAAAATCTACTAAAAGTTGTAAAACTCGGTACGGACAAAAAACATAATAATATAGTCTTTGATCCTGTCTCTGTTTATTCAGTAAGGTTACACGAGCGTAATGATTTATTTAACGTAACATAGTAAACTTCAACCAGAAACTCCGTAACCATATTTCCAAACAAGCTTTTCTATATTATAACTCAGAGCAGTAGAGTAGATTGTATTTGTTCGATGGTATAACTTACTTACTGGTAACCAGTATTTCTTGTTGGTAACCGCGTAATTATACAGGTTATCGTGAAAAGGTACAAATTTGAAAAGAATCCGAAGTATTTTTTGGACTGGGTAAAAATAGGGATGTTAAAACTAGTCACAAATTAATGTTTAATGTTAATTTAATGCTAGTTTGTATAATAGAACACCGAAAATCACATTATCATAATTTAATATTACGTAGTAAATTTATTATAAATGGTTTTAAATACTATATCTTTAATCTGTTGTCACGTGACTGGAAACACCAATATGACTTGTTACGTCACTAGTCGCAAAACAAGCTATCTAAAACTGACTAAATGATTTACTTTTCTTAAATTTTATTATAGTTTGCGATCTTAGCGTCGACGATTTTGATTGTTTGTATTCCAGTAATGATAAGAAAACACATAAACTGGATATACAGTCATGAATCGCGACCAATGTTTTGCGACTAGTGACGTTGTCAGTCGTTAGTTTTTTAGCGGGAAAATTCAAAATTAGACTAATATTGTACATTCACTCATCGAAAATACTAAATTTTGAAATAAAATATAATTTTTTATGATAAAAACATTTAATGCGTCAATCTTCAAATTAAAAGCAATTTCGAAAAATTGTTGACATTACCGATATCCGTGTTAACATCCCTATTATTGAGCTCGTGACACTGTAACCGTTATCGAGACCACTGCGTATAAGTACCTATGTACACATTTTATGCATAAGTATTTTGTAAGTACGTAAAATAACTCTTGACGTTTTCAATTCACTACTTTGCTTGAACCCATTCACTCCTATAGTAAGTATCACTATTTTCATATGCATACAAATTACACGAATTTATGTATCTTATGAAACTTTAAAACACAATTAATAAAAAAAATCCCGCTTGGTTGGTGCTCACAGAACTGTGAATTCAGAAAGAAACTACGTTTTACGAAAAAGTACAAATCGAATTGGATTAAAATTAGAAATTAAATATACTTACATTTCCTTAAACATCTACTTGAATTTAAATAAAAATATTTTTTACGGAAATGAAAAACAAAGTCCGTTTTAAGGCATACATTAATTTGTAAGGACACACAAGGTTGCCTAAAAGAGATCACTTACAACGGTAAGACCACCAACTGTCGTACTAGTTTCAAAGTTTATTGTTATTACAACCTATAATCTGTGTTCCAAATTTCAACCCAATCCGTTCAGACGTTCTGACGAGCAACAAACATCCAATCATCCAAACTTTCTCATCTATTGCAGTGGGATGTTAGAATTCTTTCTAAGTAGCTATCTTTTTTTATAGTGTGTCAATAAAGTGTATGTATATACCAATCATTCCACAAACTAAACATCGGTTTTATCTATTGTAGATACATGTAAACCAAACTTACGACTTTTTATGTAATTCTGGCACATTTAATATTGCCATGATTAATTATAACTTTACACACGTGAATTTGATGGATTCATCTCAACTAAATAAATAGAACATAACGATTTGGAAAAATGTTTATTTTTCAATTCTTCATCTTATTCTTTATGATTATATACATATATTACTAGCAGCCCGCTACGGCTTCGCGCGGGTATTATGGAAAATAAGTATAAAACAAAATTATTAGACTTATAAATTTTAACACACTCTTGGCAGACTTGCCATGCTTAGGACATACGACCAAGACAAAACAAACAATCCCAATCATTTGTTTATAATTTAAAACGCATATCTTTTACCTGCTTTACTTTATTAAAAAATGCGGGAGCCAGAAGGTCAAGGGAGATCCTGAGAGGAGCGAGCCAAGCGAGGCCAAGCGTAGACGCCGGCGACCTCCGTAGAGGAGCGTATGTCGAGTATGGAGAAGTGACACTCAGGGCCATAGAGCTTCTATCTCCAGGAACCCATCCGGAGTCGAATCCCAGTGATAAACCCTAAGCATCGAAGCCATAATAGGACCAATTGTTCTTTGATAATTATGTTTGGTATTGCTATGCTTTTGCAATGTGTGCCTTTAAACATTATGCTAAGTTATGTTTATGCTATACATGGTATGCTATGGTAGCAAAAATTATGCATTAGTTGTTATGGTGTATTATCAATAGCCCTAAAAACGTTATGCCTACATGCACACGTTTTAGTTTTAGGCGTGTCTAGCGTCGTTTTAATTCCCCTTTTACTTGTACGCATCAAATCAAATCAGTACATATTTAATGATTGTAATTTAGTGTTAAAACTCCGCTAATGCCACCTACGACGTTGTTTATGGTGGTTTCTATTAGTTCTAAATACGTACTAAATAGTTACGGCTGGTCTAGTCGGGAGAACGGCGGCTGCCGATCCGGAGCCCCGGGTTTAAATCCTACGTGCACCACTGTATTTTTGGAGTCATGTGCGTAATGGTGAAGGAAAACATCGTGAGGAAACCGCCATGTACTTAGAGTCTTTTGACGTCGTGTGTCATCCACTGGGCCAGCGTGGTGGATTATGGACTTGGCTCTCTCCTTGCGAGAGAGGGCCTCGAGTACCAGTAGTGGGAATATTTAGTGAGCTGCTTATTGAATCTATTGACACAGCTAGATTTTTGATCGTCACATCAACGTAGTCCTTAATGCTCCGTTTTATTCTACTTTAGTAGGTAGAGTAAAGGGAGCTTTTGGGGATGAGCTATAACCCTCATAAGTTTCGGCTGGTCTAGTCGGCAGAACGGCGACTGCCGATCCAGAGCCCACAGCTCAAATTACACGCGCGACACTGTTGTTTTGAAGCCAGGTGCGTAATGTCTCTAATTTAAAACAGTGAAAGAAAACATCGCGAGGAAACAGAAATGGAATAAACTTAATGTAATACTATGTAGAAAGTGCGAGAAAACTTGAACAATAACAGTAAAGGAAGAATAAACTATTTTTATAGGCAGTTCGAAAAAAACCTTTTTGATTGGAACATAAAAAAAAGTGTTACGAAAAAATGTTTAATGTTTAATATAATAAATGTTTAATATCATTTGCGTCCACTACAAAGCGAGCCGACCGCGCGAAGTAGACGCGCGGCTTCCAAATTCATAGCTCCGAACACTTCTTTCCCGTGCCTCGGTTTCCAACGCGCCGCGTTGCGCCGCGCCGTATTTTGATGAATGGAATGTCCGACTTCAATAATTCAAAAAGTAATCAATAGTAATCAATATAAAAGAGTCTTGAATAAGAAATAATTTATTTGGATAAGAATTCATACAAATGTGTGGATAACATGGTATGAATTTGATAGACATTTTTATCTACTTTTATAATGTAAAAAAGTAGTTGTAGTGACGTAATTATTGTAGCTAGACATATGATCTTGCAAGGTTTTGTATAGATTTTAATACGCTCTATGATATTGTAGAATTTTGTTTTGGTCTATCATTAGTACTTTCCGCAGCGTATGCGATGAAAGCTATTTTATGTCTGTTTTTATTCCACCTTGCGTTGGTTTTAGTTAAAATTTCAAGGATATCTAATTTATTTTCGTGATAAACATAGCCTATGTCACTTAGTGATAATGTAGCTTTGGCCATTTTTTTAAATCGGTCCAGTAGTTTTTGAGTTTATTCGTAACATACAAAAATTAAAAATACAAATCTTTCCTCTTTATAATACTAGTATAGATTTATATATATTATTGTTCATAAAATTTTTTTTTATTGCAAGATGAAAAAACAAGAGCACCCCGCATAATCCCCGGAAGGTCCAGTTTCTGTTTACGACAAAATGCGAAAAAACGGGGTATCTCATACAAATTAAATGTTTTTAAAGTTCATTTAAAAATCACAGGAGACCCTTGTCAACCCACGCTTGCTTATTTTCGCTTATAAAGAGATTAAGTGATATTCATGAGTAATTTATACCGAAAAGGTAACAACACCGAAATTTGCAATGTTTTGTAAGTGGTCTGTGATTCTGAAAAAGGGTGAAAGTGCAGTTTTGAATTTATAATAGTAGAAAGAAACAGTTATAAATGCGTCCATTAAAATGTCGTAGGTATTTGCTTTTAATCCTTGTTTTACGTTTTGATTCTTTGTTTTGTGTTATGTTATGATTCCCAAGCTAGTGCAGTAATCTACAAACTCTCTACTGCAAAAGTTTTTATGACTAACAAAACTGCGACTTTACATACGTAGTAGGTATTATTGTTGAATACAAACACGGTGTTGAAATACACAAAAAAATGCGGAACAGCACGAGAATGCGTGCATTATACTCATGTATTATTCAAAACTCTGTGTACAACGAGTACACTCGTATGTTTTGTGATGGAAGTCAATAACAGCACATTACTGTTGATTTGAGCGCTATCTCTGCTCGATTGAGCATTCACTGTGTTATTATGATAGTTTCCTGTTTTGACAAAGCGATAACTCAGCGGGATGATATATCAAACGATGTGCATGTACTTGATATAACAAAGAATCTAATTATAGCTTTCTCAATGAGGAACTTAAACAGAACTTCGCTTTTGTTAGTTATGATTAATGAGGGTACGATGTGAAAGGGAGGTCGCCCAATAGTTTGTCTTTACGCTTTTGTGAAATGCATAAACGGTCAGAGAGACCTTGTAGATGATGAGGTTGTGAAAATAAAATGAGATATGTTATCAAAATAATGATGCGAATATTAAACCATTTATTTAGTTAGTTTATAAGCCATGTATTTATTTCTAATTAATGTGAAACTGTAGATTGTTTATTTATTTATTTAACTAGGTGCACATATCAGATTACAGTTAATATAATAAACAGATAAATTCCAATGTGATGTTCTAAACAATTATCCAAATCATGCACACACAACTTAACTATAATATTGAGCCAGTATCCAAATTAAATACTTACAATATAAAGAAATAAGATTAACTAAACACATACCTATATGCAACTAAACTATATAAAAGCGAAATGTCACTCATAGTATATACCTAAAAGCAACCAAGAAATATTTTATAATTTACTGAACAGACTAATTAAAGAAAATGCAAATCAACTTCAACGGACAAATGACGTACCTACCTAAATACTATTTTCCTAACTTCATTTTTAAATTATAACATTTTGCCATGGAAGGCATCAATAATAATTGTGTCGTGGTGTTTTTGTGAACCTCGTTAAATTGGCGACACATTCTAACTATTGGGTTAAATATTGTAGGTTGGATTTATGTAGTGTGATGTTAAAAATAAGTGAGTTATATTAAAAACAGCGAAATAAAGGTTCCTAACACGTATGAAGCTTGATTGGATTAGTTAGGACAAAGAAAACTGTAAATTATGTTTGCTTGTCGGTACATGTACTGTAATGTAGTTATGATTTATCTAATCTGGATTTTGTAGCTATTGGTTAATGTTTATTGTAGAAAAATACTCCTAATTTATAACTGTACTAGATCAATAACTTAAATCTGAAAACAAATCCGTTATTTTATTCCTTAATTGAATGAATTGAATTCATTTTATTGTCAAACCAAAATAGCATGTATAGATTGAAATACTCAGAAGTTCTCTCAATGTTTACGAAAATAGGAACTAAGAATTTGTGATTGGATTACATAAATTGTCTGACAAAAGTTTCCACCAAATTAAACCGGACGAGCAGAAATGTTTACGTTTTATTTGAAACACTTTCTTTTGCTCGAAAATGGGGAACGACAATTTATGGTAAGCACCGTTTTCCTTTATATAAGTATGAGATAAAATTGCGGATGTAACTTAATGCCGGATACGCTTACGAACACTGCAAAAATGACGCAGTCGCGCTACAAACGATGTTACATTAATGTACTAGACGTCTATGCTAGATACTAGACTTCGCTCCCTATGATTTAGCTTTGTGAATTTCAGAAAATAAGAGTACGTGGAAGTCATATATACTGATCTACTTTATTACTTTGTGTATAGTAAAATATTTGGATTGTGAAGTAAAACATATTTATATTTTGCAAATGTACTTAATGGCTACTTTATAACTGCCACCGCAATCTAAACATTTTTGCATGAGGTGAACTAAAAAAATCTGTGAGTTTTTCTCACACAAAAAATCTATCTTGTTTCTTTTTAGGGTTCCGTAGCAAAATACGGGACCCTTATAGATTCGTCATGTCTGTCTGCCTATCTGTCTGTCCGTCCGTATGTCACAGCCACTTTTCTCCGAAACTATAAGAGCTATACTATTGAAAGTTGGTAACTAGGTGTAATCTGTAAACCGCATTAAGATTTTGATACAAAAAATAGAAAAAAACAAAAAAATTAGGGGTGTCCTATACTTAGAACTGAATTCAAATTTTTTTTTTATCAAAACCTTACGTGTGGGTTATGGATAGGTCATCAAAAATGATATTGAGGTTTCAAACATTTTTTTTTTCTAAACTGAATAGTTTGCGCGAGGGACTCTTCCAAAGTGATAAAAAGTGTGTCCCCTGTAACTTCTAAAATAAGAGAATGACAAAATTAAAAAAAGTGTATGATGTACATTACCATGTAAACTATCAACGAAAATTGGTTTGAATGAGATCTAGCAAGTAGTTTTTTTAATACGTCATAAATTGACTATTGTTAAAACAATGATTTAAGTAACAACGAACTATAAGAACTTTTTGTGTTGTGTTACTTGCTGCTACGGAAGCCTTCATGGGCGAGTCCGACTCGCACTTGACCACTTTTATTTTCGACGTTTGACATGTAAATGGAACTCAAAAAGGTGAAATTGTGCTCGAGTCAAGCTTTGTAAAATTTTGTGGCGTTTAGTACTCGTTTTTAGATTACAATCTTCAGTCGTTTGTTCAGATAACGTTCTCAAAAAAGAAACTTGCAAAGAACTCTTTTGATTCTACGAGTGTAGACGGTATTCTGAACTACGAAAGCGTACTTGTAACCGAACGGTATAATAACAAGTCGGAATGAAACTCGGAAAGTATAAACTCCACCGTTCCTGGAACTTTTAACAAATGCTTGCAAAACGCTCCTGTCTTATTGCCTCCCTGAGACTTATTTCGTAACTTTTCAATCCTCCGCCTACTTATAACTTTTCCCATCACAATGACTACGCTTAAGACGATACAAATAACACAATTCTCAAACAAATCCATGCGAGATCCCTTTACAAGCATATGGGATTGCAAAGTTTTAAGTGAATTTAATATTATTTTATTCCTGTAAATCTAAAAATGTTTTGTTTTGTTTTCGATATAAATATTGAATTGTTCCAATTCAACGTAGGGCTTTTAAGTTTTAATGGTATTTTAAATGACTTGCATATTTACTTGTATAGCGTTTGAATACTATAATTTATTTGGAAAAATACAATGCCAGATATGTTTAGTAATTTTAGTATTTGTATAACTATACTTTTATTTTATATACCTTATAATAGGACCTTTTCAGTTTTTTACATCTTAACCTACATGAATTCGTTTGCCGCGGTGCGAACTTGTGTATTTGCAATCTAAATGCCTATAAAATTCCAATGGACATCACAGATCCCAATGACCAGTGTAATCTATTTTTATAGTGACCTAAATCCATGACCGAGTTGCCAATCGGGCTTATGTTTTCGAGATGGAACGTCACATCGGCAGCGCGATAAATTAAATAGGTCGAGAAAGTTCTCCCACTTTCCAAATTGTAATTTAGTAGGAACGTTAAAAGTTTTACGGGCAATCTTCGGGCTTTCCGGCAATAATCGGCTTTTACCACCATCAAACGATAGGTATCGGATTCGGTTCGATCAGCAAATTGACTGACGACGCTCGACCAATTTTTCTTACCGCTTTAGCACAAAAGAAAGCGATAATCTCACTAATCGACTATCTGTTTCGCTCCACTGACTCTGGCAATGACGTACCGTTTTGATCTCGCATAAAATATTGCATAATGTATCCTCGTCTTTACGTTTCATGAAGCGTCTCTTCAAATTTAGACGCAAATTTGCCATTGATATTTTAAATGATTGTTAATTAAACGATTTTTACGCCGATTATTAACATGCAGCATCAATTTCAATTGCAGTAAATAAATTTGCTTTATTTACAAACAAATCACAGTTCAAAATAAGTCTTAGTTTTCGAAAAATAATAAGAAACGAATTCTAGCTGAAGCACTGTTTAACTTGAGCAAGTTTGAAAAGTCTGGAAGCTTTTTAAGTTAGAATACCTTGTACAAATAAAAGTATTTTCAATTCAGATCCTTTTACTTTCATTAACTTCCCCCTATTTTCTGGACGGAATGTTAACCTACGTAATAGAAAAGCCAAAAGTTAATTAGTGCATTGAGTTACTGACACTTTCAGAATTTAAAGTAACTGAGTTAACAAGTATTTTATTAATATATATTAGTATAATATTTTACTATTACTATACTATTATATATAATAGTAATTTCAAGGTTTTTATGTTCAAGAAGTTTATGATAGATCAAAAATATGTATTTCGCAGCAAATTCTTCTCTAAATAAATTATAATATTACAAATCTCAAAGTTTGGATATTAGGATGTTTGTTGCTCAATAACGTCGGAACGGTTGAACTGGTCGAGTTGGAATTCGGAATACAGTCAGATTATATGTATATATTTAATTTAATTTTATATAATTTAATTATTTGAAACAGCATATGCGTTACATTTAATCGCGGAAAAATAACGGGAAAGGATAATAACCGGGTAAGTTTGGAGGGCGCTGCTAGTAGTAATAAATTGGGTGTACATTTCTTAGGAAGATTAGGAATGACTGTACAAACCGACAGTCTTGTAAATGGGGCATATTAATCCTAAGATAGGGTTTATTCGTTTGGGTTCGAGGCTCGGGGTCCTAAACGTGTCGCGCCCTGGGAAACTCACAACATTTGTCTTTGGTGGCATATTGTTGTGTGATGACTAATCTCAGCTAGGGCCAGAGAACTTCTGTTAGTGTTTTTCGGTCTTCGAGCAGCGCGAACCTTGCCCTCTCAATAGCCGCATGGTCGCTTGTAGAAGTTCTTTGCGGAACTGGAATGAATTGGAACGTTACTCGTGCTCGCAGTCGCTGGGCCACGAATGAATGCAAAAGCGGCCGAAGAATCCAATGGTGGTTTTAGTCCGTTCGGGAAACACTGTAAGTGGTGTCGATATCGACATACTAAAGTCCCGCAGCCTGCATTTTTGCCGTGTCTGGACACGGTGGACATGCTTAAATGCAATTTCACCCACAATGAAACAGACATTAGTATTATTTTAACTACGCACGTTTGTGTTACTAGCAGCGACTAGCAAAACCAAACGTCCAAACATTGGAAATTTGTCATTTATAGTATATAGTGGAAAATAGGATTTCCGTCTGTGTCTTCGTGATTTCAAAGTTGTCATCGTAGCAAAATTTGTTCAAGATGATATTTATGGTGTGTTTGTTTGAATTAGTACAGTTTTTATGTATATATTAATAAGTTACAAATCATAATCTCATATATTCTCATATATCATGATCATAAAAAATTATAAAAATCAAATTAGAGCATCTAAAAATAATAGAGATAAGTATAATAAAACAAACATGAAAAATTCAACCGACTTGACAATCGATCCTACTTTAAGTTAGTGGAAGAAGAAAAAAACAACTATTTATTTTTGTGTTAACCGTCAGAGACAACAAAACAAAATCCTATACTCTAAAGTAGTAAAGAAAGAAACTATAAAATAACGTTTTCATTCAAAAGTGACCGAATAAAACTGAAGGTTCATAGATGGGTAGGTACATAAATACCTTAACCTACGTAACTTGGATTCGCTCAACTAACTTTGCACTTGGTTTACCGAAATCTCTTTGTTCCCAAATTACTTGGTCAGTTCTGTTTTACCTACTGAATTACGCTAACCTGTTTACTTACGGAAATCTGTTTGAACTTCCCACAGATTGTAAATCTATTAAATTAATTAATGAAGTAATTTAAGTTTATTCTCTTTGATACAAGTTGTACGGCTATTAAATGGGAATGTACTAGGAATTTGTAAATAGTAGAAAATTGTTAGTGGGTAATTAGGCATACAAATACGGTGATGGTTTAGTGGCGAGTACGTCCGACTTCTAAACGTAATGTCATAAGTTCGAAACTCTACACCTCTGAGTATTTTCCCATATTGTTCAAGTTTATAATTTTAAGTTTCAGTTTCCGTTTTGTACATCAATAAAATCCCATGTTTCAGGAAACCGACATGTTTCAAACAAAATGTTGTTTGGGGGTATGTGACATTCGCTAATCTTCTCTGGGACGGCAAAGCGTTTTCTGAACTTTACATTCTTGTGAGATAAATGCTTCTGTACCAAAATTGGGAACATGAATTGGCTGCATATGCTATTTAAGCATTTCCTATAATGTGAAATGCATATCTCTTTATTGACAACGCCAAACTATCCAATACAACTTCACGGTTATTAGGGTTAAGTGGAATGTACTTATTTAAAATAAGCTTTCTTTAAAACTATTCCCGGATGGACTCGACTTACTTGTTGTCTTAAAAATAAAACAAAAAGGTAGAACGTTGTCTTCTCAAAAATATTTATTTTAGTTTAACTCAGAACGGCAGGGAAGAGTAATATTCGACAAATGACTGTTCTCAAAAAAAATCTTAAAATGCAATTTACTACAAGATCAAAATTTTACCTGAATCACGTGGAGACACGTGTAGCAGTTGAAAAAAATGGCAGTCATAAGAACTGTCTTAGAAGTAAAAACTTATACCTTAGAGTTTGATAGCTTACTTTGGAAAGTACGCGGGCCGGAAGGCGTGGCCATGAGCATGGCTATTTAGAAATGCTGAGCATAGAAAGCCCATGGGAAATGCTGACGCATTTCTAGATGGGCAATGGCCATGGTCTTGAGTTTACCCGAAGATTTCTTATCATTCTTGAGCGTGACGTTTTGCAGAAGAATTAATTTCCGAGCCCACGAAAAATCTGTTTATGGCACACCTAAAGAAGTTTTCACTTCAATAAAATAAAATAAATAAATAAATAATGGTGGACAATACACACACACACTATCTGACTCCAAACTCAGCAAAGCTTGTACTATGGCGGCCAGATAGCTGATATAATACTTATATATTTTTAAATGCATACTTATTATAAATAGAAACACCCAAACACAGTGCAAACATTGAATTCATCACACAAATATTTGCATTGGGTGGGAATCGAACCCACGACCCTCGGCTTCGCAGGCAGAGTTACTACCCACTACGCTACGAGGCCAGTCAAAATAATAATGATCAATAATTATACATAAGTTAATTTTGTGGTCGTAACAAATTCATTTTGGCATAACGACAAATATTCATACAAACGCGAACTTATAATGAGTATGTTTTTTGCAAAATAAGCGATTATTCTTTTGTATTCAAACCAGCCACACTCGTCGAGCATTGCGAGCAACACAACCTACAACAGCGGTGAAATCAGTGAATTCATTTTCTACGGGCATTTCTCAAATTAGTTTAAGGGTAATATGCCAGTGGCTCCGGCATTAACTGTAAAGATAATTTGGAATGTTTGTGACGGGAAGCAGGGAGGAGAGTGGTGCGGTCCAAACGGTCATTTAATGCTAATAGCAGTAGTGCTTACAATGGGATTACCTACTTAATGTCAAGGCAGCCGACCCAACTCAGTTTTAATTTGCGTTTCGCACAAATATTTGCGGTGCCACATGTTTTGAGAAGAGTTTATGATGAATTTTAGTAGAATAACTCCTTTGCAATATTCATATCGATCGTTAGTTGTGTGTAATGCGTATTCTTGTTCATACCGGAAGCTTTGAATGCCCATGTCTTGTACGAAATTACTAGTTGTTTTTACCTTACAGACGAGACGATCGTAGTGCAGTCCTGAGCAAAACGATTTTGGGACTCTCGCAACTTGTTTTTATAAAAGATCCTATGGCAGTTGCTCTCATATTATGTCCATTATACTTTGTGGTAATGTAGACAGACCTGCAGGCAGGCGTGTAGACAGGTCTACCGCCTAAATCTCCTGCTTTCTAATATGCTTTGATTTGTGATGTCATCACCCAATTTGCCCAATAACGCCGATGAAAGCAGACAACTACATCTGCTTTCAGTTTCGCTGCATACGGAAAGCAGATATAGTAGTCCAAACATCACAAATCAAAGCGTAGCAGAAAGCAGGAGTGTTAGGCGGTAGATCCTCAGGTCTATTTTTTTTACAACAATTAAAACTGTCTTAGTTTTGATATTGTCTTAGTCTCTTTTCTTTTTGTTACTAGCTTTTACCCGCGACTTCGTCCGCGCCACATATTTATTAAAGTAATTGAGGCAGTACCTACTCGTATGTCTACTACCATACAAATTCACGTTTCGTAATCAAAATCGGTCTAAGTCAAAGTTTTATATTTAATAAATGTACAATTAACACGACAAATTACAAAAAACTATGATCTCAAAAAATAATCAAAACAGACTTTAATTTAAAATCATATTGGGACGGTCCACCAAATTTTATTAGAATCTATTAGTAGATATTAGTAGATATATCGTCTGATTACATGAACGCAAATTTTAGTTTGTTGTTCATATTTCAAAAAACCGCCGCACTGATTTCGATAAAATTTATATGACCACCTCTGAACTATAATCTACCAACCAAAAAAATAACCATCTAAATTGATTCACAATTGGAAATACAACTGGATTGATAACCTCCTCCTTTTTGAAGTCGGTTAAAATAGCATACAAAGAGTGCAAAGATCCTTCCATGCACACTTTTACTCCTCATTTCCACTCTTTTCAACTCTTTTTCTGTGATAAAAGTCGCCGTTGTCCTTTCCTAAGTCTAGTCTATCTGTGCACCAAATTGTAACAAACTCTTTAAGTGGCTTAGGCGTTAGACGGTAACGGACAGAGAGAGTTACTTTCATATATATAATTTCATATTAGAATTGAAAACAGGTGTTACTGATCATTTTATAGGAGGCAGTTGTAAAAGATTACCGAAAAGTAATACGTTTACTCCTCCAAAAAACTCATTTTCACAGTTCTTAATTTGCCTTAATCGAGCGTCCATCATGCATAACATTTGATAAGACACCATGGAAATCTCGTCGACTATCAAAAATTCTGTCTGATAGTCTGATACGCCATTTAGTGGCTGCGCCCATCTTAAGTATTGAGGTTGTATAGTGCACTGTATTCTTCTTGTCAAGCCCTTTTATTTGATACCCATGTTGATGGGGTTCATAAAACCTAAGTTATCCGCCATTGTGTAGAGGCCGCCATCTTGGATTTTAATTTTATATAATACATTGTATTCTACTGGTTGAGCACTTTCATTTGATACCCATATTGATGGGATTGCTAAAACCTACGTTATCCGCCATTGTGTAGCGGCCGCCATCTTGGATTTCAATTTTTTATAGTATATTGTATTCTGCTTGTTGAAGCCTTTCATTTGATACCCATGTTGATGGGATTGATAAAACCTACGTTATCCGCCATTTTGTAGCGGCCGCCATCTTGGATTTCAATTTTTTATAGTATATTGTATTCTGATTGTTGAGCCCTTTCATTTGATACCCATATTGATGGGATTAATAAAACATAAATTGTCCGCCATTTTGTAGCGGCGGCCATCTAGAATTTATAATGATAATGAATAAACATAATTGTATTGTCACCAAAATCCAAAGTGTATACAAAATTTCAGATTAATCGGTTGACAGGAAGAGGGTGAAATTTGAATTACTAAATTTGACCCAAGAATAAATAATAAAAAAGAAAACCCCAATTCCACCCCCGTAGGTACAGTTCGAAACTACAAAACTGCTAAAACAAACATTTTATGGTTTCGTATTAAGTATCTAGACGTAAAGTTTCATAGTTCTTCAACAATGACGAAGTTTTCCATATAAACTTTCATCCCTTATTTTAACCCTTTCAACCCTTTTTTCGGAACAAAAAGTAGCCTATGTCCTTTCTCGGGATCTATTTAATCTATGTATCAAATTTCATCAAAATCTGTTGGTTGGTTTAGGCGGTAAAGACGGACAGACAGACAGACAGACAGACAGAGTTACTTTCGCATTTATAATATTAGTATGGATTGTGTTTGACAGTGAACTCGTCTTCTAGCAAGCAACGATGATATGCAAACTAAAGAAACTATCTTAAAATACATGTATTAACTCTGACCTGGATATGATTAAATTACAAAGTATGGGTTTCGATAGTTATTTACATATCAAGAATATTCATACTACCTCCTGAGGTTCACTGCTAAGAATGCCCCTTTCCTCATTGTGAAAAGGGTAAGACATTTCGCTACACTAGCCTAGCATGGGTGCTGCCAAGGCTTTTCAAAACATCAAGCATGTTATAAAATTTACAATTATGGATTTTGTTACTCTGCCTCGGGCTTATTCAACATAGATAACTATCTCCGCCCCGCTGTTTTACTCCCGCTCGCGCTCCGTTATATAACCCGTTATATAACGTGCGCGGGAACTAGACGACTACTTACTTGTGTAAGGCTACTTTTTATCTCGATTTTTTTCTTTGTTTTACTACAGGCTATATATTTTTTTTTATTAAGAGACACGAGACGAGGATAACATGTGCCTGATGGTAAGCAACATGCCTGCCACATAACAACACAGTGACACCCAGCTATTGGAATATGAAGAGTCCAAATCATTACCTAGCACTGTACTGCGCTCGTCACCCATAGATCTAAGATGTCATATCTCTAAGCCCTGTAATTTCTCTGGAAACATTGCCCTTCAAACGGGCACGCACTAATGTTTGAACATTACTGCTTGGAGGCAGAATATATATTCTGCGTTTCAAATTTCAACCCAGTTTATTCAGCCTTTCCGACTTGTTTGGGCAATAAACATCCAAACTTTTGAGTTTGTAATACCAGTTTACCTAGTTGCAACCCGCAATTTATCCACATGGGTTCCCCACGCTTTATAAGTGTTTCAGGATAATTCATCCTCGCCGAGTTTATAATTTACTCAAATGAATCTACCTACCAAGCAAAGCGCCGGTGCAGGAGCGGAGGCGGCTGCCAGAGCTAAGCACCTTACGCGTGTTTGGGGTCGGCATATGATTTCGTCCCGTTTGCCGTCGAGACTGTGGGTCCGTGGTGTGTAGAGGCTCGAAGGTTTGTTCTGGACCACGGTCGGCGATTGCGTGA
The DNA here is from genome assembly GCA_017562165.1 of Ectropis grisescens. Classification (NCBI taxonomy): domain Eukaryota; kingdom Metazoa; phylum Arthropoda; class Insecta; order Lepidoptera; family Geometridae; genus Ectropis; species Ectropis grisescens. Next base: position 15,283,250 of record CM029787.1, on the reverse strand, counting down.
CAGAGGACGCGATTGTCGGGCTGGCTGGTATTGGTTCAGCGGATTTCTATGGCGATCTAGCGGGGAAATGCGGCCAGTATTATGGGGACCTTTGAGCGACGTCGGGCGCGTGGAGGAGTTTTTATTTGACTAGGAACATATTTTTTTATTACGTGTTTTTGTATTTAATATTTTTTTATAACTTTGTAATTTTATTTTGACTATACTACACTATACTACTTTTGACTAAACAATGTTTCTTATTTTTAATAATAAAGATAGTAAAAAATAATATGTGTGCAAAGACACATTTTGTGTAATAACTTTCGTCTTGATAACTTTCGGCAAATACAGCTATCACTCTGACTACGAATATTAAGTAGAAAAAGTATAATACTTAACATTTATATATTTATGTAGATTTATTTATCTAGTTAGACAACAAGTCTAACAATATAATGCAAGCTTTCAAAATGCTAAAATTGCCATTTACCTACCTATTTTTTTTACGTGGGCTGTGAATTGAATTCTAGCGTCACGCTCGGGTATGATAAGAGATCTTCGGGTAAACTCTGGACCATGGTCATTGGCCATCTAGAAATGAGTCAGCATTTCCAATTGGCTGACGCATTTCTAGATGATCATGCTCAGAACCACGCCCTCCGGATTTATGCGCGTATAGTTTTCAAATTAAGCTTCTTCTAATCAAATTAATTAAGTAAAATAATTGTAATCAAATTCTGATTTATAAGTTTTCACTTCTATCGACAGTTCCTATGGCGTTAATATTTTTAATTCCCTCGACGTTTCATACACGTACATGATGTGTAATTTCTAGTTATTAATAAGTAAGTAAATGTGCATCACGGATTAAAACCTCTACGTGGTTTTACCTTTGATGTATATGGCGCAAACACAGTATCGTTCTCGCATTCTTCCGCAAACCGCCATCACCTGCCCGTTTTCGGGTCAACCTCAAAGCCAACGCAACGTTGTCAATGCACTTAAACCAAAAATCACACCGTGACCACAACGGGGAACAACCAGTTACCCTATACCGGATGCTCTAACGTATGGTCCTCGGCAGAATGGTCGGCCCTACCTACTTTCACTTGGCTACAGAGTTTGGGTAGAGTTGCGCACCATGATACCAGCACTCCGTTCCCCTACAGCCTCACCAAAACACTACCAGCACGCTGGCGACCATGCAAAGTCGCAACTTATAGGCGCATAATTGAATATACAACATTATAATCTTATTTACAACGTTATAGCTCTTTAACTATAAATGCTACGGGAAAAAGTTTCTAATAAAATTTACAGGTAATTTCATGCCCTACAATTCAACTACCATTATTTTTAGTTTATAAACTAAACATTTAGTAAAAACCATATTGTAAAACGTTTAGAGCGCTAAAATTAAAAATCTATTTGTTATACAAAAAAGTTTCAAAAAAAAGATGACAAACATTATTATCCATACTAATATTATAAATGCGAAAGTAACTCTGTCTGTCTGTCTGTCTGTCTGTCTGTCTGTCTGTCTGTCCGTCTTTACCGCCTAAACCAACCAACAGATTTTGATGAAATTTGATACATAGATAGAATAGATCCCGAGAAAGGACATAGGCTACTTTTTGTTCCAAAAAAAGGGTTAAAAGGGTTAAAATAAGGGATGAAAGTTTATATGGAAAACTTCGTCATTGTTGAAGAACTATGAAACTTTACGTCTAGATATTTAACACGAAACCATAAAATGTATATTTAAGCAGTTTTGTAGTTTCTAACTGTACCTACGGGGTGGAATTGGGGTGAAAGTCTGGAAGTTCAATATTATTGAAGATAAAACCATGAAACTTTGTATCTAGACACTTGAAATGGAGTCGATAAACGTTTGTTCCAGCAATTTTATAATTTCTAACTATACAGGGATACTTATATAACCGCTTGATACACTGACCGCTTTTCGCGTTTTACAAATTTGGCGGGAAAACGGGTGTCAGGTTACATAAGTGCGGTGTTTATGTTTCGGCATATGAAGTGCCACCTTACTTTTACCCGTTTGAGCCATTTACTCTCAAGAGCGTTTCAAGACGCTTCTAGCGGTATCATTTATTTATAATTAATGTACTTAAATAAATTCAAGATGGCCGCCGCTACAAAATGGCGGATAATTTATGTTTTATTAATCCCATCAATATGGGTATCAAATGAAAAGGCTCAACAAGCAGAATACAATATACTATAAAAATTGAAATCCAAGATGGCGGCCGCTACAAAATGGCGGATAACGTAGGTTTTATCAATCCCATCAACATGGGTATCAAATGAAAGGGCTCAACAAGCAGAATACAATATACTATAAAAAATGAAATCCAAGATGGCGGCCGCTACAAAATGGCGGATAACGTAGGTTTTATCAATCCCATCAACATGGGTATCAAATGAAAGGGCTCAACAAGCAGAATACAATATACTATAAAAAAAATGAAATCCAAGATGGCGGCCGCTACAAAATGGCGGATAACGTAGGTTTTATCAATCCCATCAATATGGGTATCAAATGAAAGTGCTCAACCAGTAGAATACAACGTACTATATAAAATTAAAATCCAAGATGGCGGCCTCTACACAATGGCGGATAACTTAGGTTTTATCAATCCCATCAACATGGGTATCAAATAAAAGGGCTTGACAAGAAGAATACAGTGCACTATACAACCTCAATATTTAAGATGGGCGCAGCCACTAAATGGCGTATCAGACAGAATTTTTGATAGTCGACGAGATTTCCATGGTGTCTTATCAAATGTTATGCATGATGGACGCTCGATTAAGGCAAATTAAGAACTGCGAAAATGAGTTTTTTGGAGGAGTAAACGTATTACTTTTCGGTAATCTTTTACAACTGCCTCCTATAAAATGATCAGGAACACCTGTTTTCAATTCTAGTACGAAATTATATATATGAAAGTAGCTCTCTCTGTCCGTTGTCGTCTAACGCCTAAGCCACTTAAAGAGTTTGTTACAATTTGGTGCACAGATAGACTAGACTTAGGAAAGGACAACGGCGACTTTTTATCACAGAAAAGAGTTGAAAAGAGTGGAAATGAGGAGTAAAAGTGTGCATGGAAGGATCTTTGCACTCTTTGTATGCTATTTTTAACCGACTTCAAAAAAGGAGGAGGTTATCAATCCAGTTGTATTTCCAATTGTGAATCAATTTAGATGGTTATTTTTTTGGTTAGTAGATTATAGTTCAGAGGTGGTCATATAAATTTTATCGAAATCAGTGGGGCGGTTTTTGAAATATGAACAACAAACTAAAATTTGCGTTCATGTAATCAGACGATATATCTACTAATATCTACTAATAGACTCTAATAAAATTTGGTGGACCGTCCCAATATGATATTAAATTAAAGTCTGTTTTTGATTAATTTTTTGAGAACATAGTTTTTTTTGTAATTTGTCGTGTAAATTGTACATTTATTAATAAATATAAAACTTTGACTTAGACCCATTTTGATTAGGAAACGTGAATTTGTATGGTAGTACGAGTAGGTACTGCCTCAATTACTTTAATAAATATGTGGCGCGGACGAAGTCGCGGGTAAAAGCTAGTCTACAATAATGATCTCGATGTTTTTATCGTATGATGAGCGGTTAGCGAGATATTCAATAAAATGTGTTTCTCAAGATGGCGGCTAAAGTGAACCCCATCTGCCGCGCCAACTTGGATTTACATTCAGGGGACACCCTTGAAATTATTTTTTAAAAAATACTGGGTCCCGTACGTATAAAAAAACCCGGTGCTTGTCCTAGTTTTTAAAAGCAACATTAAATACATTATTAAGCAAATTAGATAATTAATATCTTGGAGTGGACACCAAAGTGCAATCTTTTACTCTAAACAAAGCTAAATACTTTAAAATGATGCCGCGTTCGCGGTGCGCATTATTGTAAGAATTACGAGTACATAATTTTGTTTGTCTGGATAGTCGTAACGGCATTACGGATAACGTTTCCGATTGCCATTACCATAAAACTCTCCTGGCAAAGCTAGATGCCAATGTCATAAAGATATTGAAGTCATGGTTCGGATTGGCACATCCGGCTGATCCCTCTACTCTTTTTAGGGATCACAATAGTTTTGGGCTGAAACTAAAGAAACCGTCTGAACTTTACAAACACCTAAGAGTTACAAAACGCATGTTTTGGGAAAGTCGCAAGACGAATTAATTACATCTCTCCCAAAAGACAAAACTGCTTCAGACCTGGAATCTAGACTTCAATTCCATAAACAATTTATGGCAGGTGCACAAGTAAATACTGCTGGGTTGGGTGCGAGAAAAAAAGGAAGACCGAGACATGGTAAAACCTTTCTACAACAAAACGAAAATGACGGTTACAAAGTGCACGCTATGAATTTAGAAATGCAAAGTGAGTGGTTAACCATAGGTGAGTTCTGTATCCCATTAGCTCTAAAATGGCGCACCTTGATCTATGACTGGTCCCCTGCCTTATTAAAATTTTATCTAAATGCATTCCAAATGACCCTCCTGACCAGAGTAACTTGGTAAGGTGGGGAAAAGCCTCTGAAAAATGTTGCTATACTTGTGGAGAGGCGATATGTACAGCAAGGCACATATTGGTGGGATGCAAGGTGCTCCTTAATGGGGGTCATTACTCACGGCGTCATGACAGAGTACTTGAAATCATACGTGAAGCCATGAGCCTTTCGGTAGCTAGAGCCCAAAAGGGATTGACGACAAACAACAGACAAATTAACTTTGTAAAAGAAGGCTCAACTTCAAACTCCAGGAACAAGCCTTACTCAATCCTGGGTACAGCACCTGATTGGACTATTTTAATGGACACGTATGAAAAGCACTACAAAATCCCAGAGGATGTGGGTGTTTCGTCATCCAGACCGGACATTTTCCTTTTTCTAGAGCTACGAAACGCATAGTCCTTGTAGAACTTACCGTACCGTGGGAAACTAATATACCTAAAGACCACGCGATGAAACAAAATAAGTATTACGACCTCCTAAACGAATTAACAAAAACGGCTATGTAGTTAATTTATACGCTGTAGAAGTGGGAGCGAGAGGTATACCAGCAAAATCTCTATAACCTACTGAAAGACCTTGGCTTATCCAGAAGTGCTGTAAGTTCTATACTAGAACGTGTATCTAAAGCTGCACTAGTAGGCTCATATCAGATTTGGCTGGGCAGGGAGAGAAAAACGAGTGGTGAAGGTGAGTGTTGATGTACGTCAGAAAGGGGCCCCTTAAACCTACGCCCGAGTCACAAGTCTCGGGAACTACTCGAGTTTTTCTCTCTCTGCCACACGATGGACCCGGCACCCGCACGGTGAATCCATGGAATGCTAAGAAGATCGTCTCTTTCTTACGCATCAAAATACGGAATTATGAAATCTAAACAAAGATCTAGGGATTTTCGAAAACAGCGAGTCTCCTCCAATATCATTGAACACAATATTATGACGTAGTTACCTAAAGTAGACAATTACAATTTACACGTCATTTACAAAGTAGGGTGTACGTGAATGTGTCATGACGTTCCAATGTATGTGCTCTGGGATGCAAAGCTTTATGGTGTTAGGAATAAGGATACGTAGGTCGTAGTGGTTGCTGACTATTTTGTCGATCGAGCGCTTCATATAAACATCAATTATGTTAGAATTCGTACCAGCTGCACGGTTTGGTGAGCTTACACACTGGTCGAACTTATGGGCTACGAGTATGTCTTTAAGTTGCTTACGAGACAGAGGGTCCACCGATTAAACTATGATTATGGCACGCTGCTGTTGTTGCTTAATATTATTTAGTTAGCTCAGAAATATACAGAATAAGGAGAAGACTTCGTTTACATAACTAATACCTATTACAATTTTTTTTTGTCGAATATTTGAATCAGTTAATCAAAAAAGCTGCCATATTTATGTTCTACTAGCTGAACCCGCTACTTCGTTCGCGTAAGCAGATGTTACTGACTTATACATTAATTGGAAGTATCGTACATACGTCAAATATTTGGATAAGTAGGTAGTCATTGAAAAACCTTTGAGATTGTGTGAATTTGTTTTTCCACACAAAAATTTATTTAATTTTATCATCTTTATTTTTCTTTTTTTAAACAAAATCAAACATACTTAGTAAGGTTTCGTAGTATCGAACATAGCCGCAAGTATTAAGTTTGTAGGATTTTTATAGGATACATTATGAAAAGTCTGAAGCTAATGTGCATGATCTGATACCTATTTACCTATTTCTGTTTATCCGCAAGCTGTTTTCTAGCTGTTACCCGCGACTTCGCCGGCGTAAAATTTTGAACGAAGCCTGTGTGGAATTAAAATAATTAAAATTTTGAGTTTTAATGATATTCAAGCAAGTTGAACCCGTAAATCTAAGCCAAGTCCTAGTGAAATGTTAATGTATGAATTTAATTGTAGGTAACACAGAAAAAAATCAAGAACGAAGGAATCCAAATTTGGCATCATTATCCTTTTAGCAGCAAAAACTTATTAGTACAATTTAGAATACCAGTAACGCCACCTAGTGATGAAAGAAAAAATATATACCACAATAGCAAAACATCGATTTAAACGGCCTTTAGTGTTCTTAGATTTAAACTAGCATTAGCGCCGTCTAATGAGAATATTATGTTGCTTGTTATTTTGATTGTGAACGCAAATTACCTATATTATCTACGCTAAAACGGGTGCATATATTTTTAATTTTTGGCTTTTACCTTACCATCAAGTTCCTGATGAAAATATATGCTTATATTAATATGGAGTTAAATAAAAATGTAGACTTATTAGCCCATGTGAAATTTTAGACTCTAAACTATATGTGTTTCGTATATCAACCCATATCGTTGTGCCGTTTTGACGTGATAGTTAATATTTGTTTCCTTAGGGCCCATGCTTCTTTTCAGGTTGATAGGTAATAAATACATAAATGTGGTATTTCAGACTATGAGTTATTTTTGTTTCAATTTTCTACCAAATTTGCTTAGTCTTTCCGACGTCACAGTAACCTATAAGTAACCGATTTGCTATTTCTGAGTTCAAACTACGTGTGTTTCGAATTCCATCCAAATATGTTCAGCCGTTCCAACGTTGTCCTGTAAATATTATGAATGTCACTGTTTGGATGTTTGTTCTGTAATACATTGAGTACTTATACATAGGCAATGTTTAGCATATGTGTTCTTCCAGACTGTAATAATATCTCACTCTACTCTAATTCTATTTCAAATTTCAACCCGATCACTTGATACGTTCCGCCATGATTAAAGCGGCAATAGAAATACATCATCTGCGAAAATTTCAACTGTCTAGCTATCACCGTTCTTGAGATACAGCCTGGTGACAGACGGAGACGGACGGACGGATAGTGAAGTCTCAGTAATAGGGTCCCGTTTTTACCCTTTGTGTACGGAACCCTAACAACGGTCTGCTTCGGTCACTGAAACTTGTTGAACACTACCTTTAAATTTTAAACAGTATTTGTATTGAAATAATACGCTTTCTAATAAGTTACGGCTGGTCTAGTAAGTTACAGCTGACCTAGTCGGGAGAATGGCGACTGTCGATCCGGACACCCAGGGTTCAAAACCACGCGCACCACTATCTTTTCAGAGTCATGTTCGTAGTGCCGGTAATTAAAACGGTGAAGGAAAACACCGTGAAGAAACCGAAATCTACCTATAATCTAAGTCATATGTCATCCACCAACCGACACTGGGCCAGCGTGGTGGATTATAGCCTTGTCTCTCTCCTTGCGAGAGAAGGCCCCAAAAAAACAAAAATCTACTTCAATGACAGGTAATTTAATTCTGTCATTCGACTAAATTTTATAAGAAGGTATAACTATGTCGTACAGATAAATCTAAGCTGATTTTAGGTTTTTTGTTGATATTTGAAAAACTACCTCCCTGCTTTCGATATCTACTCTCCAGACAGCCTTAGACTTACTAGACGTCTTTTCTATCATTCGCGTGTAGAAACTTGTTTTGTGTTCCGTCAGAGATCTGTCGTAAAGGCAATTGAATTCGCTGGACATAGCTAAAAGTCTGTCATTATTTGGAAATTGTTTTGTCAGTTTCACGGTTTCAAAGAGCATCGTTTTTAATTTTAACACGTCTTCATTAACCCAGGTAGATCTCCGAACATTAATTCGCTTTAGAGGAAAACATTCTAGAAATTTATTTCTTAGTATATTCAAGAAAGATGTGACTAGCTCTTCTAGAGAGTGCTTGTGTTTTTCGAACAAAAAATCCCAATCTACGCTAATTACGGCTGAACAGAAGTTAGTGCTATTCATCTCAGATGAGCCCCTGACAAGGCGGGTCCGCGGCGGCGGCCGCCACGCCTGGCACGCGACCGCCGCGCGCACCGCCCTGTGGTCACTGAGAGGGTCGCCCGGGGTGCAGACCGAGGTATCCACTGGTGTTGCCACCACTGATCCTGGCCGTCCATTACTGAATACGAGATCCAGACAAGTCGAGGAGGCACCGCACACTCGCGTCGGGAAATCGACAACGCTGACGAAGTTATGTGCCGACAGCATATCACCGGGATGTTTTTTATGGGAGCAATTTGTTTGTATCCAATTAATGTTAATGTCGCCCATTATTATAAACTCCTTACCACTTTCACTGGCTCGTTCAAGAACGGGTTCAAAATATGTCAGAAACCTACTAGCGCTAACTAAGTTAGTGCGATAAATACATAATATAACTAAATTATATTGTAATAATTCAATAGCCGATATTTCACAATACAGCTCGGTCGACAATTGTTCATATTCACTGCATTCCACAGCCTTCACACTGTCCCTAACGTACAGGCATGAGCCGCCATGAGCTGTATGCTTTCTACAAAAGCTAGATATTAGATTGTAGCCACTTAAATTAACACACTTTATGTTATCAGCACTACACCAGTGCTCGGTAATGCCTAGTACATCGCATTTTAATTCGTTTTGCAATAACACATCTAGACGATGCGTTTTCTTTACATTTAATGACCTAATATTTTGTTGGCATATGATAATTTCTTGTTCTATGACACAGTGCGATCGGATTGTAGTTATGTCATTCCTACGTTCATCGTTGTTGTTTATATTCCGGACGGTCAGTGCCCGCGCGCCAGGTGAGGTAGGTATGAAATCAGGGCAACAGGTGGTTGCTCGCGCCGGCGCCGGCGCAGTCACCGGCCGGTCGCTCGCCGGCGCCAGCGGAGCCACCGGCCGGTCGCGCGCCGGCGCCGGTGTAGTCACCGGCCGGGCTCGCGCGCCGCGCCGCCCCGCCAGCTCCCCGTCGAAACCATTGAGATACTTTCACACCTGGCGGCCAGGAACTCGAGGAGGACAATTTTTCATGTAGGGTTTCTGGGCACCCTATAACAAAGGCTGCGTGTTTGTCTGTCATTATTTCACGCTTTTCGACAGTGTATCTATCATTAGGTGCCACAAATTTCGTAATATAATTTAATACGTTTTGTGGTGTCGTGTCTGGTTTGAACGACCAGGCCTGGACATACATCAATTTTTCTATTGTTTGTAGATCGTCATCAGGTCGTCCAGATCCGATAACAATAGATCGCTTCATATTGCTGCGCCGCTTTCGCACAACGCGGTTCCAATTGTCATGTATTTTGTTGTCGTTATCCGTCATCGTCGCCGTATTGTTGCCGGCTTGAACCGTTGATGATGATTTTGCCATGGCATTGCACACGCATGCACACATTATTATTTCCCAACGAAGCCTTGGTACGTAGTTTCAAACTTTAGCTATTAGTTTGACAAATGTACCTAATCTAAACTGTGCAATTTATTAATAATAAAAAAAAGAAATTTATTCATTCAGTTATACAAAGAAAAAATGTTCCAATTAATTATGCGCCCAAAGATGTAATTTCCACCAACAAAATTTTCACAGTTTTTTTGTTGTAAATACGATATATTAAATTGGTATCCCAGAGAAACCACCAATTTATACGGAATAAAAAGTACCCTGTGTGTTAATCCAGATAACGATCAATCAATACAGAGATATGTGGCACGCGGGTAAAAATATACCTACACATTTACAAGACCACAAACTCGCGCGTTTATAATATTACTGCGGTAAAGTCGGCGCGTTTATAAGATGATGTTGGGTGATTCCTAAATTTGTATTAAGTGACGTAGATTTGGCCAACAGCTATAAATACTACTTTCTCCCACACACGGTTAGTATTCAACGATACAAAATTGTTCATACTTCAGTGATTAGGTATGTGGGCGAGAATGAATAGACGAGGCTATAAGAAATATTCCATGAATATAGTATGTCTATATTATTTACCATCCATATAGAAAATGTTAATGTACCGGTCAAGTGTAGGTTGGACTCTCACTCTGAAGGTTCTGTACTACCTACAACATATATATAGATAGATACATTGGATACACTTTATTGACACACTAAAACAGAATAGATATACAAAAATAACTAATGGTAAATTAAAACTTATGTGAACAAGTGTGACAAATTGGCTTATTGTTAAATCTTTTTAGCGATAAGGGCGCCAACTTCTATCTCTCACAGGCAACCTTAGGATGGAAAATAATTTGTCGACAAGTCCGAAAACGGGATGCGCAAACAAGATGTAGAAAAATCGTAAAATGTTTTTTAATAAGTCTCAAATTTATAACTTTAATTAACGAAACATAAAATACTAGTACTTAAATATTGAAAGGAAATAATAATAATAATTAAAATACAATACAAACACCTTATTACATCACAAAAATATTACAAGAACAATGATTAAACATAACATCAAAACATTTTGGGCACAAAAAGCGATCTTATCGCTAATAGCGATCTCTTCCAGATCACTTTTTGGTAGATAGGACAAAGTTACAGGTAAAGGCAGTGGTGTCGCATCCTTGATACTTGATAATGATAAATAATAATAATAATGATAAAATGGATAAACTCATCGCATGCTACACCCGCGCTCGTCTGTTATGAGACTGTATATTCCGCGGAAGTGGGGAGGTCGAGGCTTTTTAAATGCCAAGAACCTACACAACCGCGAAGTATGCAGTCTCAGGGATTATTTCCGCAACAGCGAGTCCGGATGCATCGCGATGTTGTGGCAGTTGACAGAAGCTTCACGCCTCTTTCACTGGCAAACGAGAACTGGCGTAAACCATCGGTGCTCAGCACTGATGATCGCAAGGAAGTGTGGAAGAGCAAGGAGCTGCACGGGCGATTCTATCGGGCCCTAACGGGACCCGATGTGAATCTGCTCGCGTCGGTGAACTGGCTACGCTTCGGGGACCTCTTCGGAGAAACCGAGGGTTTTGTTTGTGCAATTGCAGACGAGGTTATCAAGACGAACAATTACCGGAAATACATAATGAAGGACGGTACGGTCGACATTTGTCGGGCATGCCGCCGTCCAGGCGAATCTCTTCGTCATGTTATTTCCGGTTGTTCGCATCTTGCTAACGGCGAGTACTTGCACAGACATAACCTAGTAGCCAGGATCATCCACCAGCAACTTGCTCTTCGACACGGCCTTGTCGAGTCCGAGTGCCGTACTATAAGTACGCACCTCTGCCAGTTCTCGAGAATGGTCGTGCGTTGCTCTACTGGGACCGCTCTATCATCACGGACAGGACTATTGTCGCCAATAAGCCTGATATCGTGCTGGTAGACCGGTCTCAACGTCGGGCTGTGATCGTCGATATCACCATACCACATGACGAGAACCTCGTGAAAGCTGAGAAGGACAAGCTTAGCAAGTACCTTGACTTGGCTTACGAGGTTACCGCCATGTGGAATGTTGATTCCACGATCATAGTCCCCATAGTCGTGTCGGCAAACGGCCTTATAGCGAAAAATCTCGACCAACATCTCAAGAGACTATCGCTAGATGGTTGGATCAAGGGTCAGATGCAGAAGGCGGTCATCCTTGACACAGCGCGCATCGTCAGGAGGTTCCTCACTCTGCAGCCCTAACCACCGGTAGCTTGGGCCCTGCCCCGCTGCTGGCGGCAAACTAGGTTTAAGTTTTTATAATGTTTTTATGTTGTTTTATATATCAATATTGTAAAAACTTAGGCTTAAGAAAAGAAATAAATACGTGAATAATGATAATGATAATTAATGAGAGAATATGGCATAATGCAACTTTGAAACTTAATACCGAGCACCTGATTCACATTTGAGATGGTTTTGGTTTATTATTTGTTTGGTTGATTATACATCGCCTAAGTAAGTAAGTAAGCATAAAAATAATAATAAAATATTGTTGCCTAACGGACTTGTTTTCAAAATCTTCACCATTTTTTCCATTGTTTTAAAACTGGCTTCACTTTGAAATCATTATTTGTGTACTCTGACTTCAATTGTTTGTCTACATTGTAGACTTTGGCGTACAAGAAGATTAAATTCCGTACAACTAAACCGTGTTACTCTGAACCCGTGCTCACTCATCCTTACCCACGCATTAGGATTACATAATTGCTACCGAGATAGCGCTCGCCCATGTACAAGTTAACGTCAACAAACGACGTCCCAAGGGCAAAGCCCGAATATGTCTTTCAAGAGGAATTATGAAAATATCAGGCAGATAACTGGTGGCATGAGGCGGTCACCGAAATTTGCTCCTCAATAAGGCTGGGATGACAAACGAGCGGCCCGGTGACTCGGCGCAAACTAACGAAATAGATGTTCCCTCTCCCTTGGGACGTTACTTGGACACGGCTTTTTATTCTATAAATCTTGTTATAGTATGTGTAGCGATCGGGACGCTGGGGACGGGAGTAACACAAGATACCAGTTTAACGTCGATATTCTTCGCAGGACCTAAATATTACCATCTTTTAGGAATACGTCGCGGAATATCTAAATTACGTAGACACCTGTGTTTTTCTGTTTATCTGCCTGTACGTACTATTTTTTTGATTATTTCAAGTTAATTAAGAACATTTTAGAGTTGTCGACAATGGTTTTACCGTTTTTATCGATACATTTCGGAGAGTGTGTAGTTGATCTGCATGATCAGTACTGCCGTGCCTTTTTTTGTGACGGTCTACTCGTAGCTCCAACAAGTGACACAATTTCACGGTTAATGTTCCAAGAATAAAAAGATATGATTTCGTATATGTAATAATAACTTAGTACTAGTTTCTTGTCTGTTACAAGCTAATTAAGATTTTTTACATCGTTGTCGACTATGTTTTTATCGTGTTTGTGATACATTTCGAAAAGTGGGCAGCTGATCTGCCTGATCTGTGATCTCATGTCCTTTATTCTATCAGTACCGGTGTACTTGTAGCTCTATCAAGAGACATAACTTCTAGGCCGATGTTCCAAGGAATAAAGCGAAAAGACTCCGTATTTGTAATAAACACTTTGAAATATTGCCTTAGTGGGTATAATCTGAGTCTTTTCAAGTCTAGGGTGAATCGGTTTCTTCTACATTAATTAGCGTGCGCCATCAGAGATCCCGTCGTCGCTTAACGTCAGGTGAGATGGCGGTCAAGTGCAAACCTATAATTGATAAAAAGATAGATAGATAGATATAAGTACTCTTTATTGACACACCTAATAAAATTAAACACAGAAAAAAAAGAACAATACATTTTACAGTAGTGCTACAATGGGCAGCCTTATGTAATGTAAGCAATCTCTTCTAGGCAACCTTAAAAATATTATCTAAATCTAAACCTTAACCTAAACTAAACCTTAAAAATGTATTTAAATATTACCTATATATTAAAAAATATTAAAAAGATATTATCAATGCTCTATGTATGCGAGATTTAAATATGACAACGTACCAACGTGTGAAACAAGATAGCTTGCTTAGGCGATAGCATGAGGGATTTTAGGGCTCTCGTGTTTAACTATGTTAATGCTAGGTCTGGCATCGTAGACACTGTGTGATTAAGTTTTTTTTTTAAGATTAATATTTTAAGCTGATTTAATTTTCGTCCACTGATGGATGTAGACCTCTTCTAATTGCGCTTACTACTGGCTTGCGCTATTGCCCGCGGATTTTCTCAAGCACTATCTCGTAGAGTCGTTGATATAAGAGGCATTGTAGATATTCAACTCTTCGTACTCGTACGATGTGTATGAATTGAGTTTACACGCATTCCGCTGAAAGTTAAACTTAAATTTTCCCTCAAAACTAAGCCCTTAGGATTCAATAAAAATACACATGTAGCGAAATAAGACCACGATCTTGAGCTCGAAGGAAGCTTTACTAAGAACTGAACTAAGTTACGGCTGATCTAGTCAGGAGAACGGCGATTGCCAATCCTGCGCAGCCGGATTAGATTCCATGCGCGCCACTGTCTTTTTTTTTCCTTTTATAGGCTCACGCTTGACCGCCATCTTGCCTGATGTTAAGCGACGATGCGGTTAACTTAAAAGGTGTAGGAAAACATCGCGAGGAAACCAACGTGTACCTAGAATCTTTCGAGGTCATGTATCATCCATCAACCCACGCTGGGCCAGCATGGTGGATTATGACCTTGAGTCTCGCCTTGCGAGAGGAGGCCTCGAGGCCCAGCAGTGGGAACTTTAGTGGGCTGTTTATGCATTTATGTTATACTGCTACAAGGCCAGATAAAAAAAAAGCATAAGCTAAAATTAAATATTCTAACTTCAAAATGGACAACCCAGAGCTTAATGTTATCTTGTCACGACAGCCTCTTTGTGGCTCACAATAAAATTTAGGGGAAGTCAAGAACGGTTATTGCATTTGAAATGTAGAAACCGAGTACAGTCGCCTGTGTCGCGAGTGCGTGCCGCGCTCCACATGCCCTTGACGTTTTAGCAGATTGCAAAGCAATTTCATATAAATTATGCATGAAATTGCTTTGCATTTCGCTTGCTTAGATGTCATTCAATGTCTCGTATTGGGAATCGTATGAGTAAGTATGTAAATTGAGTAGCATTTGAAGCTCGGTTTGAAGCAGATGTTTTTCTCGCAACGTTTGTAATTTTGTTTGCAATGTGATTGTATGGTTTTTTATGTTATAAATATATTGCTGTATTGTTAAAGTTATAAGTAGAGGTAGGTTTTAATCGTCAAGATGTATTTTAAGCGGCACGGAACCCATATGGGTTCGGCGCCGGATATGACTCAAAAATATGAAAAAAATACAAAAAATATTGAATCTACCCTCAAAAACTTTGAGGTTAGTTTTGACAAACCAAATCATAAGTGAAGGCATATCAACAAAAAAAGTTTCGCGGCAGCAGAATCACAAAAAACTATAAACTAGTGAAATAAATGAATAGAATTTATCTTAAAATTTGGTTTTTATGACAGGTTAACAAAAAAAGCTTTTTTGTTTTTACTTATTTTATTTGGAAAGTGTTTTCGTTCTAATTTTTGATTCCCCAACTTTCGTTTCCAGACTGATTTCCAAAGAGTTTACATATACTACGTTTAGAGTTAGATTTTCCGCACGGTTCCTTTATGTCAATCGTGAGCAGATGACGTGCTTACTTTCTATGACAATAGAGTGATGTGCCGCGACATAAGTATGACACTTCCACAAGAGCGACAAGCCCACAGATTTCTAAAACAAAAGGCAGATGGAACGTGCGGAACACAGATCCTTAGGTGCGGAAAGCAAATATCAAACGCCAAAGCAAATACAAACTCCAGTCAGTACGGAACTGACTTCCGTCTCATACGGGAGTCCCGTGTGATTTTATGTTTTGTTTAAGATTATGCCGTCTTGTGTCATCAAACATTGCAAACATTGTTCCCAAAAATAAAAAAAGGAAATTTCATGGGAAAGTTAGAATATTTTTACTGGTATTTATATAATTTAGACGATTTTATTTCGATTGATGAATAGAAACACAACACCTCAACGAAAATAGGTCAGTGTTGCTACACTAAAGTCAAATTATTTTCCCTGAAGTTAAGGTAAAATATAGATTCTAATTTTGTTTTGAAGATACTCGTAGACCAAATTATTGATGAACATTGTATAATTCAATTTTAAGCCCTATTTTTATAATCGTTATTTTTTTAATTTAATGTGAATCGATGCCAAGAACAAATCCTCGCCGTTACAAGGGTTAATAAGAATACTAATAGTGTTGATGAAAACTATAGTTATGAAACGAGTTTTTAATACTTCTGTGTAGTTTAAAAGGTTTTATTTCAGTAATATGTGGCCAAAGCAAATACAAACTCTTGTCAGTACGACACAAACTTCATCTTGTTCACGGGCCTGTCCATACGTGTTCATCATGTGTGATTTTATGTTTTGTTTTAAATAATGCCGCCTTGTGTATTCAAACATTGCAAACATAGTTTCCAAAAACAAAAAAAGGAAGGAGGAATATCATTTCATAGGTAAGTTTAAATATTTTACTGCTATTATGTTATTTAGGCGATTTCATTATGGTAACAAATAAGAACACGTGTGGCTATCCCAAACTGAAATAGTTTTCCCTGAAGTGAAGGTAAAATATAGATTATAATTTTTGTTTTTGAAGGTAGTATTACTTAATTTTAAGACCTATTTTTACTATGTTTTTTTATATATAATTTAAATTGATCCCTAGCAGTGATCCACGCCGTTACTAGTGTTAGTAAAATTACTAATAGTGTTGATGAAAACTGTAGTTATGAAGCGAGTTTTTAATACTTGTATGTTCTGTGGAGTTAACAAAAATACATAATACTTACATTTTAATAATATTATACGACTAGAATAGAATGTTATATAATGCTAGCAGTAGGTCTCTGAATATTATCATTTGATAGTAGCATTTTTGAATATTATACGATTACTTGGTTTAAAAGTGAGGTTTTGTAAAAAAAAATAGTGAAGCATTAGTGAATCGTTTAAACGATTATTCGTTTCTTTTTTTTTTGGTTTGTTGTTTGGCCCTATAAAAGGTAGCCCATATGAATTTTATCAAAACTAGTTTTGGTGGTAAAGATGATTGTTTTGGTTTTTGTTTAAACTATCTAAGCGAGCAAATCATACTAATTAATATTTGCGATTCAAGTTGATTTTTGGTTGCATGTAAAATCAAAATTCTTAACTTCATAAAATGGAAATAAGATTTCGTGTTATTAACAAGAAATCCTTGCATTATATATTATCGGTGTAATAATAAATTATTTTAAAATAATGTTTTATGTGTTTATTATACGTGAAAATTTCCAAAGCTTAAGACAACAATAGTGGAACTTTTTTCTTAAGACTGGGAACATTACACGCACACCAACGTGAGTAATTTGACAACGTCGGTGAGAGCTGTCACGCATACATAACTAATGACTGGCCTCACAGTGTCGTTCACGAAGGTTTCATCTGTTTAGAAATCTGTGGACAAGCCAAAAAAGATGCTACCCGTGCTTTCGGTGTAAAGCGTTTGTGCCAACTCTATACGTAGTATATGTAAACTCTTTGTTGATTTCATATTGTAACTGAGTATTTGAGACCACAAGGTATATTTAGAAAATATTGGAATATACCTGAAAGGCTTCACGTCAGAGCGTCCACAACTTGCGTGGTTAAGTGTTTACGCAAAAGTTTGCAAGTAAAGGCGAGACCAAAACATTTTTCCAATTTCCCGAAAAGGCTCAAACACTAGTGAGGTCACAAAGCGTAGTGAAAATACATTTCCCATACGTGACCGTAACTTTTCGTCCCCGAGAGACACTGTCCGAACATGACATATAAACGAAAATGCCATCCGACGCTAGAAAAATGTATGTAGATACAACGTGCGAATTTTACGCCAATAGTGGTATAAATTCGGACTTTTAGTGCCACTGAATATTTGGCTGCTACTTCATAATGGTTTTCATCAAAAAAGAGAGATGTTGTATGAGTTTACAGGCAGTCAGTTCATTTTAACGAAAACAACGTTTATTTAATCTATCGCACGCTGCTGTTGCAAAATGAGATAACTTCTTTTGTAGTGGTAGGACTCTTGGCAGAGTCCACCCGGGGAAGTACCAAACCATTGCCAGTTATTCTATCGCCAAACAGTAATGTCTAAACATTACTGTGTTCCGGTTTGAAGGACAATGTTTCCAGACAAATTACAGGGCTTAGAGATATAACATCTTAGATATCTGGATGACGAGCGCAGCGCAGTGCTAGGTAATGATTTGGACTCGTGTTCTCATAGTTGCATGTCACTGTGCTGTTATGTAGCAGGCATGTTGCTTACCATCAGGCAAATGTGCTGCTCGTCTCGCCACTCTTTGTTTAAAAAACATGTCATAAATAAATGGAAGAAAACACAGAATCAATATAAAATTAATGAAATCACTGATTCTCTTATAATAGAGCAGTATTGATTAGTCAGGGTTGCTAATATTGCATCAATATTACATACTAGCAGTGTCCCGCGAATTTACCCGCGTAGTTTCCGTTCCTGTTTTACTATTTTCACGGATAAATAGGCTAAGTGTTATTCCAGACTATAATCTAGCTGTGTCCCAAAATATAGCCTAATCCGTTCATACGTTACGACGTGATCGAGCAACAAACATCAAAATATTGACATCCTTCTATATATACTTATCACCATGATCATCAGCCGCAAGGCGTTCACAGCTGAACATATGCCCCCCTAGATTTCCACAACGAACGGTCTATATATACTCGTACTCGTTATACTACATTCTAGTTTATAACATTACTAGAAGCACTCCGCGGTTTTACCCGCGTGTTCCCGTTTCTGTTATTTTTCGGGGATAAATAGTAGCCCATGCGTTCATCCAAGTTTCTAGCTGTGTTTTAAATTTCAGTCCGATCCGTACATACGTTACGATGTGATTGACCGACCAGCATCCAAATATCCAAACAACGACTTTGACTGACGACTTTGACCACTCTGACTTATATTATAATATTAGTAGGACATGGTAGCAGGATTTATCTTAAACGCTCCACACACTAGAGACGATCTTCTTAGCATTCCATGGATTCACCGTGCGGGTGCCGGGTCCATCGTGTGGCAGAGAGAGAAAAACTCGAGTAGTTCCCGAGACTTGTGACTCGGGCGTAGGTTTAAGGGGCCCCTTTCTGACGTACATCAACACTCACCTTCACCACTCGTTTTTCTCTCCCTGCCCAGCCAAATCTGATATGAGCCTACTAGTGCAGCTTTAGATACACGTTCTAGTATAGAACTTACAGCACTTCTGGATAAGCCAAGGTCTTTCAGTAGGTTATAGAGAGATTTTGCTGGTATACCTCTCGCTCCCACTTCTACAGCGTATAAACTAACTACATAGCCGTTTTTTGTTAATTCGTTTAGGAGGTCGTAATACTTATTTTGTTTCATCGCGTGGTCTTTAGGTATATTAGTTTCCCACGGTACGGTAAGTTCTACAAGGACTATGCGTTTCGTAGCTCTAGAAAAAGGAAAATGTCCGGTCTGGATGACGAAACACCCACATCCTCTGGGATTTTGTAGTGCTTTTCATATGTGTCCATTAAAATAGTCCAATCAGGTGCTGTACCCAGGATTGAGTAAGGCTTGTTCCTGGAGTTTGAAGTTGAGCCTTCTTTTACAAAGTTAATTTGTCTGTTGTTTGTCGTCAATCCCTTTCATGACGCCGTGAGTAATGACCCCCATTAAGGAGCACCTTGCATCCCACCAATATGTGCCTTGCTGTACATATCGCCTCTCCACAAGTATAGCAACATTTTTCAGAGGCTTTTCCCCACCTTACCAAGTTACTCTGGTCAGGGAGGGTCATTTGGAATGCATTTAGATAAAATTTTAATAAGGCAGGGGACCAGTCATAGATCAAGGTGCGCCATTTTAGAGCTAATGGGATACAGAACTCACCTATGGTTAACCACTCACTTTGCATTTCTAAATTCATAGCGTGCACTTTGTAACCGTCATTTTCGTCTTGTTGTAGAAAGGTTTTTACCATGTCTCGGTCTTCCTTTTTTTTCTCGCACCCAACCCAGCAGTATTTACTTGTGCACCTGCCATAAATTGTTTATGGAATTGAAGTCTAGATTCCAGGTCTGAAGCAGTTTTGTCTTTTGGGAGAGATGTAATTAATTCGTCTTGCGACTTTCCCAAAACATGCGTTTTTGTAACTCTTAGGTGTTTGTAAAGTTCAGACGGTTTCTTTAGTTTCAGCCCAAAACTATTGTGATCCCTAAAAGAGTAGAGGATCAGCCGGATGTGCCAATCCGAACCATGACTTCAATATCTTTATGACATTGGCATCTAGCTTTGCCAGGAGAGTTTTACCGATGTCATATACTAGGAAAGGCCAAGTGAGACGTGATGTGAGGTAGTTGTCATATATCCATGCTTTTTGATATTGCTGATAGGCTGCTGGTCTACCTTATTGAGGTTGTTCATGAAATTTTCAACAACCACCTCTAATGATGGTGTACGTCCTTTGTGATCTATCTTTCTACCAAGAAATTTGAAAGGCACTGCCTCTGCAATTGTGGCAACTCCTTGGCCACTTATGGAGAGTCCCGGATCGTAAGACGTATATTTGGTATTTCTTCTACCCAGACAAAGACAATGACATTTAGATGGTTTTGTCCTCATTCCTCCGTCCATGTACAGAACTCATCGACTTCATTCAACAATTCTTGACACTGTTTGGGATTACGTGTAAGTATTGCAAGGTCGTCCGCAAAGGCCAAGATTGACTCAGTGTACTTATTGTTGATTTTAAACCGGTAGCCCCATTTCTTTTCACGGGATATTAATTTGTCTACTAAAATATTTATAACTATATTAAATGCTATTGGTGATAAGCAGCACCCTTGGAATAGTCCTACATTGTATTCAAGTGGTTTTGTGTATTCCTTGTTTACTGCTATGACGAATTTTAAGTGGCAATAATAAGAATTAATTATGTCAATAATTTCAGCAGGAAAGTTATACCATTTTAGGGCAAATATCATAAGTTCATGCTGGACAGAACCAAACGCGTTCTCTAGGTCTATCCAGCAGACTGTAATTTGCCTCTCATGTGTTCTGGCATCTTTCAAACTTTCTGCTAGTAATGTATTGTGTTCCAGGCATCCAGAAATACCAGGCAAGAACCCTTTCTGGTGATTGGGCCTGAAATACCTATTGCTGGTCATAAATGTGGTCATTTTGTTTGCAAAATACTGAAAAGATTTTAGAAATTGTATTGGTTAGGGCTATCGGTCTGGTGTCTTTGGGATGAGTTACTTCCTGCTTTTTAGGGATGAGGACAAAATTGCTCTTCCAAATGCTACTGGGACTTGCTTTCTTGACCAGATCTTAATGAATATATTCAAGATATGTTTACGAACTGATGGACACTTTTTATACACTATGTAAGGAATGCCATCTGGGCCAGGAGCTGATTTAGTAGTTTTCTTTTTAATTTGATAGTTTACTTCCTCTTCACTAGGTGGGGTGCCTTGAAAGCCTGTCAGAGGATCATTAGGTCTTTGGATGTTTGGTTCTACGTACGAGCTCCCGCGTTTAGGCACTTCGTATGTGCTTTTAAAGTGATCGTAAATTTGCGCGTTAGTCAAATCAGAGGAAATGACGTAAAAGTGATGGGAAGGAGCCTACATCGCACCATATGGTTGATTTATGCTCGTAGGGTCCTCTCCACTAGTTTTACTTAATTTCCTCTGATTTTAGTGCTCGTATGTAGAGAGTTTTACACTTACAACACTTTAGTTTTACCTGAGGTTTTACCCGCGCAGTCCCGTGCTCGTTATTTTCCCGAGATAAAAGTAGTGATTATAGGTCCAAAATAGCGGTAGAATTACTTAGAATTACTTAGGCTTAGAACATTTCTTGATTTACCATAACTCTCCAGAATATTGATAAATCATTACATAATGTAACCAACATTAAAAACAAAACAAAAACGTCCATATAGATGCTCCGTGAAGCTTCTGTATTTAAATTTCGTGATACTCCAAATGGCAGTATCTATAGATATTCTTAAATTGAAGGCATTAAGATAAGGTTCCATCTACTTTGTCCTGAACACATTGGTGAAAAATACCCAAAAGTGGGTCAAGCACCGGCGCAGTCCATGAAAATAAAGTTTCGGCGAGCGTCTATAATCTCTCCCAAAACATCAACTAGGATAAGCCCATCAGTACTCACTCGTCGTATCTGTTTGCGATAAGCAGAAACGTACCTACTTCCCCTTTTCCCTTTTGCTTACAGTTGTCATACATAGAATTACTTCGCAGTATGCAAGCTCAAGAAGACAACAATATGTTTTTGTTTTGTTTTTATCGAATATCTCAAAGAATTCTCTATGCAAAAATTTATTAAGCTATTGCATAGCTTTTATCGCGGGCCTGGGGACCGAATTTTAGTGATCGTGCATCTCTTTCTTATGTTCACAAGAAAGAGGGATGGAAGACCGTAACGCCGTCCTCCCCACTCGGTCATTCGACTTTGAATCTTATTTGTATTAGCTTTACAGACTAAATGCTCTTACCAGTGTTGCCAACTTAACGGATTTCCCGTGGTATTTTTTATGGTAAACAAATGTCACTCTTCAAAATAAAAGCAATTCCGAAAAATGGTTAACATCCCTATTGCTTATGTTGATAAAAATGCATGAAACATGCAATAGCTTTACCGCGGCAGTCACCGAGTGCCACACTTCTCTTTTTTTTTTTATAGGTTTACACTTGACCACTATCTCGCCTGATGTTAAGCGACGATGCGGTCTACGATGGAGCGTGTTTACCTAGAAGAAACCGATTCACTCTCGATTTGAAAACACCAAGATTACAACTATCGGGGAAAACCCACTCAGGCAACTCAGATTTCGTAGTAGAGATTTTGAACTGTTAACTAAAAAACAAACACGATAAACGCACACATAGTAAAACTTTCAAATCTGTGACAAAACGATAAAATAAATTTAAAAAAACATATGCCTGACATGGGTAGTCCACATGAACACGAACTTCGGTCGTGTTTGTAAAGTAAGAAATAGTATTGAAATGAACTCGAATTTGTTTTATTTATACATGGATGTTGTAGTACTAAGGTTCCAAGATTTAAACTATAGAGATTCATTTACATACCTCGTACTACTCGTATGTTAATAACGATGAAAAAAGCACTCCGTAATTTATTTAGGTACTGTCCTACTAATGTTACAAATGTGAGAGTTTGAATGTTATGTTTAATTTTGTCGGAACGGTTGACAGATTTCTGTTGAAATTTAGAACACGTGTGTTCTTAGTTTTTAGTCTGGAATAGCAATTATTTTTTTACCAAGGGATGTTAACGGGATCGGGAACTACACGGGTAAAACCGCGGGGCACTGCTACTAAATCATAAATATAAGTGCTTTTTCTTCGTTTATATTAATTACAACATCCACGAATAATAAGTCAATTAGCAAGTAGTAACAGATATCTTTAGATACAAATAATTTACGGCACCTTTCTCAAGTTAATCAGGTTGAAGTAGATCTCTTTATTAGCTTCCTAATAATGATCAGTTTCGACTCACCACGACCTGTATTACACCTGCTACGAACGTATTCTCGTATTGACTTTTAGTATCGCTCTGCCATTGAGGTTCTACGTCAATTGTTTTATTGGTTGTCTATTTTAATTTGTGTCTTTGTTTGTTATTTTTTATTTTACGTTCAACTTCAACTTTTTCTTTTGGTTTTACATTCGGTGATGTCACCGTAACTTCGCCAATGTTTATTTTACGTTATGGGAATACATATGAAACTAGTTTAACTGTCATTTACCCCGATTTGACATAACGTGTAAAAATCGAGTGCAAATCGTTTTTTTGGTAGACTTGCTTTACCGTCGTTTTTTTTTTTGAAGTGTACAGTTTATTTAGCAGGTTAGTAATTTTATAACGTGAGATAAATAAAATTGAACCCGCGAGACTGTTATCGTTACGTTTGTATATGTATATGGAAAAGCACGTATACAAAGTATATCACGATAAAAAAATTATATTATATCTGAAACATTACGGCAGGTAGCTTGTTCTAAGCCTGTTTTAAGTTTCGTGCGAAAATAAAGTATTCTGTAAAAAATTGGTATAGTGACTTTCTGTTTTTTGATGTTCTGAATCGGAAAGTTGATCGAAAAAATACCTACTCTCACCCGTGATTAGGTCGAGCAACTCCTATACTCATACTCATCGAAATGCAGCTAGTAAATCACAGAGTCTCTTAACTCTCTGTACGGCTACTCCCTTCTACTTCTGTAGTCTTCCTCCAACAAACTCCTCGTCATTGATTAATTTAATGGCGCACTTCTATATCAAAGCCAGAGCGTCCAACTGATCTTCGGCTACATAACTCTATGTCACAAAAATAAACAACTGCTGATTAGAGTGACACGTCTAAGATTACATAAGTACCTACGTTGTTTGTCCTGTATTTGAATTGCATCGTTGCTTGACATCCGGGGAGAAGGCAATCGAGAGCAAGACTACAACATAATTACAGAACTTAAAAGAAATTAATAACTGAAGCTCGCACACTGTGAGATACATTGAAGATCTGGTTCTTCGACTGTTAATTGTTACTACGCATTATTATGCTCCACGGACGTGGACACAGATCTTTACATTGCTTATTATTTATTAATTATGGAGGCTCGGATAGTGCCTTGAAATAAAACGTTTTATAAACAAAAGATTTAAATAATACGAAGTTTTTGCGCGATGCGATGCACATCGGATTACTCAAGCGCCGACTACTGGAGTAGGTATGCGTGAGAAGACAGCGACGCGACGGGATCCATTTCAAATAACAGTTGTCTGTAACCAGATTTATTATTTCGTGTTCACATAAAGTAAATCTTAACTGAATAAAAACACTGTTCGATGTCTGTGGTTACAACTCTACCGTACAAAGACGCATTATCCTCATTCCCATTCCCCAGTTCAGTCTTCGTCCCAAGTTTCCCGCCACATTGCTTAATACAATGTATTTTTTCTTTCTAATTCGCCAGGCTTTGCCAGATTATTTTTTGTTGCAAACTTTAGTGGTATCCGCTTAATTTGACTTTCTTTGCGAGCGGATTTAATTTTGTAAGTCAACGTTGATACGATTGAGAAAAGTTTCACTTGGCCGTTTAAACAAGAAGCGTAATTTGGTTATGATTTTCTTTTTTGTTCTGAAACAAGTTTTAGCCATTACAGATATTTATGCGATAGCTAGAGAAAACTTTGAAACTTGAATAAGGTTTGAAAAATGGTTTGTACTAATTAAGATAACTTCAGACACTGATACTCTCAGTACCTACAAATATACGAATATTAGAAAGAAAGAAATAAAAAAAAAAAAAGAAGGGAGGACCTTTACCAAAAACCACTGAGGTATCATGGACTCTGGAGAATGAAATTAATACTGTAAAATGTAAGTTTCAGAAGAAGCAAAAACATAAACAATTACTCCTTCTGGGTCTAAGGGTGGAATTCTTTAGCCGGTTAGAACGATAACAATTTTTTTGTGCTCTGGCTGCAGTTAGTCGATTTCTTTAGACTATTGAACGAAAACAGTTAATATTTTAACAAAAAATTTTCTAACCAAATAATTCTTATGTGTGTAATAAATTTTAGCATACATACAATTTTTACGTTCGCCACATATACGATTCTGCGCAATTTCACGGAATTCGAATTTCAATAGTAAGCAGGTTTCTAATAAAAAGACGTGTCAGATCATTCGTCCGTGAGTGAAGAGTACTTCAGAAAACTCCTCGAGGAAAAACTTGACACGTGCTATTAGGATTAGATATGACTGACAAGGTTGTTATTCGAAATTTGATTGACGATACATGTCGGCCAATGGAGACTTCGTAGCGATAATGTTATCGTCACGCAACAAAAGTATATGTACTACAAACTAGAACAGTGTTATAGACAAAATTAGGAAATGTGAAATAAAACGTATTATCTATACATTTGATATCGTTATACGACAGTAAAGTTAACGCTGCGTATTAAATAGTGTGGATATTCTGCTCAGAAATAACCCACTGCCCAAGTATCAATACTTTATAGACCTACACAATATGTTTTTTTTAAATTACACTTAGACATCCGAATAAATTTACGATAACATTGTCCAGATAGAGCTAAGTAAATTTTAGTGTTTTGTTTACATTTCAAAAGCCATCTAACTGATCTCGATAAAAATTATACGGGCTCTGAACTATCTGTCAAACAAAAAAAGAACCATCAAAATCTTATTATTATTTATTATCAACTTCAAATTATCCAAAAATCGACATTTGTTTCGATATTTTGATGTTTGTTACTCAATCACGTCGTAAAGTAAAGTAAACGGGTCTGGATGAAATTTGGAACACCGATTACAGTGTGGTAGAACACATAGGCATAGTATAACATACTTTTTGTCAACGACATAAACCATTAGATGTGCCCTCCCAAACTTCAGGTGCACGTAATTATGCTAACAGGAATGGGAACTAGGCGAGTAAATTACTGCAACTCGATTCAGAATTGGCAAATATTGTTATTGTCAAATTTCTGGAAGTAGCGACGATCTTAATATATCACGGTCCTAGTGCTCTCCTAGTTCGTTACTTGACCGCATCTATCTATAGGGGTGCTAAGTATTGTTGTCAAATGAGACAGATCACCGAAAATATATTAAACCTGCGATTAACGCCTTAGTTACCAAATGCCTTACTACGAGTACCTCTACTGAGACATTCTTTCATGTGGTCTTTTTCGTTTTCATTGGCTGAACTTGTTTAGTTTATACATAATATATTAATCGCAGCTGTTGCATTTGTATATTTCGTTAAAGTCAGTGTTCACTTTACGTTATTCCCTTTCATATATTTTATTTGTAGGTATCTATAACACTAGCGTCGCTTCGGTTTTGTAATCCAATCGAATATACGATCCAACTTAATTGTAAACTCAGAATACTTTTATTAGTTTTATGTAAACGGGTTTATGTATAATATTACATGAATAAAATTAAGATTATTGTTTTTTTAATCTTTGTGTGAAATTGAGTGCCGTTTCTAAAGATTTTGTTCTTATGTGGGTTAATGAATAATACTACAATATTTTCATCAATTTAGCTCTATTTATTCTTATAAACAGTTAATTAACATATTTAACACTACATCTGATAGTTTATTACACAACCCTTTCGATAACTACGTCGACGAAAAACGGTGAAGCTTAAAACCCACCAATTTAAAATCAACTCGATACATAAAATGTAGTTTGGCTGATAATAATAAATTACAAACATTAAAGTTTACAACATTTTTATTTACATCATTCGATATTTACAATGCTTTAATAATATGTACACTGAATTAAAATAAACTAAAGTTTAGGTTTCAGTTACGAAATTTCCCAAGATCTACATACATAAGTACAATTTATGATATTATTTTGCCTAATAATGTTAACTTTATACATTGTAACTCGCCTTTGTTAAGTTTCTGATAACTTAAAATGCTAATTATTATTTACAACGTTAGAAATGTATAATGCAATTGAGACAATATAAAATGCAGTCCACGTTAAAGTTCGCCCGAATCCTATTTAATCTCTATACAATTCAACCCCACGATTTAATAAAAACCACTTCTAAAAGGGTCTGATCCCTGGTACTTAGTGGCATTCTTGTTGTCACTCACAAAATGTTTTTTTGGCTTCTTTTATTTGAGCTAATAAAGCAACCCTAATTCAGAAGTTTCATTGTCTTACCTCAAAATAAAACTTGTTGAAAAAGAAATTCTATCCCGAGACAGAAGGTTTTCATTCTCATTATAAAACAAAATCGCAAGGAACGACAAATTATTCCTTGTTTTGTTAACTTCCATGATGTACTTGTTAATTTACTTCTTTAAATGTAGTACGTGTGAGCGCTATCGTTACTTAATTTGCTTTTTCTCTTTCATTGGTGGTTCGATCAAATCGCTTTCGTCGTCGAAGATCAAGTAGCTATCCGTCCTTGGCTTTATTCCTATCTGCGGAATCGAAAAGCGAAACCGCTCCAGACTCCATGAAATCAGCTTGAATCAACTCGGCAGAACTGAGCAGTTATTTGATAGAAGTGCTTTAGGAAGCGACGTTCTGGTTCCTTACTCTCAAATAGACGGATCTTTGCATTATTTAAGAGCTCTTTTTCTCTTTGTTTCAACAAAAAGGCAATATAAAAGATAAAAATCTTCGAAGCACCTTAAAATAAAACAAAATATATTCTTAAAGCACATTTTCTTTACAAGAACAAACATCGTTTATTCGACGTCGTTACATAATTTGTTTAGAGTTGAAAGAAATCAATTATTCATAACAAGAAACATAGATCATAAACCATTTATTCTCCTTGTAAGCCTAGCCTTCCAAAATTCTTAAACAGTTATTGCTTGATTGATTTACTAGGTCTCGCTGAAATGCATACAAGGACTTAAATTGGCAACTACTGCATCAAAAATAATAATAATTAATAACATTCCAACCATTTCCATTGTTATTGTTTTTCTTTGTCTGTAAATCTGTTTTTTTTTTGTTGTGAACAATAAAGAGTATCTATCTAGCTATCACATAAGTCATATCAATTAATAGTCAGAAAATTAATCGTTCAATACATGTTAATAATTACAATAGTCAAAAGATCAATAAAAATGTCGGAATGATATAGTATCGTGGCACCCATACAAATTTGCTGACTATTATTCTGTCATCATCATCTTGTTCATTAAGTCTATTTGTGTTTCTGAAAAAAGTCTTATTGCAGCGAAGGTAGTTAATTGCAAACTTCACTACACTTTTCGACCTTCGAATTATAGCACCTATGAATAAATACATGGTATCTGTGTTGACGTCGCCTGTCTTGATCATCTATTTGTTCAGCTTGATTGAACGCAAATAAAGTGGTAAAGAGAGCAACCAACAGTCCCGGCAACGAGATAAAGCCCCACTGCGATTGAATTCTAGTTTATACCCGGCGATATTAACTCGATTGTAATCTCGATTCAAGACTGAGACGATAGCTGACTAGAATATTAAACAGTAATCCACTGGCTACGAAAAACTAGTTCGGATCAATAGCAGCTTACGTTGCAGGAAAATCCTGATGAGAAATAACAATTCATTCTCAATATTAATGTACTCGTAATAACGTGCCAGCATAACGGCGCGTACAAGTATTATTCTGCAATCAACATTGTACAAAACAAACTTAAATCATGTACGACTGTTAACCAAACAGGATAATGAGTACACTGAACATTTTAACATTATTTGTCCGGTGAAATGCCACTCACTGCAGTTCCAAATTAAATTTAAAATAATATTCCACAACTGCTATAGTTAAACAAAGTTCGAAAAGTTTTCTGGGAATACCTACCGACGTTTACGTCGTACGTCTGTTCCATGTCATTATGTGTGCCAAGCGTGCCACAAATGTCGTTTCATGACTCATGGTATTCCAAAAACTCAATCAAACTTAATTTTACCCAGTTTACAAATGAAATGTGAAAAGTCGTTGTTAGATGAACTAAAATATGTTACACAATTTTACAAACAGTCGATCATTAGATTGGTCATCTCATTCCAACTACACAGTTGAGTAGGAACTTCGCGACCGAAGTACCGTAGTATACGGTGCATATGACAATAGTGTAGGTGAATAGTGATAGGATAAGAAGGATGTTTTCTCTGGGCTGTCTCAGAGTGGCGATCGTGACCATCGAAGTGAGGATGATGCGAGTTGGGCGAGGCGGCAGGGCTGGTCCAGAGCTCTGCATTGCTGCGGGCCTTTCCCCACTCAGCACGTGGACTATCACCGACGCTGATTCTGAGAACAAAGAAAGGACTTTTTAGTTAATACGTAACTAGATTTTCTAAGTATATTTACCTATATTATATTAGCTATATTTTGACTCTCCGGAGACTTCTTGATATAACCGAACAAAAGCTTATTGTTATTCATTACATAACTGTATGACTGAGCTTTGCACGGCAAGTTCTCATTAATTCTTTTTATTAAGCTAAAAGCTCTACACGTAAAAAACTTGGAAAATAACAAATAATTTAATTTTATTAAAATTTAATAATTTAACATTCTAATAACGTCTAAATTGTTTGAGCCATTTCTGAGAGCGAAAAAATACAGCAAAGGAAGTTTTGTGTTGTTTATGAATTACAAATATTTAGTAATTTTATTTAAGTACCTAATTGTGAAAAAGGAATCGATTACGAGAGTGTTATCCTCAAAGAGTGTGAATAGTAAGACAATATAACCATTGCATCTACTTGCATTATTATTAGCACCTGTGTGACTGAACTTTGCACGGCATGAATTTATATAGATATACAATAATTAAATAGGTTTTAATATCCTAACCCTAAAACCGCAACAAATGTA
The DNA here is from genome assembly GCA_017562165.1 of Ectropis grisescens. Taxonomy (NCBI): domain Eukaryota; kingdom Metazoa; phylum Arthropoda; class Insecta; order Lepidoptera; family Geometridae; genus Ectropis; species Ectropis grisescens. Next base: position 15,252,824 of record CM029787.1, on the reverse strand, counting down.
GCTTTTCCATCCATACATAGGCTTTGAACCCCGCGTCATGACGTCATGTGAAATGTGACGTAATCAATTATCTGTACCTACATAAATTCGTCGTAATACGTGAAGCAAAAACTTTGTATCTTAATATGTTTTTTTACCATAATAGGTTTACCCTTGACCATCATCTCGCCTGATGTTAAGTGACGATGCGGCCTACGATGAAGCCTACGATGAAGCGTGCTTACCTAGAAGAAACCGATTTATTCTCGACTTGAAACCATCAAGACTATAACTACCTATCAGGGAAAATGCACTCAGGTAGCTCATTCCATAGACTAGACCTTCTTATCACAAAATTAGAGTCAAACCTCTTTGTCCGTGTCTTTAGAACATCAACCATGAAACGATGTCGCTTTCTTGAACTACGAGCAGTCCTATAGAAAAAAGGGTAAGGTGCTATTAAATCATGCAGATCAGCCGCACACTCTACGATGTGTATGATAAAAAACCGATAACCTTGTAATTTTACTGCGATGTACAAGACTTTTTCAAGAAATTTCGCACACTTATAGTTTGTATATAAGCAGCGTCCTGCTGTTTTACCCGCGTAGTTTTCGATTCTATAATTTTCCCGCGCAAAAAATAGCCTTGATCTTATTCCAGACAGTAACCTACCTTTGTTACAAATTTCAATCCGATCTGTACAGGCGTTTCGACGTGATTGAGGAAGAAACAGCTAAAGAAATATCCACATTTTCGGATTTATAACATTAGTAGAATAAAGAAGAAGTGCAGAATGCTAATACAAATATATTATTCAAATTATCCGTAAAATATGTACATCAAATCAATAAAAACTATCATGTATCGGATCATTATCATCAACAGCCCACTAAATGTTCCCACTGCTGAGGCTCGGGGCCTTCTCTTGCACAGAGAGAGTTAAGGCCATAATCCACCACGCTGGCCCAGTGCGGATGGGTTAGTGGATGACATATGACTATGAAAGATTCTAGATACATGTCGATTTCCTCACGATGTCTTTTTTCACCGTTTTAAGTTAGTGGCATTACGCACATGACTTTGAAAAGACAGTGGTGCGTGTGGGGTTTGAACCCGGGGTCATCGGATCGGCAGGCGCCGTTCTTCCGACTAGACCAGCCGGATGTATCGGATACACGAATATATATTATTTTGTTTATTGTTAAAATCTGTGCTCAAATTGCGAATAGATTGACATTGGTTTTTGGTTAAATTTCCACTTGGCAATCGCTAGTTTATAAAACATAATAACCCTGAATACAATTATAATTACAACATCATCGAACAAGTAACTTTGAGTTCAAATATTTCCGATACACTAAATTCGAAATGGATGTGCACTCGTAACGTTGTCTACAATTATTTGTTAAAATCAATAGCCACAGGCAGTGAAATATTGACCTGCCTCTGTGGCATTAATCGGTTACAAAATTTATGCTTCGGCCCTAATTTTTGGTGAAAAGCTCCACGTCACGACACCAGCCGGTTACCACGTTATTAGTCACAATGATTTAGGTACTTATTTTTATTTAGAACGTTTTGGTCACCTATTTGGTTTTTGGGAATTTCATTTCGTTATATGTAGCAATGATACCTTACAAAAAAGTTTAGGCAAGTAAGTATTTTGAATATCACAACATAATTTAAACAAACTATGCGTCCAAAACAAAAACTATGTGCCTAACTAGGCTAAAAGGTGGACTAATTCGCAGAAAAAACGTATATTATTATTTTTTGTAAACCAACTTCCTGTTGATAAGCGACAATGTCTTATACCTCTAGACGATGTTAAACACACAGAGTTAAAGACTTTAACTTTTAACATTTTAACAACTCAAGTTGAAGACCTACATAAAGGGAATAACATCATCAGCTCGTGTTCGTCCACTGCTGGACATAGGCCTCTCCTATAATACGCCACTCAGCCCGATCCTCGGTCTTACGCTTCCAACGAAGCGAAATGAATAAAGCACTATTTAACACTGTAGCACTATTTATTGCTTCAATATGCATTACAAATATCTACGAGTACAAGAACGATTACAAGGTTATTTTGATTTGGACGTAATAGTCCTGCTGTCCTAAAAATACGTTGCTACCTATTAATAATGTTTTAACTATTATTGCAGGAGTGGACAATAAATGCTTGGGAATGTCCCTTTCTTTAGTATTTCGCACATTATTACTACATTTTTGTCTATCTCCAAGTAAAGTAACAAAAGACACATCATTGAACTGAAACTGGTATAAAATGCACCAACGCCCTCTTATCCAATATTTGGCTTGGCGTCAGACTCACCAACTCTTCCCTAGCCAGAGATAACAAGACGGGATAAAATTCGCAGCTTGAAGATAAAATCCGGACTTAAGTCGAGATCCCAGATCCAGTCATAAACCGAGCGTGAACCGTACCCCGATTCTGATGCTTCAACTTTACTAACATAAGTTAGTACTTGAAGTTGCGATGGATTTACTAAGCTCGACCGAAAATATGCATGTGAAGCAAAATTATATTCGATAGACGAGTTATTTATAGACTCAGTTTTATAACGTAAGGTAAGTAAGAAAATGAGTTGAGACGTTATTACGAAACGCTAAAAGATTATGGTAACGAAAATGTCTTTCAAGAAAAAAAAAAGTATTTTACCAGACACGTATGATTCGAAATTTGCTAAATCTATATGATTTACTTATACTGAGTAATTAAAATATTTAAATGATTTCATGTTTTTTCACTGTAAACAAGGTTCGCACTTGACCACCATCTTGCATGATGTTAAGCGACGAGTTAACGACGAATTAACTAAATCATTCATTTATAACAGTGTTTTTTTATACTATTAGATTAATATAGAGGTAATATAATTTTTGTTTAGAAGGCAACTATTCTGCTTGCACATTGCTCGTTTTAACGCAACGATAACGTAACATAATCCTGATGTTGTAATATGGGATGTGGGATAGTAAAATAAAGTTTTAAAGCTTACAATGCGCTAGCAGTTTAAAAATTGAAACTGATTTTTTATAAGTTCGATGGGTAATGTCCAGGGTTAACACAAATTTGGCATAGTAAGTTGTGAGACTTGATACTTGATTAAATCAAACTTCCTGGCTTCCTGGCAACAAACTTGCGGTATGGTATTTGCTATAAAGTAAACGCATATTGCAAACTTGCTTTAAAGTTCTATAACTTGGGAAAAAATAAGAGCTCATTTACCAAGCTCAAGGATATAACTAGATTTATTGCATTGGTTGTGTAAATGCATTATTTTGTGGTGATTTATTGCATTATTTTGTGGTGGCAGCCATCTTGGAACCGAAATTTGTCGTAGCGAAATTCTACTAGTCGAGCCCTCTCATTTGATGTCCATATTGAGGGTGTAGTGAAAATCGCCATTTTGTTGTGGCGGTCATGTTAGATATGAAATTTATTATATGTACTTACACAGAGACACTTTAAACTTATAACATCTCGGCGTTTTAGCGTCAGGGGTTAAATAATCAAATTTGCAAAAACTGCATCAATTAAGTTATGGCTGGTTTAGTCGGGAGAACGGAGACTGTCGATCCGGAAGCCCCGGGTTCAAATCCCACGCGCACCACTGTCTTTTCGAAGTCATGTGCGGCAATGCCAAAACTTAACACGGCAAAGGAAAACATCTTGAGGAAACCAACATGTACCTTGAATCTTTTGAGGTCATGTGTCATTCACTAACCCGCAAGGGGTCATCGTGGTGGATTATGGCCTTTTATGTGGGGTAAATACTTATAGGTATGCGCACCATGCAGGGGCATGGTGCCATTACTCTATCCTATAAACAAAAACAACATAACAACATTAAAGTGAATTTATAAATAACTTCTGTAGAAGGCACCGAGTTCTAAAATCGAAGTCATTGCAAGAATTGCTTGTCGCATAATTGTAGTTCCAATAATGAAGAGTTCCAGGAGCCAAGTGGAATTGTCGCCATGTTCAACTATTACGCTTTGACCCTGATTCATTTTTGATGAGTGTTGATTTTAATCAATTTACTTTAGCTAGTAATAATGTAACTAGAATAAATTTTATTTTATTCATAAAGGTGATTTGAAAAAGTCACGAGATCAAGATGTGCATTTAAATGAACGTACACACCGGTGATAGCTAGGTATCGAGGAGTGGAAACGGGATGGGTTCAAAACTTTTTTCAATCAAAATCATAGCCTGTGTTTCTCGGAACTATAAACAATTTTCTGCATCCCGCGGTCTGCTTAAACTATTAGTAGGGATTTTACCCACTTAAGGTTTACTTTTTTCAAACTTATAAAGTCATATTAATTTACATGTAATCAAAAGACTAAGGAATTAGGTCGAATATTCTTTTTTTAACCTAAATTGGCCCACTACTGGGCAAAGGTTGAAAGTTCTAGGTTGAAAAATTACGAAACTTCCATTCACATTATTATTCTCCTTTTCAACCCTTTTTCACATTAATAAGAAGCCTTAGTTTATAGACTATATACTGTCTTTGTGCCAAATTTAATTTAAATTAGTTCAGTAGCTTATATGTACCTTGTACAGTTTTATATGTGTCAGCACAAATGACAGACAGACAAAAATTCGCTTTTATATTATTGATAAGGATTAATTAGTAGGGATGACATACATTATTTCATTTTTGGAAAACAGAACTGACTCGTTTTTCTGCTTAGATAATTAGGACCTTTTCCCAAATTAATAATTTTTCAGGAGAGTAGTAAGAACAACTATAATAAAAGTGAGATAAGAGTAATGAAATGAACTTTAATGAAACTTATATATATATATTCATTAAGATACGCATTTCATTTACCATTATAAATCTTATACGCCATGGAATACAGTCAGTTATTATTTAAAAAAACGGTTAAGAATCGGATTCACCACCACACCACAACCAATATTTTTATACAATTTTATTTCATTCAGTTCGAAAACCCTAAACTAAAACAATTGTTGTATCTTGTAACCCTTGCCAATTAATGCTAACGATGTTCATATCTAAAAAACTTCAGTTCAAGTTGACATTTAATTGTTATGGGAAAATTTTCAGGCGAGCGACCTCGGGTGGTCTTTTATTTTTAAATGTTTCCGATAAATAATTATAGTTAACCTTTGTAAATCGACTTAATTGTACGAGTAGATCAATGAATATTGGAAAGGTTCACTAATAATAATGGGTATAATCAAGGTAACGTTCCAATTTCTAGAGTTTTTTGTGTTTAAGTATTTTGGTAAACATTTTTCCAGAATTCACTGGCGAAAGTACCAAATCTTTGTTTGTTGTACTACCACACTTGCCAGCGTACGAGAATAATAGCAATAACTTACTTTTAATAAACCCAACTGCAGAAAATCACCAGATAAAAACATGATGTACCTAATACAATATACTATCCAAGGACACTTTGGTGATTAAGACGAATCTAACTATATCTTAATTGGAAATATCCCATCAGCCGTTTGGAAGATACGTGGGAATAAAGAAATATACAAACATACAAGATACGCGCGAAAAACATAACCCCTCTTTCAGTCAGGTTGAAAGTAAAATTTATAAAGAAAATTTACAGGAAAATTGCCATGCTAAGAGATAAATAGTTTGCAGGTACGAGGTGTTGCGCTTGGCAGTATCTGGCCAGGCGTGTAAATTGCGTTGCCTTCGGGCGCAGACTTATTTACCTCATCAGTGTGTATAGTTAGTGCGTTACTTTTCACGTAGTTCTTTATTTCCATCTTAATTCTTAAAAATCCATTACCACGTTGTTTGTGACCAGTGACTTCACTAAGTCGCGCGGTATTCGCGAAATTTTATTTATATGTAATTTGATCCAACTTAAGAAATGTGGTAGTTTTTATTTCGATTAATGATCTAATAATTGGTACCTAATTAACAATAAACTAAATAAATTTGTTTCACAAACCCGCACTTGGCCAGCTTGTTGGATTATGGTCTCTCCTTGCGAGAGAAGACCCCGAGTCCCAGCAGTGGGAAGATTTTGTGGGCTGCTAATGCTTATTAATGTAGATTATTGTTATTGAGAGTAAGTTTGATAAGTCTCGAACGGATGGCGCGTCCATAGGCTATATAGATTAGTTATTCAACGTATTCGAAATTGGGACGAGCCGCTAGTAGGATTATATCGTTCGGTGTGGAGGTGTAGTTCCCAGAATTGTGAGGCCCTGCTTTCAATCTGACCTAGTGACTGATGCGTACATATATCGCTAAATTTCTACGCTAATGACGTCATACTGCATATCAGTCGAATAGAGACTATCTGAAGCCAACTGCTATAGGTCTTAACAATAAGTATTTAATATGCCAAAATACATTACCCGGCCACCTCATCTTCAAAAGCCTTTCCAAGCGCTTGGTCGACGCGACGCGTGACCAAAATGCTGGCGTTTATTTGTCCCAACACATAATCATTGCCATTTAGCGTGGTAATGCCGCCAGCATGCGGTACGCTTCCGATTGGTAGTGGGCTTGAACATCTTGATTATCTGTAGACCTACAGTGGTCTATGGATAATTCAGGTGTGCTAACAGTGTAAGTAGTTAGTTAGGTATGTAGTGTAGTGTAGTTCTCATTGTATTTTAGTTTTGTTAATGAAGGCTCTGCCCCCTTAAAAAAACATTAAAATTACCAGAGCTACTAGGTGCACATGTGTAGTTCCCAGAATCGTGTGGCGCTGCTCTCGCTATGAGCAGGCGACTGGTGCGCGTGCGCTGCTCTGTCTCTACGCTGATGCCGCCGCGCTGAGCGTAGTTCACCACTTGCTCCCTCGGTACCAGTAGATGAAACTAAAACAATACAATACTTGCGTCATTATCATTTTATTGCAGACAGACTACATTTATGGGTATGTCGACTTACATTTTGTACTGTTTGTTATGACAAAAAAAACTTATTGGTCCGTCAGTTAGATTTTTAAATATGGTACACGTATTTTTTCTTATGTTTCACAAACAAAAATGACAAAGCTACAGTGTTTAGAAGTTTCATGTTACGTCACGTTATGGTACAAGTTTTATGACAGAGTGACATCACAACCCTCGACTCCGGAAAGTCGATTTTGATGATTTGATAAAACGTAAAATACATGTTCCATGTTTTCCATTATCTACCCGATGAACTAATTAAAATGTTATATTTTTGACTCTGTTGTTATTCCGAATTGGTCGAAAATATATTATTCATACTGTTGGGAATAAGTCTCTCTCTCTCTCTCTCTTAAGTATATGTTTCGGTCTTGAGCAAGTCGAATCCAGGTTCTTCCCGCGCTTTATGTTTGTAAATCTGAAAATGTAAAGACGCATAAAAACGAGCTAAGGAAAGGATTCAATAAACACGAGGATTCAAGTCCGTTATGGCCGCGTATAAAAAACGCTCGCGATAACACAATAATTATACGTATTGCTTTCTGACAACTCCACGTTAACTCCACTTTATAACTGTCAAAAGTAAAATGTGTTGAGAAGTTACACAAAATATGTTTAACATACATAAACTATTACGAAACCAAAAACTTATTTACATTATAACGGTTAAGTTCTAATAGTATCGACTTCTAACCAAAAAAACACCAAATTATCTTTAACATCATAAGATTAAGGTTAAATCAGTCCCTTTTAGCTTTGGAGATATTATGACCAAAATTTAATTTTAGCTTTAAAAGGTCAATCGTAAATCTCAGAAACGTTAGGGTCTGAGTTAAGGGATACTTAATTTTGGGGACCCTTTAAAAATGGTAATGCTATAAAACATAAGTAACAGTATCACGTAAATCGATTTTGGTTTAAAAAATCTTAGCTCATTATTTTATAATTCACGATAAATTATTTACAAGTAATAAATATATTTTACCAGTTGTTCAAAAAGTTTTTTTCTACCATAAAACATATTTTATTGTGAGTTTAAAGGCAAAGTTATGAAAACAAATAAGTTATTTCATACATTTCAAATTTAGATGATAACTTACCGCTAACAATTCTTGATGAAATATACCTACGTTACGTTACGTAATATCTACAAGTATTATAAAGCTGAAGGTAATTTGTTTGAACGCGCTATTCTCAAGAAAACCTGGACCGATTCAGAAATACTTTCACCGTTGGATATGCATGTAATCCCCGAGTGCTAAAGGTTATATAAAATGAGTAACAGGGGCGAAACCTGGGCGGACCGCTAGTCTGTTATAATTTAACATTTACGTACTATAATTCGATTATGGTAAAAACTCAGCCGGGTTTGGTAGAAAATGTTCCAATTCCACTGAAACGCGTTTGTTGATTTAAAAATAGCCGTAAGCGTTTGTAACTTTGTCGGTTGCAGCGAACGTATCTCGCGAAATGGTGTGTTATAGGGAAACATTGGCACAAGCACACACAATAGAGGGTTAATATTTATTTTTAATACATAGTGTCGGGACGAACAAGGCATGCGTCTGAAGGTAAGTTACACGCTCGCCCATAAAAGCATAGTTCTCGTATCATGTCCGAGTAGTTATTTGAATATTGATGCCATATTACATTATTATATCACTACCTAACACTGCACTGCGATTGGCATCCGGATATACAGTTTATTTATTATTCATCTCAGTATCCTGTAATTTTCCACAATTTTTAAGTTTATTTTGCATTTTATAGAATGTTAGTAAAATGCGTTGATCTATTAACAAACTTTGGTTTCAGGTAAAATCTTAACAATTTAATATTTTACATTTAGTAACATGTTGTTAACGAAGCCATTAAACGTTAGGCGGTGCATAGTACAGGGCTAACGTAACTTTAAGTGGCAATATTGGCATGCTAATTACAGAAAATAATTGCGGTTCAGTGACGAATATGTCCGATTTTACAAAAGCCGAGGTAGTAATGACTTTAGGCAATTTACTAAACTCACATATTTTATAATAAGGACTTAAGTACCTTTGTACTCTGAATTATTCTTATAGATCGATGTAAAAACATAAAGATGTCCGCACAACTAGTGACGTATAATAAGTGCATCCTGCCGCAGTTTGTATTCATGCAATAGCTCTCTGTAAGATGAAGGAGACTTCACGCACTCCGTTTGTAGCTCCATAAAAAGTTATGCTTGAGGAAAGGAATATGTAACACAATGTAATACTAACTCTGCAGGGAAAATCCTTGAAGCAGAAAGTTTGTTGAAGACTACGTTGAAATGTGATCTGATTTTAGGCTCAATTTACACGTGGTTTTAACGGTCGCACTCCGAAGTTTGAAATACCATTTATCGACACTTTTTAACTCACGACTAAAAAAAGGGGTGTTATAAGTTTGACGTCGATGTCTGTCTGTCTGTGTGTCTGTATATCTGTCTGTCTCTGTGTGTGTCTGTCTGTGCCATCGTAGAGCTCAAAGGGATAGGCCAATTTAGATGCGGTTTTTTTATTAAGTTCTGTGCGGATGTTCTTAGCTATGGTTGGTTAATATCGATTCACGATGGCCGCCTCCACAAAATGGCGGACAAAATATTACCTCACAGCCTACCTAAATATGGGTATCAAATGAAAGGGCTTGACTAGTAAAATACTATAACAAATTTCAAATCCAAGATGGCCGCCACCAAATGGCGAAATACAATTCATTGTTCACAACTCCCTTTGCTCCTCTTCTCCCCTCGGCTTTACTAGTAGAATGTTGTACAGACTAAAAATCCGAGGTAGTCGGAGATAAATCAAAAATTTTAATATTGTTCTTGTTTGCAAATTGCATTCTGTGCCCACATTTAAAGCTTTTGAATTTAGTTTTGTAGTCCATTATTTGAAATGTAGCCCATTGACATAGATGCGAATACATCTATAAACTAATTATAAGATGCTATTGACTGCTCCACATCCATTAATTAACCATAACGAACATTATATCGAAGATGTCAATTAATTTACTGAGCACAGCCTGCTTTAACTACACCATACATGCGTGTACTAAGCTAGTTGTGCAACACAGCCTCAAAATTATTAAGGATCAAATAGGGCTTTAATTAAGTGATATTAAGGCCATAATCAAAACTGTAGAGTTGACAAAGCTGATATATATATAATATCTATCAAGTATTTTCTAACAAAAGAAGTGAAACTTACTAAAATCTTTCGTTAACACTTTGATGCACACCTTCGTCTTCACCAAATTTTTGTATGTTTATTAAACAATACTTGATATTTTAATGTGGGAATGGAATGCACAAACGTTTGGATGAATTTTTTACGCAAAAAATAATGTTGGATGAAATTTTAGGAGAGTTTGCAGTAATGTTCCTACGAATTAGGATGACGCATAGGCTGTAATTTACGAATACCTACACATAAATAGACCAAAGCGCTCGTACTTGCTAGTAGGTGTATATATCGAAACTATGTACTTAGAAATGTGTTCGACATACATCGGGAAATGTCAAGTATAAATGTATGTATCCGTGTACTTGAATATTTTATCCAACCCACACGTGTTTGGACAACGACCCAAGCCATACTTCGGTAGCCGGTTTCAATTTACACAAAATACCTAAAATAAGCTAGAAAACATTTCTAGAACTCTTTTGCACAGTCCCTCTTTGAAAGTATTACCAACTTGTTGTTTATTGTCAATGATTCAATGTCCAAATATTACTGTTTTTCAAGCTAATAATTATACTGGGTTCCGTCGAAACCACGAGTCAAATAAACATATTGTCATGTCTTGTATCTAAGTGACAAACACCACAGTTCTAGGCAGTGATGATATATGTAGGTTCCTGTATATAATGCGCAAATATTAACGTGTTTAAACGATTTATAAAAAAAGGAGGTTCGCAATTCGGTAGGATGTTTTTCTTTGTATATTACGCGATATTTTCGCCAATGGTGAATCAATTATGATATTTCTTTTTTGTTTAGTAGATCATTGTCTAAGAGGTGGTTCAACCTCGGAACAATGATCCATTGTATAAATTTTATTAAAATCGGTTAAAGTCAGTTTTGGAGTTTTCGCTGAAAATACAAATTTAAAGATAATATCTTGGATTTCGTCGAAAACACGCCGCAAATAAATATAATGTCCTGTTTTGTATCTAAGTGACAAACAAACACACTACAGTTCTAGGCAGTGATGATTATCTTTGTTTTAATTTACAGTACTAAGAAATATGATGTTATGAGCAAGCGTGTTTCTATTCATCATAATTGACTTAGAAATATTTATTATAAGTGTACGTTATCAACCTGTCCTCCGTTTATAGGTGGCTCATTATGATTATTAATTTTCCAAATGCTACTCATCATTCCGTACTTAGTAATTTTTATAAATTTAGAACATAATTAATTACATTGCTAGTTCTTCCAAATGGTGATCATCATTCTTTCTTAGTAATTTTTATAAATTTAGAACATAATTAATTACATTGCTAGTTTTTTCAGATTTTTGTTACTAATTCATAATTTTTAAAAAGAATAGAAATTTGAAAATTTACTTAAAAATACAGTGCATTGACGTCATAATAAAATTAGTTAAATTTAATAACTACTAATATATTAAACGGGAAAGTTTGTGAGTATAGATGGATGGATGTTTGTTACTCTTTCACGTAAAAACGGATCGGGTTGAAATTTGTATCATAGATAGGTTATACTCTAAAAATACAAAAGTTACTTTTTGTCCCGAAAAACAAGGGAACGAAGGGAACTACGTGGTTTGCTAGGCGTGCAGTGCTAGGCACAAATATTTATTTCATCCACGTACTACGCATCAAACATAGTCTAAAACAGCAAACGAGTAAAGTTATTCACATTTTATTGTCAGAATGACAACTAGAAACTGCATCAAACATTTCATAGACCTGAAGTTATGACAACACCGCAGCAAAACTGTACCGTGCGCGATGCCTTCCCGTAACACACATCCATATAAAACGGTCATTTTGCGGTAAAGAAGCGTCGTATCGCAGTAACGAAGCACGCCATTCAGTTTTATAAAGAAAGTTGTTATATCCATAAGTTATGAGAGGAGATGACCTGAATAAAAAATGTCATCGTTCCATACGGTGCGATCTCCCTATCAATATTCAAATTGAAGACCCCGAACCGATGGATCTCAGACACAGGCACCATTAAACGGTGATAGGCAAAGAATGCCTCACTTAGGGAGGCAGTCGACCCTTTTATCTGGGAAATAAGCTTATCATGTTTATGGATGCGAGACTAAATGTATAGGCCGGTATGCGGTGTGAAAAGATGCCTTTACCATCGCAAACTTCCATTATAAGATCGTAAGGTGGGTCGCCTATTCACCTCGCGACGATTTGTGTTACTGAAAACCTCGTACTTTCCTAAACTTTTGTCCGAATGAAAACCTTATTCCGATTGCGCAAGACTGATTTGGAAGGTCGTTAGGTAATCTAATTTTGTAGCGGAATTTTCTGCTGGATTTGTAGCTTTTTATGCTCGATTGCTTTGTGAATTTGTTGCAGAAAATAGTTACAGTTATGTAAATAAAATTTTGTTTTCGTTCCACTGAGCTTTATACATATTTTATCAATATAAATTGTTTTTGATATTAAATTAAATAGTTGAGTTATTTTAAACATCGTTCCGTTCCTTCATAAATATACTTTGTACAACAAAGGTAGCGTGATCTTTATGAATAAAATAAACTTAAAGTACAACAGATGTACTTTCAAATATTTAATACTAAACTTTACGATTATTATAAATAAGGAAGTATATTTCAGGACTAGTTTTTCCTACTCTGGATCCCCACTAAATCAATCCACGTGATTATTCACAAGAATACAAAATTACCAGAACATAGTCTATTTCTTATCACGTCAATATGATTCCCGAAGGAAATTAGGCATCGATAAAAATCAATAGATGTGCTCTGAACACCTTAAACTTTTTAACAAATTGCGTCTCTGTGTATAGCGTGAGTGATTTACAACTACATCGCTACACGAGTATGGTGCGGTTCTACTTATTTTGGCGATAAGTATAAACGTCCGGCGTTCACCGCTTTCCAAAATCGACTAAAACGGAAAAAGTGAGCTCACTCTTCCCAACGTAGCTGTACAGTGTCTTAGACTACATCGTCAATTTGCATTAGACGAGGTGTAGTCAAATGGATTACTTAAAAAGTAGCATAAAATGATACAGTACACTGAATTAAAAGTACTAGATTAATATGAAATGCTGCCCTTACGGATAGTAAAAAGTACATTCCAGACTAATAAAACCTAAGTATACGATCTCAGCGTGAGAAACTTCGCCAAATATCACATTTGAGTAGCTTGAGTGCCGCGGAATTATTACTGAAGGACTTGTGGTCTTATTACACTTTCCTCACGTACGCTGACAGTTACATTTTAGGAGATACTTTCTCACAGTAATAATAATTTATACGACAAAGTATGTAAATATTTGTGAGTACGAAATACTTTAAATTACATATTAATTTTGTTCCAGTTATACCACCAGTTGTAATGGTCGCACAATTACATTAAAAGTGAAGTATAACCGTACCTATAGATGATCAATTCACACGAAGCCGGTAATTAGGTATATGTAAATGTGCGTGTATGTTTGAGAGTTTTTTCTTCTGTCTCTAGTAAATGCTGTAACAATAAATATATATAAAATTGCATCCGTTGTACGGTTGATAATATAGCGTTTTAGTGCGTACCGAATTTTTTTAAATCTGTTCTCTAGGTACATCCCTCGATACCTGAAAGATAGCCAGTATTGTCAAAATACATTGATTACTTGATTGACTTTATACATAACTTGATAAAAACTTTGATTGTTTGTTATAAAAGCGTAGTTTTTTTATGTTTCATAATTGTATACCCGAAGTTTATCCTTGTAAATTTAAAGATTTCTCTGAAGAGCGGATCAAATCTGGGGCACCGCTTGTTAATAATAAATAAACAAAATAGTAAAGTTAGGAAAGTTTTTATACTTCGACGTAGTGGAAAATTAGCAAATAAGGATGTTCTCGAGAGTTTTATAACAAGGTTGTCGAGTCCTTCGTTCTAGCGGGCGTCTTTGTCTCTCAGATTTTCAAGTATCGTCTTAAAGAAAGTGTCTGAATAGAAGAAATCAAGTGCTGCGCTGATTGGAACGAGACCTTTAATTAAACCTCTTAAGGACTTTGTAATTTGTGTGAAATTTGTTTCAATTGCGAGACATATTTTGATACTGAATATCAATATACAAAATATTCGGATTACTATATGTATAATAAATAAATAATAATAAATTTATTTTCGTTCTAACATTGTGGCCTTATATGATAACTTATTAACTTAAATAAACAAACATGCATATTATTAATAGTATCAAATTGTAACCCTAGCTCCCACACTAGGATTCCCTGTGTTTGTGGGAGCTAGTTCTCTTCAGTTGTGCTTATTTCCATGTGCATGTGTGTGTGATGGTGAGGGGAGGGTGTGTGTGTGTCGAGAGTGGAGATGTGTGATGTTTGTCGATGTGTGGGACTGTATTCTATCTTTGAGTGAGTGTGTATGTCCATATAATTATGTGAGTGTGTTGTGTCTGCGAGGGTGTATATATGCATATGTGTGTATGTAAGTATAGATGAGATGATGTACGTACGTTTGTGTGCCTATGTGTGTCGTACTATTTTTGTAACAGCGTCATATTTATTGAACTTGCAATACAATAATAGTCTAGATCTAAGAAGTCGTGGGTAGGTTAAATTATGTTGCAGTCCTAAGCAGAGCCTCGGTACCCTCATAGCCCAAATGTCTGAGAAATCCCATTATCTTCTGTTTGCATTCATTTTTCGTATTTTTTTAGTATTTCAAGCTTTGTGTTTAGTTTTTCATATATCCTAAGAAACTGTAGCTTCTTTGTCCCTGACAAGTTCTTCTTCGAGACAGATCCCATCTATGAGTCCTTGGCATTTTGTTAGATGTTTTTAAAGTTTTGGTACTATTAGGCGCTATCGAGTGGAACTTTAGGACAAACTTAAGAAAATACAGTTGTCTGACTCTGAGTTCTTTGGTGTCACGATATAGAGCGTCCGTCGAATATAAAAATGGTTTTTATGCGCAACCTTTAGAACTAGTCTCTGCGCTCGTTCTAATTTTAACATATGTGTGGCACACGCTGCACCCCAATATGTAATTAGGGATTTACACAAAGCAGTGTAAACCATAACTATGGTTAATTCATCTGCAACATTGCGTAGTTTTTTGAATAGAAACAGTAGTTTACGTAGTCTTGCTCTGGCTGAATCAATTTGTTTCGTCCATGACAAGAGTTCATCAATGTGTATGCCAAGGTATTTCACATCTCTTACTTGTTCCACTCTCTCTTACTCTTACTTGTCCAGTATGGGACATCCACAAGTATGAGGGCTAGACGAATCAGATTGGCAGGTGTGTAGTTGAATAGGGAGTGCTGAGGGACTGTGCGATGTGAAGTGCGGAAAGCCACAACTTTTGTTTTACTCGCGTTTAATGTTAATAAATTATAAAGCAGCCATTTGCTGACATTACGAAGTTGTGAAGTGGTAGTTTTAGTAACTTCATCCCAATTACGCCCATGAAAGATGATAGCCGTGTCATCGGCGAAAGCGAAAACCTTGGCGCAGTTTAGGGGAAGTTGACATAGGTCATTTATATAAACAATAAATAGCGTAGGACCGAGAACACTGCCTTGGGGGACTCAATAACTAACTTCTTCGCAGTCACTGTAGAATTCTCCAACTTTGACTGTATATGTAGTTACAAAAAATTATCCTTTAGTCCACGTTCGTAACTGATTTTTGATAACCAGATACAATGAGTGTATTGTAAAAACCTACACCAATAAATGAAGCTAAGTTTTCTTTAAGTATAATAGGGATTGGAGGAACACAATATGTGCCTGATGGTAATAAACTCTACTTCCTGTAATACCATAACATTACCTACAGCGTCACGCAGCTATTTTAACTTTGAACATCACTGGCTAGCACTATAGGTACGTTTTCCTTCTCCTAATCCAAGAATATTGTAAAAAAAAGATAATTGTAATGACAACTGTAATGGTCACGGACCCCAGAGTCTGGGGAGCGGCAAAATAATAACAAAAAAAAAAAATTATAGGTACGTTCGTCAGGTGGTTTAGGTAGGTATACCAACGTCACGCGGAGCAAATGTCGGCACATTACCACTTGGCGGTGGAATAACTGGTGTGGTACATGGTAGGTACGCCTGGGGAGCACTTTAAGAGTGATTTTGAAGTGAAGAGTTCTTTTGGTGCGACACAGACATATTTTTCGTGGGCTGTGAATTGAATTCTAGCGTCACGCTCGTGAATTATTAGAAATCTTCGGGTAAAATCGGGACTATGGTCATTGGCCATCTAGAAAGGTAGAAATTGTGTCAGCATCTCCCATTGGTTATCTAGAAATGCGTCAGCATTATATCTAGATGGCCATGGTCATGGCTACGGTCCGGCCACGGTCTCCGGTTTCACATTTCGGTTTCCGTAGTTTCCAAAGTAAGCTATCAAATTCTGACTTTATTAGTTTTCACTACAATATCGGCAATACCTATGACTGCCTTTTTTTTTATTTTGATTAGGTAATTTTGGTAACTGCCGATCGAATTTGTTTTTGATCTCATCTGGTAGCCCCGATTATGGTTACGATTTTTTAAACCCCCGACCAAAAAAGGGGTGTTATAAGTTTGACATCGATGTATATTATGATGTCTGTCTGTGTGTGTGTTTGTCTGTAGCACCGTACAGCTCATACGGATGGGCCGAATTTGATGCGTTTTTCTATTTAAAGGTTAATTTTCGTGCGGATGCTTTTAGCTATGTTTGGTTAATATCGATTCAAGATCGGACACCCGCCTTCACAAAATAGCGGACAAAATATTTCTTCACAAAGTACTTCAATATGGGTATCAAATGAAAGGGCTTGACATGTAAAATACTATAAGTACATTGTAACAAATTTCAAATCCAAGATGGCCGGCACCACAAAATGGCGAATCACATTTCTTTTTTCACAACTCCCTTAATATGGGTGTCGAATGAAAAGGCTTGACTAGTAGAATGTTGTACAAATTACAAATCCGCGGGTAAATCAATTTTTTTATTTTGTTCTTGTTTTACATTTAAGGGGGTCTTTGTTGTTGAATATAATATACATAATAAATGTAATATGAATATAATAATATAGTTGTCATGTCCATACACGGCGCTTCCCACTTACTAGGTATCCGATGAGCTTGCTTCTCTAAGGAAACAATGATAATAATATACACGTTTGAGTCCGTGACACATATGTATGTAGTATACTAAATCATATTGGATTGGATGTTGTGCAATTACGTCGGAAGAACTGAACGGGTTAGTCTATTCCGAACAAAATTATGATCGTGACTAACTTTAATCACGTATAATTCATTTAATTCATATTTTTTTTACTTATTTGACGTTTTTAAACTATTTGTAATAAATTGAGTAACTAGAGCTATTTTACAAATTTGTAATATTGTGATTGGCGATTTACCGTCTTAATGAATACATAAATGAAATTAATTATAAACGAATATGTCATCGATGTATGAAATTTTAGATGTTTGTTGATTTCTTTAAAAATCTCCTCTGAAGTATGATCTACTAAAAGTAATCCGCAAAAACGATTCACAATGGCAAACGTTGTAAAATAAATAGATGCAAAAAAATCATACAACCGTATTGAGAACCACCTCCTTTTTTGAAGTCGGTTAATAAAACTTCACGTTTAGACAATAGTACCTACCTACAGATTAGCGAAGCTCAAGGATTTCTCCCGCTGATAATATTATAATTAGATTTTAATCTCTCACAAAACATAAATATAGTTACTTCGTTTCTTTGATTTGTTTTTGTACAACAATGAAAGGCCTTCATAATCAGCAATAACATAAAAAAGCAATATGTTTGCGTCTATCAACGATAAATACATCTTTATAACATTCTTTTCTCTCCCCAATGAGGAAATAGTAGCAAACAGCTAAAAATAGTTTTTCCTGTTTTTCCCCATTCAAATGGTTGTTTCACAACCTCTAATGTGGTTTTGATCGAACAATTCTTACCGTCGTGGAGGCGCGGCCCGTGTAGATTGATATCGCCCTTTACCCAATTCAACCGTAGTGTAAACAAATTACATGTTACATGATGAAAATAAATGGTAGGATTACATGCATATGGTATATTTCCCAAGCATAAGTAACTCGGCGAGAAAAAAGTCTGAACTGTTTTATGCGAGAATTAGCTTCCTTGTTCATAAGCTGTCGTTTCAAATTGAAAAGAAAATTATGAATAAAATTTTTGTATTTATTTATAACTATTTACAAATTTTTATTAATCATGTGTAGTAGAATACCTACTGTCAAACTGTCAAGGTAGTCGGAGGAAAATCAAAAAAAAATATTTTGTTAATTTATTTTAAGTTCGTGTATTTGACTTATGTAATGATTGATATAATATAATATTATATAACCAATCAAAAGCTAAAAATCAGAAAAGAAGAAGACTTTATCAGCTCAGCTGACTATTATAATCATTGCATAAATTCAGTCCAATAGAAACGGTATTGCCAGACATACGAGTATTACATACCTCTAGAAGAAGAGGCCAGGTTGTATGGGTCAACTTTTAAAATGTCTTGTATCACCTTATCTTACCTACAAACAGCAATAAAGATTTTTTTGTATGTGTATTGTTTTTAAACTTTCGCGATTTGAACACATAATGTTTATAATGTATCTACAGGACTTAATCACGATTTAATTCATTGTTTAAATACCTCGACGTTTCGGCAGCGTTACAACCGCCGTGGTCACGAGAAGACTGAAGAAATTGCGGGTCGTCTCATTGCGAAATGAGGGGATCTAGATCTACCCTCATTTGGTCTTCAAAAAATCGCAGGGTTACCACCACGACACAATGAATTAAATCGTGATTAAGTCCTGTAGATACATTATAAACATTTTGTATGTGTATTTGAGATTACTAAAGTTTTTATTTTATTTTTTATTGCTTGACATACTTTGAATTTTAGCTCCAAAATATTGCATCACGTAATAAACATTCAAAATTGAAAATTACTAATTCACCTATTTAAAATAAATATATAGAACAACTTTAATTTGGCCGTCGACTTTTAGTGCCACTTTTTGTACGTATTTGCGGTTTGCGGTTGCGGTTACTTGGTCCTAATATAGGTAACTATTAAGAATAAATTAACTGCGCCGCGAAATTTCATTCTCCAATAAACAATTGGCTAAATTATTAATGAAACATAGCATTTTAAGTTATTATGCTGCTTGCAATGTGACGCTTGTATATTTTTTTGGTCACAAACTTTGACATTCTGACTATCATGATGTGAATGATGGTTAGCATTAGAAAAACCTAAAAAAGACAGGGTGTCTTTCGCGACTGTCCTAGTTGTCAAATAAATAAATGTTTTTCACAATAAAAACGCATTCTTAATCAGTCGTGGGTGACATAACTTGCGAGGGAGGGATTATTGAGAGAGGATTATTACAGTCCACAACAGTGATCAATTGTAGGTTCGGATTTTACCCTAGGTCAAATTTTTGGACCAAAATCTTATGTCAAGTTGTCACAAGATAACGCAATGACATCGGTGCGTGTTTTATTAGGCAATATCCATATTTTATTCAACCAGATACTCAATTTTTTCGTTGCTGTTTTCTCGGAATATGTATAATACCTTTTAAGAATCTGCGAATTGGATGGACAGTGATTTGGCCCAACATAATATTATTCTAAATATAAAAGGTCTCTGTATTTCGTAGAAGCTTCTCCGTACATAAATACAAGTCTTCTAAAAAAGCTGAGGCCGTACCAATGAGCTCCTATTTATTTCATTTCATCAACATTTCTGGTGTCGCAAGCTCCGACTTTATTACGGAGAGATATGGTTCACAGTCTAGGTTGAGAATGTTTAATGTGGAAAAAACGCTCCAAATAAGAGTTCATAGTACGGGTTCTAGTTCCAAGAAAAACAATCTGTTACCTCGGAGGGTCCGGCGCGTGTTTCGCCATACAAGTGAGATTGATGTCCGACCCCGCTCTCACGAACAGCTCCGGCCCTGACAGGATCTCGGCCTTTGACACTGGAAACAATACAATTTGTTAAAACACTTCCATAAAATTGTTGAAAGCTATTAAGAGCTGTTGAAGATCGTAAAAATATAGAATTGGGGCTCTGCGGGTCTAAATAAAATGTCTCATAATTGAGTGAAATCACGGAACTGTGTGTTGTGGTGCCGTTTTAAAACTTTGTATAGCACCGGTATTTCAGACAACGATTCGTTTACAAAAGTACTAGTATTTGGTGGAATATGATGAAAACTTTTTTTTTTTATTAAATACGCCTAACTTATATCGGTGAGTGCGATGAAGCTACGATATTATACTTTATTTACTATAATAGCGGTTAACTTATCTATAATGGAGAGAGTACGATGTTTTTTTATGCACTGCGAAAGCCACACTTGGAAAAATAATGACATATACCTAAATTGTGGATAACAACTAACTGTACTGCTTAAATCGTTAATCATAGATGTCTAAGGCCACGTAAAGATGTATAGTACTAAATACAACTAATTAACAGGCGGTGTCTTAGAAACAGTACCTATAGAGGTAGAATAGCTTATTATTCAAGTGTAAAATAAATTAATGTTCACTACTATGAAGCCTAGATTTACTTTGTGTGTTATAAAAGTTACAAAGTTTTTCAAATTATTGCAGTGTTCAATTTTGTTATTGATTAAATATATTTTTTAATTAGTTTTGTGTTTGAGCGTAAAATACTTTCATAAAAGAAACCAGTTCAGATTTTATAATTATTTATTTTTACCTAAAGAATTTCTTGCCAAATCCGTACTACCTTTTCTGAAAAGAAACTTCCGAGAAACTTCCCAAAATTTCTCAGTGATTGTAACTTACCCTGGTTTATTAAAACCGCCGTTATATAAAAAGAAAATCGGTTAAGAGCTGGCGGGCGGCCTATTTAATGGTAAGCGATTATCTCTGCCCATTACTTTTATACTCGTGCCGGAATATTCTTCGTAATTACGACAGTATTTATATTGTTCGGTCGCCATTCTTTGATATTCCAAATGCAAATAACAGTATTCGAATATATTTTTGAGGTTAATTGTATGTCTTGATTGCGTTAGTAATTTTAATCAATGATAGAGGAGGACGTATTGTTTTAATTAATTTTCATAAAACATAGTGAATAAAAAGCAGCCCTTTTGGCCTAGTGATTATAACGCCAATTTTCCCAATCCTTAAGTCGTAGGTTCGAATCCCGCCTGATTTTTTATGGCATTTATGGCACTAGTAATAAGTATTTTCTGTTTTGTACTTTTTAATTTTTCTGGTGTACATAAAGGGTTTCTGTCTGTCTGTGTCTTCTGAGTTTATTTCCAAGTGCAAATGTACGAGTTTGTTATCATCACTGGTTGTAACGGTGAAGGAAACCAAGGTGAGAAAACCGTCATGTTACAAGAAAGATATATTTTAAGGGTAAACATCTATTGGACAGTCTGCAGTAGGTCGGCAAGGTGGATCAATGACCTTCACTCTCCTTGAGAGAGAAGGGCCCAAATTTCCAAAGTGCGAATATAAAGTGGACTGCTTTATAAATTTAAAGTTATAAATTGCATAGGGTTGCGAAAAACACTTGAACAACACGAAGGGGTCGCAGTGTCTCATTATTATGAATTACTTATACGCCTCATTATAACTCCGTTCACTGTGAATGTAACCTTAACCATCACCACCCTATAAAAGCACTTGGTAACACATTAAGTGAGTACTGTGACACACGCTATTGGCCTGTCGTAATATATTGTGAGCCTGTACAACATAGTCAACATAAATTTCAAACCCTGCGCTGACTGACTTTTCTGACTTTTCTTGTACTAGCGTACTACTAGTTTACTAACACAGTATAACCAGGAAGAAACAATAGCATAATACATTATTTTCACAAACACAAAAATAGTAACTTATTGTAAAAACACTATAGTTTTATAATATCAATAAAATTAAGGAAGACTAACTCATGATCTAAATGTTTAAAATACTTATTAGTTCAGTCTAAAGTTTTCGATACGAGTTCAAATCGTGAAACTTTAAAAATAACGTGCTCTGGTTAAATAATAAAGTTTCTTTTGATAAGTATATCTAAGCCAAATAACTTTTTCTCTGCATAATGCGACCACGACGACTGTATGCACCAGAAAACTACGGCTCGTGTGAAACGAAGCGTTCGAGTGCATGAAATGTCTGCATAAAAGTTCAAGAAAAACACGTCGGGATTCTTCTCAGTTTTCCTTGCTTCTCTTTGTTTTTGTATCTACGCAAAGTAGAGTTATAAATTAAGACAATATGAAAGTTTTCAAAATATAATTTTCTTCTACTGTTTTTGTTACAATCAAATATTTATAGGTAATAATATACAAAGCTGAAGAGAGAGAGAGAGAGAGAGATAGAACAAATTTATTCAGCTCAAAAACTACTACAGATATAAATATATGATATATTTATCATTCGATAGTCCAATTCATCGCAGTCTCTTCAATCATATATGTATATCTGTACTGTGGACTGTGGATACTGTGGATTCACGATGAGAGAATAATATTTTTAAGTAAAATTTAAATTGAACCGATATCCTAGCATCAGTAATATTGGAAGGTTTTCCTCTTCATTTATTGAGCATTTAATTTACTTTTGCGCACACATTTACACCTACAAAATTATGCCGTACGATAGAAACAAGAACATCATTGTTATGTTATGTTTAAATATGACCGAACCTACGAAGTGTATAATTTATGCTCATCCTTACAAGATGATTCACGAGCTTAAGCTGCAAGTATAACCAGCAACCGGATAAGGAAGTTTGTCTTGAATATGTAATTCATCTTCTCGTTGACAGCCTTTCCAACGCGGTGTTTGAGAATATAGTATATTATTATCAATACATTTACGTATAACAATACCTCTGCGTCCCGAAAATTCTTACTAATGTTAGTTAAATTCCAATTTATTTAAATTACTAAGATTATCTATAACAATGACTTTTCCGCGTACTACAAGTTTTCTCTGTAACACAGTCTAAAATGACAATTAATTTAATTAACTATCAGCGGTTTTACTCTCGTAATTCACGTTCTCGTACATTTTTCGCGATCAACAGCCTATACCATTCCGGACTTTAACTGGATTCTTTTGGCTCGTTCCATTCAGCCATTTTCAGGCGATTGGACAATAAATCTAAACAATATCCAAACTTTCACGTTCATAATATTATTATGAAAACTAACATGGTTATTACACATTTTAAATAAATACACGAGTAACACACGTTTAATATAGTCAGTCCAGTCCGACTCAAGTTTCGATCGCGTCCGGCGATCTTTTTCAAGGAGAGTGCGCGAGCGTGTTCGCAGCTCGTTTAGCACTCAATGCAGTGCTAAATGAGCTGCATGAAAAGATCGCCGGACGCGATCGAAACTTGAGTCGGATTGACTGACTACATTAAACGTGAGTTACCCGTATATTTATTTAAAATTTATAATATTAGTAGAATATTATGAAAGTTTATAAGTTATAATATATCTACCATTTTACTAATTTTATTCAAAATGAAATCGGATTTAACTAATATCAATAATGATTGTAACATTGTTTAGTTATAATGCGTGGTCCAGTATATTCAACAAATTAATTTATTCATAAACCAAATTCTTAAATGTTTTGATGCAAAGTTAAGGTAAGGCTGTCGTACTGATTGGCTGCCGAATGAATACGTTGAATCTTATGAAAGGCTCTGCTGACCCTATACACGTAAGTAAGTTTACTCCGTTATTATTCTCAAATAATATAATAGGTATTTGAATACCTAAATATTAGACTTTTAAGTTACAACTAGCCGTTGCAATCTTATACTGCAAGTGCTTGTCGCCCAACAGTTTTCAAAAAAACAATTAACATAACAATTTTCATGTAGCTATAGATGATCGATTTATAGATTCTAGACAAAACAAAGTTTTGAGAAATGTCTTTTTAGTGAACGCTAAATTATTTTTATTGTTACGAAGCAAATTCTATTAAGTCGTACCAATGAAAACTTCAGTGAAAAATGAATAGAAAAAATGACAAATGAGGAAAAAAATATTAACAAATAACAATTAAGAAAAGTTACACTGCCACATGAAAATAAAGCTAGTTTTCAAGAACTTTCATAATATCACTCGTGTAAAAAATAACGACTATTACGGTGTCTCTTGAATACCAGCTGTTTAAGAATAATAACGAAGTTAAACAAACGTATATGTATAAATTTATGAATCTTAAAAACAATATTCTATTGGTCAGTCAAGCAAAAACAGTAAAGATCTATTGTTTCGTGTTTCTTTGTTTCACTCTTCGTTGGAGAAGCAAATGTAACTTCAAAGGCTTACTTTCATTTAAGTTTTGACAAACGTTGGATAAAAGGTCGTTTTGTTCGTAATGGAATATTTTTTTACGTTTCTTTTGCGGAACTCCAACATTTTATAAATGCTATTTTACTACGTTACATCCTCTTTTGTGCCTACATATTTTTCTAGTTGAAACGAGAAAATGCTTATTAGTGCAGCTTTTTGAGCATAGAATTTCGGTAAAAAGTGTTAAATATTTAAACGAGAAACTTTAAAACCAACAATGCTATTTCTGAAATTGCGGTAAAACGTGCGGTATAATAACAGATAGAAACACAAACCTTAGAGAGTTTATCATTAATTAATTGTTATAAATAAACGTTTACAATATTGATGCCTGTTTCTTGATAAAAATAATAAAAATGTGTTGAAGATGAAAGTGGTTTGTTTCTTCTAGACAAATTTAGACACCTACAATGTAATCGATCGCAAATCTACCTAACTTTAGATGCAAAATGTGTCTTATTTATGAGCATTACAATTTGGTTGTTTCCGCGTTTGTAACATCAAAAACTAGCAGTAAATTATTTTTGAAGTGAAAACTTCTTTAGCGGCGCTGAGCACTTTTTTGTATGGGTAAAAACTTTCAAACTCGCGTCAGGGTCACGTGATGCTGATCGAAAAAGCGTAAGATCATAAGGGAGAGGAACTAGTATCTCCCACTCTTTCTACCGTGCCTGAGTGTGCTGCTCTGTTTAGGCGGCACAGGGCGCTTGCGCAAATATTTTATAATTAGCGGCCAGAGAGAATTAGACCTAAAAACTATACAACCTTATGAAAATGGTAGAGGTTGCTTAGCAATAATGATGTTTGAAATGTGATGACATAAAGTAAATAAATAAAATTTTCAGAAAAACGTAAGTTTTAACAGTTTAAAATAGAAATAATACATGAAGAATACTAATATTATGATCAGAAAAATATGCTTTATCGTGAGGACACGATTGAACAGATATTAGTTGTATGAAAATTCAGTATGTATGTACCTAGGTATCTACATAGTCTCCTATAAATAGTGATTTTAGAATGAATAGGAAGGTAATGTACGCTTACATATTGTTTAAAGCCAATATTATAATTAGACGGAAGTTGATTTTTCTGAGAGATAAAATTTAATGTAATATATAAATAACGATATAATATTATAAATAACAACATATAAATTGTCATATTTGTGTACGATAGCGCAATAAATAAACATTGTATTCTACCTCATAGATGATGGTACTTTTATACTTATAATTAAACACAACGTTAATTCAATTCAATTCAATTCAATTCATTTATTCATACCATAAATTCATAAGAACACTTGGTAACGTCATTTACAAAAAGGCAAAGAATCTGTGTACATAATATGATAAAATAACAACGTCAAAAAGAATAAAGCAGCTGTAAAGGGGCCTAGTCAATTACATGCAGCTGTAAAAAGGCTTTGTCGAAGACAATATAACAAATAATCAATACACACAGTATACAGATACTACATTAGTACAAACAATGTAACATCAAAAGTCTTAAAAATCTATTATTTTACCTTATTACAAGATTCTAATTTCGACACATTTCTCTTCCATACGTTACTATCTTTAACAAAGTCGTCTATATTATAATATGCCTTGCTCAATAGGTAGCTTTTATTTCATTTTTAAACTTGGTTTCATTGAGGCCTTCCACTTGTACAGGGATTGCATTATAGAAGCGAATACCATTACATTTGAAAGAGTTATTTGTTTTCTGAAGTCTGCACTTAGAAATACAATTTTGTGTTTATGGTGCGCTTTTGGATTCAGATCAGTTAATTTCTGCAGACGACTTCGATTTTTCTTACATACATTATACATTCATAAATATACAATGAAGGGACTGTTAATATGTTAATAGTTTTGAACATCTCCCGTACTGATTCTCTAGGTGATAAATTATATAGACCACGGATTGCTCTTTTTGCAATACGAAAACAGAGTTTCTGTCCGCAGCCGAACCCCATAATAAGATCCCGTAGGACATAATACTGTGAAAGTAGCCAAAATAAACAAGCCTAGCTGTTGCAACGTCTGATATTTTTTAATTTGACGAACTGCGTGGGCAGCTGAACTGAGTCGATCAGCTAGTCTCTCTATGTGAGGACCCCATTGAAGCTTTGAATCTACTGAAATACCCAGAAAACAAGTAGATTGTACAGGTTCGATAAGTTCATCCTTCAGTCTTATATCAAGTTTACCGCACATTACATTGCAGAGTGTGAACTTTATACATTTCGTTTTAGTTGGATTAAGTGCTAGATTATTTGCATCAAACCATTTGTACGCAATGTCCAAAAGTACGTTTATTTCAGTGAAATCGTTTATTCCTCTCTTAATTTTGAATAGAAGTGATGTATCATCGGCGAACATAACTATTTCTATATTTTTATGTTTCTTTATCATAAAAGGTAGATCATTAACGTATATAAGAAACAAGAAAGGTCCAAGTATGGAACCTTGTGGTACACCCATTCTTATAGGCGACTCATTTGATTGCACACCGTCAACATCGACTATTTGTACACGGTCTTTAAGATATGAAGAAATGAAATTTAGAGCTGGTTTCGAAACCCCATAAAACTGCAGTTTCTTTAAAAGAGTGTCATGATGAACACAGTCGAAAGCTTTTGATAAGTCACAAAATACTCCCAGAACGTCATGATGATCTTCCCAGGCTTTCAATATATAATTAGTTAGTTCAATACCTGCATCGGTAGTGGAACGTCCTTTGTGAATCCAAATTGGTTACTATGTAATAGATTATTAATATTAAAATAAGATAAAAGTTGCTGGAGAACAAGTTTCTCGAATATTTTGCTGATGCAAGGCAAAACCGAGATGGGTCTGTAGTTTCCATGTTCGTTTTTGTCTCCAGATTTAAACAGAGGTATCACTTTACTATATTTCATCATGTCAGGAAATGTACCATTTTTATACATTCGTTAAATAATTCTGCTAAATATGGGGCAATGTTATTAATAATCCCCTCAAGTACCTTAACAGATAATCCCCATAAGTCCTCTGTATTCTTAACTTTAATATCTTTGAACGTTTTTAGTATTGCAGTGGCAGTAACATGATGAAATTCAAATGTAGATGAAGGACAATCAACATTTTCTGTCAACAATTTTTCTGCAAGAGAGGAGACGAAGTTAGATGTTTAGTTGTCTCTAATGGAATATCAGCAAAATAAACCTTGAAGGCATCTACTATGTCCGATTTTTTCGTAGTGACTTTTTCGCCAATCCGAAGTGCGCTCATCATTTCACGACTTTTAATTTTTCCAGACTCATTGTTTATTATCTTCCACGTGCTTTTTATCATATTATTGGAGTTTTAATTTGATCCCGTATAAATATTGCTTTTGCTCGAATACATACATTTCTAAAAATACTTGAATATCTCTTAACATATAGTTTTGTGGCATCATCGTTGCAGTATGTCTTTAGTTTGTATAAATTGTAAAGATTGCTTCGACTTTTAATAAGACCTGGTGTTGCCCATTCGGCAAACTTCGGTTTTGCGTTAATATTAACAAATTTGGTATGGAAAATATTATTAAATTGTGTACTGAGCATTTTAAAAACTCAGAATAATTATGATTAGGATCATCAATTGTCATAATGCAAAATTTGTTGGAAAATGATTAGTTATCGCGGTATTTAAAGCTGACATGCGGGACAATGTAATGGGTCTAACAAGAACTTTCTCCGCCCTTTTCATACAGGCAGGAAGAGAAATGCTCAAGCCCCTATGGTCCGAACGCAAACAATCCAGGACCTCAGAATGAAAGTATTCACAGTTTACAAAAACATTATCAATGCAGGTTGCAGAACAACCTTTCTTAGTTACTGCGACCCTAGTGGGTTCAGTGAACACTTTTGTCAAATTAAAAGATTGACATAACATTAATATGTTGCTCTTGTTACGAGATTCCGAAAGTATATCTGTGTTGAAGTCTCCACATCACAATCTGTTTACTTTTCTCAGATATTCTACTCAAAGCTTCTTCTAAAGTAGTTAAGAAGATCTCAATTTCGGCACTAGGTGGTTTATAAACACATAAAACAACATATCGATCCAATTCTACGCAAGCTAGTTCACAATGTCGTTCAACAGTTATATTTTCTACATCTTTTCGAGACTTATATTTCACATTATTGCTAACAAAAATTATGCAACCACCTCCTATTGCCAATTTCCTACAGTATATACTACCTATTGAATAATTATTTAGGCTAAAGTTCAATTCACATTTCGATAGCCACGTCTCAGTGAAACAAATTACATCGTATTTGTGTGAGCTTTCCAAGAATAGCTCTATTTCTTCTAGTTTACCTAACAGCCTGTTTATATTCTGGTATAAAATATAAACGGTGTTCTTTTGAACCATCTGAATAACATTATTTGTTCGTTTATTGCAAGGGGGGCCTAGTTTGTTACGACGCTTTGTTGTAACATAATGAGGCCTCTCTGTTGTCAAGGATTTCAGTTTAAACAGACACTGTTGAATATTGAAGTTTTCACTTCTGCCGGCACTCCCGGAGTGCTACCGGTGTTTTTTTTATCACATTTTGGTGTAAAACGACAGGCGTAGCAAGTTAAAAAAAACTAAGTGATGGTACAAAATAGTGACTAAAATAATGTTTGCTCAGCAACTTAGCACTTTTTTTTATCTATAATAGGTTCGTACTTGACCACCTTCTCGCCTGATGTTAAGCGATGATGCGATCTACGATGGAGCGTGTTTGCCTAGAAGAAACCGATTCACTTTCGATTTGAAGATACCAAGATTGTAACCATCGGGGAAAACCCACTCAGGCAACGCATTTCACAACCTAGACGTTCTTATCACAAACGTGGAGTCAACTTACCAACAACAGTGAGCCTAAACGACAGGCTGATCTTTGGTTCTGTAGAGACTTGGCACTCGTAAGCGCCGGAGTCGCGGGGCTGAGCAGGGGCCACTCGTAGCGTCCACTCGTCTGAGCCGTCGGCGTGGAGGGCGGCAAAGCGAGCGTCACTGCTGTACGTGTGGACGCCCACTGTTAGAATATGGAGGTCACGCTTGCGTATCCAAGATACCTGGGAACAATGAAAATAAAAAAAATAAACTCTAGTAAGTGACGGCTGGCGATTGCCGATCCGGAAGCCCCGGGTTCAAATCATAGTCGCACAACTGTCTTTTTGAAGTCATGTGCGTAATCCCGCTAAAACTTAAAACGGTGAAGGAAAACATCGTGAGGAAACAGACATGAACCTACATTAGAATTTTTCAAGATCATTATTTCAATCGCCAACCGGCACTGTGCCAGCATGGCGGATTATGACCTTGACCTTGCGAGAGAAGGCCCCAAATTCCAGCCATGGAAACATTTAGTGAGCTGCTTATAGACTACAGTCCTATGAACAAAATGTATGGGTCAAATGAACCACTAGGAGACCTATGTAGGATGATAGAAGGGTATAAAATAATAAGATTGAGCACTATGCCCTCACTTGTAAGCTGTTCAACTACTATATATATACCTAATACCTCTTCTAATCCATTATTTCGCAATTCCGTACAAAAAACATGCAACAAGGAGAAATCTCAATCTTATTATTTTATACCCTTCTATCATCCTACATAGGTCTCCTGGTGGTTCATCTACCAATAATTTTTGTTCACAGGCCTGTAATCTATTATGCTTATGGTAAACTCTAGTAGTGATCAAAGTTGACCCTACTTTTGCCTACTAGTACTAACTAGCTTGAAGAAAGTAGAGCCTAAACTAAGCATATTTGTAAGTAATAAAATAAATAATAAAAGTAATAAATCGATCAAAAATTTTAACGATATCGAAAACATTTTCTGTGTGTACATTTTCTGAAGTACTTTCAGTAAATTGATAGACATAATTGACGAACACCACTTCTACTGTATTTTTTGTTCCGTGTTGAATAATATACCATGTCAAATAAATTCCGCATACAATGGCCATGTTCCACAATGACCAAGTTTTTTCGTAATCCATGAAGTAAAATGTTAGTAAAATTATGCATTTTAATCTGCACTGGACGGCAATTGTTAAGCCGTGCTCAGGTTTATTGCTGGATGTCATGCGAGATAACAAGTACCTATTGCGTTATTTATGAAAGAACCAATGGTATTTATATCCGTTGGTTTAAGAGTAGAACATTTTTGGATTTTAAACTGGCATTTTTACCGATGATGGATGCAAACTAAGCTATAGAAAATATCATAAGCCTAAAATTGCCTACAGCTCCAATAAACGTTGGTGCTCTCAACTGAAACTTGGATTTGTTTGTGTTCGAGTCAATAAATGTTATAATAAATTTCTTTTTCTGTAATTGATCATAATTTAATAGTATTTTTCAGGCCGCAATTTTGCACTTATATTTCATGGTATGCTAATGTTATAGAAATAAACTATGTAAATATTAATAGTATAACAATAATCATTTTTAAATAAAAACACGTGTAAGTGACGTTTGTTATAAATCAGTTCCATGCTAAATGAGCTGCGAACACGCGCACTCCCTTGAAAAAGATCGCCGGACGCGATCGAAACTTGAGTCGGACTGGACTGACTATATCAAACGTGAGTTTCCTTTGTCTTTATTTAAAATGTGCAATAACCATGGTAGTTTTCATAATAAAATTATCATTTAAATATAAATTATGTGAAACTGTGGATGTTTGGATGATTTTTGCACTATGATATCGTAAAAACTAAAGGGAACAAATTGAAAGCAAATAGATTATAGTCTGGTATAGCACATAGGTATTTTTTTATTCCCAAAATGCAAATAATAGCCTAGCCTTGTTAATTCTACTGAATGCACAGTCACGGGCAGATACTGGTGCCAAATAAGCAAACTTTAATACAGTGTTTATATTTCGAAGAATAACATTCCAAATTTTACCACGAACGCAAAAGCATTGCTCTACCATGCCCATTTTCCGTCAGGATTGCACCTATCTTAAATCTGTGTCGTTCGCGGTGACTTATTTACTGGCACATAATGCCGTTAATAGTGCAGCACACGCAACATCGCCGAGGCTAATGAGTAGTCCATTAGTAGCAGCCGGTTGTTTAGTCCCGTCACGCTTTCCTAGAATTTCTGTATTTTTTGGACCGCTTCGTGGAAGGAATACCAATTAACCGTATGCCTCGCAATTGTGTAGTAATCTGACCAAACTCTTTTTATAATTGAAGCGAATCATATTTTGCTATAAATATTGGTTGGTTGGACATTTCACACACAACGCCATCTGACCCCAAACTAAGCAAAGCTTGTAATATGGAAGCCAGGTAGCTGATATAATACTTATATATTTTTAAATACATACTTGTTATACATAGAAAACACCCAGGCACAGTACCAATATTTGAATTCATCACACAAACATTTGCACTGGGTGGGGATCGAACCCACGACCCACGGCTTCGCAGGCAGACTTACTACCAACTAAGCTACCAGGCCAGCCATTTTGCTATAAATACACAAAGCTATTCGATATATTAGAAAATAAAAGGTGTGTTGTCGATTTTAGTTTGATATCTAAAACTTCGGGTGCAAATGCATGTTCTTTTACCTTATGCCATGAAGGTCCATCCATCTGTTGAAATTAAAATGTAGTAGACTGTAGTCAAAGAGTTTACATCTTTTTTTTTTTTTTTTTAACTTTTATAGGTTTACACTTGACCGCCATCTCGCCTGATGTTAAACGATGATGCGGTCTACGATGAAGCGTGTTTACCTAGAAGAAACCGATTCACTCTCGATTTGAAGACACAAAGATTGTAACTATCGGGAAAAACCCTCTCAGGCAACGTATTCCACAGCCTAGACGTTCTTATCACAAAAGTAGAGTCAAATCTCTTCGTTCGTGTCTTTGGAACATCAACCATGAAACGATGTCGCTTTTTCGAGCTACGAGCATTCCGATAGAAAAAAGGGCAAGGTGGTATTAGATCGTACAAATCAGTCGCACACTCTCCGAAGTGGATCCGATAAAAAACCGATAAGCTAGCAATTTTCCGGCGATGTTCGAGACTTTGCAGTCTTTTTCGCACGAGAATGCCATTGCCTATGAGCCTTTTGGCACGTCTCTCGATCGATTCCAGAGCTTCCAGCTGATACTTAGCCGATCCATCCCAAAGGTGCGAGCAGTACTCCATACAGGAGTACTGCTCCATCCAACATCACCACATATACTACGTATATAGTTCGATTTTCCACATGGTTCCTTTGTGTCAATCGTAAGCCGATGACGTGCATACTTTCTATGGCAACAGAATGATGTGCTGCGACAAAAGTATGACACTTCCACAAGGGCGACAAGGCAAGAAAGATGCTACCCGTGCTTTCGGTGTAAAGCGTTTGTTCCAACTCTATACGTAGAATATGTAGACTCTTTGACAGTAGATGACAGTAGTCCACTACAATCACAAGCATTCTTTAACATAGCGATATTTTAACAGCAGATCAAACTCTTCCAAATACACAATGCTGTACAGCTTTACCTTTATTCGTTTCCTTTTTCTAAAACTACTACTTTTATACAGATCAACAGCATAAATATAGGTCCAAGATATAAACTTAATAGTACACCAAATTTTGTTTTTGATAAAATTTGTGTGAAACATGACCACGACGGAACAGCTAATTATTTATTGTTGAAGTATGTTTGAGTGAGTTTTATCAAGGGTGCCAGATAATATGAAGATGTGTCTATTGTAGCAGTAGTAGAATTGTGTTGTCCAACAACTAGATATTAAATATACATGTATTTGTATAAAACTGGTTCTGTTAATGCGTGAATACATTATCAGAACTAGCTTTAACATTTTCCCAGATAAGATTATAACTTTAACATTTTCCCAGATAAGATGATGTTATTCTTAACGGGCAGAACCTTTCTTTGCAAATCTAATGTACAATGAGAACTACCAAGAAACAAATATACCAAGTTAATAAAACCGTGTCAAAAAATAGTAGCTATGTTTCTAATATAGTTAACTTAATGTTCGGCTGTTGATAAGGCAGTAAATGATGATACCACTTGAAAAAGCAATTTGGTAAAACGAGATAGACTGTTCAATAAAGTAGAAAATAAACCTTTTATTCCCAATAAACTCTATAATATCGCTATCATTTCTAGAATGGTATTACGCTGTCATTCAGCAAATAATGGATCTAGACAAGAATCACTAAAATCGAAATGTATAGGTATACCAAGTCTACTTAAAAGACCTAGGCAGTCATTTACGAAATTCTTGTTGTAAAACTTGGAGAATAAATTCACTTTACGAAGTGCTAAATTGATAAGTAAGTTAACCAATTAAAAGAGGCGCAATAAAAGTGGTAATTTACGAGGCACCCGTGAATAATTCTTGGCCTGTTTTCCAGTTGTTCATTTTGTTGTGGGCATCGAGAGAGCTCCATTCGCATTTGTATTCGAGACTGGTCGCAGCGGGGCTTAAAAACTTTCTTCGCGACGTGGTTTAAACCAAAGCGTGGTGGAGACAGAACTAACTAGATATAACTGGATATCCCCGACCATTCTTTGCCCCGGCGCTGAAGTTTTTATGGGTCAAGCCTAGATCAAGCCGTATTGAACGCGGAGAAGAATAAAATGGACCGGTATTGTCACCACTAACGTGCAATGCATTATGTAAATTAACTGGCTGATATTTCTTGACAGTATTGTCACAGATTCGGAGAGAAAATTGTCAAAGCACAATAGGAAACGCGATTTATAGTGTTAAAGTTTTTTGGCAAGCGGTTGTGTTACGTGTGTTTTATATATATATATATAGGTAGTGTTTGTTTGGTAACTGAGACGTGGTCCTAACTGAGACGTGGTCCTTCACTGTTGGTCTCATAACGAAGCTCAAAGTCACACAGCGAGCTATGAAGAGAGCTATGCTCGGAGTCTCTTTGCGCGACAGAATCCGTAATGAGGATATTCGCAAAAGAACGAAAGTGGCCGACATAGCTCAAAGAGTAAGCAAGCTGAAGTGGCAATGGGCAGGCCACATCGCTCGCAGAACTGACAACCGATGGGGAAGAAAGGTTCTCGAGTGGCGACCACGAACCGGGAGACGCAGTGTTGGACGGCCTCCCACTAGATGGACAGATGACCTCACAAAGGTCGCTGGAAACCGCTGGTTGCAGGTTGCGCAGGACCGTTCGTTGTGGAAATCTAGGGGGGAGGCCTATGTTCAGCAGTGGACGTCTTGTGGCTGATGATGATGATGATGAGGTAGTGTTTAATCTTATAGGTATTTGAACAAATAAATATTCCTAGTTTACAAAATTTGTAAACATTTTTCTATTTTATTGTTTCTTGGTTTACGTATCTACGCTTTTCTGAATATAACTACGAGAGGTAGGTACACCGTTGTAGTACCTAAGTGTTATGGTCGTTAAAAACAAAACCAAAGTTCTTCTTATAGTACAGATATAATTTAAACGCCCTAGTTAAAATATAGGATCTGACCTGAATATATCAATGGTTAGGTAAGATATTGCTGCTTAGATGATGACCTCATTATTTAGCTCCGTTATCAAATGGCATTCCATTTTACTTCATACTTATATCTCCGATCCACTTAGTCTGACCCATTTATCTAGGTCCATATTTTATTGCCAAATCAAATTTCTTATTTAAAAATTGACTTTTGCCCTTTATGCGTCCAGTAATCGTCACAAAAGGCAGTTTAGTATGAGAAGTTGCTTCAAAAGCTTGGGATTAACATTTTCAGCCTCATTGAATACTACATCACATTCAGACTTGCAATCAAGTATTATATAATTTTGTGTGAAAAATGATTTGGTAAAAACATTTTTAGTAAAATATTTTAGTTACGTTTTTAAATAAAATAAAATTTAAATTTAAATAAAGTTAAAATATTTTAGTTTGTACAGTAAAAAAAAAGAAGCAATCGAAAAGAATAACCAACATGTTAAAAAACTATAAAAGCATTAAAACCAGTGGCAAACGCAGAGTTGTTTATCTGCATTTGAATAATTAATTATTATCTCTATCTGTATGAACTGAAAAACCTTTGATTTGACTACTATTAATAAATAAATAAATATGTATTGGTGGACAATTCACACACAACACCATCTGACCCAAAACTAAGCAAAGCTTGTGTGATGGCAGCCAGACAGCTGATATAATAATTTGGTCACTAACTTATAATTAGCAGCTCGCCGATTTACTGACTCACGTGCATCGAACTTTGCCGAACCATTCCCAGAGGGGGTACAGCATGAGCAACCGAACTTATGCTTGATTTTGCGCCAAAAAACGCTTAACCTTAATTGAGAATACCCAGTTTTTACCTACTTATTTAATTTTTGACACCAGTAGCTTCTGTAGTTGAGCGTTGAAGTAAACATCAGCCCCAGAAGTTCTGAAGCAGCAGTGGGCTTACAATAGTATGGATACATACAAGTAATTCAGGAAAACGAAAGCAACAGTGAAGCGATACTTACTCGTATAAGCAGAGAAAAGATAAGCCTGGAATGAATTATATTTTATTACGTAAATAGGTTGACAAAATTTGGTAAGATGTTTTAAATTAAACTCAATTGTTCTAAATAATAGTTAATTAAAAGGCACATACTGTAGTTCCATACGACGTACCTAATTGTTTTTATGATTTTGTCGTAATTACGATCCAAATTACAAACATGTTTAATGTAACTAAAGCTTTTTCCTACAGCCTACAGCCACAACAAATCGCCTTATTTTAATTAAGTAGAATTCTAATGTCTTCACATTTCGCTTTGAGAAAAAGAAAACAGGTAAAGGTTAATGAGGTCATCGTGTTTTTATTATCGAGAGTTCAGATTTTCCTCAATTTGATACAATCTGTTTGTATACAGGCATTGGTCCGTCTATAAATATTTACATAAATTTACAACATTGTTTTAAAATTTAATGTATAAATATGAAAATGAATGTTTGATCTTTTTTGAATCGTATACATTAGATCATTTTGTTATGGCAAAGTTTTTGTGCAAGAACCAAACAAGGTTTCTGAGTTGGTACGACCAATTTTAGATAGGTGGCGTAGCAAAGCGTAGTAGCGCGCAGGGTACCGATAAGTTACGTGGTAAATTCAACGTCACGATGTACAAAACAAATTGGCATTTGACTTTGCATTAATGCCAATGATGATGATAATGAACCTGTCTTCTATAATTTTTTAATTACATCAAATTGTAGCTATCGGAAAAAACAAATTTAGGGTAAAGTATTCATATTTTAACATTGCGTGTCATAAATTGAAGTAGAAGCGCTTTGAACGTTATTAAAAATACTTACCTACCGTATTAAAGAAGACACTTGGATTTTGATTAGGGTCAAATTAGCAAAGTAAATAAAAACCACTCTTATAATTACTTTACGAAATTATGCTCTTCTAAGCTAATCTCTAATAACTTCTACCTTCATTCTAATCCATACAAACACTTATAAAACCGTTTTTGAATAATTTCAACTCCACTACTTAAGAATTATTAAGCTTCCAAGTGTTAAAAGGATTTTGCAAATCAGATCAAATAGAATTAAATTTTCAGACACTGCCTCTTACAAACAAGTTAAGAAAATCAAACTTTACCTGTCTTTGTTTGACTAATTTCATGGTTCAGTTTGTATTTATTTCAATATATACTAAGTTGTAGATAATTTTCAAGCGGGATACACATTTGACTTATTAACATTAATATTTGTTGTGTTATAGACAAAACTATTTACATGTAATCATTTAAACGTAATATTAGCTATCCATAGTTTCGATATTAGGTATATTTTTTAAATGAAGCCATATGATATATATAATATATATTTAGTGAGTAAATAAATATTACAAAATATTTTTAAGCCAACCTTTTCTTCAAAGCTTAAGTATACCTAAATCAGTCAACAGCCACCCCGTTATAAAATAAATATCGATTCTGGGTACAGATTGGCTAGCGACAATAAGCACTCACAGATTTATTTATAAATGAAGTCGCTTAAAAATCAGACCGCAAGTAAAATAAGTGTAAGTGGTCTAGTGAATGGATCGAAACTGCGTTACGGTGACGGGAGTGAGGCAGCCCTCAGTGACAATTTCAACACCATTCACTCGGTCACATCGGAAACCGCACGAAGATTGCCCACTTCACTGAAATGTGTTCCGACAAAAGCGAGCATTTAATATCTCTAACAAATCTGCTAACGGGAAACTTAAAAGGCAAATTCAGCTTTGGGCGGTACATAGTCCCGTATTTTTGCGTTTGTTGTTAAAAACATGCTTTTGTGCCCATGTTATGGTAATGTTTTATTATTCAATTTTATTTTAATATTTTATTTTTTGTATTAGTCAAACATCTTTTGAACCAATATATCAGATTTTTTTAAAGTGGTTAAAAATTATACTTTAGAGACGTGAATCGTCTACAAAAACGTCTATATATACTACCTTTCCAACACTACGTGTCACGTAATATTGTATTTTTAACAAAATCTCACTCTGCTTCATTGAAAATTGCAAGCCCGGATGTAGGGCACAGAATATTAATAAATCATTATTGAACCACGTTTCTCGTCTCCATCAACAAACTTAATTATAATTTATATGGTGGTTGGTTCTTACTTCTGACATTTAACAAGAAACCTTACTTTGCCGCTATGCAAATATTAATTTCCATTTTGATATTGCATTAACATTTCTAGTGGATATTTATTAGAATAAAATAGCCAATCTTGTTAACAAACACCTACTTCAGACTGTTTCTAAATGAGCTGAACAAAGTTTGTGAGTCTGTACATCATATATGTATATATATAAATCTTGTAGTAATATAAAGATTTTATTTATTCATTTCTTTTAGAATTTTTATTTTGGTAGACTTATATTTGTTAAATGTTTTACTGGATGTTCCGATTTTCATTATGCGATTCACAATGGAGTGCTGTAGTAACTTAGAACCTATTAACCATATGATAAAAAAATACAAATATATAATGACGCTTTAGCTGCAAAAAGATTTAAAAAAATCACGATAACCAATTGTCCACCAATTTAACTGAATTATTAATTCATCATGTTATCTATAATACAATTCAAGCAATGTGTTTGTAAAGTGTACAAAGCTTCATGATGATCTGTAGTTTACGCTTAAAAACGGAACAAGCAAACTTACTTTCGCGCGTATTTCGAACTGTAGTCTATCTCAAAGATATTACAAAAAATCACGAAACCATTAAATTGTTGACAAATACCTACCTCCTATGTTGCCATACTCGGTATGGGCGGCAAGAGGAAACGTTCCAAGCTACGCACATAAAACTTGTACCAATAAAATTCCAATTTAATGAATACACCCTCGGGTTGTATATGGCATGGTAACGTTACGATGCAATCCTGATCGAACATACAATGCTATCTTGATGATGTTATTGATTATTCGTATTACACTAATAAACTCATGGATGAAGGCCAGTAAATTTATTATTTAAGTTTGTACGTACTCCGGAATGTGTATTCTGTGAGTTTGTCTAAGAAAATAGAAAATATTGGTAAACATTTTACATGTTGTAATATTGTATGTTTAGTAACAAAAAAACATAGGGCATGTTGACATATATATACCCGTGATCATAGTTATAAATCAAAAGATTGCCCTGAGCACCTTAAAATTTTAGGCAAACTCCGTCTCTGTGTGTAGCGTGAGTGGTTTACAACTACCAATCTACTTGACCCCTAGACTCGCTAGCGGCGAGGCATGTTGCAGTTCTACTTATTTTGGTTGTTAACAACGAATAGTGATTGGTATAGACGTTCGGCGTTCACCACTTCCTATAACCGACTAAAACAGAAAGAGCGAGCTCACTCTTCCCAACGATAACATAATTTCGTGCGCCTGAAGTTTGGGAGGGCACATCCATTGATTTATATCAATTCCCGTAATGTTTTGGTTTAAAATAATGTCACAGTTTTTATCAATATAACAAACGATTGTTGTAAGTACAAACATGTTATACACTGTTTATCTTTATGGAAGATTTACCCGAAACAAGAACAAAAAACTTTCACTCGAGAACAATTTTTTTAGCCCAAACTTTCTGAATAATTTGTGAAAGCTCAGCCTTCGTTCACCCTTAAGTTTCCCAAATTTGATTTAGTATCTCAGTATATCTTTGCTCCTGTAGTAGGCACTAGAGTTATTTATTACATACTAGCTTTCTCTCGCGGTTTAGCTTGCGGCTTATTTAAACTATTGATTGTTATATTTATTTTTCCATTATAAATTAGAGTAAAGTAGCCCAAATTACTCCTTATAGTTACTCTTTATAACATCACCACCTGCCAGTGAAAGCCCTGTTAAACTCGGTTTAGCCATTTCAAAGATTAGTCGGAACAAATATACAGACCGACATTAAATTAAAATAGTATTTTGTTATGTGAGTTTCATTTGATTTCTTTGTTTCACTTTCTGATTTGTTAGCTTACACTATTAATTCGAAATTACAATCAGACACTTCAATTTCATTTATGTATAGACTATACTTTAAATAAAACTGTAACCAATCAAATTCTGTACACTAAGTTAAGTGTTAAGTGAATTGTTTTCGAGGGCATTCTATATTAATCGGTACTCCAGTCATTACTGGCATAGGCTGCGTCTCACGTAGAAGTTACTGATCAAGATTGAGCTTAAACTATGAGGTTGGTCACAGATACTCTTTATTCGCACTTCGTAACGGTTGTTTTTAGAAACTAGCGAAAATAAAAGAAACGAGTAATCGATTGTAACATATTAAAGCGAAATCCATTCGCATTCGGTAGTCTTTGTTGCGAGTGTGCCTGCGCGACGTGGCGTCGTCGTCCCGTTTGGCAGTGCCAGTTTAGCTACAATAAAAATACGGTTAACAATGTATTTAGGCTAGGCCATCGATATAATTAAAGAAACGAAGATGAGGTATGCTTATAATCTAAAGACAACATAACGTGGCGAAAATTTGTTTAAAAAATTTGAAAATTGAATTGTCAGCGAACGTACACAACTCTTTGTTGCGACTGAGACTAAATCAGAGACGTCACCTGATTTTGCATCGCCGTAGTAGAAACGCGTTTTTTTTTTTTTTTTTTAAATAAAGAGTGACGAGACGATCAGGACATGTGCCTGATGGTAAGCAACATGCCTGACACATAACAGCACAGTGACACGCAGCTATTGGAACATGAAGAGTCCAAATCATTACCTAGCACTGCACTGCGCTCGTCACCCAGAGATCTACGATCTTATATCTCTAAGCCCTGTAATTTCTCTGGAAACATTGCCCTTCAAACCGGAACACAGTAATGTTTGCTCATTACTGCTTGGCGGTAGAATAACTGGCAAAGGTGTGGTACTTCCCCAGGCGGACTCTGCCAAGTCCTACCACTACTAGACTACTTGCCGCTTCTGTTGTTTTTAAGAGTTCGATGGGCTAGGCGAACCTTTTTACACGTGACTGAGTTGATTATTCATTAAAAATACGATGAACTCGTTAATTTACCCTTATCTAATTACATCCTACTTCTGGACGCAGCACACCTTCCGGCATGCTTCTTGAATCTTTCGAGATCATAAAATATTTACCAACCCGCACTGGAGCAGCGTGGTGGATGTCCTTGACTTTCTTCTTGTCAGAGATGGCCCCGAGTCCTTGTGCTATTAGGATTTAACAATACGGGTGAATTTTGCTATTTTATTTTGCGCGCGTTTGCCTACCAACTCACCTGTTGGTAAGCGATGGAGCGGTCGATGACGCACGCTGGCCTTGAAAGTACTTAGGTACTTAATAAAACTATGATAACAGTGAGGGGTATCTTTTGCTTTAAGACGTTTCTTTGACGCCAAGTTTTGTTTAACCAGAAGTGCAGATGCAGGTGATCATCACTAAGTCAAAGAAGTTAAGGTTGATTTTTACTTACCGCTCTGTCGGCGAGGTTGCGCACGCGGCAGTGCAGGTAGGCGGGCTGGCCCACGGCGGCGGTGGCTTCGCGCTTCGTGCTGTTGTCGAAGTACGGCTGACCCAGGGGCTCCCAGCCTCCGCCGCCGGCTGACACACCTACACAACACACACACATTAACTACATGCACGTAGTCAAGCCCTTTCATTTGATAGGTATGTATATTGAGGGAGGTTGTGAATGTATATTTTTCATCCCACCGCCTGGAAAGTGTACTTTTGCTCATCGATATCAGGGCGCAAAAGTCGTTTTTACAGTCAAGAAGTTCCTTATAGCTATTTTTGAAAAGGCTTTTGCTAAAATATTTAATAGTCATGGTTTAAAGTGAAGACGTAAATAAGTTACATATAATTTTCTAACTAAGTGTTAATTTAATATTCCAACGAAGTGAAAATTAACGAGATATTCTTTTTTTAATGGATATTGTTGCTCTGAGATTTAAATACAAACATTGTTTTTATCGACAAATGCAGACCGTTTAGTGTTTTTTTAAATGTCCGGGCTCTTTATGCCCGGCTCGCGATGCTAATCCCTAACATAATCAGGGCATTGGCTTTTCTTTGTTTACATTTCTTTGTAAAATCTCTTTTAAAATACTACACACCATACAATGATTGGCACTGTTTAGAAAACTCCTGTGTAAAAAAATATATCCTAAAGGCTGTTCTTATCTTAAATTACCTTAACTATGAATGTATCTCCAAGTGTTACATTTTGTCTACCTATTTACATCTAAGTATCAATTTAAGTAAGGCATCTATGTATAAATTTATACAATAATATTTCTCATCCGATAACAGACAAGCTTCATAGATGTATGGCGTCTATCTGCCTACAAATATGAGCCAAAACATAAAAATAAGAAAGCCCGCAGCCCTGCACCCGATCTCCACGACAGTGAACGCGAGCGCGACACCAATCAGACAATCACAAAACCGTTTAGTGTTAAAAAACTTGTAAACTGTGTTACTTTCCCTGTTAAACTATTGAGTGCTTTACAGAATGCTAAATCTAGAATAAAATCTGAGCTAATAGCTACCTGAGATGTTTTTACTTTCCTATTTACGCACCTATCTTCCTTTACGTCGTCTTAATGAACATAGGTATCAAGCTTCACGACTTTAAACGATCTGAGAAGCACAAAGCTAACAGAACTCCGACGGAGTTAAGGAAGTAGTAGATACGTGCTCATATTTGCAGACTGAATACAAAGTAGGAAGTTTAATAACACAATCACATGTGAATGGCTCTGGAATTAGTGGACTCTAATTCGGTGGCTCGACTTCTATGCGAACTTTGCCTCTGTTTCCACCCCTACAACTTTGCCACTATTCCTCCGATTCTGATCTCTACCTACAGATGGTTAAGTTTTGAATATCAACTTTGATAAAGTTCTGCTCCTGTAGTTCAAAGCTAATAAAGTATTTTTTTTAGAAACACGCTAGATAGTTTTGTAGTGGTAAGGCCTCTTGGCAGAGTCCGCCTGGGGAAGTACCACACCTTTGACAGTTATTCTACCGCCAAGCAGTAATGTACATGATTTGACAATCTATAATATCTATAATAATATTATAAAGCTAAAGAGGTTTTTTTGTTAGAACGCGCTAATCTC
This sequence comes from Ectropis grisescens, assembly GCA_017562165.1. Taxonomy (NCBI): domain Eukaryota; kingdom Metazoa; phylum Arthropoda; class Insecta; order Lepidoptera; family Geometridae; genus Ectropis; species Ectropis grisescens. The sequence continues at coordinate 15,209,575 of CM029787.1, read as the reverse complement.
AGGAACTACTGGACCAATTTCAAAAATTATTTCACCATAGGACCTGATCTCTGAATAGTATTGGCTATTATAATTATTATGTACCTACTACGGGCTAACCTGGGGCGGAGCAAAAGTTTATTTTACATTTTACAATGATGAATGATAAATCTTAATTTGATTACATTTTTCATAGGTGTAGAAGAGCACCGATTAACATATATAGCACTGTGGTAAAGAGGTCATTTGAAATATCAAAAAAAAAATTTTTTTTATTCTATCTATAGTCTATAGTCTATTTTATTACAATTGTATTCATGTACGTTGAGACGTGGTCCTTAACTGTGGGCCTCATAACGAACCTCAAAGTCACACAGCTACACATGCGCACACACACACAGCTATGGAGAGGGCTATGCTCGGAGTCTCTTTGCGCGACAGAATCCGTAATGAGGATACTCGCAAAAGAACAAAAGTGACCGACATAGCTCAAAGAGTATGCAAGCTGAAGTGGCAATGGGCAGGCCGTTTGTTGTGGAAATCTAGGGGTGAGGCCTATGTTCAGCAGTGGACGTCTTGCGGCTGATGATGATGATGATTCATGGTTTTTCTCCGGACTTACCAAATTAAGGTAACCGGAAGCGCACCCTATGTGAGGGAACCAACCACTTTGAACCACTTTGAACTTTTATTCGCATACGTAGTGAAATAGTACCTACATTTTTCTATCCAATTTTGAGGTACTTTTTTTCCGCGAAATGTGTTTAGAATAGCCTTCTACATGCTTGCTTATTTGTTTATTTTTATTATTTCAAACTTTGCATAGGTATCTCCTGTATTTCTTTATTCCAGCTAAAAAATATTTTTGGGGGATTTTATACATTTATGGGCTTTATGTGCCATGCCAATTCAAAATGGAATAAATTATTCTATGTGTAAAAGTAATAAGTACCAGGACTCTACAATATATGTATTACTCCGCAGTGACAGATCCAGTACACATAAAAATATTATGGTTACTTTTTTTGCATCTACTTATTTGTGTTTTTATGTCTTTTTCGATTAATAGCACAGATAGCGTTATAATAATAATATTTTTGCCTATCAATTGTGTTTTGAAAATATTTCGGTTCCGGCTGTGTTTCGATTTGAAGGGCAACATATTCATAGAAATTACAGGACAATAACATGAATCATCTTTTATCTCTTAGTGACGAGAGATAAAAGACGAGTGTTGGGCAGTGATTTATACTCATCATGCTGAAATATCTACATGGTATTATGCTGTTGTGATGAGCAGTCGTGTTGTTTACCATCGGGTGTTTGTCTTGCTTGTCCAATAGCCATATTAGAAAAAAGACAGATGGAGAGACAAACAAAACCCGATAAAATTATTCCATGTTTTATAAACCTAAAAACGAATTGTACCAAAAAGCTTTACAAATAAATCAACTTAATATGTATGAATGTGAAAGTTGAATCAACTCAACAACATCTTGAAGGTTTAAAGGTTGCCTGGAAGAAATCGCTTTCAGCGATAAGGCTGCCTGTTGTAGCACTAGCTATTATTGTTATTCTTTGTCTGTAAATCTGTTTTTCTTTTGGTGTGAACAATAAAGAGTATCTATCTTGAATAAAAATAATTACAATAATAAAATACCTAGGTACATTAAAATATGTCAACAAATATACCGCCTATACCGCCTATCGAGCATGAAGTTCTATTTACATTGTTCCAGTCTCCGTTTTAATCATAAGGCATGGAACATTTTAATCAGAACAGTTAATTATTGTTGTGGCTGCAGGCAGTACTAATTAGTATGCTTGTTTAAAACTCGTAATATTGGGTCTCTATTACCCAATTCTAATTACCTACTTCGTACGGACGAAATGTAATAATTTCATTTTAGTAGAAGCCTACATGCGTGAGTTTCTATAGTTGAAACATCCTTATTTTAGGTCAATTATGATAAATATATAAATGAATATAAATATTGGTGGAAAATTCACACACAACACCATCTGACCCCAAACTAAGCAAAGCTTGTAATATGGCGGCCAGATAGCTGATATAATACTTAAATACTTGTAAATACATACTTATTATACATAGAAACACCCAGACACAGTGCAAATATTTGAATTCATCACACAAATATTTGCACTGGGTGGGAATCGAACCCAGTGGAAATATTTGGTTTAAAATCCTTTTTTTTTAAGATCTAGTGGCAAATTGATACGTTTATAATTCAAGTTTTTCTTTTATTTTACAAACTATCGTACCTCTGTAGGTATAAAATGAACAAAATGAAATAAATACTCTTACGATTAATCTCATATTACAAATCTGACTTTGAGATTTAATGAGTTCAAAGCGCTAATTACGTTAATTCCAAATGCAGAATTAATTTATTGTCATGACTAAAGAGAGGACAGCAAGTTTCCTTAGTACATTTAGTATTTTATTACTGCCTCTTTAAGCTTTTAAATGGGGTCGTTAAAGTATCTCTGAGTCAGCATTTATCCAAGGAATGGAACAGTTTCATTTAAACCCAGATTATGTAACTGGAACTTTCTATTTAAACGAATTGCTACATATTTTATTATCTAAAATTCTAAACGCTAAAGGCTAGCTCATGTACGTGACTTTGTACTTGTAGAGCATTACTCAATCCTGCGGAGTGTTCCACTGTAATAATTTAGTTAATCTAGTCAGTCTACTCATTTCTGTGTAAAAAAATTGTCGTCTTACTATCCAAATACCCTATTATTTTTATAAGTTATAGATTTGCAGCTTGCTGTGCTGGTTTATTTTGTTATGTTAAGAACTTTAAATTGATTCTATGGTTTTGTTGTTGTTTAAAAAAGCCTTAACATTAAATTGATTCACTAAATTTGTAACCTTCAAATTTGTAACAGGCTACTCACTAAATTTGTAACGAGGCTATCAAGAATTCAGGAGTTTTTACACTTGCCAGTACTCTTAATATAGCCCAAGAAAATGTTTTAATCAATCTCCGATGCAGCTTTACTTTAAAATGTATTGCTCAAGATTACTCTGTAAAAATGTTGCCTTTGGAAATGCTGTCATTTGCAGGCTGTGGTATCCATTTTAAGGTGAATGGGCCGAGAGCTAAACCCGCTACGTTCTCAAGAGATGGCGCTGAAGTCGTCATTTATGAAAAAATATTTTTTACGTCGTATTTTGCAATCCAATTTGAACTTAATGTTAATTCGCGGATATAAACCAATACAATGTTTCTAATGACCTAATTTTCAATTATAAATCGAAGACAATAGCTAATATTCGTCAATTTACTGATCTGTCATACATTTTACACGTTTACACACGCACACACGCATGTTATACAGCAACATCAGAAAGTGATGCTTATTTTGGACACGTACCTCATAGGCTTAATGGCTCATTTGGCAAAGTATCAGATTTGTTGTACAAGCCGATATGACGTGGTTTCAGATCCCAACGGGGTTTTCTTTTGTATGAAACAAATTATTTTTTTCTCAGCTTTTACGGAATACGCAAATATGTAAAGCAAACCAAAGATAATTAAAATAATCATTTCAGTTCTCTTACACATTTATAAAAGAAGCAAACGCAAACACTTCCACACACTTTTTTTAGTAGTAGGACTCTTAGCAGAGTCCGCCTGGGAAAGTACGACACCTTTGCCAGTTATTCTACCGCCAAGCAGTAATGCGACATTACTGTGTTCCGTTTGAAGGGCAATGTTTCCAGAGAAATTACATGGCTTAGAGATATAATATCTTAGATCTCTGGGTGATGAGCGCAGTGTGCAGTGGCTAGGTAATGATTTGGACTCTTCATGTTCCAATAGCTGCGTGTCACTGTGCTGTTATGTGGCAGGCATGTTGCTTACTATCAGGCACATGTCCCGTTCGTCTCGTCACTCTTTATTTAAAAAACACTCATAGCTCCCACTTAGATTACTCGTGTCAGGGACTACATACACCACACAAACAACATCCAGACCGGAGGGTGTACCGCCCAACCAATAACCAAGCAAAATACAACGGCCTTAAAACATTATCTGAAATGATGATTTGAATGTGTTGATAAGTAAAAGGCTATTTATCAATTCTAAGTTATTCTATGTTGAATAAATATACAATGATAAGAGATATTATATTTATTAATACTGCCTTAGGTTTAATCTTGAAATGATAGAGACAGCTGTAGCAAAATATTTACAATTCTAAGTACAAATAAAATACAACAGATATAATTATTATTTTTATTTATATAAAATGGTATAGATGGAACACATTATCCTCATAGACAGAACACAAGTCAGGTAAAATCCTTTCTGTTCCTTTAAGATTTGAATGTGGTGATAACCATTGCTGTAGGTGGAATGCTGGTCACAAGGTCGGCGAAGGTTGGATTTTACAGCACTGAAGTAGGCTAAATCAGATAGATTTATCTTTATGTTGATGATAAGCCTCCCAGATAGAATTATCTTTATGTTGATGATAAGCCTCCCATATAGAATTATCTTTATGTTGATGATAAGCCTCCCAGATAGAATTATCTTTATGTTGATGATAAGCCTCTCAATTCATCTGCAACAAAAAAAGCAATTTATATGTACATATTAATTAGGCTAGTTACACCATGTGGTTTTCATCCATGTAATAATCCAGTATGCTATAAACAAATAAGTGTGTGTGAAATTATTTTACCTATGTACTCTTTCAATTCTTTACATTTTGAGTTTTTCTGGACCCTTAAGTAATATTATTTCTGGAACAATACAGTTTTTGTAAAATGCTATAAGTTTTGGTACCATTGTGTTTATAAATTCTTCATCATGGGGTCGACTACAACAGTTATAGGTTGCGTCACTCTTTTGTTCATTTTGGTATTTGTCCTTTCTACATTTGAGTTTTTTACTGTGTAAAAATGTTATGTGCCTAATAATTGTGTATCCCTTAATATTATTTCTGGAACAATACAGTTTTTTTTCTTTTGCAGCAGTAAATGCTATGAAGTTTTGGTACCATTGTGTTTATAGTAAAATTCTTCATCGCGGTCGACTTTAAAAACCCATAGGTTGCGTCACAGAAACAAAAATTCCTAGCTTCACATGATGAAGAAGCATTTGTTCATTTATGGTAACGCGTAGTTGTCCTTGGATCTAAAACAAATAAATTATTGGGAATTTCAACAGATATTTTATCTTGTTTTTGCCTTTTTACAGGTTCTTTTGATTGTGTAAAATGTTATGTGCCTAATGCCACTTATACCCAGTGGTTTGAGAAAGACCTGTATCATGTATGCACATAACAATTGAAACAGTACCACTTCATTTGCTGCAATGATGAGAGCCCACACCGTTGCTGCATCTTTTTGAAGTTTCTCTACCAGGTCTTCAACTTTTCCTTTTTCGACTTCACTGCTGTTTTTCAACTTACAATAATATTCCTGGCAATTGTCATGTCTACCAAAAACATGAAGAGGACCATTTCGTAAATCATTTCTCATTGCATTTGGGTTATTGCTTTGATGCATAATCATTTTTCTTGTGACAATGGTTAATTTTGCCAGCTTTGGCTTCAATATATTCCTTCCGTGGAAGTGGAGTTTTTGTTCTAAGAATTGTAAACAGTTTGTATGTACCTACTAAGTCCACTCCTGGAAATTGGTCTAAAAACTTGAGACAACACTTGTTGCCTTCAAAATACACTGGTAAATTACCAGTAAACAGTTGAACAAATTTTCATGACACATAGCTAAGAATGTTCCATCTTTAAAAAGCCTTAACATTAAATGTTGACTGTTGTTGTTTCAACTTGTGTGCTTCGACTGCAGCAAATAAAAAAATAAGTAGCACACTAAATTTGTAACGAGGCTATCAAGAATTCAGGAGTTGTACACTTGCCAGTACTTTTAATATTCATCATAATAAATAATCTGTCTGTCTTACAGTTTTATTGTAAGAAGTATAGCCCAAGAAAATGTTTTAATCAATCTCTCCGATGCAGCTTTACTTTAAAATGTATTGCTCAAGATTACTCTGTAAAAATGTTGCCTTTGGAAATGCTGTCATTTGCAGGCTGTGGTATCCATTTTAAGCAAAAGTTTCGACATCTAATGAATTAAATATTTATTATTATTTTATATTTGTAGTTCATTATGACACTATGGATGTCACTACTACAAAAACTAACTATGTACTACAAAATACTAATACAAAATATTACTGCTTGTGATTCAATTTTTATCAATTTAAGCAAAATTTATGACATCTAATGAAATATGAATGGTTCACAAGCGTCATATTTTATGTACAAATAAGGTAAATTGTTGAGAGAATGAAATAATGTTTTTGGGCAAGTATATTAGATGATTGAGAGCGTGATCACTGCCTATTTGGTAGACGTAGTAAATGAACATCGCTGTACAAAATTAGTTTAGTTATCTTGTTTTTAACCCCGACCACCAAAAAAAAAGGGGTGTTATAAGTTTGACGTCGATGTCTTTCTTTCTGTCTGTCTGTCTGTCTGTGTGTGTGTGTCTGTCTGTGGCACCGTAGAGCTCAAACCGATGGGCCTATTTCGATGCGGTTTTTTTTATTTGAAAGTTAATATCCGTGCGGATGTTCTTAGGTATGTTTGGTTAAAATCGATTCAAGATGGCCGCCGCCACAAAATGGCGGACAAAGTATTTCTTCACAACCTACCTCAGTATGGGTATCAAATGAAAGGGCTTGACTAGTGGAATATATTGCACTATGACAAATTTCAAATCCAAGATGGCCGCTTCCACAAAATGGCGAAATACATTTATTTTTTTACAACTCCCTTAATATGGGTATGAAATGAAAGGGTTTGACTAGTAGAATGTTGTACAGATTACAAATCTGAGGTTAGTCGGGGGTTAATCAAAATTTTTAATTTTGTTCTTGTAGATTATTTTTATTAGATAGCTATCGTTACTAGACGAGTGCGACTTGTGTACTTGGTAAGCAATGTGTTTACTTGTAAAAGTGAAATACAGTGTTTTCAATTCAATTAAATTAATCTTTTCATAATTCAATTGACGAGTTCAGATCAATAGAATTGTGGTAAGAAGATTCAAACTTTCGAATACCATGCTTTCGTGGGTATTTCTTGATGAATTTTGGCTGGGTGTCTTCAAGAATAGAATCGGCTATTTTCAGATTAGCGTGCACCATCACGGACAGCTTCAACCCCCGAACAGAAGACAAGATAGCGGTCAACTGAAAACCTATTATCGATTTAAAACCTAGGAGTCTGTGTCGAAAAATCATCAGTCAAAAGACTTAATCAGCATAAAAAAGCTGGACAGATATGATTGTCGTGAGAGTTTATACAATTTCTATTTCTGCCATAGATTTCGATTTTTTTTGTTACACACGGACATATTTGATTTCTGCCAAAACAAACATATTTATTTGCTTTAGTTGTATCTTATTTTTGATAAATAATAATAGAGACATGTCTGCCGCATGTCGGATGCTCACTGGGCCAAAATCACTACTCAATGGAAGCCCGATTGCAAACGACGATGCGGCAGGTCAAGGAAACGCTGGCGGGATGACCTTGACGGCTATTTAAAAAACTGGGAAACATTAAGTCAAGACAGAATTAAATGGAGAGTTTGAATTGCCCAGCATTGGGACAGTATAGGCTCCAAATAATAATAGAGAAAATAGATATAAGAAAATTATACACCAATATATCTTAGCTAGTAACAAGCAAAACTTACTTAAGTAGTCGGTCATAACCTTTGGGAATTTTCTAATAAAGTTTTATTTGCCTTTTAGGCAACAAGTGTAAGTACTCAAAGTTTCCAAAGTTAACTACGCGCCTAATCCATCTCAGAAACTTGTGCCCTTAATTACATATTTTTGGTGCACGAATTGAAACCGTGTCTAACTTAGGTCTAAACTTAATAATGTAAAATTACTGCTCGGGTCTTAGTTTCACAAAATCGAAAATGTAGTTAACGTTATTTGTGAAGAGTTAAATTTTTACGAAAGGTCATAAATTATTCACATACAACCATTTATCAGATTTAAGTGTTGTACGTTGATAATTTCTAACTAAATGTGACTTGTGTTTTATAATAACCGTTTGTTATCCAATAAAATAAATGATAACGTAGAGTATTTGTGCTAAGCCAAAAGGATTCTGTATGTACTCTGACACTGGAAAAGTTGATGAAAGGGAGTCTATTCTGAAATCGTAAAAACAGCTGCCATAAATTTGTGTATGTCCGTTCGATATCTTTATATATTATGTATCTTAAGAGCATACCCCGAGCAAATGCTCGGGGTATGTAAATGACCTTGAGTATTTATTACCTCATCGCACACAAGCAAGAAAGAGCAAGAGGCAAACAGTAGGATTTCTTGCTGTTTTACGCTAAAATTTTAGAATAAACTCTGTATAAAATCAGATTTGGTCTTTTAAAAAAAATATTTCTACCAAAATGTTCGTAATGGAATTGCCTATCCGTTGGTGTAGGTACAAAATCCAAATAATGGCGGGTTTTGGAGTAGATGCATGATGATTACAATTATTTTTATTTTTTATGGTTTCATTGTGAGGAGATTATTCAAACAATAAAGTCATTAACAAAAAAATAAACTACCATTTTGAAGCCAAGCATATGTAGAAATTTAATGTATTTTTTACCAGTTGATATTTGTTTTGGCTAATGAGTAGATTTTTTTTGTTTGAAAAACACCAGCTTTGAAAAGTGGTCAAAAAACTCGTTTTGCTGGGGGAGGCCCCTTAACAGTTATTTCTCAAACTATATTTTTAAACCGACTTCCAAAAAGGAGAAGTTTATTATTGCGACCACAATGTTTTTTTATGTATGTTAGTTACCTGATTTCTGGAGAACCCCCGTACCGATTTTAAAATTTATTTTTATGTTCAGATGGGTATGGTATGACTTCAAATAGATGAGTGAGTAGCACTTGTAATAATGATATGAATTTAGTTTTGGCTTTTGAGTGCCTATTTGTGGTTCTGAAGTCGATTTAATTTTTTGTACGAAAATAGTTTATATTATGCCCTAGTGGCTTAGTTGGTAGTAGCTCTGCCTGCGAAGCCGAGGGTCGTGGGTTCGATCCCCACCCAGTGGAAATATTTGTGTGATGAATTCAAATGTTTGCACTGTGTCTGGGTGTTTCTATGCATAATAAGTATGTATTTAAAACTATATAAGTATTGTATCAGCTATCTGGCTGCCATCACACAAGCTTTGCTTAGTTTGGGGTCAGATGGTGTTTTGTGTGAATTGTCCACCAATATTTATTTATTATTATTTATTATGTTTTATATAAGGAGTTCTTATGACCATGTAACAGTCCCATTATAAATTATTATCTGTTAAATATGGAAGCATTAACTGACGTACCGTATTACAAAACAAATAAATTTTGCTTTGTATTTTTGAGTTACTTTACGTTAAAAAACTAAAAGATTTCTATGCCGATTTGACTATCCTCAAAAAAGTGGCAAGTTTTTGAATCTCATGAGTTTTTGAGTAAAGATTTGAATCACGTGGTTAATTTTTGCATGTGTGCGTTTTTAGTGTGACTAAATATATAGATCTAGTTTCTATAACAAAGTACATCTATATTATAATATATGGTCGCAAAATATAGCCACCTTTCTGAGTAAATTTTATAAAATCTTACAAACTGAGAGGAAAATATGCCTTATCTGCATTTCTTTTGGGATAATATAAGGCAGTGCCACGCCGGAAGCTTACCGGAAACGTTTTTGATCCTCGTTCAGTAAATTCAGCGAATGGCGACGAAAGTTTTTGGAAACGTTCCGATTATAGCCGATCCCAGTCGAGTCCAGCCTCCATTAGTCCGATCCCTTCCAACGATAAAAACGTGCTTTGTTTCCCGTCACGTCCTCTTATTTTTTATTCCCCCACTTTTTTCCATCTAACCGGAGTATTTGCAAATATTTCATTACAAAGTCGGGCTATTGAAAAAGATTTTTTTTGTTGTTCCCGAGATAAAAGGGTTTCATTTATTTGAATTGAAACCAAATTGCGTTTAGGTCATGATTGTATTCTTTATTGTTCATCAGTAAACGAACAATGCGCTTTAGTATTGTTTGGTTAAGTATTATTAAGTCATTGTTTTGTTAACGACGTTTAATAGGTAAGGAATAATATCGTATGGTGTATTATTATAATAAGAGGTCTTCAATTCTCATTTCTCCGTTCACTCAAGCGTTAAGTCTTCCTGTTTAAAAGTAATGCCACAGATTTTGAGTAATTAGCTCTACGTAGGTAATAGTATTATTAATCGCAACTCACTTTTACGGCAAAAACTGGAAAGCTATGGCCTTAGAACGAAATGAATGGAACGATGGTAAATTTTGCCCTGCATTGGGTCAAATGCACTGCGTCAAAAAATTTGGTTTTAATCAAAATTATTAAGAGTGAAAATTAACATCCATTGTTTTATGGTATAGAGTGACAAGACAAGCACGACATGTGCCGGATGGTAAGCAACATGCGTGCACAGTGACACGCAGCTATTGGAACATGAAATGTCCAAATCATTACCTAACACTGCACTGCGCTCGTCACCCGGAGATTTAAGGTGTTTTATCTCTTAGCCTTTTTTATTTAATTATCATTATTGTCTTAAGGAGCAAGATTTACAAAATCCCCGATTCTCAATCACCACCTCTTTTAAGTGGGTTGAAAAACCACAAAACTATAGTTAGGGCCTACGAGTAAATAGTCTCTAAAACAACTTTTTTTTTTCGTTTCTCGTTTCTCACTACGATACTGTAAATAATTTATCATGGTTACATGGCTGAGCGAATTACTATTTTTATATGTAATTTAATGCTCCTTCATGTGTAAACTGAACATGAAGAATGACATGAACATGGTGCATGAAAATGCATTGTAATATCTGGGATTCTCTTCACCGAATAGCTACGGAAAATATCCGGTAATTAGAATTACTAGAATCGTCTAAATCTACTTACATTTAAAATTATAACAATAGGTATTTTGTTTCATGCAAAATAGGTTAGTCCTAAACTTTATCCTATTAAAGTTATTATAAAATAATTATGCACTTCTGTTTCTGTAGCGGCATAACACTGCCCCATTTCATTCTACCTCGTGATATAACCCATGTTTCTTCACACTTTTTACTGGTTTTTGAACATTCGCTGAACTTTATTTTTAACTCCCGACCAAAAAAAGGGGTGTTATAAGTTTGACGTCGATGTCTGTCTGTCTGTATGTTTGTGGCACCGTAGAGCTCAAACGGATGGGCCGATTGCAATGTGGTTTTTTTATTTGAAGGTAAATATCCGTGCGGATGTTCTAAGCTATGTTTAATTAATATCGATTCAAAATGGTCGCCTCCACAAAATGGCGGATAAATATTTCTTCACAACCTACCCCAATATGGGTATCAAATGAAAGGGCTTGACTAGTAGAATACGATACACTATAATAAATTTCAAATCCAAGATGGCCGCCACCACAAAATGGCGAATTACATTATTTTTTCACTACTGCCTCAATATGGGTATCAAACGAAAGGGCTTAACTAGTAGAATACTTTGAACTATGACCAATTTCAAATCCAAGATGGCCGCTACCATAAAATGAAAAAATACATTTCTTTTTTCACAACTCCCTTAATATGGGTATCAAATGAAAGGGCTTGACTAGTAGAATGTTGTACAGCTAACAAATCTGAGGTAGTCGGGGGTTAATCAAAATTTTTAATTTTGTTCTTGTTTTTAAATTAAACACTAATGAGTTGAGTAATTTATTTTAACGGGGCGAACTGTTATTAACATAACATGACATAAGTAAATTACAATGAGAAGGTATACGTAAATAACTACTTACCCAAAATACGTGTAAATTAACCATAGACCAACGGAGGTCAGTAGATAATCAAGATCATCAAGCAAAATACTCGTACCAAGCGGAAGCGTGCCCAGGATGGTGGTGGCACTACCACGATGGATGGCAATGCTTGCACAACGTTGAGACAAATAAACTCCAGCGTTTTAAATTTAGTATGACATAAATCAGTGTGAATATTTGAAAAGCAAATACAAATAGGTAACCATATCACCCATGACACCAGCTGTCGATTCTTATAATGGAATGTCCGGTAAAATCGGATTCCACACCTCCCATGACTCTACCCGGCACGGACTCCGGATTGCATAGATTTTTCATAGTGTCAATCATGCAGACAGCTAACCGATAGATCAGTATATGAAATAGTCTTTAAATTGTTTTTGCGACGTATTTTGAAATATTTGGACATTTTCACTGATAAAACATTAACTGAGTGTAGTGTATAGTAAAATTATAAGCTGCTACATGGACACTATAAGATTACAATGCTGTTTCAATCATCCTTTATAGAAACGTATATTATGCATTTATATTATGCTTTTGCAAAGTTGTTGTGTTTGAGCTGTAAAAGGTTTCTGAGTTGGTACAAGTAATTTTTGACAGGCGGCGTAGCAACGCGCGCAGGGTACATCTAGTAGGTATGTAATAAACAGTAAATAATAAATTAAATAGTCGATATCACCGTACCACATGACGAGAACCTCGTGAAAACAAGCTTAGCAAGTACCTTCACTTGGCTCATGAGGTTACCGCCATGTGGGATGTTGATTCGACGATCATACTCGTAGTCCCGATAGTCGTGATTTGATGTACAAACGGCCTTATAGCGAAATCTCGAACAACTCGCTGGAATGTTGGATCAAGGGTCAGATGCAGAAGGTGGTCATCCTCAAAATAGCGCGCATCGTCAGGAGGTTCCTCGTCTGCGGCCCTAACCTTGGTAGCTTGGGTAGCTCGGTAGCTCGTGTCCTGTCCCGCTGCTGGCTGCACCCAATTTATCAATTATTGTAAAAAGCTTAGAGACTAAGATTATAAATAAAACAATGAATTAAGTATAAATTACCGAACAATATGAAGATGCAGCTCAGCTCAGCCGCCCACATTTTCAAGGAATATCTTCACATTATGCGGTACCGTTCACCTTACTGTATTGTCACTACACTCACATGCACTTCTCATAGTTCAGTTCACTTGTAAACTATGTTCATTATATTGTCTCCTTGATCTTCAATTGTTATTCTGAAACAAAGAGGAAAATAGTGTTAGCATATAAAAAGTTCAATCGTTACATAAATAATAGTGTGCAAATTATTGACAAATTATAATTTATTAGTAATTTGTTAGGTATTTAAATTATTGAGGAAATAGCGTATCATAACTGTGTAAATTTAAACGTAAGATATATTCTTTAATTAAATATTTAATGCACTGGCTGTATATGTATACATATATTTCAAGATATAATAGGATGATTATTGTAAAAATTGTATAGGCACTATTAGACATAATTAGGAAAATAATAACAATAATAAGAGGATAGAATCTTTAGTAAGTACCTCGACATAATAATTGGTCTATTGCGAGCCGCATTTTAGCACTGAGGATTCTAATGAAAAATAAGTTTTTTACGAAACTCTAAAACCACTTTAATTTCTGAGTCATGGTAAAATAAAAAAGGCATAAAGGCTGTAAATTGTCGTGGCTTATGAATGAAAAGGACAAGGTTCAAGAACAAAATTTCTTATTGAATGAAAATATTTTACGAGTGGAAAACCAATCTTTCTTATCCCGTCAACCTTTATTTGACACAACGAAGACATATTAAGTAACCCGATTTCAACTGAAGTTTACAGCGAGATCTATGTATACTAGAATTATAAACCACTGTGGCACATTGTGATGCAAAAAATAGATAAAAACAAACCTTGATGCGGATTATATATCATTGTAAAATTTCAGCTTGATCGGTGAGAACTTTTTGAGTTTTTGAAGCATACACAAATCAACATATTTTTTTTTATATATAGAGATTACTCAAAACAAAGTACCTAATTCACATATATGACGACATTAGTATTGTTTTTCTTATTGCTGTTACTTTCGCACCATATCCACAATTTGTATTTCGTTCTCTTATTTTTGACTATTAATGGTTGCCTGGAAGAAATCGCTATAAGCGATAAGGCCGCCATTTATGGCACTAGTTATAAGTTATTTAATTTGCTATTGTTTTTATTGTATATGTGGTCTGGTGTGTATAATAAAGAGTTGCTGTCTGTCTGTCTAATTCGAGACTAAGACGATGTTGTAGAAGTAAATTTTAATATTAATATTATAAAGACAGATCTTCAAAAGTCTTATCGTCTGAGCGCTTACTTTTAGATTTTCACCTCACGCCATGATTACTGACATAGGCTTAACTTTTCGGCATGGTTCGCCAGATTGCTACTTTAAATCTGATCTGATATTGCAAATAAAGTCACAAGTAACAGTTAGACATACGCAACCTTTTTGACGTGCTAACGTATTTTAAATCGATGAACGTCGATTGCACGCACGAAAAAGTGTCACGTTCCGGCTGAGCCGAGCATGCAAGCGAAAGCGCGGAACAAATGATAGAGAGAGACGATCTACCTAAGCGTTCGGCTGGTGACGCATCTATATATAATGACGTTATCACGTGAATATCGTCCGTAAACCGACTTTACAGAAAAACATTTTTCATTAAACTTGTCTGTTACTTAGCTCTAACCGTTCGTTTTATCTTAAAAAATAATTAAATTTAAAATTATACAGTTTCCAAGAAGAACATATAACTCGCTCTAAAATTACTTTAGCCAAAGAAGTTTTAAGTTAACAAATTCGCCAGCCTTGTTACTAGTTTCTGCAAGCTGCCTATATTTTAAGGAAGACAATGACTAATTTTGTGCTCTCCAGTTACTTATTAAAGTTGTCGCTGGCTGACAAGAAGTATAAATAATTCTCGGGCTCGATAGTAGATAATACTCACGCCTACCTTTTTAACATATTTGTTTTAAAGACAACTTACTTAATTTTTTGAGTGAAGATTAATTTTGTCATCTTGAAATTGAATGGGGAGATTAGTGATTGCTTTCGAATACGAAATTTCAATGCTCTTATCTGAAACTTTTTAGTCAAAAATAAAATAAAAAGTGTTGTCAATTTTACGTTTCAAGGCATTATTATCATTCCTGAACACAAATTACATGCGCATTAATTTAAAAATCACGTGAATATGAACACTATTGGTCGCCTCTATTGGTCGCCATACTAATGACGTCACAATTTTAAACCAATTTCATGACAGTAGGTATAGCTTTTGCGGCTATTACACGTGAATGTACAAAATCACAAATTTTGTCCTGAAAAACTCATAGCTAAATTTAATTTTTATTAGCCGTGGATGATAAAGGATTTGTAAAGGAAAATTGAGATAAATAATTAAGCTGATGTTGTTGTTGGTTCACTTCTACTGAAGTTCCGTAAATGTGTGAAGGCATCTGTTGTGTAGTTAATAAGTTGAGATACGATGGTATGCTCGAAATAAAGTCAGTCTTAGCCAACTCATCGTTTTATTTGCAACATGGTGGCAGCGGTGTTAGAAAATAATTAAAATAAACGTGTTAGTAATGTGTTAGTGGCATTTTTTTGCCAGAATTAGGGAATTCAAGTAGTTGTTGACAAATTGTGACAATGGAACACGCGCGACATGCGATCATGGGAATGATCCGACGCGTGCTATCTGTTAATATAGACATGTATAAAGATTTATTTCAAGGTCTAGGTAAATTACCCGGTAAATACAATATTGTAATCGATAAACATGTTCAGCCGTCAGTTTGCCCAGTCAGAAAAATTCCGATGGGAGTGCGCGACAATTTGTTGCGGGAGCTGAATCGCATGGAGCGAATGGGTGTCGTGAGGAAGGTGTCGCATCCGACCCCGTGGGTGAACGCCATCGTGGTGGCGCCGAAGAAAGACGGCAGCCTCCGCGTGTGCCTCGACCCGCGGCCGCTGAACCGCGCCGTGCGGCGCGCGCATTACCCGCTGCCGACGCTGGCGGAGATCGCCGCGCGGCTCGAGGGCGCCACCGTGTTCAGCAAGCTGGACGCCCGCCCGGGTTCTGGATGGTGCAGCTGAACGACGCCAGCGCCGACCTCTGTACCTTCGGAACGCCGTTCGGTAGGTACCAGTTCCTCCGCCTGCCGTACGGTATCAATTGTGCATCGGAAGTTTTTCACCGAAAATTCGCCAGCTGTTAGAGGATCTGGAGGGTGGATTCCTTCGTAGATGACGTCATCGTGTGGGGCTGCAGCAGGGCTCAGCACGATGAGCGCCTAGCTGTTAATGGACAGGGCGCGCAAGGTCGGCATCAAATTCAATAGAGAGAAATGTGAATTTCAGGTCAGTCAGGTCGTCTACTTGGGTCACACTTTCAGCGAGCGAGGAATGGCGATAGATAGAAACAAAATTAAAGCTATCGAGGATATGCCTGACCCCGAAGATAGGCCGTCGTTGGAACGGTTTTTGGGCATGATCAACTATTTATCAAAATTTATTCCCAATTATTCAGATACGGCGGCACCCTTGCGTTTACTATTGAAGAAAGAAAGCGAGTGGGTGTGGGATGAGCCCCAGAGGGCGTCGGCGCGCGCGCTGAGAGGCGCGGTGTGCGCGGCGCCCGTGCTGGCGCTGTACTCGCCGCGCACGCCCTGCCTGCTCACCGTGGACGCCAGCTCGCGCGCGCTCGGCGCCGCGCTGCTGCAGGCCGGCCGCCCGGTTGAGTTCGCCTCCGCCACGCTCACCGACACGCAGGGAGGTACGCACAGATTGAGAAAGAGCTTCGCGCTATCGTCTTTGCTCTGGAACGATTCCACCAGTACGTTTTCGGCCGAAGTGACGTCACGGTCGAAACGGATCACAAGCCGCTCGAGGCACTCTTTAAGAAGTCGCTAGACTCGATCCCGGCACGGCTCCAGCGCATGATGCTGCGTATTCAACGATACGACTTTAACGTGGTCTACAAACCTGGGAAATATCTGTTCGTAGCCGACGCGCTGTCGAGGGCGGCGTTACCCGACACTGTGCCGGGAGAAATAGAGCGGGAGCTCGATGAGCAGTCCTGTTTTCTGATCGAAAACGTCAGATTCAGCGGCGCCAGGTTGAAGGTAATAAAAGATGCTCTGGGTGAAGACGAGGAATGCCAGCTGATCATACGATACATAAAAGAGGGCTGGCCGATAAACAAGTATGAAGTGGACGACCGCGTCAAAGCGATTATGGCCGTACAAAGATAGTTTTGAATATGTGGACGGCATAATTTTTAAAGATAATTTGGTGTTTGTGCCGGCGGCGGTGCGCCGAGAGATGTTGCGGCGAGTACACGAAGGTCACATGGGGATGGACCGCTGCAAGCGGCACGCGCGGGAGGTCATGTTCTGGCCGGGCATGTCGCGCGACATCGAGGCGCTCGTGCGGCGCTGCGCCGCGTGCGCCGAGCGCGCGCCGCGGCCCGCGCGCGAGCCGCTGCTGCCGCACGCGGTGCCGCGCCTGCCCTGGCATAAACTAGGCTCTGACATTTTTCAGCACGCCGGCAAGTATTTTGTTATTTTGGTAGACTACTTTTCAAATTTCATAGAAGTAAATCCGCTGACGAATATCGGATCTAAGGCGGTGATAACCGCTATGAAAGATCAGTTCGCGAGACACGGTATCCCGCAGGAGTTAGTCACGGACAACGGACCGGCGTACGCGTCTAAGGTTTTTGCTGAATTTAGTAGACAGTGGGGATTCCGGCATACCACTACTTCCCCGAATTTTTGCCAATCGAACGGTCTCAGCGAGAGAAGCGTCCAAACGGTGAAAAATATTTTAATAAAATCGTTAGCTTCGGGGAGTGATTTTTATCTCGGCCTACTCAATCACCGAGCGACCCCGAGAGACGGCGTCGGGTCGCCCGCCGAGCTGCTGATGAGCCGGAGACTCGACACTCTGCTCCCCGTTCACTCAGACAAGTTGAAACCGAGCCGGAATAACGATGAAGACTACGCTAACATAATGCGAGCGCGGGCGGCGAGCAAGGCGCACTACGACACGCGGGCGCGGGCGCTGCCAGAGCTGGCGCCGGGCCAGCCCGTGCTGATGGCGGAACCGGGCCGCAGGCGGCGCGCGCGGGTGCTGCACCGCGCCCCGCAGCCGCGCTCCTACTTCGTGGCCGATGACTCGGGCCGCCGCTACCGACGAAACAGACGCCACCTCATTAAGCTCGAAGACGTGACCCGGAGGAACCCGGCACGCCGGGAAATGGCACCGACGACGATGAACTGTGGGTGAGCCCTAACATCGACGTAAAATCCAACGGTGACGATATCGACGATGACATCACTCATGACACTGGGACCCCGGGCTCGGAACCCGCACCGTCCGCGCCCCACGCACCCTGCACTCCCGACGTTACAACCGGGCGCAGACCGGCGGCTAGCATGGCACGACAAAAATAAATCAAACATATTCTAAACAGAAATAAATTTCAAAACATGTTTTAAATGATCCATTTACAACCTCAAATTCATTGTCATTCGTATTCATATCTTAGTGACACCTTTTTTTTTTTGTACGTCCATGGTGACACCTTATTTGTTCCTAATAATATTAATTTAACGCATTACGCTCAATGCTCATTCATTATAAATTACTTGTAATTGAGGTAATAACATTTGTAAAAATTTGTATCATTGTTCCTGGTCCTATTTAGTATAGGTAAATAGAAATAACTACTATGTAAAAATATTGTACTTTTTAATGTAACTAAAACTAACCATAAAAGAGTTAGGTAGGTACCTACTGCTCATTTGTGTCAATACCAGTAAAACTTCAATGTATAAATGGTGATGTAAAAGATATTCAACTACTACCTATGTACTTATTTTAAACTTAAGTATAATGTGCCTAATACATTAAGTGTTAAAAATGTTTAAAGGGGAAGATGTTGTGTAGTTAATAAGTTGAGATACGAGGGTATGCTCGAAATAAAGTCAGTCTTAGCCAACTCATCGTTTTATTTGCAACAGCATCAAGATAACTTTGATAGAAAAATAAGAGAAATTAAGTACTTATTTATATTCCACTAAGCATATTAATTGAATGGCTCAAAAGTCAAAACACTGTATTATCTCTGTTTTCTACGTTGACTTTTCTCATTCAGCTGACATTATGACGTCACAAGCGTTCGGGTTTATTCGGTAGCTGTCGGCGTGTTTTCGGTACAGTACTAATATTATTGTATGTATTACTTTAAAGGCCGTCACAGACGTAGCTATAATATATATTTTTTATATTTTCGTGACATCAGCAAAATATACCAAAATATATTCATATTATGGCATATTAATATAGCAAGACATATTTTGAGTTTTCAATTCATTCAAATTTATTATATCGTTTTTATGAGACCAAGACAAATAAAACGATCCCAGATTTGACGAAGATTCGTCATTTCATTACAGAGTTCTTATGACCCACTTCAAGATCCATCACCAGATCTTGGTTGATATCGGGATAAGTGAAACTAATAAACCAACCAACAAGCAACCCATGATCTTTTGTATCATCCTACATAGGTCTTCTGGTACTTCATTTGAACCATACATTTTAGTTACGGGCTAGTAATCTAGTATCATTATCTTCAAAGTAAGAAATACTAACCTGAAGTTATTTATAACTAGCGGCCCGCCCCGGCTTCGCATGGGTACATACACACACACATACACCCTTTTTTTGTATCGGGTTTCAAAAAAAAAGTAAAATTATAAAGGAAATTTGAATTTTTTTTATGATTTTTTTTTATTAATGTTTTTTTTGTATTTTTTTATTTTAAAATTTTATATATATATAATATTATTTACAAAACAAAAGCCATTAGTTTTAGTGAGTCAGAGCTTCCCTGTAAACGATATTTGAAGTAGTTTTATTTTGTGGCAGCAAAATAAATTGGTTTGGCCCTGGGACTTGTTAATAGTTAACGTGAAAGATGATTTCACCGGAAACTGAAGTCGTTTAAAAGGGATTGGCAGATCAGTTGGAATCATCGGTATGCTCGGTATTTGAGCTAGTTGACCAGCTGCTGGGCCAGTGATAAAATTTTGTTCAGCAAGCCGCTGCGAACGCTCGATACTTGACTCTCTAGCACGCGATTGCGACGCGTATTCTCTCCGACTTGCAAGGCGATTTTCAGTTTCTGATGAAGATTCCTCATTACGCCGTATTCTTATTGCCCTCGCCTGGGAACTATGTTTAGAAAGTTGAGATCTTGATCTTTTTGGAATTTTTGGGCATTATAAAATGAAAAATAGAAGGAAATAAATAATTAAACAGGCTTTTACTAAATTTTTGCTTATTGAACTATATGAGGTACTAAGCGGTTTGAATAATTAAAATATAATATTTATTATCAGGTAAGTAGTAGGTACTTATTGAAAGAAAATTATAAATATGGGCTTAGAAAACTACCTTTTACTAAATTTTTGCTGAACAGAAATACCCATAAACCTATAAGCAGTTATTACTTATTACACTTATTTACCTACGAAACGAATTCAAAATTTTTTCAAGCTAAAATCATACGATCCCGCACACGAACGCTGCGTAGGGAGCCGATCGCGCGAGTGAGCCGCGCGGCACTTTATTTTATTACATTGACTCCCCCCCCGTACCCCAGTGACAGTTACATGGAGCCTACATCGCATGCTGGCTAGCTGAGCGCGGTGAGCGACAACCACGCGACTTTTTTCTAATACTTGCATTTTTAAACTCGTGATATCTTCCGAATGAAATGTAAAAATTATAAAAAGGTATTAAAGCCGTCTTGAATATAAAGTAATTTATTTTGATAAGGATTAATACCAAGGTACAAATGAAGAGCCTTTTCAAGAGGCGGCATACATAAATTAATATTTTAGAATAAAAACTGCTTACTGTGACATAGTAACTATAATATTTAGACATATGCTGTCGCGACACTTTTTGTAGAAATGATTTTGTTCTATCATCAATAGTTTTCGCAGCGCACGCGACGTAAGGAATTTTTCAGGTCTTTTTACACCTTATGTTACATTATTGGAGTTTTAGTAAGGATTCCTAATTTTTTAAAATATAATATAGCCTATGTTACTCGGGGATAATGTAGCTTTCAAAGGTGAAAGAATTTTGAAATCGGTCCAGTAGTTTCGGAGCCTATTCATTACAAATAAACAAACAAACAAATCTTTCCTCTTTATAATATTAGTATAGATGTCAAGTTGTCGTTATCAGTTGATTTTTTTCATGATATTTACACAAAGAAGTTGACCCTTGAACTATAAGCCTATTTATGATTGTTGGATAGTGGGTGGCACAAATTTAATTGATGTCATAGTCGTCATTTGACCTTCAAACAGCAATACGATTAATTTACCTTTCGTAACTTTGCTTTAATTGCTTTTTTCAACTCTTATGATTTCAGTTGGAATTAAAACGCCCACTCGTTAACGACTTCGTTTGACTAGTTAAGCAGTTTACTTAACTTTATCAGTAGTACACCCAAACTCTGAAATGTACTCAAAGTACGAGTAACAATTATTAGGCTTAAATTTAAACATTTTCGAGGACCTGTCCGAATATAACCATAATACTTGGTATATGGAAATAATAATGTTTTTATTAAATTTATACCAGTCCATAAATATTCAGAGGATCGTTTTCCGTGAAGTCTTTTATTGGCTTATTTGTGTAGTTTAATGGCGAAAACATCTGATTTCACTATTGTGAGATCGTTGCTTCGAATCCCGCCTGTTCATCGACATCGGAGTTTTCCAAGTTCAGATTTATAAGATCGCCATTGATAATACTAGTTTTAGCAGTGAGGAAAACATTGTCAGTGATGTCTACTACCTAACTAAATCTGCTTTGGTTTTGGTATTGCTGTCTCTTTAATTACAAGCGAGAAGAAAAGAGAGAACAATATCAAAGCTAAGACAGTTTAAGTTAGGCGGTAGACTACGGCATGTTCCAATATCTCTTGCATGTTCATGAGCGTACAACCTACTCCTACAAGGCGACACTGTCAGTGAGACGAGGAGTTCAGAAAAGATGTACCTATTTTATAATAACTAGGAGCGGCCCGCGGTTTTATCCGTGTGGTTCTCGTTTCCGTTATTTTCCCGTGGTAAAAAGTGGCTTATGCTATTCCAGACTATCTGTTTTGCAAATTTCAACCCGATTCGAGCAGACATTCCGACGTGATTGAGCAACTAACATGCAAATTTCAAAGTTATTTATTCATAAATTCAACGATTTTAGACATATCTTAGATTAATTAATACAATAAAATATAATATCACTTTAAACATTGTAATAGTAGCTATCCACATTGCACTATAAACGTTAAGCCCGGTTACGTCCATCAGTTTTCATCATTGACACATGAAACATTTCGCATTTATAAAATAAATAGAATTTCTTCAAACCTCAATCTCTGATCTTGTGAGCCAATACCAATGTTAAATTACTACTTAGCGGCAGACTGTTTATTTGTTCAGTTGTCATTACTTTATTGTGTAGAATTAATTACAAGTTATGAAATAACCACGTAAAGCTATATTATTTTAACGGCGCTTACAAGATTTTTATTCCTGAGACATTATCTGTCCGTAAAGAAAGTGGCACTAGAACCGAACGTGACCTGTCAACGTCACGGAAACGTTTCGCGGTTTGAGTCGGAAGCGAAACCGAATTCGGACGTCAAGTCGCCCCAGCTTCCGACGAGATAATGCGTATGTGTGATTGTGTTAGCTTCCGACGAGATAATTTGTATCTTGTGTTGTGTTACGATAATTATATCTACTTTATCATCACTGATTGAAACCACACTAAAGTTATTAGTGCAATAGTTTACTCCTGTGTGTACATGTCACCGTAGAATTGCAATTACAATCAGTTTACGATATAACGCGCGAGATTGTAAACGCACAATAGGTTTGGTTAGGTTAATTTATAATCGAATGACGTCTAAAAACGTCAGTCTTTATTATAATCAAACCAAAATCATTAATTTTTCATAACTTTACGGTGTAATTAAGTCGAAAGTCAAAAGTATTTTTTATGGTACAGAATGACGACGCGACGGGATGAGCAATACGCTTGTCAACTGAGATAAGATGACTTAAATCAGTTGACGACTAGTCTCTATAATACCCTGTGATTTCTTTTCAAACCGGAAAACAATGATGTTTGAACATCTTGACGGTAAAATAACTAGTAAAGGTAGTACTTCCCAAGGCGGATTCTGGAAAGAGTCTTACCAGTACAAAAACAACCGTGCGTACAACTTTTTTGGCATTGTAAGAAGTGATGAGTAGGGTAAGTATAATAGGTAACAATTTTGATTACAACAACGTAGTCATTCGCAATATAATGTACAGGTACTTAGAGTTCTAATCAACACCTACGTTCACTACGTGAGGGACGGAGATAAGAGATGGTTGATATCTTTTTTTATTTATGGTTGAAATTTTAAGGGTCGAAATAAATGAATTGAATTGTATTCCGTAAATAAAAAACACTGGCTTTTGACGTTCCTTTGTACATTATACCATTTGTATAATAATTTCATTTGGTTTATACCACTAACATAAAACCTGTTTTCAGTAAGTGTACTGGTTCCGTAGATTATAAACGTAAAAACATCGTCAATTATATATCAAACCATATAATCCATAATGTAAGACGCTTATATTAGGAAACAAATACAGCTGTAAATTTTGTCCCGCCCCAGGTCCATCTAGCTCAAACTAGATTTCATTTCAAGCATTATTCAATATTCCAAATATTGGCATTCCCAGGACAAGAACGTAATTATTCAAAAGCTTGAGCTAAACTAAAACGAGAGATACAATAGTAGACCTTAATGCCCGAGCTACACGGGGCTAGCTTTTCAAGGTAGGATAGTAAGCCAGTGTTAGTAAGTTAGCAAGCTAGTACTTCTAGCTTCGTGCAGATAAAACTAGCGTCGCGTTTTCTACATGAATCTAGAAGTACTATCTTGCTATTATAGCTTGAAACTAGCTAGCCTCGTGCATCTCGGGCATAAAGGATAAAACAAAAATAACGAAATGAAAAAAATGAAACTGAGAGATAAAGTTACACATGACAAAAATATGTATCCTCGCCATCTTACTAGATATCTTACAAGAACAAAATTAAAAATTTTGATTAACCCCCGACTACCTTAGATTTTTTATCTGTACAACATTCTACTAGTCAAGCCCTTTCATTTGATACCCATATTAAGGGAATTGTGAAAAAGGAAATGTAATTCGCCATTTTGTGGTAGCGGCCATCTCGGATTTGAAATTTGTCATAGTGCAAAGTATTCTACTAATCAAGCCCTTTCATTTGATACCCATATTGAGGTAGTAGTGAAAAATATTATATAATTCGCCATTTTGTGGTGGCGGCCATCTTGGATTTGAAATTTGTTATAGCGTTTAGTACTCCACTAGTCAAGCCCTTTCATTTGATACCCATATTGAGGTAGGTTGTGAAGAAATATTTTGTCCGCCATTTTGTGGAGGCGGCCATTTTGAATCGATATTAACCAAACATAGCTAAGAACACCCGCACAGATATTAACTTTCAAATAAAAAAACCGCATCGAAATCGGCCCATCCGTTTGAGCTCTACGGTGCCACAGACAGACACACACACAGACAGACAGACAGACAGACAGACAGACCGACAGACAGACAGACAGACAGACATCGACGTCAAACTTATAACACCCCTTTTTTTGTCGGGGGTTAAAAAGAACCTTCGTCAAATTTGGGATAAAAATAAGTGACGTTCACTTGAAATAACCCCATTGTAACCGTTATAGCTTTAGGAATTAGGAATAAAAACTCACCCATATCCAACTCTCACAAACGCCCACACACACACCTATACCATCAAACCCCATAAATACCTGCAGACACTGGCACATTTTTATGGTATAAACCATATTTGAGCATTCCTAGTACGGTATAACAGACGAGCATGCAGTGTGTTGTGAGCAATTGGCGGACCTAATCCTATCCAGGGGGTCGAGCTCAGTCTGAGTCCATCTCAGTATAGCAAAGGAGTATATCAGTAGAGGCATTTACCCAACCGTAGAAAGCACAGCTTTGTTACGGCCTGACAGAAGACTTAAGTAGTTTTGTCAGTCGGCAAAGTAGAGCTCCTTCACTTATTTCTTTATGTCGTCAGCTGACTATACCCAAGGACTGTGACATACCGAGATATTTGTAGGTCTCGTCTTCAGAGAGAGAGATCTGAGAGTTTTTGTCTCGGAAATTTGTAAATTCTGAATTTACCACTTTCTCTGATCACACACTTGTCTACTACTTGTCTACTTGTCTACTTGTCCACCTTGATGGCGCTACAGAAAATCTCCGTGGTTTTTATGGTATAGCATTAGTAGGATTATTACAAAGTGGTAATTTAACGGCACGAATACATGGTTACGTGGTCCATCTGCACTTCTGTACTAAGCTGAAAGTAATGCTTTGTATTTATGATTATGAACTGGTTTTACTTTGCCACCAAACCCGAAATCACGCTAAATATTACAAAAATCCCAATGTCTTGTTCACTAAACTTAGCAAAAATAAGGAACAGTAGATGTGTTTAGATATTTCGGAGTTGGTTCTATATCATTCTTATAATTCATACAATCAAACCTTGAAAGTAAATAATGTAGGGACCAGAAGATATCAAATAGTAATAACACGACATATAATTATGCGAGAAGACATCGCGATTTAACCTAATTATTTGACGGAATCCGCTAACGGTTTAACGTAGATACTAACCTATTAACTAGCATTATGTATTCACTTTGAAGCTGTTCCTGTATTTACGTTCAGTTCAGTGTAGGGGAAGTAGGGGATTCAGGTATGTAGTTATTGTAGGTACTTTTAGTATAGCTAGAGGAGAATGAGCGACGCAAAATGAACTGTTCACTACAAGATGATGTCTGCGTAAACCTACTGTACGTGTAACAGAAATGTACGTATCTACGTGTTTACTGGTGGGATTTTGCCCAATGAATACAATCTTTGTGTCTTTTAGTCGAAAGTCTAATTTAATCGGTTTTTCTAGGTTAGCACCATCTGTCGTATTCCGCATCGTTGCTGATTTTAAGATGGCGGTCAAATGCAAATTTAAAAAACATACTAATCCAAATAAACGTTGAACTGATACTGGTGATTTCAAATAACGCGTGATATATGGCCATCCCAAAGCGTGAAAACTATGAGGTGTGCACTACATTACGTCCAAAAGCTATTTGTGTATGGAACAATTGATTTTATTTCGCAAATCCAGGATGGGGATCATCAAGGAATTGATAATAATGGTAAATATAACATTCTTTTTTCCACTTAGTTTAACTTTTATATTTAGGTAGCCCTGTACCTATTTATTATACCTCTATATTTGAAATTCTCGTGTTTGTAACTGAACTTCTCCGAAACGGCTTCAAAGTCAAATTCAAATCCAATTTTTTATTAGAGTTCAGTATCCCGTAGACTATCAAAATTATTTTTTTACATTGTTATTTTTTGAAATATATTACACAATTTTTTTTATTTTTCTACCATCAACGCCCATTCTTACCCGACTGCGCGACGGATAGGAGTGATAATGTGTTTTAATAACAATGTGAATACTTCAATAATCATCGTAATTTATAAGGCAATACAATTTTGGGTCAGATAGTAATAACTAAAATATGACAATGAATCCTAAGTATTTTTGTTAGCATTCAGAATATCAAATTTAAATAAACATGGGCGTGTATTCAAATTTCTAAACATAGATAATTTTGAAATGTTAAATGAATTGCTTAATTAAAATGCTTTTTTATGTTAAATTTAAAACATTACTGTGTTTAATTTACTATTCTGTTAAAATGACAATTTTTACACGTTTCTCAACTTTATTCAGTGCTACCTTGTCTCAATCTCAATCTAAACAATTGAAACCTGATCTTTACGCTAAGTCCCATACCCACTTGAGTCCCGGACG
This sequence comes from Ectropis grisescens, assembly GCA_017562165.1. Classification (NCBI taxonomy): domain Eukaryota; kingdom Metazoa; phylum Arthropoda; class Insecta; order Lepidoptera; family Geometridae; genus Ectropis; species Ectropis grisescens. The sequence goes on along the minus strand of CM029787.1, from coordinate 15,182,532 downwards.
ATGGTTAGACAACCAACAATTTGAGCAACTAATAGTGTTCAACCACATTATATGAGGTATAAGTACAGTTGCTGCTTCTATTTGTGGAAATAGATTGTTTGGGAGAGTTTGCTTTGATACCACAGAAGGGAACGAAATAGTAATTTATTGTGTGGTTTATAGCCGCTTAGTAAACAAAGGGGTTTGGCAAAACTGTTTTACAGTTAAATGAGTTCAAAAATGGGAGAAAACAACAAATGATGTCTTTTGATTTCTGTTCTATATGACGTGTCATAGTGTGTAAATTAGATTAGATGACTTGTGTATGCGGTTTATATTATATAAGTTAACTAGCGGCACATTCCCGCTTCGCTCGGATATCTAGATACCAACCTAGAACCTAGATACCAACTGCAGCGCCATCTGCCGGGGTGATTTGTGAATCTAAACCATCCAGAGCCCTACCCAAACGTAGGTATACAAAAAATCATTCAAATCGGTCGAGCCGTATAGGAGGAGTTTACTTACAACGAAAAATGGTATTAATTTTTATATATATAGATTGCCCACTCGCTTATATTAACAGTGAGACATTCGTTTATTGACATTGGACTGATAATAAATAGCATGTATCACGTTACTGTTGACCCAGTCTCGATTACGTGATAATGTTTAGGTATTCTCTCCTTTGATAATACTGCCAGGCCTTTTTTATTAATTTCCATGTATTTGACCAACACAATTATCGGTGACCTTTCATTTAAACATGTAATCTATTTTATTTGTGTATGTAAATAAAGTTGAACCAACGAATCACAACATCATACTAATTAATAATATTAAATATGAGAAAGTTTGGATATTTATAGTCCGTTCCACGGAGAGGTGAAGAAAATGTAAACAAATCAATGTCACTCTCAATATGACAGACCAGCATTTCTCAATCTTTGTTTTAGAAGATAGTTCGTTATAAGCGTCTCTGTTTGCCCTTTTAGATTTTCGTCACATAACAAGGTTAAATATATTCCAATAAGTCAGTTTCCAACCTTTTGTCTTATATCAATTTTTTTATAATTATACGTTTATTAATTATGTGGTGCGCATACGTTTAAAACATTAATACAAAAATAACTTGGGTGGTTGGTTCATGGAACACAATAGTAACATATAAACAGTTTTTATTAATATTAATTATTAAGTACAGCTTTGTTTTGTTATGTAGCACTTAAATTCCTTTTTCATTATGTATGTGAAATAACTGACTTTTTAGTAAACTTAAATTTAATGAGCTATATATATATATATATGAGACGATCTTCTGTGCATTTCATGGATTCACCGTGCGGATGCCGGGTCCATCGTGTGGCAGAGAGAGAAAAATCCCGAGTAGATCCCGAGATTTGTGCCTCGGGCGTAGGTTTAAGGGGCCCTTTTTTGACGTACACCAACACTCACCTTCACTACTCGTTTTTCTTTCCCTGCCCAGCCAAATCTGATATGAGCCTACTAGCGCAGCTTTAGATACTCGTATGTATATCCACATTCAAATCCGTATCTATCCGTATCCGTATCGTAGTGTAGCTGCCATTGCTATTATTTTGCCTTAATGAAAAGTGGTGTACCTATACAAATGGTAACCTATATACTATTTCTGCTATAATTATTGATCTACGTTTTATATTTGAACTAAAAAAAGCAATCTAGTCTGAGTATATAGCTAACGTGGCCCTTATACTTGATTCCGTAACAAACAAATAAGGTAAGTAAAATGACAAAACAAATGGTGGCACACAGAAGATATTGGTATATTTACGTGCAAAAAGTAATGGTATCTCATAAGAAACATGCGTAACTTAAGTGAAGTGAGATCAAAGTTCAGTATTATGATATTATATGCCTTGTTTGTTGACTTCAACGACTAAAGAATAGAGAGCTAAATGGTCTTAAATGGTCAGTTCTAAAATCTATTTACAAGAACATAGACTAGTTTTAAACACTTAATATGATTTGTTTTTATAATTTATGATGATTATTAAAAGCAGTCTGACTTGGCTGGTTTTAATATCATAATATTGGACTTGTCTTTCACTACACATTTATGTTTTGATGGGATTCTCAGTTTGAGAAACATAGATCAAATTGCCACTGTTTAAAACCGTATCTACCACATTCTACTATTACTATTTATAACTTTCAAGATAAGTTAATAAATCATTATTTGATCAATACAAATCCAAGTATGTTGTATTTAAGATCACAGTAAAGTCGAATCATATTTGTGAAAAATATTTTAAGACAGTTTTAGACAATTACTAAGGTTAAACGATTTTTGTGTTATGGTAGCACCTTTGTTTACATTTTCTACACCTCTCCGTGGAACGGACTATAGCTCATTGAATGTTTGGGTATTTGTTGCTCAATCACGTCGCAACAGCTGAAGGGACTGGGTTGAAATTTCGAATACATCTTATACCTTTAAACTACCAATTATATATATATATATATATATAATTCGATATATATATCTTATCTTATACCTTTAAACGAGCTATTCTTGTAAGTATATATATATAGAATCTGAATCTCGGAAACAGCTCGAACGATTTTCATGAAATTATGTATACAAGGGGTTTCGGGGGCGATAAATCGATCTAGCCAGGTTTTATTTAAAAAAAAGGACTGCCGTTTTATGCGCGTTTTTTTTTTCACAACTCCTTAATATGACAACGAAAACTGTTACATAAAGATTAGAATGCGATAGTTAATTTAGCAACGGCGCGCGACAGCATATTAGCTCAGTCGGGAAGATGGGTGGTTGAAATATGGCAGGTCCGGGTTCGAATCCAACCAGCCGCGTTCTTGTTTCAAGTTAATTTTTTTTTTAGAAAATCAGTATGTATCTAAGTAACCGAACAAAGCTCGGTCACCCAGGTACTTCAAATTATAAACTGGAATATGTTTTAACATAGACTTTTTATAAAAGGAAATTTACAGTAATGGAAACTGCGAGACATTCCTAGTTAAAAAATAATACAACTAACAAACTGTAAAAACATTTAATTATTAAAAAAGTAGTCTCATTGCTATTTCCAAACATAATGTAATTTTAGACCTAATAAAGATAGATATTGGTAGGTATGTGCTGTTCACTGTTTATGAGCACTGTCAGTGAGCCGAGAGGTCATTATACGAAATTCTTTGTACCTACTCTGCAACTGGACTAAAGATTTTTTTAGTAAATTCGACTCCAGTTTCAAGTTTTTCGCAGAATATCACGACGGGGAACCCTAGCCCACACAAACGACGGACGTCGTGGTCTAACGAAAAATTATTCTGATATTATTAAAAACCTTTGTCACAGACGATCTGACGGACTCTGTGATTTAATAAGGATTCTATTTTCTCCTTTCTGAGGCGCGGAAGCCAGTAAACCGAGCAATTAAATACGTTGGCGTAAAAAGTGACCGTAAAAATGGCTACGTAATTGTTTCCAGGAAATCAAACATACCTTAACTCAAGAAAATTACATACTTAAGGTTATTTTTGCCCCTCTATGTAATTTTCTGTCCTTTTTAAGTGCTCCTTCATTTATTTCAACCCCGTCATTAGTTACCGTTTAATATCAAAATTATAAAAATGTTGAAATAAGTAGTTTAAGGTAAGTCTATGGTTCGAAGTTAAGGTTAGTTTAGTCGGGAGAGTGGCAACTGCCGATCCGGAACCCCTGGTTCGAATTCCACGCTCTCCACTCTTTTTGAAGTCATGCGTGTAATGCCATTAATTTAAGGAAAACATCGTGAGGAAATCGGCATGTTCATAGATTCTTTCGAGGTTATGTGTCATCCACCGACTCGCGCTGAGCCAGCGCCAGCGTGATGGATAACGGGGTTGGTTCCCCATTTAACAGAATGGAATAACAATGAAGGATGCAAGCAAACAAAAAATGCTGTTCCGGAAGACTCGACAAAACTTGCCCGCAACCTCATCAGATTAAACAGGGACAAAATTCGTAAAGTTATAGGTATAATAACTGGTCACTGTCCCTTAAATAAGCACTTATTTACCATAGGTGTAACAGACAGTCCTCTATGCAGAGGATGCATGGAGGAAGAAGAAACGCCACAGCATGTACTCATGGAATGCAGCAGTGTGGCGAATGAACGGGCAGAATTTTTCTAATCTCTGTCATCTGTTCCGGATGCCTATCGCAACCTTAATAGGATGCTCGCCTTCTGGGACGACCTAGACTGGTTTGAGTAGAAAAGGGAAGTATGAGTCACGCACAATGGCCCAATAGAGAGGTGCGGAAAATGCTCCACCAAACTAAGTAACTATAGGCTTGACTCTCTCCTTGTGAGAGAAGGCCCCGAGTAGCAGCAGTGAAAACATTTAGTAGAAGCCAACTACCGCGTGCTTCATTTTACGCTTTCAACTGTAATACTAGGCGCCAGCCTCGTCCTTTTTTAGTTGAAATGTTATATTTAACCTTCTGGGTTAATCTACTACCTAATTTCCTGTTCCGGAGATTATCTGAAACTTGTAAACAAACGCTAAATTGACGCTCTGTGTTTCTGCCAACTGTTCAGTTCTATGTTATTCAATTCACATCCTTTGATAGCTTTGTTAATTATGAAATTTAGTTTTTTTTGAGATAAAATAATTAAAACGATTAATATCTCCTACCTGTTTTATTTTTTATTTGGTGTTTACTTTCCCGTCTTCGGGCCACTCTATGGGGCACACCCCCGTCAACGGCCCACCAGAACTCAAGATACTCCGCGACCACCTTGGGAGCAAGGAGTAAGTGGATGTCAGACGCTACCACCTTTGCCTTGTGGGCTTACCTCGTGTGGAGTGAATGATAAATAATGTAACACAGATAAGAATCCACTATAAAATAAATTCTGAAATCTCAAATAAATAAGCTGTTCTGAAGTAACATGACCGTAGGACTCGATAAAATTAGTGAAACAATTTTATTGATTTTTGTCGCCATCTTAGAGCGAAGTCTAGCAAAGCTTTTCTCAAACGGGATCTGGATTTCTTTAAAATGTGGGCCCACCGTCTTAAATATTTATAAATTATATTTTAATTATTTTATTAAATTTTATTACATAAACTTATTAATGTTCAATGTAACTAAATACACACAAACACATACGCACTACTCCGCGCGTACGTTCACACACACCCTCACACACACACACACACACACACACACACACACACACACATCCAAATGCACACACTCGTACACACATGCCACATAATATCACACACACTATTATGTTCTTCTAGTCTTTACTTTTATAGATTTAATACCTACACTGCTGTCCATTCAATGTGTTTAAGCTTACAAAATTATACATAAAAATGTTATAACTATGTACCCACTGTAAGGGTAGAACATACTACTCATCCTAAGTTTACAGGGCTTTGCCCTTTAATTAGTGAGTAAGTTTACTCTATTATTAACTTGTGCCAATGTTTTATTTTATATTCTATTTACGTAAGTTAAGTGTACCTCTTTTTATGAATAAACTTTTATTATTATTTTAGATTCCGGAGGTCTTCTGAAGCTCAAATCATGTCGATACTACACATCGTGTTCGGATTATCGGAAGAACAGATTAAGCCTTTCTTTGGTATTGTGTAAAGAGTTCACATTTTTATTCTACTTTCTATGTTGAATTTGTGTGTCCTTTTTAACATTATTAAATGGTTTAAACTTGACAGCTATCTCGCCTGAAGCTAAGCGATCGTGCGGTCTACGATGTAGCGTGCTTACCTAGAATAAACCCATTCACTCTCAATTTGAAGACACCAAAAGTGTTACATTCGGGGAAAGTCCACTCAGGCATCGCATTCCACAGCTTTGACGTTTTTAATACAAAAACAGAGTCAACCTTTGTTCCTGTCTTTTTTCACTTTAATAGGTTAACTTTTGACCGCTATCTCGCCCGATGTTATGCGACGATGCGGCCTACAATGGAACGTGCTTACCTAGAAGAAACCAATTCACTCTCGACTTGAAGACACCAAGATTATAGGTAACTATCAGGGAAAAACCACTCAGGTAGCTCATTCCACAGCCTAGACGTTCTCATCATAAAAGTAGAGTCAAACCTCTTTGTCCGCGTTTTTGAACAATAACCCTGAAACGATATCGCTTTCTCGCGCAATTCGATAAGAAAAGGGCAAGATGGTATTAAATCATACACATCAGCCGCACACTCTCCAAAGTGTATTCGAAAAAAAAAACGATAAGTTAGCAATTTTACGGCGATGTTCAAAACTTTAAAGTTTTTTTCGCGCAAGAGTATTATTGCCTATGAGCATTATGGCACATTTCTCGATCGACTCCAGAGTCTCGAGCTGATACTTAGCCGATCCATCCCAAAGGTGCGAACAGTACTCCATATAAGATCGAATCTGTACCTAGTATAACATAAGCAACTGTTCAGACTTGAAGTAACTTCGCACCTTTGAGAGGACACCCAATTTTTTGGCAGCTAATTTAGCTGCAAATGCTAGCTATGGAAACGTTAACTAATTAGCTCGGAATACTAAACGTTAGCTGTCTATCGAGTCCTTAAGGGATTCTGAGTCTTTCTCTGCACTATTTGCGAACAATAACACTGACAGAGAATAGTCAGGAATAAAACATAGTAGTACTCAGAGTCCACCCGTGGAAGTATCACACATTTTCCAGTTTTTCAACCGCCAAGCAGTTACGTGAAAATTTTACGAGAAATAAGTGAACAAAGAAACAAAACATCATATATTTTCAATTGACTAACGTCGAGTGCGAATGACTACCAACTGGAAAAAGTCAAACTTTAAGTGGGTTTTTTTAAATGACCCTGAAATGGATTGCCTGAGTTGGTGATTAGGGAGGCTCCCCAGTAAAAAATATTATTGATTATTCGGGGCAGGAAATCCAGGAATATAGTCAATAAACGTCTCATAAGTGAGTGGTTTACAACTACCAATCTACTTAACCCCTAGAATCGATAGAGACGAGGTGTTCCGTGGTTCTACTTATTTTGGTTGTGGACAACGAATATTGATAGGTAAAAACGTCCAGCGTTCACCGCTTCCTGCAATCGACTAGAACGGAAAGAGTGAGCTCGCTCTTCCCAATGATGACATAATTCTGTGGGCCTGAAGTTTATGAGAGCACATCCATTGGTTTCTATCGATGCTTATAGTTTTATTTTGTAATGGCTTTTCAGTCTTTTTATTTTACTGTACAAGGAGAAGCCTGGATCCCACAACACAGGTAGCCCTAGTGTGGGGTTCAGTGCACACTAACACAACATGGATTTCTGGGCTTATTCCCCACGGCACTACCAAGCACTGCAAGAAGTTGAAAACTAAACACTTTTAAGTAGGTAACTTACCTTCTTATTTAGTGCAGAAATTATTTATAATTTTGAGAACGGAGAACGGCGACTGCCGATCCGAATCCCATGGTTCGAATCCCAGGTGCACCAGTGTTTTCAAAGTCATGTGCGTAAAAGTAGCATTACTTAAAAACGGTCACTTCAGAGAGAAGGCCCCGAGCTAGTAGCATTTAGTAGACTGTTTATGTTTATCTCTTTCACGCGTAGTTTTGAAAATTTTAATGGATATAGTGTAGTACGAGTAGAAGCTTCGATGGGAATGGTGATGTAAAAAGACCCATTACAAATTACCCAGTACCTAAGCTGCTGGCTGGTAGTGCAGAAATATTCCCCACGGCACTACTAGTAAAACGTTTTTGTACTCGGTAGTGCAGAAGGGAACGAAGATGTAAGACGTTTAAAAATTCCCCACGACACTACTGACCAGTAGTGCAGAAGGGAACGAAGATGTAAGACGTTTAAAAATTCCCCACGACACTACTGACCAGTAGTGCAGAAGGGAAAAAAATTCCCCACGGCACTACCAGTAGTGCGGCTTGGTAGTGCCGTGGGGAATAAGCCTATTTCTGTTTTGTATTTTCTTCTTGTAAGAAACGTGTGCCATATCTTGTGTTTTTGTTTATATCTCTCGTTATTGCCACAATAAACATTTTTTCATTTTCACTTTTTTTTTCATTTTCATAAGATTCATCATAATCAGCCCACATTCTTCCACTGCTGGACATAGGCCTCTCTAATAATACGCCACTCAGACCGATCCTCGGCTTTACGTTTCCAACCGCCACCAGCTGCCTTCCGTGAATCGTCACTCCACCTAGTCTCAAGGCGTCCTACACTACGTATGCCGATTCGTGGTCTCCATTTCAGAACTCTGATGAGTTGAGCTATGTCGGTGACTTTGGTTCTATGACGGATGACTTAATTACGAATACAATCTCTCAGAGAAACTCCAAGCAAAGCTCTTTCCATAGCTCGTTGATCAACTTTGAATTTTCGAACTGCTTTTACTGTTAGTGTCCTCGTTTCAGCGCCGTAAGTCATGACTGGTAGGACGCACAGATTATACACTTTTGTCTTCAGACATTGTAGGACGGGTGACGAGGAGACTCGTCGAAGTTTTCCGAATGCTGCCCAACCCAGCTGAATTCTCCTCATGGCCTCACTCTCAAAGCTATTTTTACCCAATTCGAGCGTCTGCCATAGATAAACATATCTCTTCGAACAATCTCATACACATATCTCAACATATCTCATAAGATTAATAGGATAATACGTAGGAGTTACACGGAGAGAACTACCTGAAAGTACAACTAGAAAATACCTAAAAAGTTCCGTGTGTTTTCCACAGAAAATATTTTTAGCTGAAAAACTTAATTTCTGTAATCATCATTATGTTTACTTCATTACTTCTAATACACACTATTACGTCAATATAGAGGTAGAGTTTTCCTACCGAAAAACTGACAAGTGTACACATAACTTATTTCATTTTCAAAATCATAAAAAACGATAAGTTAATAAAAATAAATAATTTACTTTCTCCGAAAAAGAAAAACTGGCTTCAATTTAAAACCGAATTCAGACACTCGACCATCATTAAGTCGTCCAGATAAATGATAAATTAAAGTAAATTTTAGCTGTTTTCGAAAATCGCCACTTTGATTTCGATAAAATTTCCATAGGACTATTTCGGAACTATGATCCATCAAAGAAAAAAAACTATCAAAATCGATTCACAATTGGCGGAGCTATCGCATAACATACACACAAAAAATAATAAAAGTGGTCAAGTGCAAGTCGGACTCGCCCATGAAGGCAAGTAAGCAAGTAACATAATATAAAAGTTCTTGTAGTTCGTTGTTACTTCAATCTGTGTTTTAACTATAGTCAATTTATGACGTATTAAAATAAAACTACTTACTAGATCTCATTCAAACCAATTTTCGTAGATAGTTTATATGGTTATGTACATCATACATGTTTTTTTCATTTTTGTCATTCTCTTATTGTAGAAGTTACAGGAGGGGGGGGGACACTTTTAACCACTTTGGAAGTGTCCCTCGCGCAAACTATTCAGCTTTGAAAAAAAATGCTAGAAACCTCAATATCATTTTTGATGACCTATAGATAAGCCACACGTATGGTTTTGATCAAAAACCTTTTTTGAGTTTCCTTTCTAAGTATGGGACACCCCTAAATTTTTTGTTTTTTTTCTATTTTTGTATCAAAATCTTAATGCGGTTTACAGATTACATCTACTTACCAAGTTTCAATACTATAGCTCTTATAGTTTCGGAGAAAAGTGGATGTGACATGGACGGGCAGACAGACAGAGAGACAGACATGACGAAACTATAAGGATCCCTTATTTTGCTACGGAACCCTAAAAAACATAGTTAAAACCTATTACCGAATTGGGAATCTCCTCCTTTTATGAAGTTGTTTAAAAAATCTATTACTAGATTACGAGTAATTAAGACTATTACTCGTATTTGTGCCTAAAACGCTAGTAGTTATCTTAAATTTATTTGTACCCTGCGGTTACACCATCTGTTACCCTAAAAGACTGGCTTCCAGTAGTTTATTCTTACTCGTTACCTGCGCACAATCGATACCAATTTTTTTCTACTTCTCCTCTCCTTTCTTAATAGGATATTAGTATTATTAGATGGAATATGTAGTACTTAGTAGATACGTAAGAGTTCCAAATATATGTTATTAATAAAAAATCAAACTATTAATCACCGTATTATAACACTAACTCAAATTTCCAGAAGCTGTACATTTTTTGGATAATGTCTAACCGTAAAATACGTTTGTGGCGTCAAAACAGTCAAAGAGACTAAATTTGTTCTCATTAAAAAATATGTGTTCAATACGGAATAAAATAACAAAAAACAAAAGATATTTATTATATTTCGTATTGAACTAGCTTATTAAAATAATTATGATTAATTTTTGTGCTTCTTTTTTAATTCTAAGCCACGAGCTCTAACGACTTCTGAATGAAACACAAGTAAAACACAAATATGCAAATAAATAAGCAAAGTAAGGTATTAAAACTTATGTGACTGTTAGAAAGTAAAGAAACAGACGTTATAATAAGACCTAAGCTATAAAAAGTGAGGTCGCGTGATAAGACCCGTGATTAATGTTCGCAATACGCATTAAAAGCCATTTTATTCTCTTTCTGTATGACTTTGTGAAGTTTTTCGGCTTATCTTGAATTATTGCCAAGGATATTCCCGAAATTACATAAAAACGGAACAATACTGTTTAATAACGTACTTTGTCTGAAAAGTTATTTAATTAATGAGTATGTGCTTACAGTGGTCGGTTTAATCCGTCAGCAAACTTTTTCTGTAAAACTTTTTTAGCACTGGCCTTCACTTGCCGCAGTGTTGCACAATTAAAAATTGATTCGATTCGTCGTGTTTACATTAGCGGGTTTAATGGCGGGAAAGCGCGGGTCTGTCGCGTCGCACTAGGACTCCGCTCACGGACTGGAGCGCTGTCGGCTCCTCAGCCGTGGTGCGGCGCGCCTGTACATGCGCACTTTCCACCCGTCCCTTTGATACCATTGTGGAATGCGCGACCGAACGGTTCCTCCCGCATTAGTTTAAGATAAACCTTTTTACTGGCATACGGAAAATAGCTGCGATTTTAGCCGGCCTTACCAACGTTTGAATGTATCCAAGTGATAAAATTAAAAAGGTTGAAAATAGAAGATTTCGGTTCGAATGCAGTAACAAGTCGTAAAATAGATTTGCTTTTCATAGGTCAATTTAGATAGATAGATAACACTTTATTGTGACTTACTAGATAAGTCTATGCCTGTGGTGAACACTGGAGCGAAAGAGTTTTAATGTCTTGTTTTGTAACAAAAACAGAAAAAAAACTTATGAACTAGCACCACAAATGGTGGCTTTATTGCCGAGAGCAACCTCTTCCAAGCAACCAATAATTTAGTATCCTAGAGAAAGGTTAAAATGATAACAAACACATGTTTGTTACCATTTTATACTAATTATAATACTTATACTAGTGTTTGTTTAGTGATATGTGCTCAAATATGTTTACTTCAATTTACTTATAGAATACTAGCAGCGCCCGTGGTTTTACCCGTGCAGTTCCCATTCTCGTTACTTTCCCGTGATAATAAAGCCTTTGTGTTTTTCCAGTCTGCATGCAATATAGTGTTCCAAATTTCATCCAGATCCGTTGAAAAATTTAGACGTGATTGAACAATTATAACATGTTTCGATGTTTGAATTGGCATCTATAATATTGGTAGCATACTTATTATAATAATATTATTGTCATCTATAATATTGGTAGCATACTTATTATAAAAATATTATTTAATCTCTTGCGTTCTAGTTACCTAAATACAACTGCAAAACAATTCGAGGAGAACATTACCGTTATCAAATTGAGATTAAACTGTTATTGTGTTACCCAACACGAATAAACACGTTTTCGATAATAAATTTGCAGTCTTTGTGAGAGAATAATAAATAACTATGGAATCCAGGTGCATATGAATGAAACTAAGCATAGCTTAGGAATAATATCTCCATTTTGTTTTATTTATTTTCTTACGTTTTAGAATCATTCTATTGCCTCAGGCTAATACATAGATGGCCATGAAACGTCACTCGGTCACGTGACCATGTGTGTCAATGTGTAGATTGGTCAACTTTTCAGATTGTTTGTCTCTAAGTAACTAAAACAATTTAAAAACTAATTATTTATCCGGCAATTAATAAAGTATACAACACGTCTGGCATCATTATCATCCACGGTCTTTTCTATCCCACTGCTGGGTATCTATAGGCCTCTCGCTTACTTTGTCATCGGCCTCGGTCCAATGCTAATCGAGTCCAGGTTCAACCCACGATATTTACAATATCGTCGACTCATTTTGCGTCTGGCAAGGTTTAGTACACTTTATTACCAAGAAAATAATCGAAAGTGTAATAATAATAAACGAAAACTAAATATGATACCTAGTTCTAATAAAAATTCTTGCTCTTGCATTAACTGTATATTATCTTTGCCTTTTTGTAAATGACGTTACCAAGTGTTCTTCAATGTAAGATCAGAGTAAAAGAGAAAGCATTGTGAACCGTAGACTAAAAAGCCCAAAGATTCGCAAAAAAGGTATGTTTCCATAATTAAACTCGTTTCATGAACGGATTACATAAATTTTATTCATCAATTCGTTCGTTTACTATCATGACTACGGTTACGTCACATTTTATTGCTTTGTTCGTATTTGTTTTTCTAATCAATTCCGGTCTGATTGCCAACTTCTGCTCGATTAAACGAAATCCTGGGAGTAACACTCATTGTTTTTACTATCTCATAAACTTTGCGCTATTTATGTCTATTGACACGAAAGATTGACGATAATGATATTTATCTAGTAGCCAAGCGAAGTAATAAAACTGTTATAGCGATAAACAACTTTGAGCATGGGCGGCGCTAGTGATTTTACTGATCCACTAACGGTAGGCGGTTGTCATAGGCTGATTGCGACAACATGTTCCTATAGGCTAACCGTAAGTGGTTGCATAAGTAAGTACAAGTGTGGCCACGTTTAATTATTTAAGCTGAAAAAAAAAACTGATGGTAGATGTTTATATATTCTGCTGAGAGGTTTCATTTCAAGAATTAAAATTTTGCCGTTCTTCAAACGTTAACGTTTAAGCATAGTTTAACTGGTGCAGAAAACAATGGTAGACTTTTGCGACGTGACACTATTCTTAATACGGTGTTCAACAAACTATATTTTTATTTTGTGTTTTAATAGTGTTAGGGAATTTTTGAGCGGTCCGCTCTCACGACCGCGGCTAGAAATAGTAGCAGTTCTGCTTTCATGGCCAAGATACCTCCTAGTAACACCGTGACCCTCGCTGCTTGTCCTTTGACTGTGGACTCAGCTAGTCAGAGTGCTCACGAAAGACCATCATCTCTAAAACTTTGAAAATTTACTTAGCTGATAAGAGTATCGACCGAGCAAACTTCTCAAGGCTTCAGTTCCTTTCCCTGAACTTCTAGACGCGCTCCTTGAAGAGCAAGAGCGAATAAAAGTTACGTTCCCAGCCGGGATCAGCCAACGCACCGACGCAAGTAAGTTATTGTGTGATGCCCATTGTCCATGGTGTAGCACGTCGAAGTTCTCGAATCTTGCACTACATTACATTACATTTTGTTCTTATTCTTATCTACCAACAAGTAAAACTCAATAGATTGTCATTTCTTGTTTGTTTGTACGCGCTATTTGGTAAATTTCGTAGACTTTGAATAATTTTTTTTATTTATCAAAATTGCGATAGTACCTCTACTTAATAATGTATCCCCATATTTGTTTTATATAACCGACTTCCAAAAAGGAGGAGGTTATCAATTCGACCCCTTTTTGATTTTTATTCAAGTATTTTCTTAATATACTTATCAGTGTGTGATGTATCAAACGCTGTTAAGTTAATTAAGGAATTTTATGTTTATAAAAGATTGATTGCTATCTGAATTTATAAAATGTATTAATAATTTGATACATGTAATCCTAAAGCACGATTACACAGTGACGCCAATTTGATACCTCGACTACGTTCATAAGTTAAAGGAAGACGGGATTGCTATTTTCATTAGAGCATTAAGTCAAGCCGGGTGAGGGAGGCATTAATCTGTTTACGAGATATCAAGTTATGTAACCAGCCTACCTGAAATTACCGAGCTCCAAGTTATTGCCAGCGTAAGATATATGAATTGATGGTGCGTTATGTAGGCATGACGGCATGATAGCATGACTGTGCCTCTGCAGGGTTTTGCAATAAGAGTACTAAGTCGATAGGTCCCACACCCGATATTTAATGATGACATTGACATGAATAGTTTACCAATGAACATGTTTGTGTACTCATCAAGACAGTGCTTATTTTGTATATCTATTTATGGACTTTGTAATCTCTGGAACCTCTGAACTTAACGTAAAGTATTATCACGGTTTGAAAGGTTAATGTTAAGGATTTTTTTGATATTTCAATGGAAACACCATAGTATAATGATGGCAAAATTTGTCTACTAAGTCGGTAAAACATGTTACTCAAAAGTTTGAGATTGCAGACATACTTGGAACGAATAATAATACAAAAAAAACAACTGAAAGCAACCATCATGGTTGATAAATCATAAGCAATTGTTATCATGGGTAATATAACGTTGTTATTGTTACCAAGGGCAATACGGTATATTTTTATCAACCTATCTATCTAACTATCTGTCTAAATGTTAAATATTTTGTATGAAAATTGACGTAATTTGACTTCACAATCCAAAGTAGGGATAGCAGATACTTTTTATCCCCACATACACCAAGGTTTTCTTACAAGACTTAGTAAAGATATACATAGTTTTATGTGCCTGGATGACTAGCGTAGTGTAGCTTAGCATAGTATCTAATAACTGCATGCCAGTGTGATGTTGTGTGCAGGTATGTTGCCTAACATGAGGCAAATATCTTGTTAGTCCCTTCACTTAATATTATTATAAAAAACAACAAAAGTATTCCAAGAGTTTTATGGAAAAATCAACTTTACAATCATAGGATGAACTCTAAATACATACACAAATATTCACATCTATACTATGACAAACTATTCTACATTACTATATTTATGTAGGTACTTATAACATTTAACAAAATGCAAAAAAAAACCTGACTTAAATTATTTTATGCTATAAACAATACATTTATTATTATCCGCTATAATTTACTATGTTTATATTTATAAAGGTACTTATAACATTTCACAAAATGCAAAAAAAAAACCTGACTTAAATTACTTTATGCTATAAACAATATATTTATTATTATCCGCTATAATTTATACCCATAAATATTTATGCGTAATTTCGTGTAATACCTACTACATTACAAATATATAATACATTTGATATAATAGACTTTAGACCACACAACACGTCACCGCAATCCATGCCCATTCTCAGAATTTATAATTTTATTTGAGTGACATTAAATGTTTTACTACACGAGTTTCAACAGCTTATAACAAAAAAGCTTTCAAAATAGATAAACATTGCGCCTAACATGATTTCAGTGTCGTTTCAGTCAAATCTGTATTTAACTGAATTTTATTTAATTTTAAAATTTGTTCCTAATAATGAGTACTCGTATATCGCGTCCCTTTCAGGTTCACTATACGTTCCCTTGTAACTCTGTAGACATGTAGTATCATGTCATGGTACAGTTACTTGATTCTTACGTAATGATATCGACATATGAAGTACAAGCGATCGAGGTTATCGTATTCTAAACAGTTTTTGGGTACACTGCAGAATCGAACAAATTCAAAAACCGAAATCCAACAACTGTAAAAGCTCGCTCTTTCACTGAAAACATCAAAACCTAAAATAAGGATCTAAATGTAACAAAAATGCCTTAATAAACATTACAACATTGAGCAATTTGAAAATAATTGTAAACTATTTTTGAAAATCTGTCTATACCGGCAACTAGCTATCGCAAGCTCTTGCGCGTCACTTTAACATCTACGATCAACTTTGGCTCTTTTCGAGTCCGAGGCTAAATAAGATGGGGAAAGAATAGATGTCCTTTCAAACGTGTGAAAGTATTTCAAGTCTGAACAGTTGCTACTGTTATACCAAACACAGATTCCCTCGTGTGTGGGGCTCTGTTTGCACCTTTGGAATGAGTCGTCCAAATACCAGTTAGAGCTGGAGGCTCTGGTATCGATCGACGTACCAAAAGGCGCTTAAAGCAACTACACCATTGTTCGAAAAGATTTCAGAATGTTGAAGATTACAAGCAAATTCCAACATTGCCGGTTTTGAACTGGACGCTTTTTTGAGAAAATAAATGGAGAAATAAATGAATACTATTGAAAAATACGAGTGGCTTAGCGAATTTTTATGAAATCCTCACTTCCTACTAAAAAAAAATATTGGGAAATTTGTATATATGTTTGGATGGTTAGGTCAAAGTGCTGGCTTATCAGTCAAGCATTCTATGACATTCAAGCAAAAATTCATGACACGGAAACAGGTCACATAGCTAAGCTATGTTATATTTTTGTTTCCTGATATCAGTCCTTTGAAACGGACTGATATCGGTCATTATTTCGAGTTATTAACTTTTGGTTTTAACCACAACATGAGTCACACCTTGTCCTTGCCTTCACTATACAATAGCCTATTATTATATCTAGGATGGGTTTTTAACAGACGACAAGATTTTTAACGATTACTACGCAGTGGGTGTTTTACGATTTATTTTTAGTGTTTAGGGCTCTATACAAAAATTGAACTTTATTACTAAGCCGAGTCTGTCCATTTGTTAGGTCTGTCTCTTTCAAATTCTAATAAGAAACGCTAACAACATTATTTGTTGTTACGGTGGCGATAAAATAGAAATACTGAAAAGATTATAGTGAGAAATAAATACTTTTGGTGAGTTTTTTGATTAACTCACACGAGACTGAAATTTGGTAGCATTGTTATTGGACTACAGTCAAGTTGTAGCAAAAAATATTTTAAAAGCTATTTATTCCGCTTGCAAAAACAAAGATCACGTGGTGTTTTCGAGTGCTTATAGATCCAAATACTTAACGTACTTCACGTCACTTAAATTCAGTGATCAAAATAGACTCGGTGTTTTCATTAGACCCTAGATCATTTTATGTTTCAAAATATTCTAGTCATTAGTTCTAGTCTACTGTGTATCAAATAAATATAAAGATCTAAATTGAACTAGAGCAATCCTAAACTTAGGTGAAAACTGTGATATGTAAAAATAAAATAGGCCTAGAATTAGAATTAAAGTGTTCCCTACTCCCCCCTATTTCCTTTTCTTCCTAATCCAAGATTCATGTAAAAAAAAGAAAACAAATGACAAAGGTCATGGACCCCGGAGTCTGTGGAGTTGTTAAATTTAATAATAAAAAAAAAAAAAAAAAAAACTGTGATATTGGTTGACAGGTCCAATAGACAAATAAATAATGAATAGAATAGTAATAGTGGAGAGGGGGGAATAACAGGGACGTTAAGGAAAATAAGCAATAAAAGTATAGCATATGAATGTTCGGCAAAAGTAACTAAAACACTTAGATTACTTATTAAACTAGCATTTGACACATAAATAAGGATGTTAACACTAATCACAAATTAATGTTTGATGTTAATTTTATGATAGTTTGCATTAATACAATATCGAAAATCACATTATTATAATTTAATATTACGTAGTAGGTACATTTATTACAAATGATTTAAATGCTATATTTTTCATCTGTTGTCATGTGGCTGGAAACACCAATATGCCTTATTACGTCACTAGTCGCAAAACAAGCTATCGAAACTGATTAAACTTTTCTGCATTTTTATTATAGTTTGCGATCTTAGCGACGACTTTGATTGTTTGTATTCAAGTAATGATAAGAAAACATATAAACTGAACATACAGCCATGAATCGCGACTAATGTTTTGCGACTAGTGACATCATGTCAGTCGTTAGTGTTTTAGCGGCAAAATTCAAAATTAGTCTAATATTGTTTATTTACTCATCGACAACACTAATATTTTGAAATAAAATGTTATTTTTTACGGTAAACAAGGGTCAATCTTCAACATAAAAGCAGTTCCGAAAAATTGTTAACATCCCTATTGGTGATAAAAGTAACCAAGCTTAGAAAACTTATTGAAAATATGAAACCCACAACAAAACCCCATCGTATCCCAAGGTAGGGGCAGGATGAGGTAAGTGCCCTGGAGCCGGGGTCGTAACAAGAATTCGGCTTCGGTATACTCTGCCTATCCTACGAGGCAATTAAAAGGGTACCTATGGGCTCGTAGACGGATAGGCTTGAGGGCCTCACTTCTTATGAACAGCGAATTCAACAAAGGAAAGGCTACGGCACGGTGCGGCCCGTGTCGTTTAGTCCATCACCTAAGGAAGGTGCCTTAGGCAAAATGTCAAGAGGATGCCGGTGCGTTCCAACGGAGATCCCGGCGCCCTCCTCCTAGGCACAGATGTAGGCCACCGAGGGGGATATTTAGTGAGTAAGATCTCACACACCTCGGCTGCACCCCAATACAGCCGGGTACATGCAAAGGATTTCCACCCTTAAAAAAAAAAGGATGAGGAAAGTGTGGTAAGACGCAAGATAGACAGACTACTTGGCCAGTTAGCCTCAAAGTGTGAGCAGATGTGTGCTATTGATCGTATTTTGTTGCCGATACCTGCACAGGCTGTTTGGGATGAACGTTGTACAGATGAGACCCTTTCTGCAGCGCACTGATTTGCTCAAAACTACTTCAATGACTTGTGTTTCATAACTCTCTGCAGACCAAATGCCTCTCGCACTTTTTTATTCATTACTTAAAACTACATAAAATCTAATGAAAAGATTATCATTAATTACCGTGCAAAATAGGGTACCCCATCGTGCCTCAAAGCTGTGATCCGCTCTTAAGTCCCACGACTAATACATTTTAAGATATTAAGCAGAGAAAAAACATTGACCATTACGGTGATTTTTTAAAAATATATCAATAACTAATATGTCTCGAAAAACTCAGTAAAAAAACCAATAGTAATTCTACCTATTCTTAATAGTAAGTCTAATTTACCCAAAAATAGATCAGATGAGGAGAACAATCTTTTTTAGTGTAAATATTTGTAAAAAACGAACGGCGCGGTCTTGTTATCTGTTGTTCCCAGATTAAAGTCTGATTCAAAATAGCAACATCCACCTAATTAATAGCACTATATATTAGTGTTAAGAAAGATATGTTACACAATCATCTGTTTATGTATTCATTTAATATCGCCCAATATCATAAGCGTGACAGTAGAAGTAATTGGTGTTTATTAATTCAATATATGGAGATACCTCGAGCGGTAATTAAAGGTACTTTGACGAAGTTACTCAGTCGCAGAGCTAAGCCATCTCTTGTTCTAGTAATTGTCTAAGTACTCAAACGTTAGTTAATAATAATGTCTCGCCTTCCATCAGAATTAATGTCCTATGCTTATTGCATTAGGTATTTCAAAATAATGTGAAATAACATTAACAATCTTTGTGCGGCTAAGCTATGCTATTAATTCTCATACTCATTTATTTTCTAGTTTTTTGACTAATAAATAAAATAGGTATTACCACGGTATTACACATTAATAACAACAATCTAATTTTTCAATTACACCAATGTCAAAATTATCAAAATAATACAATATGAAATTTGCCAAATTGATACCTAAAAAAATGGAGCCCCGTGCTATCATGAAATTTCTTTTAACGCCATAAACTAATTTTCATTGGCATATTATGTACTTATAATGCTTGTTTGATAAGTCAGCGTTTAGATCTTGTTTTAAACATGATGGAGTAAGGTGCTTCTACGACACCAAGGGGAAGTCGGTTGTAAATGACTGTTTCCACGACATGAGTCAGCTTCGCGGACTTCTCAAGCGATCATGGAACGTATTTGTTACCTGTGAAATTTTTCCCCTAATTTCTCAAACGACTTGAGGTTTATATGTGTGTAAAAAGCGACTTGCATTATAATAATTGACGGCCGAGCAAGGACCCCGATCGATATAAAATATGGTCTAGCCGATCGACCTACCGGCATGCATGGTATCGCGCATACGTTTAGCTCTATTTTGGCATAATTTACAATTATGTAGTATATTTACAGTATTAATCATAATATTAATTAATTACTAAATGTTAGCTAAAAAATAAATAAAATATAATAGCTAAAAAATAAAAGGTCTGTTTTGACATTTGAGATCTGCTAAAAAATAAATAAAATATAATAGCTAAAAAATAAAAGGTCTGTTTTGACATTTGAGATCTAGATCTCAAATGTCAAAACAGACCTTTTATTTTTTAGCTATTATATTTTATTTATTTTTTAGCTATTATATTATATTTTTTATAGCATTCTAGGATCTTTGCTATGAAACAGAAAAAACAACAAAATTTTAATTAATTGCAAACCGTGTTTTATTTAAAATACTTGATTTTGGCGCATTCTATACCATAATAGAATATTATAGTGCTATAATTTATCTAATCTCATAACGGTTTTTTTAAGACTAAAACGAACCCAAAAACATAATTTAATTTTGGCTCGTGTCGTAGAAGGTCGTAGTAACCGTAGAATGTTGTATTCAAAATTTTGTAACAAGAAATAATAAATCTACGTTATTTCAGTTTAGAAAACGATATATATTTTGGAATATTTTGTTTCTGAAGTGAAAACTTATTTTGGCGCACCAGAGATAGATTTTTCGTGGGCTGTGAATTGAATTCTAGCGTCACGCACGGGAATGATACGACATCTTCAAATGAGCTCATGGCCATTGGCCATCTAGTAATGCGCCAACTAGATAGCCATGCTCATAGCCACGCCCTCCGGATTCACTCGCGAAGTTTCCAAGTTACGCTATCAAATTCTGAATTATAAGTTTTCACTTCTATCGGCAGTTCCTATGACTGCATTTTTTTTATTATCAATGTTTACCTTTAGATCACTAGTACTTGTTACATTGATGTCAGTATATGTTTGAGAAACACTTAAGCGAGCGTATTTGTTTACTTGCGTCAACAAACACGGTTGTATGTGTATTTGAATAACCACTTTAGTATATGTTTGATGATACATGTCTCATGTCAAGATTGATTATTTATGGGGTACATTTCCCAGATTTACAAAATTATGAACGTCACGCACGAAATAGTACCATACAAACCTTATTACAGTCGTTTTAATTGTCGATTTTTCAGTTGGGTTTTTATTTAACCGGTACTGGTTTCATGCTTAATAATTTATTTATATTGTCTCCCTGTCTTTATTAAAGGGTACCTAATAGACATAATACATAATGTTTATTTTCAACGCGCAGCAACACACCACAACACAAACTTCTAATTTTGTTCTTATAGTGCATTTCGGGGCCTTCTTTTGCAAGGAGAGCGTCAAGAACATCAATCTACCACACTGGAAAGGTTATGGATTAGATACCACAAACATTTTCTTTAGAGTCGTTGGATTTCTCACGATATTTGCCGTTACCATTTACGCAAGCAAAATCAAGTAAAAATCTGCTTTTACACTTTTATTTATTATTTTACAGCAACAAAGTAAATTTTCCCACAAAAAATAATAAAACTATAATTAAAATGAGAATCGGAATAGAACCAGAATTCAATATGTAAGTAATTTAAAACACTATGGAATTTATTTAACAACTACACACAAAAAATCATTAAAATCTATTGATTACTAACACCAAGACATAAAATTGTTAGATAAATTTAAAACTATGAAGTAAAAATAATTAGATGTAAAATCGCAAACTTATTTTCAATGGAATCGCCAAAACATTCGTTTTTACCGGAATCTCATTATCGGCTATTTACTTACCTATTTACCTTGACCCCAAAATAAATTACTTCGATTCCTTCTTATCTAAAGCAAATACTTACATAGAACAACAATAACAGTAATTTAAACGTGATGTTTCATCGCTGTAATTAAAACATAAACTAAGTCAAAAGTATAGCATCAGTATCTCATAACAAGGAAAGCAAAAACTTCCTTCCGCGGTTCAACCGGTAACACTTAAAAACGTGTAAACACCACGTAGGCGAAAATTACAACGTATACACAGCAGGTTTGAATTTATGGCGCGATCGTGTGGTTTAATATTGGGGTCCGTGTATCACATACTGTGGGGTGTCTAACTCCTGCCACACTGTATAAGCAAGCTGAGCAGTAAGAGATCTCAAACACCTGAAGGTTGCTACTTTCAGATGTTTGAAGTGCTCTTCAACTAGCGTCAGTCCTTGTTGTACCACCCTGAAATAATGACAAATGAAACTCAATTGGAACCTTTTTAAGATATTTATCTTATTAAATTTGGATGCATAGCGATAATAATGTACATACACTGCGTTTGATGTACTATCAGTCACTTTAAAATGAATTAAGTGCATGTGTTTTTAATATCGTGATTTTGGATTTTCTCAATACTCGTCTGACGCTAGCCTCAGCCAGCACTCGGTGAAATCGTCTTACGTCGCGGCTACTTAGCTAGTAGCTCATCTCAAGTAACTCTTTCTCCCGTTGAAAGCGGATGCACTCCAGGAATAGGTGATGCACATAATCTTCCACTCCACAACAATGACAATTTCTTTTTAATTAGCAAAATTGCTTCTTTGAGTGTTTTGTAAACAAAAGAGGTCAAGTGCGAGTCGGACTCGCCCATGAAGGCTTCCGTAGCAGAAAGTAACATAATATAAAAGTTCTTGTAGTTCGTTGTTACTTTAATTAGTGTTTTAACAATAGTGAGTTTATGACGTATTAAAATAAATCTAGTCAATAGATCTCATTCAAACCAATTTTTGTTGACAGTTTACATGGTAATGGACATGATAAACTTTTTAGAAGTTACACACACACACATTTTATCACGTTGGAAGAGTCTCTCGCGGAAACTATTCAGTTTAGAAAAAAAAAAAAATTTGGAACCTCAATATCATTTTTGAGAACCTATGCATAGATAACCTACACATGATGGAAACATTTTTTTTTGAGTTTCAGTACTAAGTATGGGACACCCCTAAAATTTATTGTTTTTTTTTCTATTCTTTGTATAAAAATTTTAATGCGGTTTACAGAATACATCTACTTACCAAGTTTCAATAGTATAATAGCTCTTATAGTTTCGGAGAAAAAATGGCTGTGACATACGGACGGACAGACAGACAGACAAATAGACATGACGAATCTATAAGGGTCCCGTATTTTGCCATTTGGCTACGGAACCCTAAAAACGACCAACCATTGTAAGGTTAGATACACATTAAATGAAAAAAAAAACTAGTATAGATAACTTAATTCTAATGACTTTGGCACGACTAAACCGAACTTGATAAACAGCTAAAATCACAACCTGCTAATACTTAACAAAAAAAAAATATAATCGGTCCATACGTTCGGGAGCTACAATGCCACAGGCAGACACTCTGTAATGTGAAACGTATGATACCACGTCGTTTTAGCATTTGACGTTAAAGATGTAAGTAATTACATAAACGCAATACGTGACGTTCCGTTGAAATTAGATTGTTTTTTTCTTAGAGGTTTCCATAAATTTTGTATTTGTAGCTTTATCCATACTGTCCATACAGCTCAATCTATATGGATCCTGTAATTTGCATTTTGAGTAAACGTCGTGCAGTTAAAACTTTCGCCGCTAAAAGTCGCAACGTCTGCGATGTTATATAAACTTCTCCTCGATCATTTCGGTCTCCGTATGTTACTGAGATGAAATTAATTATAACATGTAGTGAAATTTACAATATGTATTTTCGGTCAGTTTAGTATTAAGGTTATTAACGAAATAATCGACATACGTATTTGAATTGGATCACCTACAGCATCAGACACGCACACCATACACAAATATATCTAAGAACTTTTAACAATACTAATCTGCTAAAAAAAAGTTCTTCCTCCTTTGATTCGGGTCCTTCGAGCAGTCAATAGTCGACCGCGCTGGCACAGTGCAAGTTGATGGATGGCACATGACCTCGAAAGAATCTAGGAACATATCGGTTTTATCACGTTGTATCCCTTCACCGTTTTAAAAAAACAGAGTTACGCACATGACTTCGAAAAGACAGTGCCCGTAGAATTAAATATATCCCATCCATAGAAAGAAATAAAATCCCATCTGACATTGAAAAAAGCACCTATTGGCTGTGTTCGAGTACTAGGAAAAGTAAAACATATAACTTCTGTTGTAAAAATAGTAAATAAATTGTTTCGTTATTTTCACACATTCAGTCATTGATATGGATTTCATGATAGTAGTTTAATAAATACATATTTGGTAAAACCTCCAATCCGCTAGTACTGACTGACATCACACTGAATGATATAATCTGACAAAGATCACCACTTTAGCGGGTGGATGTTGTAGCTTTCAAGCCGAAGATCATTTCGGAGGTTGAGAATATCTACTGTCAGCTTTATGCATTGGACTGTGCTCATGTCTCACTGGCAAATTCAGACATTATGGCTACTCTGACTTGCCGTTATACTGAAAACCTGCCTGATGGATCTTCCTGGATGGATGGAGCCTGGATGAAATCGTCTTACCCTAGGCAGGTCAAAAATGGATTAACCGTAAGAGATGGTATTACAACAGAGTTCCTTGGCTGTGGAACCTAGCTTATAAAAGAGCTCTATCGACGCTATGTTTATTGTTGTCCTGTTTACCGGGATATCTTTGAAGGCATTGAACGTAATCATGGTGTTTTTCAAAAAAGCCAAAAAAAACTTGTGAACCTCTTTACTATTTGCTTTTTACCATTACCATCCAAACAATTAACGTAGAAACACCGTATAATTTGATTTTAAAAGTTAAAGCTTTGTGCGAATAAAATTACTAGACAACAAAAGTTTTCAAAGTCAATGTAAACGTAAAATTTACATAGTGTTCATGTATGTAAACGCAACTACATTTATGAGCTTAATATGCTACTATTATTTTCAATTTATACCATAGGACTAAACCTCAAATCACGAAAAAATATGAGTCTTGCGTGCATGTCTACGTGGACATTAAAAACGCAAAACAAACTAATAACTGTCTGAAAATTATTTCAAAGCGTACTTACTATAAATTATAATGCACGAACTGGGCTGAAGCGTTTCGTTTGACTTTGGTACCATACTTAGCAGTAATGGTGAATATACATCCAAATTGTTTTAGCATCATATAATTATTCAATACAGCGCTATGATAGTAAATAGTGATTTCTATCAATGTTTGTTTCGTGATTTCTTGTTTCGATTGTTTCGTGGTTTTAAAGACTAAAATTAAGAAGTAGAGTGGAATCAGTCCACTTTAATAATGAGAACGTCTGTGTCACCTGTTAACGTTAAAAGAATTTGTAACTAAATTAGCTTACATTTAGCCAATTATTACCCCTTTTATCGGTCTGCTCGTAACTCGAAAAAGTAACATCGATTCATGGTTAATGTTCTAAAACTTGAACGAAGAGGTTTGATTCTATTTTTGTTATAATAACGTCTAAGATTTTGAAAACTGAGTGGGCTTTTCCCGATGGCTACAATCTTGGTGACATCAAGTCGAAAGATAAAATTGGACCACGTCGTCACAAAATGTCAGGTGAGAAATCGGTCGTACTTATTCTACTAACGTTAAAATAATTTATTACAAATTTAGTTAGGACTCAGAAATAGTCAAATATGGTAATATTGCGCTAGCTCTGCTCTGACTATTTTTTCTGATATAAAGATATATCATATAATTCAATGAGTGAGTAAGGATACCCAAGGCAACAAATTTTGAACATCTCTCATCGCAAAGATCTACTTCTACTTTCTGTTGAAATTCACCTGTCACTTTGTCTCTAGCACCGAAGTTGAGACGGTTTTGATAAGGGTACGACAGTTTGTGATGTATAGATCCGCATACGTACCACATCCCTGTGTCAACTGAGTTTAAACCTATTCAAACTTATTATAGGGATTAATTAAGCAACTGTCATATGCGAATGAACGTGCAAAGGATATGTTTTAAGCACTTTGGCCACTTTCCGCAAACTATTTAGCTGTACGTCATACGCGTTATTGCCTACGTTTTAATAAATGTACGTCAGAGTTGAGGATATTTGGAAACATGTCCATTCTACGGGTATTTACAAGTTTATTTTCAACTTGTCTTGTCATTCAAGTTCAATTCTGTAGGTATCTATAGGTTTGTTTCATAATCGTTGGAAATTTTCATACAGATTGAAATTTAAGGAAAAAGTCAAGGCCATAATGGCTGGCCCAGCACGGTATGGTGGATGACACATGAAATCAAAAGAATTTATGTACATCTCGGTTTTCTTACAATGTTTTCCAGCACCATAATACAGTCAGCCGCCGATCGAAACTTACTAGACCAGCTGGAACTTAGACCAGATGATATTGCAATGTAAGTACTTATCCGTGGTTAATTTTTCCCAATATCGTAAAGATTCGTCACGATTTGAGGAAATGTTAATTTTTACATTATACAATGATAATTAAGATCCTTTCCTTTCTTTTGTGAAAGCGTTCAACATTTCCATCAGTTCAATCCACATTTCCACAAAGTTTAAAAATTCTTAAAATTATAACAGGTAAAATTTAATAAAATTTTAAAGGTAATAATAGAAACACAACTCTGATTTCAGTTAATTTCACAAGAAAACTTTACTAAATGCTATTAAAAAAATCGAGAATATTTTCATTTTAAATGTACCCTAAATATAAACGAGATAAGTATATCAAGATGGTGATACCAAGGTTAAGGGCTGCGCTAACGTAGACACTTTTTGTTGCCAAAACGGCACACCATCTTAGGAACCGTAGTAGCTGTGTCCTGTAGCAGCGATCGGAGACTGTTACCCGTAGCTACATCTGGCCATTGGTATAGTTCGTTGTTTTCACTCAGTCTCACGATGCCAATCGTGAGAATCGTCGAAAAAAAACATAATCGCTAAACATAATGCTAGTTGTGTTGATTACGTCGTCAATATACGTCGACGTAGACTTAAAAAGTTATTATTGAAGAGGCATATCAATATTTACAGGCGCTCGTGCGTCACCCGTTCAGTGTGCGTGGCTTATAACGCACTCAGGCGATGGACACCGAATGCAACTCGTCTGATTACGCATCTCAGTAGAATTGTTCATTTTCAAAGGAAATTTGGCAATGTTGCCTGTGTCTTCCACTGACGACTTTTAGTTCTAGTTAACGAACACGTTTTGGTCGTCATTGAATCTTATACCTTTAAACGACCAATGCTTGTAGGTATATAGGTATATATATATAGAATCTGAATCTCGGAAACGGCTCGAACGATTTTCATGAAATAATGTATACGAGGGGTTTCGGGGACGATAAATCGATCTAGCTAGGTTTTATTTTTTTTAAACATCATTTTATGCGCGTTTTTAGACAATGAAAAACTCCTACAATGTCATTAGAATACGATAACTTATTTCGCCACTGTTCTTTAAGTCTAAATGACTCAGACGGATTATGCTCGCTCTCGGAGTCAACAGGCCCCGGTTCGAATTCTGATGGTTACACTCGGGACTTTTCTTTTTGTTCTTTTTTTTCTGAGAAAATCTTTTACTTAGATCTCTTTATAAACGCATTTAAACCGAACAAAGCTCGGTCAACCAGGTAAGAAACTGGAGACGCTGCACGAGATATTTATCTCACATTTTTAATCTACGCTAGTCACTGGTGCTACGACTTACGCATGTATATAAGTATGTTTTTTTTTTACTTAAATAGGTTTACACTTGACCGCCGTCTCGCCTGATGTTAAGCTACGATGTGGCCTACAATAAAGCGTGCTTACCTAGAAGAAACCGATTCACTTTCAACATGAAGACACCAAGATTATAACTATCGGAGAAAACCCACACAGGTAGCTCATTCCACTGCCTAGACGTTCTTATTACAAAAGTAGAGTCAAAACTCTTTGTTCGTGTCTTTGGAACACCAACCATGAAACGATGTCGCTTTCTCGAGCTACGAGCAGTCCGATAGAAAAGGGGCAAGGTGGTATTAAATTATGCAGATCAGTCGTGCACTCTCCGAAGTGTATTCGAACGAAAACCGATAAGCTAGCAATTGCAGCGATGTTAAAGATATAGAAGTATTTTTCTTACAAGAGTATAATTACCTATGAGCCTTTCGACACGTTATTTGCGGCATTATTTGCGTTTTCGGTGAGCACCATAAACACCAATCATGTCCGATCGCTAGCGTAGCTTCGTTTAATGCCAGTAAGTGCGTTATAATGTTCAATCTTGCCACGAGGATCGAAAGTAAATTTTACGTTGAGTCCATCCCGACTGTCCGCACGATTTTTTATTATTGGTTGAACGAATTTAGTATCTGGGGAGATATAAAAGGAAATGAAGCTAAGCCCTTCGGAAATCTCAGAAATTGGTCTTTTTCTCAGAGTGCGTGTGAGGACAATGGTACGGACTCGATTCCAATGAAACACAGTTACTTTCTTTGCTCTCGGGAACAGTTTTTACGATCGACTGCGAGATTTACGTTTCAATGGCGTTTCGAATGCTTGAATATTTTAATAAGTTAATAATACCCTTTCACTGAGCGGCGAGTAATGGTTTCCTTTTCATTTACAGGGACAAAGGCCGTTGATTCATATTTTTGCAAGCATTGACCGGAATGTTAGGTAATCGTATTAGGATGAAAGGTTTTTACTGCATTGTAAGAGGGCTTGGGTAACATTTTTTCACAGCTCTCTCAAAAAAGCGTATTATGTATCAGAATTATACCTATTATTAAACCTTTGAGACACTCTAGGATTAACCATAACCTTTTGTTATTTAATATATTTAAAAAAACAAATGTGTTGTTACCTCCAGCGCGTCTAAAAGAGTTCCAAAAAATCTTCTGGATCAAAACTAAGGGTTAATCCAGTAACTTATTCGCTGATATCATATTATTTATTTTAAGCCCTCCCTTGAACCTCAAACCTTCATAAATGCACACTTTTGCTTTTATACTTTAGTGTTTTAATTTGAAGTCATGCGTAAACGTCTACATGCTCCTTAAACTAACTTTAACAGTAACTTCAGTTAAATGAAAAGTTATGAAAACAAGTTTCAGTGAAATTTGTCTCCAGCGAAGGTTGACGCCGGCCCGTTGGTCGGAACATAGATATTAACACACGTATAAGTATAGTGGATCGCACCCCAGGGCCCCATTGCAAGTTTACCTGTCTAGAACCTAGAAATATAGTTTTCACGGAAGAGGCATGTAAACTTGAGTTGTTCGAACGAACAGAGCAGTCAGGTGGTATCAGCGATACCAAGAAGAAACGCCCATGCTCAAAATACAGTATATTCAGAGGATACAGATCATATTTATATTATACAGATTTTGTATTGTTTACTAGCTGTACCCTGCCACGCTTCGCTGTGGTACATTGTGATGCAAAAATTAGATAAAAACAATCCTTGATGCGAATTATATATTCATTTTAATATTTCGCTCGATCGGTGCAGAACTTTTTGAGTTTTTGAAGCGTACCTACACTAACGATTAGCAAAGTAAAACTGTCTTTTTTATGGTTTTTTTGCAAAGAATGTTTGTATCAGCCTGCCCTTCCAGGTATTTTAACTCTGAAGACTAGTGGAGCTTTTAATTCAGCGGCCGTAGAAGCACATTTACGTACATTTTCATATTTATTACATGAGTAAGAGTTCTTTAAAATAGTGGAACATATATACAACATATGTTCTAACTATATTATACAGGCAACATAATCTTAAAAAAACGTATTCCTGGGGTTACAAACGTTAAAATGTGGGAGCAAACAATTGAAAGCTTCGTAGGTATTTACAAACCAATCTAACTCGGTAATGAATTGCATAATTTAACTGCTTTATTTTCCTCAACCTCAGGCCAAACCACAATTATAAGGAAAAATCTATGTAAATCCAATAAAGAAAAAAATTCAAGGATAAATTGTGGATAAATTACCTATTATCTAATAAACAATCGATGCTGGAAAATAAATGATTATTTTGCTCATGAACATTGACTTTATAGTAACAATTTGAGTTTCATGTTAAATATTGTAACTGAAAATGAAAAAGTGGAGCTCACAGTCATACATCAGAATATCATCATCATCGTCAGCCCACGTTCGTCCACTGCTGGACAAAAGCCTTTCCAATATTGTGCCACCAAATCCGGTCCTCGGCTCTCCGCATCCATCCGCTTCCCGCCACTTTCTTCAGGTCGTCGGTCCACCGAGTGGCAGGCCGTCACACGGGACGTCTTGAACGTGGTCACCACTCCTGAACCCTTCTCCCCCAACGTCCATCGGCTCTGCGACATATGTGGACCGCCCACTGCCACTTCAGCTTGCTTATTCTCAAGGCTATGTCGGTTACCTTAGTTCTCCGTGGGATATCTTCGTTGCGGATTCTATCCTTCAGAGAGACTCCGAGCATAGCCCTCTCCATAGGTCGCTGTGGAACTTGGAATTTGTGGACGAGCCCTTTTGTCAGTGTCCACGTTTCCGCCCCATAGGTTATATATAAACACATATATGCTGTATAACTTTTAATCTTTTTTTATACTTATAATTACTTAATACGTGAAGCAAAAGTAATTGAGCGGACGAAGTTTTAGTAGTAGATTAGGATACTTTTAGGCTTATAGCGAGGAATTGCAGAATGCATTTTTTTACTTAATTATGCTTAGTAATCTCTATATATAAAAACGTTATGTTGGTTTGTGTACGCTTCAAAAACTCAAAAAGTTCTGCACCGATCGAGCTGAAATTTTACAATGATATGTAATCCGCATCAAGGATTGTTTTTATCTAATTTTTGAATCACAATGTGCCACAGCGAAGCGTGGCAGGGTACGTTATAAAAACATTACAGTGTGAGCATTTACGTGGTTATAACACATATTTAATTAAGTTATAAGGTAACTCACGTGGGAAATGGTCATTGGTCAGTCTACTCCGACTCAAGTTTCGTTGCCCGTTTGGCACTTTAGTGCCACGCGCGCTGCCCTCTCCTTGAAAAAAGCCGCCGGACGCGGTCGATACTTGAGTCGGATTGTACCGACCATATCACACTTGCGTTAAAACCTAAACTACACTACTAACAGTGAAAACTACACTATCCTAAACTTACTATCAACTTACACTAAGCACATCTGAATTATCTATACACCAATGAACGCCTAAAGATAATCAAAATGATCAAACCCAAACCCATTACCAGAGGGAAGTATGTCCAGCATACTGATGACATTAAAATGCTGAATGGCAATGCTTATTCGTTGGCCTATGCTGGCGTCGCTACCGGTACGTCCGTTACATATGGTACGTATACGGTCCGTTTTTGTTTAGCAAGAGAGACCGTGAAACCGGGGATATCAAGTTGATTGACAGAAGAGCCACAATGCCAGCGATGGAATTAAAATTGTTATGGGCTTAAAAATGTTATTATTGGCTTCGAATGAAATTATTTGTCTCCTTGAATACAACACAATAAAACACAAATCAGTTTTCTTTGAAGAAAACCAAGGTTTAATATACACTCGTATTTTGGAAATTGGCTTCGAGGACATGTTCGGTTAATTGTAAAATTTGGAGTTCGACAATTTGTTACAACAACATTAATGGCTATATCCACAACAGTGAGTCGAGGTAACCCAGAATTTTACGTTGGTCAAAAAACAAATAATAAGAAAACAAACAAAAACTAAACCAGGAAAATATCGTATAATGTAACGTTATCTGCAATTAATTCTGCATTTATACCGATATTGTAAAGCTGAAGAGTTTGTTTGTTTGTGTGAACGCGATAATTTCAGCTACTTGACCGAATTAAAACAATTATTTCATCGTTGGATACGTACGTGTACTTAAGTGCTATTGAAAAACCCGTAAGAACTTGCTGATCGCCAATCTGTGCGTCAATTGCCAATCTTTTATATTCGTATCAAAATACTTACTGACTAAACAGATCCTGCAGAAAACCGAATTCAGAGAGTTTATCCCAAAACAATTGAACAGCACAAGAACTCACTACCATTCATAAATAGACAAACGTGTTAAAGTTATTCTCTAATGAACTAATGACTAATGAACGAGTTTAATTTGAAATTTTTGATATTTTATGTATTTACTTATTTAAAACTAGCTGAACCCGCTACTTCGTTCGCGTAAGCAGATGTTACTGACTTATAGTGTAAATTAGTTGGAAGTATCGTACGTCAAAATATTTGCATTATGTAATCATTGAAAAACCGAGTGAATTTGTTTTCCCACACAAAAAATATTTAATTTTATCATCTTTATTTTTCTTTTTTTAAACAAAATCAAACATACTTATTAAGGTTTCGTAGTATCGAACATAGCCGCAAGTGTTAAGTTTGTAGGATTTTTATAGGATACATTACGAAAATTCTGAAGCTGATGTGCATGATCTGATAACCTACATTTCTCTTTTTATCCGCAAGCTGTTTTCTAGCTGTTACCCGCGACTTCGCCCGCGTAAAATTTTGAACGAAGCCTGTGTGGAATCAAAATTATTAAAATTTTGAGTTTTAATGATAGGTACTCAAGCAAGTTGAACCCGTAAATCTAAGCCAAGTCTTAGTGAAATGTTAATGTATGAATTTAATTGTAACACAGAAAAAAATCCAAGAACGAAAGAATCCAAATTCGGCATCAAAATCCTTTTAGCAGCAAAAACTTATTAGTACAATTTAGAATACCAGTAACGCCACCTAGTGATGAAAGAAAAAATACATACCACAATAGCAAAACATTGATTTAAATGGCCTTTAGTGCTTTTAGATTTAAACTGGCATTAGATGGCTAATGAGAATATAATGTTGCTTGTTATTTTGATTATGAACGCAAATCACCTGTATTATCTACGCCAAAACGGGTGCATATATTTTTAATTTTTGGCTTTTACCTTACCATCACATCAAGTTCCTTACAAAATATATACTTATTATAGATTAATATGGAGTTAAACGAAAATATAGACTTAGACCCCATGTGAAATTTTAGACTCTAAACTATGTGTGGTATTTCAGACTATAAGTTATCTGTTTCAATTTTCTACCAAATTTGCTTAGTCTTTCCAACGTCACAGAAACCGATTTGCTATTTCTGATTACACACTACGTGTGTTTCGAATTCCTTCCAAATATGTTCAGCCGTTTCAACGTTGTCCTGTAACTGTAAATATTATGAATGTCAATGTTTGGATGTTTGTTACTTAATCATGGCGGAACGTATCAAGTGATCGGGCTGAAATTTGAAATACAATTAGATTATAGTCTGGAAGAACACATAGGCCAAACATTGCCTATGTATAGTTACTTATCTATATGACCCTATGTGTTACTTAAGCTAAGCCAAGAATATGTTTCAAATTTTAACTCGATACATTCAGCCATTCCAACGTAATTGAGCAGCAAAAATTAAATATTGACATATTTATATAATATTAGGAAACGATAGGATATTACAAAATTTTTGAAAAAATAAAACCGGTCAAATGCCAGTGGGACTGGCGCGCGAAGGGTTCTGAACCATTAGCAAATAAAATGATTTTATTTTAATTACTTACATTTAAAGAGAACATAAAATTTAATATTATGTGAATAGTGAAAGCGTCAACCTGTGACAGGTACGTTATTAGTATCGAGCAAGAAACGGTAAAAAAGTCAAGTTTGTTGTATGGAAATAAGCCCCTCTTAAATATTTATTTTAGTTTTAGTATTTTTTGTTAAAGCCGCAATAGAAATACATCGTCTGTGAAAATTTCAACTGTCTAGCTATCACCGTTCTTGAGATACAGTCTGGTGACAGACGGAAGGATGGACGGACAGCGAAGTCAGGTACGGAACCCTAACAACGGTCTGCTTCAGTAAGCTACAGCTGACCTAGTCGGGAGAACGCCGACTGTTGATCCGGAGACCCAGGGTTCAAAACCACGCGCACCACTATCTTTTCTGAGTCATGTTCGTAATGCCGGTAATTAAACGGTTAAGGAAAATATCGTGAGGAAATTGAAAGGAAATCGTGAGGAAAGGAGAAAACGCCCAGCTGTGGGAACATTTAATGGGATGTTTATGCTGCTACTTATTATGCTGATATGTTTTCTCCATAAGAACAAAAATTTACTTCAATGACAGGTAATTCAATTCTGTCGTTCGTCTAACTAAATACAGATAAATCTAAGCTGATATTTGAAAAACTACCTACCTGTTTTCGATATATAAGATCACCTCTAAAGTATTTTCTACCAAACAAAAAAAGAATTATCAAAATCAACTCACAATTAGCGGAGTTATCGTGTAAACCAAATAAAAAAACATGCAACCCGATTGAGACCATCCTCCTTGTTTGAAGGAGGATGTTCTCATCCTCCTCCTTTTTCCACACAAAAATATATTTTTGACATTTATTTTGTCATTCAAGACGACGCGACGCGATCACGTGGGCACTTCTTGAATCTAGAATCTAGATATTCTGTGGATCGTCTGTGATACACAGAATACTTAGAAGTTAGCATGTACCGAACGCGCCGTGCGTGTCGTTATTATTTAATGTTTGTATAATTTCCGAACTACCAAACCCATAATGTTCAAATTGATGGGTCAAATTGATGGGACAATATAAAAAATGTGTTCTTTCTAACAAAAAAAGAATTAATGAAATTAAATAACGCAAACATGAGTTACAACCAAATACACATTCTGACTTTCACCCCCTCTCGCAAGAAAACCGACCAGAATTTGGGGATCAAAAGTAGCCTACAGCAATCTTCTTAGTTTAAACTAAAATCATGCCAAGTTTCAGCTGAATTGAATCAGTAGTTTCGGCGTGATGCGTGATCCCTATACAGAAAGACAGACAGACAGACAGGCAGACAGACATGAAAGAAAAAAAATGCAGTTTCGCCATCAGTATCGACTATGGAGTGCCCCAAAAAATTTTTTTCAAAATATCTTCAATGTACAGAATTCGACCCGTTACAGTTTTATTATAAGTATAGATTGATATGAATAATATAATTGGTGAGGAAACTAGTAATAAAAATACCTACAAATTTATTGAATAGAATAAACGTGTGGCGAGGATAAATTAACATAGCTATGGATTTAATTTGATTTCACATTACTAACTCTTAACGGAAACCGAAGTGTAGTACCTAGAATCTAAGTTCTAAGTCATACGTCATCCATCAACCGACATTGGGCCAGCATGGTGGATTATAGCCTCGACTCTCTCCTTGCGAGAGAAGGCCCCGACGCCCAGCAGTGGGAACATTTAATGGGTTGTTTATGCTGCTAAGTACTTATTACTTATGCTGATATGTTTTCTCCTAAGGAACAAAAATCTACTTCAATGACAGGTAATTTAATTCTGTCATTCGACGAAATTTTATAAGAAGCTATGTCGTACAGATAAATCTAAGCTGATTTTAGTTTATTGTTCATATTTGAAAAATTACCTCCCTGTTTTATGTAATATTAGGTAATACATATATTAATGAAATGAAATGAAATGAAATGAAATGAAATGAAATGAAATGAAATGAAAAATGAAATGAAATGAAAATTTATTTTCGTTAACAAACGTTGCTTATCAATTTGATCAATGTCTTAAACAATATTTTCAGTCCAGATGGAGAAGCATTGTCACCCAAGCTAGGAGTTAACCTGTGTGATGGCGTGGCAATACCCTCCGCCGGAAGAGTAGAAATTTGTGTTTTTGTTGCATTTCAGAAACACAATGATGACAAAATAAAATAAAAAAAAATTAACAAGGATTTACATATTTTTACAAATACCAACGCTACTTATTTCCTGTTTATAGATCAACAACAACATGTAAAGTAATCTATCTATTTGTGTGCGTGCATGTGTGTGTGTGTGAGTGAGAGAGAAGGGTGTGTGTGTGTGAGAGAGAGGGCGTATGTGAGTGCGTGTGTGGTGTGTGTGGGGGACGGTTGAGAATTCTGACACCAATTCGTCTATCTACCATGAGTTTTTTAAAATATCCTCAGTTTCCTCATAGTTTTGCTGAAGCAACCAGTGTTTTATGATAGTTTTACAGTTATGGTTATTTAATTGATGGATCTTAATAATTTTATCCAGCTTATTGTAGATATGAGCGGCACGTCCCATGCTTTGTCTTATTGCGAACGTAGTATGACAACATTGTATTTCCATTGTGTCTTTGTAAGTGGCAGAGCGTTCGGGACGAAGCGAATGCCGTTCCACAAATTTCTCATGTTTTCTAAAGGCTAATGTCAAACAGAGAATGTAAAGTTGTCGAACTGATAAGATTTTACAATGATTTAGGAGAGCATGTGTATAGGGAGGGTTTCGATGTCATGACTTTTAGTATCAACCGCTGTGTTCTTTCTAGCTTAATTATCTTAGTTTTACATGCACCACCCCAAACAGAAATACAGTATCCCAAAACTGACTGGCAAATTGCGAAATATACTGTTTTAATAAGATCTAGAGATTTTATTTGCCTAAGGTTTTTGAAGATCCATATAAGTTTTCTGAGGCGACATGATACTGAATCTATTTGAGGTGCCCAGGTCAATTGCTCATCAATAATTACACCAAGATACCTGATCGTTTTAACCCGATCAATGAACACGCAATTACAAGTGTTACTGGGGAAATCCTGGCACCTGTGAGCTTGAATATTGAACAAATTTTCAAGAGGGTTGTGTTTTTTCAGTATGCTGAAGCACATAAATTTGCTTTTAGTACAGTTTAAGGTAAGAAGGTTACTGTCCAGCCAAGATATAACATCCCTAAAACCGAGTTCCGCAAAATATCGAGTCTGTTCCCACGTAGTAGTAAGTATCAGCTGGAGACTCTGGAATCGATTGAGAGACGTGCCAAAAGACTCATAGGCAGTGACGCTCTTGTGCGTAAAAGACTTCAAAGTCTTGATCATCGCCGCAAGATCGCTAGCTTATCGGTTTTTTATCGGATACACTTCGGAGAGTGTGCAACTGATCTGCATGATCTAATACCACCTTGCCCTTTCTTCTATCGGACTTCTCGTTCCACAAAAGGGCGGCATCGTTTCATGGTCGATGTTCCAAAGACGCGAACGAAGAGATTTGACTCCACGTTTGTGATAAGAACGTCTAGGTTGTGGAATGCGTTGCCTGAGTGGGTTTTCCCTGATGGTTACAATCTTGGTGTCTTCAAATCGAGAGTGAATCGGTTTTTTCTAGGTAAGCACGCTCCATCGTAGACCGCATCGTCGCTTAACATCAGGCGAGATGGTGGTCAAGTGCGAACCTATTATATTAAAAAAAAAAAAAAAAAAAAAAAAAAAACGTATTACCTTCAAACACCAGCGCAGTATCGTCGGCAAAAGCAAATATTTTGCCACGTTGAGGATTATATCGACAGAGGTCGTTTATAAAGATTAAAAATAGACTAGGGCCTAATATAGACCCTTGTGGAACCCCGTAGCTTACTATTTCATCGTCACTTGTAATTTCATCTATTGTTACCCGCTGAGTTCTATTTGACAGATAATCCTCAAACAGCTTCAGAGCGGTACCTCGAACTCCGACGAGTTCCATCTTCGACAACAGTAAAGGCAAATTCACACTATCAAAAGCTTTCGCTAGGTCTAGAAATATGGCTATGCATCTCTTCCTCTTATCTAGATTATTAACAATAAAATCAGACAAGCCAGAGACAGCTTGTTCAGTGGATTTGTTAGACCTAAAACCAAATTGAGACTCTGACAGAAGGTTTTCACGCTCTAGATAGTGTATAAGCCGGGAATTAATAATTTTTTCAAAAAATTTTAGAT
Source organism: Ectropis grisescens (assembly GCA_017562165.1). Taxonomy (NCBI): domain Eukaryota; kingdom Metazoa; phylum Arthropoda; class Insecta; order Lepidoptera; family Geometridae; genus Ectropis; species Ectropis grisescens. The sequence continues at coordinate 15,144,625 of CM029787.1, read as the reverse complement.
AAGGATGGCAGTATAGAGATAGGCCTATAGTTGTTAACTTCATTTTTTGGACCACTTTTGTGTATTGGATGAATGATTGAAATTTTGAATGGTTTCGGAAATTTTCCAGAAGACATGCAAAGGTTAATTAAGTATGTTAGGGGAGAGACAATAATATTTTTAGCCATTTTCAGGAAAGAATTCGATATATTATCCCAACCGGTTGCACAATCATTTTTTAGTCCCATAATAAGCTTTTCAACTTCTTCTTGATCAGTTTCCAGTAGTACAAGTGATCGAGGGATGTGAACGAGTTTTAATGTTGGTGCTACAGCTCCCTGCTGTGTCAGATATCTTGTCCGCCAAGCTTTTGCCTACATTAACAAAGAAGCTGTTTATTTTGTTAACTGCATTATGAGGGTTATGATCAGACTTTAAAAGATCGTCAGAAGAAGATTTGAGCTTGGAAAAGTTTGCGAGTCTTTTAATTACCTTCCAGGACTTTTTGGAGTTATTCCCTGCTTTTTTTATTTCAGAACTTTCATATTCAATTTTTAGCTTTTTGAGAAGCCCATTGCAGAAGTTTCGATATCTAGTGAAGGTTTTAGTAAGGACTACGTCATTTGGGGTTTTCTGTATCTTTGGCATGCATACTGCCCCTATGTCGTATACATCTCAGAAGACCCGGTGTTATCCATGGTTTGATAATTCGTTTTTTACATCGTAATGTCTTTGTAAATGTAAAACGTTGCACCGTATCCATTAGAATTCTTACAAACTTGTCTGCAGCTATGTTAGGGTCTCTAGATTCAGTAACTACTGAAAAATTCTGTTTTTTTTTAAATATTCTAAGGCCTTGTCAGCATTTATTTTTGTAATAGTCGAATGTTTTGTTTGATTATGCGCAGGTGAACGATTTTCAAGACATGCTAAGACAGGTAAATGGTCCGTAACAGGAGATTGAAGAACAAATGCCATAGCTGGTGAACGAGTCTTTAAAAGAACGTGATCTAAACAAGATTTATATCTAGTGGGATATGTAAAAGCAGGCAAAAGACCGTGTTCAGCAGCAAGACTAAGATAAGGGTCACAATTTGGGTCATTTTTATCTGGGTTAATATTAATGTTTAAATCTCCCGTAACAACTATATTTTTAAAAGATTTCAGATCATGCAGGGTTTTTTCGAGAGAGGCAAGAAAGGATTTGATACAATTAAATGCCCAAGGACGGTATAAAGCCCAAGCCCAAGTATTGCAGTGTGGTCAGCAATTTTGACAAGAATGCAATTTGCACCTTCAAAAGGAATTTCGTCAACTGAGCAAGTTATGGATTTTCTGGCATATACAACAACTCCATCATTTTGGTTGTAAAGATATGTAGATGCTATAGTATTGTAGTTAGTTAACTGTGGAAGAACTTTGTTTGTAGATAGCCAGCATTCAGATAAGATCAAAAAATCACAGTCAAAGTTCAATTCAGCGAGAGTTACACATAATTTATCAAAATTTGCATTGACACTTCTGATGTTTTGAGCCAAGATCTTGATGTGTTTATGTGGCAAGAGAATTGTATCGGAGCAGATTTTAGGAGTGCAAAGGAAGTGTTCTGCTACCGTGATATTGTCTACTTCATCGTTTATTCCGCTATCCATTAATGAGATGATAAGAAGTTACATGAACTTCAGTCCATTTGAAATGATGGATATTACTCGAGTCAAACTTATAAATAAATCTACTTACTAAAGCAATCCACAGTTTTGTGATCATGTGCACTGTCAAGCAAGTTATGGTAGAAATACAACAATTGGTTTTGATAGATAGAGTGTTTAAGAGAGGAGTGAATGGATATGTGTATGTGTATATTGACGATGTAGAGTTTAGTTTGTAGATATTGAGTATTTTATGCGATTGGTAAATACAGTTAGCGAAAAACAGGGTTATGTTACAAAAACAACAAATCAAAAGGTTACAAAAATTCGCTAAAGCTAGTCAGCCATGCGACTTCAGTGAAGCAATTTGGTCCGCGCTCTTTACTAGGATCATAGGCGCTCCATCGCTTTTTCTTAAGAATACTTTGCCATTTGTAGTCCAACAATATTTGAATTGGTTTAATTTATTTAATTCCCTGGCTAAAAAGTAGAGATGGTTGGCCTTGCTCGTGAGATGTTCAGCCACAAAAATTGGAGAACTGTTTCTATGTAAGCCCAAATGAGTGGTATTGATTTTGTTCAATCGGTTTGCAGTATTGTATGTTCTTATAGCTGTTAGTATCTTGTTCTTCTGCATAGTAGAGGTAAGTTCAACAATGATGGGTTTGTTGCTCTCAGGCTTACCAGGGATCCGGAATATATCCTTTATCTCGGGAGCAGACATCTTGACTTTGGTAGTTTCGCAGAGTTTTAGTACATAATTTGTAAGAACATCTTTGGTTTCGTCGGTGGTATGTGGGACATTTCTTATCTCAAGAGATGAGACCCTAGCACTACGCATAAGGTTTTCTATATTATCCTCCAACAAAGACATCCTGGCTTGGTTTTCTTTACATTCTTTTTGCAGGTTCACGACTTGCTGTTTTGTCTCCTTTATATTAGAATCCATAAATTCCACTGTTTTTTCAAAATCACTTTTTATTTCCGACAAGCGTTTATCCAGTTTGTCGAGTTTTGTATTTATATCAGATTTCCACGAGGATAGCATTTTTGTTATCTTATCTTCAAACGTCTTGAACTTTTGGTCGAGCAGTTCTGGTGATTGTAGACGTTTAATTGCCCGTTGTCGTCCGTGATTGTCGCTTTTCTTTGATGTATCAGATTCCGAGCCAGTTGCTTCAGGTGTTCGAGGCATAACTAGTAGTGTGAATTAGTAGACAAAAACGCTAGAATTCTTTCAAACACCTACAATTATTAGAATAGCAAAATATACAGCGACACCTTCAGGCACTTGCGGAGTTTCTGTGATGCGTGGTACAGTCGGGGTGTGCAAGAGTGAGATAGCAATAAAGGAACAGGTATAAGATCGTAAACCCATTCACAATTTAGAAAATATAGTCCAAAGTCCGATTCTAACAACGTCCAATGCTTTTGTATCGCTTCTTGACCGTTTGTAAAACGTATTATTATTTAGAAATATTGTTTATTTAGACTTGGGTTAAAGTTCGGATAATAGACAAATAGTTCTTACTTGACTTAATTATTATAAAACTGTTGCAGAACTTTAGCAAATATATCACCAAAAACAACAAAACAAATTGCAAAATAAAAACTCGTATGCGAAGTAAGAAGGAACACACGTCTACTCGCGTTGGAAGTCCGAGCGGAAGGGATGATACATTATTATGATACATTAGATTATCTCTGAAGTATTTTCTACCAAACAAAGAAGGAATTATCAAAATCCATTCACAATTAGCGGAGTTATCGCGTAAAATAAAACCAAATAAAAAACATGCAACCCGATTGAGAACATTCTCCTTGTTTGAAGTCGGTTATAACCGAATGATGTTTGTTTTTCCACACAAAAATATATTTTTGATAATTATTTTTTCATTCAAGACGACGTGACACGATCACGTGGGCACGTTCTAGAATCTTTAATCTAGATGTTCTGTGGATCGTATGTGAGACACAGAATACTTAGAAGTTAGTATGTACCGAACGCGCCACGCGTGTCGTTATTATTTAATGTTTGTGTAATTTCCGAACCACCTGACCGATAATGTTCAAATTTAGACGGGACAATATAAAAAATGTGCTCTTTATAACAAAAAAATAAATATTGAAATTAAACAAAGCAAACATGAGTTACCACCAAATACACAGTCCGACTTTCACCCCCTCCCGCAAGAAAACCGTCCAGAATTTGGGGATCAAAATTAGCCTATAGCAATTTCCTTAGTATAAACTAAAATCACGCCAAGTTTTAGCTGAATTGGATTAATAGTTTCGGCGTGATGCATGATCCCTATACAGAAAGACAGACAGACAGACAGACATGAAAGAAAAAAAAGCAGTTTCGCCATCAGTATCGACTAAGGAGTGCTTCAAAACCTTTTTTTTCAAAGTATCTTCAATGTACAGAATTCGACCCGTTACAGTTTTATTATAAGTATAGATGAATAAATAAATAAATGATACTACAATTAGTGAAATTTTACTATTTCCGCTGATATATTCGCTAAGTGTATTAGAACAATCGCTATTCACAATCAATAGGAAGTGCCGTACGTCACGGTGGCAGATTGCGGTGACATCAATCAGAAGGGAGAATAGTTCGCTTGCAAATTTGGCAGCAGCTAAAACAACCGGTATTAGACGGCGCGTGTATTCGGGAATAATCTAATTGTTTTACCGCGGATCCAATTATACTATTGTACCTTTTTTATGTGATGCAAAATATCATTTCAATGAAATAAAATAAACATTTAAACATAAACCACAAGAATCAACTTAATGATGTTTGTTTACACTAAGTGACAGTTGAACTCTCATACCAACTGTTTCATACAACCAGAAAAATATTGCAATAACTAGCTGTACACTGCCACGCTTCGCTGTGGCACATTGTGATGCAAAAAATAGATAAAACCAATCCTTGATGTGGATTATATATCATTCTAAAATTTCAGCTCGATCGGTGCAGAACTTTTTGAGTTTTTGAAGCGTACACAAACCAACATAAAGTTTTTATAAATAGAAGATTAAAATAAAATTAGTGACTCGGTTTCTTTTAACTACGAGCATTGAATTATAGATCATAAGATCGGTTAGCTTCAGCCTAAATGGCAGTGAAGTACAAACTTTAAACTGTTAAATAAGTAATTTCGTTTAATTTGAGATGCATATCGTCTGCTCAACTTGGACTTTAATATTTCCTTACATTTATTTTAAACGAATAAATCAGCCTAACAATTTCAATATTCAATTTTATATCAACAATTTTACTTACATTGCAATTATTTATTTTTTATTACAATATAATCGAGATAGATGTTTACTCCATTTAGCTGGGATAAACTACCATTGAAGCTAAATAACTATTTGCTCGTTAAAAATAAGGCAACCGCAACAACGCCCGGGTGCGAACAAAGCGAAAACCCGTGTTTAATAAACGCACCAGCTAATCATTCCAGCATGTTTTATGTGTAGACGTATAACACAAATAAAAGTTGTCAAGTGCGAGTCAGATTCGCCCATGAAGACTTCCGTAGCAGCAAGTAACATAATTTAAAATTTCTTGTAGTTCGTTGTTACTTTAATCAGTGTTTTAACAATAGTGAATTTATTTTTTAACAATAGTAAATTTATGACGTATTAAAATAAAACTACTACCTAACTATAGATCTCATCCAAACCAATTTTCGTTGAAAGTTTACATAAAGTTTACATTAATGTACATCACAATGGGGGGGGGGTTGACATTTTACCACTTTGGAAGAATCTCTCGCGCAAACTAAACAGTTTAGAAAAAAGCTATGTTAAAAACCTCAATATCACTTTTGAAGGCCTATCCATAAATAACCAACACGTATGGTTTTGATAATTTTTTTTTGAGTTTCAGTTCTTAGTATGGGACACCCCCAAAATTTATTGTATTTTTCTAGTTTTTGTATAAAAATCTTAATGCGGTTCACAGAATACATCTATTTACCAAGTTTGAATAGTATAGATCTTATAGTTTCGGAGAAAAGTGTGGCTGTGACATACGGACGGACAGACAGACATGACGAATCTACTATACGGGTCCCGTATTTTGCCATTTGGCTACGGAACCTTAAAAAGATAACCAAGTTTTATGTATATTTTGTTAGATTGTTAGACTGAAAACTTACTATCGAAAAAATAAATGCTATTATACTTACTATAGAAAAAATAATGCATACGATACAAATTTTACAAATGTAAAAGATTGGATTTGTGGTTACTCAATTACGTTAGAAAGGTTATGCGGATCTACTCGTAATTTAAAATTGGAACATATGTAGATTATGGTAAGATATAGCAGATTAAGTCTAAATGGCGCAGACGGAATATGCTCGCCCTCGGAGTGAACAGGCCTCGGTTCGAATCCTGATGGTTTCACTCGGTATTTTTCTTAATGTAATTTTTTTTTCTGAGAAAATCTTATACTTAGAGTCTTTTATAAACGCATTTAATTCAAGTAAGTCATCACTACGTAATTCGTACCTGCCTAAATATCATTTAAAAAAACCGAGCAAATTATTACTATGGTTGCCTGGAAGAGATCGCTTTTAGTGATAAGGTCGCCAATTGCTACTTTATTGTTTGTTATAAGTAACTTTTGTTTGTTTTTATATTAAGTGCAATAAAGAGTTAATCTATCTATCTATCTATCTATCTACTCAGTCTATATATGTATGTATGTATGATTCTTTGAAGCACTATACAGACCAAATGCCTATGCCGATTTTTATGATTCACACGTCAATAGATTCCTCCTAGTCTTGCGAGTGACACTAAAGACATGGCATTAGTGTAAATTTAATATGGCGGCAACCGGGCGCCATATTGTCCAAATTAAAAAAATGAAAGTCAACAACATATGTCAAGAGGGGTATCGTTGAATAGGTATTTAAAAATAAATTTCAGTTTTCTTTCAACGCTTTTTGATTTGGTTGACCGTTTAGGATGTGTATCGCTTTAAAGTTGCGTAACAACCATTCTCACATTTATAGGTCTACAGGTAGCAGAAAACTTCGTATAATTTAATCTAAGTTATTATTCAATTATTGAATAAAGATATTTGTAATTGTATTGGTAGGGCTCTTGCCACAGTCCACCTGGGGAAGTACCACACCTTTGCTAGTTATTCTACCGCCAAGCAGTAATAGGCAAACATGACTGTGTTCCGGCTTGAAGGCCAATGTTTCCAGATAAATTATAGGGCTTAGAGATATAACATCTTAGATCTCTGGGTGACGAGCGCAGTGCAGTGCTTGGTAATGATTTGGACCCTTCATGTTCCAATAGCTGCGAGTCACTATGGTGTTATGAGGCAGGCATGCTTACCATCAGGTACATGTCGTGCTTATCTCGTCGCTCTTTATTTAAAAAAACTAGCTGTACGTGTACATGTGGATGGACATATATACAAAAGAATCTAGTAGGTATATTGGACTAACTGTTTTCTTACGAGGAGGAAATGCATTTATGCATCCCCTACCGCCCGGGGGACATGGCTGGGTTATGTTGCACTCTATAACATGTATGGATATGGTGCCTTTGTATACTAAAACCTCAATGAGGTTTCAATTCTGCCACTGATGGTGGGAACACGGAATCTAGCTCTAGGGTTACTCCGCCTCGGTCGCCTATCCCCAACTTCAAACGATTTAGTACTCATCTTCGGTCGAAAATCTATGATTAAATAGGTACTTACACAAAACTATAAAAATTACATGCAGTAGCAAAACCTACATATCATATTATCAGTAGAAACGAAGACATTTGCTTAAAACCCAAAATATGCATATTTTGTTGAGCATAATAACAGTCGTAACATTGTTAATAACTAAAAAGTATAAAATAAAATAAATATAATTTAAAAACTCAAAAAACCCGACTGCATAAAAAGTGAACCAAACTACACACCTACTTACATACTATAAAAACTGATAATAATAAAACAAGAACTTAAATTTCTGGTGGTCTAGAATTCTATAATATGTTATTGAATTAATATTATTGCAGAAAATAAAATAAATTCTAGTAAAGGAACATAACAACTGAACAGTCGGGATCCATTATTATTCTACAGCCAATCTAATTGTTGCCGGTCACCAAGATACCTAAGACGACAGGCGGAAAAGGCAGGAATAAGGAGACACGCGTCGTGCAATGCGTGTAGGTTTGATTTTCACACCGCGAGTGTGAGCCGAACGTCCACAGTACGTGGCGTTCGGTGTAGAGGTCACCGAGTTGACTCACCATGGGCGGAGGTGCCGGATCGTCCCGAGTAGCGGGGACTTACGGCTGGCGATCGCCAAGTTAACTCGCCGCTGGTGGTGATGAGGGATTGGTACTGATGCTGCCAATCTCAAGGCTGCCTGGTTAGCCTGTCTTCTCGGTAGTAGAGGTATAGTAATTGAAACACAGGTTGAGTGATGAATATTTTATTGAATAAATTAATGCTTATTATACATAGAGTTATATGACGTTTAGAGGGGTAAAAAGCTTGTGTGGTATTTTTGTTAGTAGAAATGAAAATAAAATGTAAAACGTTAGTAAAATTCTTATAAAATAAACAATTTATTGATCGCTATGCTGGCTCGACTCAGTGTTTTATCATAATGGTGTCACACGTGTACGTTACCGTACAATCAGCAAGGGTAAGCTACAAACAATACGGACAGTTTGGACACTCTGTTTTAAACATTACAAAAAATTACAGATAGCTTTTAATTGTATTTATGGTGGTATCAAAAAAAGATGTGTTATTATATTTGCCCTAAAAATACTTGACACATATCAAATTTTGATTTATTTAAATAAGTTTGTCTCATGTCATCGCTATACGGTAAGAGACACTCGAAATTACAAACGTTTGGTAGGCGGCATCAAGCGCGTATCTAAGGCGAGGGACCTGGAAATATTCGGATTTTATTTTCGACTGGAAGCTCAAATATTTACGAAATATAAAGTTTCAGGGCCTACAAAGTGAAAACTGTAAATTTAGCAATCTGCATATGATTCTATCGGAATACTCGTAGCTCGAAAAAGCGACATCGTTTCATGGTTGAAGTTCCAAAGACACGAACGAAGAGATTTGACTTTACTTTTGTGATAAGAACGTCTAGGCTGTGGAATACGTTGCCTGAGTGGGTTTTCCCCGATGGTTACAATCTTTGTGTCTTCAAATCGAGAGTGAATCGGTTTCTTCTAGGTAAACACGCTCCATCGTAGACCGCATCGTCGCTTAACATCAGGCGAGATGGCGGTCAAGTGTAAACCTATAAAAGTTAAAAAAAAAAATCCACAAACAAAACTGCGAACAAATTAGACTAAGTTTTAAATAAGCGTACGTAATATTTTGTTCTGCAAACACATTTTTCCTAATAAAGTTTGTTCGGGAGGCTTACAGACCAATATTTTGTAAAGCAACCACCGCTAAATGGGCCATTGTGGAAACATGGATTTCAGTTTTAGCTTAATAGCAGAGATATATGTACTTCCTTCTTACATTTTCATTCACTGTATGAAAGTTGACCTGTCTTATATTTAATTGCTCAAGATGACATAAGTACACTGCTTTATAGATCTGTGAAGACTACGTCAACTACAGATTTTGTTTTGCACATGTTTAGGATCCTTATCTTCGGCCCTACATGACATGCAGATATAGGTGATCGAGAACAATTTGTTTCATTCCACTTAATTGTCACCAGTCCAAAATTTTTTTTTTTTTTTAAATAAAGACTGACGCGACGAACAAGACATGTTTGTGCCTTCTGGTAAGCAAAATGCCTGCCACATAACAGCGCAGTGACATGCAGCTATTGGAACATGAATAGTCCAAATCATTACCTATCACTGCACTGCGCTATGCTTATATGCATATTACTGCTGTAACTTATGAGTGAATAAATGCTGACTAATATATTATGCTTTAGAAATATCCATATCAGGAAAATAAAACACCAATTCTCAAGGGAGACTGATTACAAAGATTTTGATATTGAAAAACTTAATCCGTTTGTTAATCTTATTGTAACATTGAACTTAAAATAATCACGTGGATCTAAAGACACACGAGGGACAAAGATAAGACAGCATTTGAAATTTTTAGAGCTGCACGAGTTGCAATAGTTTTCCTTTGTTGATAAGATTTCATGAGGTTCGATGAGATAAATTCTCGCGCCAAAATGGCAAAGTATGACAACATTGCTCGAATTTGTAAATTATTCGAATTTTGTCATTCGGACACATTTTTAATCCTGTTCGGCAAGTAATTAAGCATTTTGTATAATAATACGAGTTACTAGTCGAAGAAAAACCAAACGGAATCTGCGCGGTTTGCCCAAAACGCAAAATTTGATGGACCAAAAAAGCTACGTTTACCGCCAATTTATTTTTACTTACTGAGCACAGTTATATACTATGTGCTATGTGTAAAGCTCACAAGTTGTATGAACATTACTAAATTGTACCTAAAAGCACACTTGTCAAATTAAAACAATTTTTTTCCCATAAGAATGCCTTAGTAGATTAACAAATTAGTCCCTATGATTGCTAAAGATTTGACTCTACCTTTGTGATAAGAACGTCAAGGCTGTGGAATACGTTCCCTGAGAGAGTATTTCCCGATAGTTACAATATTTGTGTCTTCAAATCGAGAGTGAATCGGTTTCTTCTAGGTAAACATGCTCCATCGTAGATCGCATCATCGTTTAACATCAGGCGAGATGGCGGTTAAGTGTAAATAAAGATAGTTACAATATTTGTGTCTTCAAATCGAGAGTGAATCGGTTTCTTCTAGGTAAACACGCTCCATCGTAGATCGCATCATCGTTTAACATCAGGCGAGATGGCGGTTAAGTGTAAACCTATAAAAGTTAAAAAAAAAGGTTAATAAGAATCAGATGAAAACTACGTTGTTAACTTCTTGAAAATATATTATTCACAACAAATAATATATATTTGATTTAATTAAATAAAATAAAAATATATTGTTAACACCTGTGTAATAGAGGCGCGAGTGCTAGCGGGTACGTCATGGTTTGTCATACTCTCTGCGAGTCAAAAAATGTCAAGTTCTGACGTGTAATGTATGTGAGTCATCTCACAAGGTGTATATATATCGTCGCATAGCTATAGACCACAATCAGTGAATTCAGTTTAAGTGAAGCCGCGGCGTTGCGCACACGCGATAATTGTGATTATAATACGCGTCTGAATTAATTTTACAGTCAGTGACAATGAAGTTTACGTTACTTATCATTCTAGTTTTGTGCACACTGGTTGCTTCAATCATTCCAAAAAGCGAAGTGAGTCACCAAAAATGATCTTAGGGTATTTTGATAATTTAATTAAAAAAGCAAAGTGATTTCCTTTTATGATTATTGTCTGTTCTAACTTGTGTTTCAAATATAATAGTCTAAGATCCCGCTATACAACGACCTTCACCGAGCTGTTTATTGGATGAAAAGTGTTTTATATGTAATTTAATATGTCAAGAAATATATTGCAAATAGGTTGCTTAAAAAATTTCAGTCCAGAATATGATTAATTAACAATTAACAATTTTTTTTTAAATATTTCACTTAAATTGATTGAATTTTTCAACAGTACAATTTTCAAAGTGTTTTTCTTTTGTTCCCAGATGTTTCGCATTTTCCAAAAGTCATACAAAATTCCTAATGGTCTGAATTCCACAATTGATGGAATGAAAAGCGGCAAAGAACAGCAGATATTCAGCACTCCACAGTAAACTTAGAAATTGAAAAATATTATATCTGGCCACACGCCGCGCCGCTTGTTACTTGTCCAACAAGAATATATCTGACATTACCACATCAACTCTGTCTTCCCAGATGTCACTATACTGCGGCTTTGTACTAACGGAGCCCTATATCATCACAGCAGCTGAAGAAAGACACAGGGATATATTGCATACTTGATATTTTGTAGTGGTAGGACGCTATTCGTTATTTTCACAAATCGGCATGTGGTAACCATCGTTTGACAAACTTACGGGTAGTGAAATGATTATAAATATTATTATACAAAAAAATATTTAGCAAATTGCTTATATCTCAAGTTATTATTTGACAAATTATTGTTTTAATACTTACTTTTGAAAACTAAGAAATGTTAAAAAACGCAACATAAGATTGTTTTATTTTACTGTGTGTGTTGTTTGGCAAGCAACTCAAATTACAAACTATGCAATAATCATTTATAAAATTACATAAACACTTGATTGAAAGTTTTGAATATCTATTGAATCTGACCGATTAGGTTACTTAGGACTCAGAAAGGTTTTTAATGTTAAATAAAAATAAAAATGGTTTGTAAAATAAAACATTTGTTGATGTGAGATATTTTTGAAATTAATAGTATGCGAATCGTTATTTGTAAAATGAAACATTTTCTCGCTCTCTACTCTACTCTAGGGGTAGTAGCGACAAGACTAAGTGGAGTTGGGGTGCTCCGAGTCGGATCTGGGTCCTAAGTAACCTTATTGGTCTCATTTGGTTACTTCGATATTAAAAAAATACAATCAAGTTTTTATGCAATTTGATAAATGTTTGCTTCCTAAATTTACTAGCTTGCCAAACAACATATTGTAAAATGAAAATTTGTCTAGGTTTTGTTTTTAAACATTTGTCAGTTAGCAAAAATCTAATATATAAAATTCTTCTGTCATGGGGTGCGTAATCGAACTCCTCCGAAACGACTCGACCGATTCTCATGAAATTTTGTGAACATATTGAGTAGGTCTGAGAATCAGCCAACATCTATTTTTCACACCCTTAAGTGAGAAGGGTTGTTCACCCCTAAAATTTTTTTTTTAATTAATGGTCAAATTTTTTTTTTTTTTTAATATAATGTGGCATTAAAAAATACATACAAGCCTAAATTTTTACCCTTTTATCACCAACCCCTATTTTTTAATCTAATATAATTATAAAAAAACTAATGCCACTTTCTGTTGTAAGTGAACTTCTAAACGGCTCGACCGATTTGATTGTTTTTTTTTGTATACGCTTTAGTTTTGAAGGGCCCTGGAAGGTTTAGATTCACAAATCAGCCCGGTTGATGGCACTGCACTTGATATTTTGGTTACTATCCGAGCGAAGCCGGGAAGAGCCGCTAGTATTAAAATAATAGTTTGTCAAATAATACGTTATAGAATGAATGTTTCTCAAATAATACGTTATAGAATGAATGTTTCTCAAATAATTACTTTGCGATAAAACCAATTTGCTAAATATTTTTTGTTTAATAACCATTTCACGACTCGTGAGTTTGTCTAACGTTGGTTATCACTTGTCGATTAGTGAAAAAAAGTTTTCCAATAGAACGGATACCGTCTACTCGTCTTGTCACTCTATACTATAAGAAAAAATTCACACAGCGGTGCTCTTCATGACTTACCTTACAATGATCCGCCTCTATATTGAATTGAATTGATTTTACGTCGCGTATTTTTATAAATTTTCCCGTAGTTAAATAACCAACGGCTGTCAATCTTCTTGCCACGTGGTGAAGTAGCCTCGTGGACAACCATTGCACGCGTCAGTACTCTGTTTCTATGGGTTCAGTCTGGCGCTTCAGTTGTGTTCCTTTAGTGTTATTTATAAATATTTATTAAGTTTGTTATCTCTCTGTAAATTATATTAAATTATTCTAGAATATATTTATGATGACCATTTTGGTTGAAATAATAATATTTCCTTCATGGAAAACCAAGAAGCGGAAGTTTATACTCTACATTTTTGTTTTGTTCCTATTATTAGTATCTAATATTTAATTTTAAAGTTTTTTGTGGTTTGTATTATTGTTGTTCATTCAGAATAATCAAGATATTTCAAATAGGTAAATTATTGATTTTCTAACTAAGTATCTGTACATACTAGGTTGTGTAAAAAAGAAAGTACGCCGCAATGTGTACAAAGCTTATGAAAATGTTTCGTCATGGCAGACCTAAAAATATGTTTTTATTTATTTTTTGTCACGATTTCGGGGTTAACAGTTAAAAGACTTCCTTATCATAATTAGATAACTCTGTAAAATTAGTTTAGTGTAAGAGTTTTACGTACTGTATTGTAAAGCTTTTCTTAGAGTGTATTTTTGGCTAGCTCTTGAGATTTATTTAAATCTTTTTATGTAAAAGATTAACTATTAGTTTGATAGGATATAAAATTAAATGTTCATGCTAGTCTATAATGTAACAACTGTCTTCTAAAGCCAAGACCTAAGGTGTTAATCATTACTTTTCTCTTTCTAACAATTGATAGCATTGATAACATTGTAGAACTTCATTTATTTATTATTAAAACATTTTAGTTAGAATTCATCATATTTATACTTACGTTCGTTTCTTTTATAAAGTGTATTTTTCCAATAGTTTCCATTTTATAAAAATATTGTAACTTGTAAATAAGACGTCAATCCCACCTTTACGTATTTCGTTTGCCAAAGAACGTATTTTTCTGTACATCATGAGTGTGCCATAGATTTAAAGTAAATTAGTAACATTTTTCACATTTGCATTAGATTTTCAATTGTTGCTCAATTAATTAGCAATTTGTGTGAAAATCAGAAGGTATAATTTATTTTTTTTAATTGTATAAATGAACAAATAAGCCGAAGGTTTGTAGCGTATAATCGTTTTAAGCACTGGTTCTATAACGATATTGTTTTTAAATTGATCTGTTTACTGTCAATAAAAATATTTTTGAATTTTGTGGTAGGAACGAATGTTATCTAACATAAAAAAATAAACATCTATGGTAAGGAGATCTTCTCATTGTCTTTGATCAGTCCGTTATATCAGTTTTCTAAGAGTTGTGATTGTTGTTATTTTAGTTTTTTGATGTTTACGTGGTTACTTTCTGTTCCTCGTTTTAATTTTGTTTGAGAAGCAAATTAAAGAATTAAATCTTGAAAATACCATTTTTGTATTTTTACTCTTGCCCTGTCAAAACATTTTGCTGATTTAATTTTAATTTTTAGATCATTGCAGCATTTATGACTGTGAAAAATTGACTTCAGTCAATGATGTGATTTTTATATGTTCAATAAAGAAACGGATATATTAAAAGTATAGGATATTTTACTTACTCAATGTTAAAACAGGGAGTCAAAAAGCTGAGACAATAAATAATTAAGCTCTTAAGTCTCGTATTTTTAATTGCTAATATAAATATTTCTTAACACTTTTTCCCCAGTTTTTTTATCATTGATAGTTTTACAGTCTACCACCATCCGGCCTGATGTTAAACGATAATAGGGTCTACAATAGAAACTGATTCATTCTCGACTTCAAGACTCCAAAATTGTATCAATATATGTAGGTATAGGAAAATGACATCAAGCTTCTTCGTTCCGTTCTTACAACCATGACGATGATAGTTTTGTAGATCAAGATCCTACTAACGTAATTAATACGGAAGTTTAGATGTTTTGCAGTTGAGATGGTTATATGTTTTTGCCCAATCATGTTGGAAAGCCTGGACGCATCGGACTAAAATGTTGAAAACGTATAGCTTACATAATCGTATAGATTATGTAAGTATAGTCTGGAATAACTACTTTTACCATAATACTACATCACGGGATAATAACGGGAACAGGAACTACGCAATCGAAACCACGGGGCATTGCAAGTGTGATATATTTATAACTAGTAACGCACCGTAATTTTACTCACGTAATTCCCGTTTTCCTGTTATATTCTCGCGATAAAAATAGCCCATGTACTATCCTGGACATAAACATAATCTAACTGTTTTTCAAGTTTCAATCTGATCCAATCAGTTCAGCGCCCACTGCAAGTCCTCCGGCAATTCACCTGTTATGACTATGTCGTCAATAATAGACTACAGGCCCGTGAACAAAATTTATGGGTCATATGAACCACCAGGAGACGTATGTACGATGATAGAAGGGTATAAAGTAATAAGATTCAGCAGTATGCCGTCACTTGTAAGCTGTTTGAAAACAAGTTGAAGAAGGGCGTTGCTAACTTAAAAACGGTGCATATTAACATCGTTTACATACACGTTCGAACACAGCATGATTCTAGTATCTCCCTATGTCATGCTTCATCCACCAACTCGCACTTTTTGTTTGTCAAGCGTGGTGGTCAAAAAAAATGTGCGCTGCTTATAGCTAGTTTGACCACTTTGTAACGATGCGGACTACGATAGAGCACGCTTAGCTAAAATAAATCAACTCACTTTGGACTTGGAGACACTAATATAATTTCTATCGGAAAAAACATAATAAGGCACTGTCTAGATTCTCTAGATGTTTGTCTAAATAAAATGGCGTTTCACCTCTTGTTAGGGTAAGATATGATATGTTTTTTTTAACCGGACTATAAAAAATAAGTTAATTAAATGATTTCTTTTTACACCAGATTAATTTTTGATAAAGGTACGTGCGAGTAGCTAAAAGTTGTATATAGCTATATTAGTATGAACGAAAAACAAATAAGTCAACGTAATTTTATCAGATCAAGTATATAGAGGAACACTTCATAATAACATACAATGAAAACGTTAATAGCGCAAAAATAATTAAACAATTTTATTTTCATTATTTATCTTTGAATTAAAAACATGTAAAATTGTAGACTAAATCGATTTCCCTAAAAGTAATTAGACAGCTGTTTCGTGTAAGCAATTTTTTGGAATACGACGGTTAATCTTTAAATAAGATAATATAAGAAAACTCTTTATTAAAAAAAGCTACATACAAAAAACTAAACTACAAAAGAAATGTAAGAACACCTTATGCTAGATTTTAATTGGCGGTCTTAACGCTTAAATTGATCTCCTCCAGGCAACCGTGTAAGGATAGGATATTATACACAGTAAATTTAACAACAACTTTAACTAATAGTGTATAACCTAAGCATAAAATAAACATTTTTTAACTTCTTACAATACAGAATACATTTAAGACATAATAAGTTACATAGAAAATAAAAATATACTAATAAAAAAAAAATTATGACATAAATATTAATTTTCAAACTGTGAGACAAGTCAGCAGACGTAATAGGTACCTACAGCACACATGAATAATACACCATCATCATCATCATCATCAGCCACAAGACGTCCACTGCTGAACATAGGCCTCCCCCCTAGATTTCCACAACGAACGGTCCTGCGCAACCTGCAACCAGCGGTTTCCAGCGACCTTCGTGAGGTCATCTGTCCATCTAGTGGGAGGCCGTCCAACACTGCGTCTCCCGGTTCGTGGTCGCCACTCAAGAACCTTTTTTCCCCATCGGTTGTCAGTTCTGCGAGCGATGTGGCCTGCCCATTGCCACTTCAGCTTGCTTACTCTTTGAGCTATGTCGGCCACTTTCGTTCTTTTGCGAATATCCTCATTACGGATTCTGTCGCGCAAAGAGACTCCGAGCATAGCTCTCCATAGCTCGCTGTGTGACTTTGAGCTTCGTTATGAGACCAACAGTGAAGGACCACGTCTCAGTTCCATAAGTCATCACTGGCAACACGCACTGGTTAAAGACTTTCGTCTTTAGGCATTGGGGTATTTTGGACTCAAAGATGTGCCGAAGTTTCCCGAACGCTGCCCATCCGAGTTGGATCCTTCGCTGGACCTCTTTGTCGAAGTTGGATCTACCTAATTGGATCTTTTGACCCAGGTAGACGTATTCGTCAACAACTTCGAGTGTGGTATTCCCAACAATTACCGGTACAGGTGAGACATGAACATTTGACATGACCTTCGTCTTGTCCATATTCATCCTCAAACCTACCTGTTGAGATACTCTACTGAGGTCCCTGAGCATAGCACCGAGGTCCTCCATCGACTCCGCCACAATGACTATGTCGTCGGCAAACCGAAGGTGAGTGACGCATTCGCCGTTGATATTGATGCCATATCCGTTCCAGTCCAGTATCTTGAAAACATCTTCCAGCGCGGCAGTGAACAGTTTCGGAGATATAACATCTCCCTGTCTCACGCCTTTCTGTAGCTGGATATGTTTTGTGCACTGGTCCTGTAATCGGACAGACATTGTGGCTTTGCTGTAAATACACTTCAACACTTCGATATAGCGATAGTCGATGCGGCATCGCTGGAGAGACTGAAGCACTGCCCAGGTCTCGATGGAATCGAAGGCTTTCTCATAGTCCACATACGCTATACATAGTGGCCGATTATACTCCTCGGTTTTCTGTATAATCTGCCGAAGCGCATGGATGTGGTCTAAGGTACTATAGCCTTTTCGGAAACCAGCTTGTTCGGGTGGCTGGAAGTCGTCAAACCTGCGTGCGAGACGATTCGTGATTACCCTCGAAAACAACTTATAAACGTGGCTCAGAAGTGAGATGGGTCTGTAGTTCTTCAACAAGGTGTTGTCACCTTTTTTGAAGAAGAGCACCACCACACTTCTGCTCCACGCTTCCGGCGTACTACCGTCAAGTATGACGGAATCGAACAGCTTCTGGAGGTCTTTAAGTACCGGTTTTCCACCCGCTCTCAGAAGCTCAGTCGTAATTCCGTCGTCGCCAGGTGCTTTGTTGTTTTTAAGTTGTTTGAGGGCCATCCTAATCTCATACAGGCTGACTTCTGGGATATCTTCGGTAAAGTGTCGGGTCAGCTTGGCTCTGGGGTCTTTTGCCATGCTAACGACAGGTTGTGCTTGCGTAGAGGTGTATAACTGTTCATAGAACCTCTCAATCTCCTCCAAAATCTCAGGCTTCGACGAGACAACGTTACCACTATCGGTCTTCAGTTTGGTCAGCTGACTTTGCTCAAGAGACAGATTTCTTGCGAACACTTTTGAGCCTTTGTTTTGCTTGATGGCTTCTTCAATACTCGAAGTATTGAAGCAGCGTATGTCGCGTCGCACACACGTAGAGATCTGTCTATTGAGCCGTCTGTATACCGTCATGTCGACCGAAGACTGTAATCGCAAATCTCGTCTGACCGCCATAAGATCTAGAGTTTGATCGGAGAGCTTTTGGGTTCTGTTTTGGCGTCGGCTCTTATAAAATTTTCTGCCAACAGCATGAACAGTTTCCACTAGCCTGTCGTTTATTTCGTCCGCCGTTACGCACTCATCTAAGGATTCGAAGCGATTTTGAAGTTCGAGTTGAAAGTTATCGGGATCTTCGATCTGAGCATAATTTGGTCGGAGCGTGGACTTCATTAGACGTGATCTTTCGAGCTTAATGTTTAGATTCAGCGTGCCTCTTACAATACGGTGATCGCTGCCGGTCTTAACCCTGCTGATCACAGAGACGTCGCTGAATATTTGCCGTTTAGTCGTCATAATGAAGTCGATCTCATTTTTTGTGTGGAACCGTCAGGGCTAATCCAGGTCCACTTTTTTGTGGCTGTTTCTTGAAAAGGAGTTCATCATAAAGAGGCTCTCCTTTCCAAGAAATCCGCTAGACGTTGCCCTCTTGGGTTCCGCTGCCCATATCCGAAATTCCCCACTCAACTCATCACCGCTACGTTTGCCCAGTTTCGCGTTGAAGTCTCCCATCACAACTGTGAAATGTGTTGGTGAGACATGTATGGCTTTGGAGATGTCCTCATACATGGCCTCAACCTCTTCGTCGGGATGTGTCGAGGTCGGTGCGTATACTTGTATGACCTTCAATGAATACCGGTCGCTAATTTTAAGTACAAGGTATACCACCCTGTTCGACACACTCTCGATCATTATCACGTTGTTGACGAGAGACTTGCGGACGATAAACCCGACACCCCTTGGGATTGTTGATCTCCTCCCGGTAGTAGAACAAGTTGCCTGATTCGAGGGTTATCCTGTCCTCGCCCTGTCTACGGACTTCGGATAACCCCATGATATCCCATCGCAACTTGTCCACTTCTTCTTCCAGCTCCACAATCTTTTCGTCAGCCCTCAGCGTCCGTGCGTTATATGTTGCCAGGTTGAGTCGTTGGGTTTGGTGGCGGGGCGTCTGCCGGAGATTCTTCGCACCCCATGCTCCGCCGGAACCAAGGCTGCCACCAGCGCCTGGAATAGCGGAGCCGCCGGGGACCAGGGGCCGTTTTCTGGTTGTGATTTTCATAGGGGGTGTTTGCCATAGCCACCACGCTTGGCAAGCGGGTTGGTGACCGCGGAGCCAGTCCTTTGCACCGATGACGCCGCTGCCCGTCATCGGCCTGGTCCATTTAGGACTGGCTTTTAAATGGATATACCGCCATTGGTTCGGTCGTCAGAGCCTCGTTAGTTGGCAGCAGGGTGTAACCACGCGCAGGAGAGGTTGACATTTGGGGAAGCTAGATGTTAAGCGCTTCCCCCTTACACCCCATAATAATAATACACATTTACGTTAAATTATAAAATATAATTCCGAGAGCTGGCACCAAATTTTGAATAGGTATTTGAGGCAAACTGAAAACTGTTACATAACTCTCCTGTAAGGCTTTCCTGTAAGGCCGTACCCCGAGCAAATGACCTTGAGTATTTCTTACCTCATCGCACACAGCAAGAAAGAGCAAGAGAGAAACAGTAGGATTTGTCGCTGTTTTCTGCACAAATTTTAGAATAAACTCGTTATAAAATTAGATTTTAGACTTTTGAAAAAATATTTCTACCAAAATGTTCGTAATAGAATGGCCTATCCGTTGGTGTAAGTACAAAATCAAAATAATGACGGTTTTCGAGTAGATGCATGATAATTACAATTATTTCTATTTTTAATGGTTTCGTTGAGATTTAATTATTTAAACAATAAATTTATTAACAAAAAAGCTACCATTTTAAAGCCAAGAAATTGTTAAAAATTTATGTATTTTTTTTCAGTTGATATTGCTTTCGGCTAATGAGTAGCTAGCTCAGAAAAGTGGACAGAAAACTCGTTTGGCTGGGGGACGCACCTTAATCTGCAACACGGAGCTGCAGACTTGGCAGCTGAGTAGCGGGGCAAAATAAATCCATAAATAGACATAGGACAAGTTTCCTTTCCTGAAATACCTAACCCAAATTTGGTACCAGCTCTCGGAATATAGGTAAGTACTAGTCAAATTTGTTTTCAAATCGAGAGTGAATCGATTTTTTCTAGGTAAGCACGCTCCATCGTAGATCGCATCATCGCTTAACATCAGGCAAGATGGTGGTCAAGTGTACCTATTACTGTTAAAAAAATCCCGAAATTTCGTTATTGGGTTTACAATTATCGTGTTAAATTTGGTGTAATGATATAATCTGACAAGAATAAATTAAGTAATTCTACAGGTAAATAGGTTGTTTTAGGTTTGGTGGAGATGGAAATCATGGATTCTCTCTGGCATTTCTATTTTTAGAATAGGTGATATATTTGTGGAATAGGTGAGCTCAAAGTACAAATGGTTGCATTTTCACCTTCTTCTATTCGAAATAAACATTTAGAAATCAACATTCACATGTTTAACACATTTGAAGAAAAATCACACGAATCCATTTTGTAGGAAGTAGATACATTTGCTTTGTATGCGTTTTTATATACATATTTGTCTGAGAGTATTTCATCCACAAAGTGAAAAAAGGGGGGTTCAAACACGCTAATTCAGGCCTAAAAGAAAAAAATAAATCCAATGAACTCTTTCTGCCGCTGACACGGCGAATTACAGCCAAAAAGGTGCCAAATTCCCGGAAAATAACATTTTCTGGTTGAGTATCTTTAAAATAAAAGATACTAATTGCGCAATTCCGTTCGTACTTTGCCGTTTTTATTTTTTTGTGTGCACGGGGCTCTTTATGATGTGACAACAAGACTGGGCTAACAAGCGAGTGCATCATTAGGCTTCAGATCTTAATGAGCAAGCTCGGCCCTACAAAAGTGCTGCCGTAGTAGAACGCCATCGCCAGCATTTTTCTAATTTTTATTCTATTCTGTCGCACGTAAAATACATATTTTAAAGATACTTTATTCTCTTTATTTTTATTTTGAAATACGAGCTAGTGTATGCAGTCGATCATTAGCACAAGCATCCAACTAAATATTCACACTTCTGGGATTCGGGGCCTTCTCTCGCATGAAGAGAGTCAAGTTTTGCAACGTGATTGAGCAATAAACATGCAAACATCCAACATTGGTACCTATTTATAATATTTGTAGGATAATGGTATTAGAAGGATTAATAATATTAAACAATTAATAATTGACAATTATCATCCGCACCGGCTTCGCCCGTGGTTTATAATATATAGCAGCACTCAGGGATGATGTAAATGTATTTGATGGTAGGTACGATAGTATAAACGTTTTTAAACTCAGTCCAATTAGTAGTTCCTGATATTAGCGTGTTCAAACAAAAAACCTCTTCAGCTTTATAATATTACTATATATAAACAATATTATTATGTGTTGGCAGCAAATTATCAAAGTAGTTGGTTTTATACATCGCAAAGTGGGTTCATAAAGCAGGATTTAGTTAACCACAGTTTATGTTCATTGAAAAACTTTCCCGTAGACTTTGCAGGGACACTAAGTAAGCGCAAACTCCAACTTTAAAACGAGCTCTGCACTGACATCATGCGTGCTTGATGAAGTTGAATGGCGTCTTTTAGTAAGTTATGGCTGTTGGTACTAGTTAGAGCAGCTTAGTTGCTATAAATCTATTATTGATTTATTTTCCGGACATCATAGGTTCGCGACGTACAACAAGAGATTATTTTGATAATTGTTTAAAATACAGTCACAAACTTACTACAAAATAATTTCTAGTCGGTAATTTTATTTCTAGATGGTCTGTTTCTAAGCTACTAGTTACTAACTTTATAAATGGTAACGGGAAATATTGAGATTGCATATTGATTTATTGATATGGAAATATTGAATTAAATATTTACCGAAATAATGTACCAGATGTAGAGTCATTTGAATACCAACAACGAATATAGATATTACGCACTAACTTCAATACACAGATCTCACGAGATTCCCTCGTATCCGGTGAATAGACTTAATATATAAGAAGTTAAAAATAAAAGTTTAGCCAGAGTTTGTCAGCATAAGCAGCCCACTAAATATTCCCACAGCTGGGACTCAGGGTTTTCTATGGCAAGGAGAGAATCAAGGCCACGCTGATGACGCTGACCAAGTGAGGGTTGATGGCTGACACATGACCTCAAATTATTCTGGGTACATATCGATTTCCTCGTGATATTTTGCTTCGCCGCATTACGCACATAGCTTCGAAAAGACAGTAGTGCGCGTGGGATTTGAATCTCCCTCAGGTTTATATATCGGCAGACACCGTTCTCCTGACTAACCAGCTGTAACTTCTAAATGTCTATCTGGCCGTCATATATTGGAAAATAAATCCCCTAATCCTTAGAATAAGTTGTGGGAACCAAGTACCCTAATTAAAGGTATAAAACGGTAAAGATTGCGTTCGATATCTATGTTTACGGTCTTTCTTCAGCCTAACTCGTTGGTATCAAAGATTTCTAAAGGCTTTGTAAATTAATTCGCACAGTTTGACAACTTCAAGGGTTTCTAAAATTTGTTAATTGGTTTAATTTATTCTAAGAGGAATGCGAACATTTATCGGATGAAGGTACGTAAGCGAAAAGCAATTACCTTCCGCTCCTTCGAAAAGTAATAACCTCTTCGAGAAACTTTTCTTTGCGGTTGTAAACAGTTTCAAAACTGAAACCTGAAATGATTGATAAGTTGGTTTCATCAAAAAGATATTTACATACAAGTCAGATATTTACATGATTAGAGTAATCACGACCCTAAACTTAAAGTTTACTGTGGAATATTGAGTTTTAGAAGAGAAAATTGATTACAGAAGGTATCAATAACATTGTAGCAACAGCGCTTGTAGACACCAAAATAAACACAAAAACTTTCCATCTTCGTTGCGTAGGCCATTCACTTCCTCAAAGTATTGACCAGATGTATGGCTTTCGGATAATGTATTTTAGTCACAAACGTGTCACAAACACTAAAACACAGTATTAAATTCGACATTACCTAGATTTTATAGTTGCAATCATTAGCTAGCAGTAACGTTTGCAATTTAGCTAAATGCATACTAAAGAACTATCACAATTGAGAGCTGCGCTTAATTTATTTGTGTGGATTACTATGAAAATCATAAAATCCACAAACCAGATCTCAAAAACAGCGTCATTTGGAGTCATCAAGAACTCAGTTGAATGGAACATCGCAACCAGACTTACTAATATACGTATACCTACAGGTACAGGTAACGAAATAAACGAATTGATTGATGTGAGGCGAGTGTGAAATTGAACTGGCAAGGGGCGAGTTTAAAACCATTGAGGTCTAAGTACCCATCGCTGATGGAACCTTCCAATTATAGGGATTCATTTGCGAAGTGAAGCTTATTGTGCCAAACTACGAGTACCTACGATGAATGAGGTTTAATGAGTGCTAGAATATATTTTTTCCCTAGGAGCTATTTTTGTTAAATTTATTATACCACGTTATAAATAATTATTATTAATTATCACTTTCCAGTGCAGTTCTTCATTTTATTATGTTAACGTTTTTTATTTAGACCAAAATCGAGTTATATTCAACTTTCAGGTAAGCAACCGAAACCCTATGTTCGTTTTTGCTGGTCATATTAGATTTAAAATATCTGAACCACATTGTTTTCGTAAGATGTTTTCAAATAAGACTTATCCAATATACAACTTTGTAACAAAATATATCCCAAGTCTCTGAGTAGCAACAGTTCCTGGCTGGTGCTTTTAGTATTTAATGGCTATGACTTTGCCAACGCTAGAAATTAAAATAACTAAACAAATAGAATTTAATTAAAAAAGAGAAAACATATTATTGAATTACCTCCTGATGTTTCGGCTGTGTTACAACGGCCGTATTTAGAAAAAATAAGCCATGCGTCTAATTTTTGTACGAAATATTAAAAGTTACATTTTAGTTAGATGATAGACCCACTCTTCTACCGCTTAACTAAATTGGCATTGGTTTTGGTATTGCTGTCTCTATCATTTAAAGCGAAAAAAAAGAGAGGAGTATCAAAGCTAAGACCATTGTCTTTATGCGGTGTAACTTCCGAATTGCCATTCGAAAAAGATTTAAAATTAGGTACTACAAGTAATTTGTTATTTATTTAACGCAAGTGAGCAAAGTCACAAGATACACTTGGTTACATAGTGTAATCCACGAAACAAGAAATTTAAACGTACTTTCGCCACGATTTGAATAGTCTACTTGACAAACGGGTAAAACTTCTCGTCTTATCGACGAAAGAGCTTGAGTTTGCTCAAGTATTTTTATAATTACCTTGCCTTTGTAGGAGTTCGTTGTTCGCTAACACAGTCTTGCAACTTAGGAAGCGTCTCGTAATAAATTTCAACTGTGGAAAGACTGTCGGGTAAATGACCTCATAAAACCATGAAGTGCTCACTAATCTCGACGTGTTATAAATGAGCACGTCTTTCTGTTGGTAGTCGATAAGCCAATCTATTATTTACAGATTTAGCGATGGTAATTTCCGGAGCAAAGGCTCTCAATGTGTATAAAAATGTGTAATTCTCCGTAGACAGTGTAACAGTCGGGGCTACGGTGGTGCTACGCCTTTGCATTTATGCATACGTCTACGGGAATGTAGAACGCAAAGACGTCGAAGCAAACATATTCGAAATCTATGGTTGAACGTTGTTGATGTATTTGACATAACTACGATTATCATAATGCATGAATGAATGCATGAATGTCTCCACAGGAAGGCCTGGGCCGTTGGGTGTTTAGGAGCGTCCGACGACCCACCTAAGGATAGGCCTTCGAGGAGGTGACGCACCGCTGATTTCCGGTGCGTCACTATATTCGGCAAATGCGGGGGTACTAACGCCCCCCGCGAGGTGGGCCCGCAAGGACAGTGGCAGGTGGGTCAGGGCCGTCGTAGGAGTGCGAAAAGTGACCCTGCGACCCTGACCCTTGGCCACGCAAGAGAAATCTGTAGGGTACCATGTCGTATCCCTAGTTTCGAACCTGACATATCCCACCAGGTGCCTGCATGGTGGGCATACGTAAATGTATTTCTCCCACATAAAAAAGGACTCTTTACAGACTCCGCAAATAATATATTGCTGGGTTCCGGTTTGAAGGGCAATGTTTCCAGGGATATTACAGAGTATAGAGATAAAAAACATTTTATATCTCTGGGTGCCGAGCGCAGTGTAGTACTAGGTAATGATTTGGACGCTTCATGTTCCAATAGCTGCGTGTCACTGTGGTGTTACATGTTGCTTACCATCAACTACATGTCTTGCTCGTTCCGTCACTCTATACTATAAAAGAAAAGCAGCCCACTAAATATTCTCACTACGATTTGAGATGTTCTCTTACGAAAATAGAGTAAAAGTCATAATCTATCACGCTAGTCTGTCCGGGTTGGTGGGTGACAAAATAATCTCGATCGATTCCAGAAAACATATCGGTTTTCTTACGATGTTTTCTCTCACTGTTTTAAAGTTTACAACATTCGTACATGACTGGGAAAAGACAATGGTGCGCATGAGATTCGATTCAAAGGCACCGGATCGGCAGTTGCCATTCTCTCGACTAGAGCAACCGTTTTTTTGTCAAATAACATAGAAAAATATGAAGCTTGATTTATTACAAAATGCAAATGGAACCATTTCTCGCAAGAAATGATTCAAGTCCATATGATGTTTGCCCAATTCTAGTTCCTGGATGACGCATGAACTGTGACTTTTTGACTTTTTGTCAATTAATACAGAAAAATATTAAGCTTGATATATCTATCGCAGTAATATTATCCCAACAACACTCAAGATTGTTACTTCAGTTGAAAGGTTAACCGTCTCTTCATTTATGTTGTTAACCCTAAAGACTACACTCAAACAATAAACAGCAGCCGCGTCTTTTCCATTCCAGAGCGCTGGTCACAACGACAGTAGCTTAACTACCGCATTCACTTTCTTTTCTAAAACTGACACTTTATCGTTACACGACGTGATAAAAATTCTTGAAAATATAGATTTTGATAAAAGTATTGCGAAAGAAGTCTATTCTTAAATTATTATATTTTTTTAGTATAACCTTCTTAGAACTTGTAGCAAGTTTTTTTGCTAATTTGATTCAGATTCAGATCATTTATTCACCATTACAACATGTTAGTTATACAAGGTACGTCATGGATACAGGAATAATCAATACTAGAAACAGATATACTTAGTACACAAGTTATTTGAGAATTAATAATTGAAATTTATTTATTATTTCCAATTAGGGTAATTATTTTAAACAACAGTAATGGTCATCATCAAAATACCGACCAAAGTACGTCTACTGCAAGACAAAGGCCTCCCTTAACACAAAGACATGCTTATAATGTGAAATATTCATATATACGGACAGTTCTCATTTTTCCAAGTTGAACTAATCAGATCAATCCATTATTCATATTTACACATAACTTTGCAAAATAATGGTTAAATAGTAGATAATAGGCACATTACCTGAATTTCTGCAATTTCTCTTCCGATACGTTTCGAATGTTTTCCTTTGGTCTACATTTGAGACATCAAGAATAATTATTTTAACAAACAGAACTTCACTAAACAGAAACTAGAACTTCGAAAAATAACACTTATACAATAAGCTGTAAAATACGAATATGTTGGCCTGGGGGTCCCCAATGAAAACGGTTTCCTGAAATTGTGAGTCCATTTTAATGTGATGACAACATTTCATCTAATACGGTATAGTTTATGGAATTCAAGACAAATTAAACTAAGTAAGATGACTTAACGGTATGTTGGTCATGTAGGTACATTGTAATGTTATTAATAATGTATCTAAAATGAAAAATTATTGAATTTATTGCGTGTCTTGCTGAATATAACAGCAATTTATGTATCATTAAAGGAAGTGAACTTTTGACTCGTACAGACAAACTCCGAAATACAGTTTATGACTATTCGGAGACGGTGGAACCACAATAAATAAATTAATATATATTGGTTGACAATTCATACACAACACCACCTGATCCCAAACTATGTAAAGCTTGTACTATGGCGTCTAGCTGAGATAATACTTATATAGTTGTAAATACATACTTACCATAATATAATGATTGTATAGTACGGGGCTTAGTCACGATATAAATCATTGTTTAATTACCTCGACGTAACATTACATGTTCAAATCGCTAAAGTTTAAAAGCAATATTATAATAATATGTTTCCATGTTATAAATTAAGCAATGATAAAAAAGGTCGAGTCTGAGCTGTAATTTATGTATATACTATTTGATAATAAAATATCTCAGTAAACTATGTACCGAATGTGGAAAACTCTGTCGTATCGTTGTTTTATGATTACTGATTATAATGTTGGTCAGTGTGCTACTGATGTACAAAATCTAATTCTTCTAGCCTTTTTTCAAATAAACCTCTTCGGAGCTCAGAAAGACAACGCTGTTTCATGATTGACATTTTTCACACTCGAACAAAGTCTGTGAAATGATCTGCCTGAACCGAACCGTCTTCGATTTAAGATAAGGTATTCGCGATCTACTCTATAGTCCACATCGTTCCGTAAGTTTCAAATTGTAAGACTATCATTTTAATGTGGACTTTAATTCCCCCGATTTCAAAGTAGAAACTAACTTGTTGATCATTTTCCTCAGTTGGTCCATATCTTCATGCCCATATAAGAACAAAAACAATTGATGAGCTAATTTTGGAATATTAGGTAAAGTACGGCTGGTTTCAGGTATCAATAATGACTAACAAATGGCAGAAGTGAACCTTGATAACCCGCCGCACGCGTGCTAATCTACCAAAACAACATAATTAGTAAACAATATGTCCACTATAACTCATTTTTATGAATCATATTTATATCGATAATTACTATTTAGAACGGCAAATTGTTAAGCAGATTTTCGATTTGGATTTTGTTTGATTTTAATTGAAAACATTTTGTAGAGGGAAATCTATGAAATGTGTACAATTTTAAAGCTACTTAGGAAAAGTATAATATATGTTTTAAATATTTGAGACAAAGATATCTTGGGCAATGTATACATTCCTAAGAATTGTATACAATTCCAATATTGCGTTAGGATATGTATAAAAAGAATGCTTTCTATAATAACACACACAGTAATGAAACCGTATTTCACATGACAACTTGTTCAGCTGTTACAACGTTATTAAACAACAAATATATCAAACATACAATCTTTTGCATTTATAATATTAGTAAAATGTTCCAAGGACTCAATCAAAAAGGTTTGTTTTGCTAACGCGTTGCTTATTTGGCTGTTCTCAGATGGGCATAATCTGGGAGCTACGAATCGATAGTAAATTAATTTCTTCTAGATATAGAGCACTTGAGATACCGGTCAAGAGCTTGCCTATTATTTATTACTAGCTTTAACCCGCGGCTTCGCTCGCGTTCAGTAAGTTTTTTATTGTAGATTCCTACTTGGATAGCATGAGCGTCAAATAATAACATAACTAATGCTCGTCTATAATAGGCCTAAGGGTAGTTTATGCGTTATTATGTATTTGAATTCCCTATATTACCATCTCAGGGGTTCAATTTTGGAAAACTAATACTCTCATTATTTTTAATGTTCGTGCAAATAAATGTTTTAACTGCTATAGAAATAGAAAATAGAAGCATAAAATAGAAAAAGAAAATAGAAATAGAAGAAGAAAATAGAAATAGAAGCCAGAAATTAATACATGATGAATCAGATGACATACATGATACAACCGATTAAAAGTTAAAAACGAAAAAAGAAGAAGAAGACTATCAGCTGACTATTATTATCATTGTATAAATTCAGACCAATGGAAACTGCGTTGCCAGACATATTGCATGCCTCTAGAAGAAGAGGCCAGTTTGTATGGGTCAATTATTTAAATGTTTTGTATCATCTTATCTTACCTGCAAACAGCAATAAAGATTTTTTGTATTTGTATTTGTATTTGTATTTGTATAGGTTTACTCTTGACCGCAATGTCGCCTAAAGTTAAGTGATGATGTGGTCTACGGTAGAGCTTGCTATCTTAGAAGAAACCGATTCTGTCTCAATTTGGATACACCAGCGTTGTAATCATCATGAAAAATCAATTCAGGCAACGTCTTAGAGTATCTCTCCACTTAGTCTGTGAACGCCTTTCACAGCCTAGGCGTTATTGTAACAAAAGTAGTCCGTCAAAGCTCTTCGTTATAGTCTTTAGAACATGTCCAAGGGGTTAAAAGTTCGTACAACATTTTATCCACTATTAAGTACCTAGTATGAATTTGAAAAATATCCTTCTTTCTTGTTTGCTTCATAAAATATATATATACTTACATTTTCACATATGTAAATACATGTGTGAAAATGTAAGTATCTCCTGTGCGTAATATTATTTATAATAAATCAAATTTTCATACCCTCTTTTCAAACACTTTCTTTGGGATTAAATTTAGGAAAACTCTGTTTTACATAGCTCATTATTTTTTCCGTACTCATATCCTACAAAGTTTAAAGCAAATATTATGTCGCAAGAAATAAAAATGTTCACAAAAACTTTCTTCCCTTATTTTACTACATTAGACGCTGTATTTTGAAAAAAAAAACACTGAAACACATAACTCATTACACGTATTAGTCGTACTCAATTTATACGAAATTTCATTCAAATATGTCCAAGGAATAAAAAGTTTCATAATACACACTTTCATACATATTTTCTTTAGGCGTTGAATTTAGAGAAATCCGTCTTTATTAAATATCACGTCATAAAAAGAATACGTGTGTGAAAATTTAAGAATGTCATATTACCCTCTTAGGGGTTACATTTTGGAAGTAAATGTACTCATAAATTATTTAGGCCGTACTCAATTTCTTCAAAATTTGATGCAAATATGTACAAGAAATAAAAGTTTCATATAAGCTATGATAGTTTACCTTATGTCACCCCTTTGAGGGTTGAATTTTGATAAATGTTGTAATATGTACCTCGTGATGCTAGCTGAAATCAATTCATACGAATTTTGAAAATCCTTCCCTTGGTCGATGCCTACGTCATAAAAAGAATACGTCTGTGAAATTTTAAATATGTCTTAAGGGTACGTCCTGTGTGTTTATCATAAAACTTTCATCCCCTGTTTTAAAACCTAGAGGATGAATTGATGAATTGATTTGAAAAAAATGTGACACATAACTCTTTATTTTGGCCACACTAAATATGTCCAAGTGTCCAAGGAATAAAAAAGTTTCGCTAAAAACTTTCATCCCTTATTTCACCCCTTGGAGGGTTGAATTTCGATAAACGCTGTAATACGTACCTCATGATTTTAGCCAAACTCAATTTAGATGAAATTTCATGCAAATATGCCCAGGGAATAAAACGTTTCTATACAAACTTTCATCCCTTATTTCACCCCTTTGAGGGTTGAATTTCGATAAACACTGTAATACGTACCCCATGATTTTAGCCGAACTCAATGTATATGAAAGTTCATGCAAATATGCCAAAGGAATAAAAAGTTTCATACAATCTTTCATCCTCTATTTCACCCCCTTGGGGATAGAATTTATCAAAATCCTTTCTTAGCGGATGCCTACGTCATAACATCTACTTGTGTGCCAAATTTCAGCCTGATCCCTCCAGTGGTTTGGGCTGTGTGTTGATAGATCACTATGTCAGTCAGTCAGTCAGTCAGTCAGTCACCTTTGAGTTTTATATATATAGATTTTAAAAAACAATTGAAAATGGTTGTAATTTACGCCGTCTGTCTTGTAAAAAACAGCGTCAAATATTTTAAGAATTTGTAAGTATGGATGGATCGATGGATGGATGGAGGGGTGTTTCTTACTCTCTCACGTAAAAACTACTGAACGGACTACGGAACGGAACGGAACTGAACTTTGGAACATAGATAGATTGTAGTCTAGAAGAATACATACGGTACTTTTAATTCCGAAAACATAAAACGGGAACGATGGGTACGGGAGCTACGCGGGTAAAACCGTGGGCGCTGCTTGTCCTTTATAAAATTATGAGATGCCTTGTAGTAGTTTTGAAATCTTCACTATCAAAGTACTGTGTGGAACTGTGCGTTAATGAACAGATTCATGTCATTTATCTTACCACCAGGTCGTCGCTTTGATTATCTGCTTGTCCTTTTATAAATTTGCCTCAAATTGATCTACTGTCCTCACGACTCCTAAGTACATAGCGTTCAATTAACCCCGCCCGATTGTGTTCACACGCGTTTTCTTCTCTCCACTCTAATTACAGAACACAAATAATCACAAAATCTCTTCGCGCTTCCCGTTGGTAAAGGAGAAACAATATATGCAATTATATATTCTGAGAACGCCAGGGCAATTAACATGAAAATTCTCGTTAGCATTTTGCTAAGGGAAACTTTTGATGTTAAGGAAGTGGGGAAAAAATTCAAGTGCGGCTCTGAGCCTCATTAACAGACCTTTAGTACTGGTGAGATGTTTCCGGCAGCGCTCACCAAGAAGATAATTGCAACTATAATAGTATTTACTCATCTATTTTTTAGACCTTGATGCAAAAACGACGGGGTTTTATAAGTTTTTCATGAGAGTATCTGTGTGTGTCTCTCTGTCAGTTTGCAATACCATCGGTCCCGAACAGATAAACCGTTTTAAGCATTTGAAATATGAATGAATTAAACAGGAGTGTTCTTAGCTATGCTTAAAATCTAGGGACTAGTATTTCGTGTTAAGTATAATTCATCATCATCATCAACTACAAGACGTACACTGCTGAACATAGGCCTCCTCCCTAGATTTCCACAACGAACGGTCCTGCGCAACCTGAAACCAGCGGTTTTCAGCGATCTTTGTGAGGTCATCAATGTCCATCTAGTGGGAGGCCGTCCAACACTGCGTCTTCTGGTTCGTGATCGCCACTCCAGAACCTTTCTTCCCCATTACCACCCAGTATAATTTCTATTACTTTGCTTTGATATTCAATTTTCTTAACGATTTTCCTACATCTTATTTGTTTTACTACGTTTTGTTTCGTGACTTGTACTCACTTTATTTTCCATCCTAAGGTTGCATGAAAGAGATTGCTTTTAGCGAGAAGGCCGCCAAATTGCCAGACTAGTTTTAAGTTTCATTGTTAATTTTTTATTGTATATCCTTATTTTTTTGGTTTATCAATAAAGTGTATCTATCTATCTATGTTTCATCAAAATCGGTTTAGGCATTTCAAAGTTATCAGATTTTTTGTTTATATACAATTTAATATTGGTGGACAATTTACACACAACACCATCTGACCCCAAACTAAGCAAAGCTTGTAATATGGCGGCCAGATAGCTGATATAATGCTTAAATATAGTTGTAAATACATACATATTATACATAGAAACATCCAGACACATTGCAAATATTTGAATTCATCACACAAATATTTGCACTGGGTGGGAATCTAACCCACGAACCTCGGTTTCGCAGGCAGAGTACTACCCACTAAGCCACAAGGCCAGCCAAGTTTGCTGCAGTAGAAATCTTGTCGCGTTATGGGTATTTGAATTACTTTCAACCATGTGTCGCATACGATTTTAAAGTAACTGCGTTGCTCTTTTTTATATTTAGTGTATTTATAGTTAGTGTACATTTTAGTGTAGTTAAGTATTCATTAATTAAACGAATTGCACGACAAAGTCTTGTCAATCCTTTGTTTTCCAATATTGTGAAGGAAACAAAATCTAAAGTATCTATTTTTATTTTGCAAGATGAAAAGGGATCAATGGCATGTGCTGACGCGATGTGAAGAGTCTTTCAGCCTGTTCACTGAAGCTTTGAAGGCTTTTGCGGCTACACCAAGAATGTTATTAAGTTACGTACATTTACAACCTTCGGTACGCTCAGGAATTTTTGGACCCAAATACGTGTAAAATAAACTAAGAATTTCGTGTGTGTACTCCTCACAATAATGCAAGTTTTTATCTCTATTTTTAGTTGTTTGACTCTATTTGTTTTTTCATTATGATAAGTGACAAAACTTTTATTGTGACAAAAACTCAAGCGAATATTAAAATCATTGTGAGACCCGTTAAACCCCATTCTGAATACTAGGTTCAAAATGAAGACCAATCTAGTTACCGTCTTTTCTGACTACGGTTGTGACCAGGATTTAAAATGATAGTCTTACAACTTGAAACTTACGGAACGATGTGGCCTATAGTAGATCACGAATACCTTATCTTAAATCGAAGACGGTAACAGAAAATTTGGCATGTTAGCCTCAGTGTTTGATATGTTCATAAACATGTCAAATTTGTTAACGAATGACCCTATTTATTAACTCTAATTATTTTATTGTTAACCTAAATTATTTATTTTATTTATAGAAATTCAAAACATGCTATAAATATTGTTTTTAAGCTTTCGATTTCAACACATTATGTTTATAATGTACAGGACTTAATCACGACGATCAAGAGAGTCTTCTCGTGACCACGGCGGTTGTAACGCTGCCGAAACGTCTAGGTATTTAAACAATGAATTAAATCGTGATTAAGTCCTGTACATTATAAACATTATGCTATAAATACATTACATGACATTTCACAATCATTGATTGAAGCTACATCACTGTGTAGCAAAAGTTATAAATAAATGAACATACATAAAAGATCTTGTGACGTTTGAGCTAAAAATAGTTAAAGTGTTAGTTACCTACATTGTTTATTTAACCTACTTTGTCTTAAACCCCGTCATCAGATAAAAAAAATCGCGTGCGTAACTTACACCATATTTAGTTTATTGAGTGTCAGTTGACGCTAGTGTTTCGTAGGTATTAATTGAAATACGAATAATAATTTCCATGGGATATATTTTACAACTGATAAGTAAATGTGACTAATTAGTATATAGTACTTTATCCATGTATAATGATATAATAGTGTATAGCGTATGGATCAATCATGACGATATTGTGATTTTAGAAAAAAATACCCTAATGGTAAGCTGAACGCCTGTTATGCCCATAACAGCATATTGTAGTGTAGCAAACAATTATAATTGGACATATTAGAGAAATTTTAGTAAGTTTTCACTATCTTTTTTTGATTACTGTCAAGGTGATATGATCAGTGAAATTTTAATCGATTTTCTAAGTATTAAAATTAATTAGCTAATTTGGACTGTATCGTGATTTTGTAAGTCCACAATATCATATTCCAGGGGGTTCCTTGGGAATCTCCTTATATACTGGGAAATAGTCATTGACTTCTCTGTTTGGCTTGCTTACTGATCGCTAATCCCAGCTGTGGTGGGAAGGAACGTCGGCGCGCGCTCCTCACTATTTAAATAGCGAGTGGAGATGCGCATCATGAAAATGGTAGATAGATAGAGGCCCATAGAGAAAGTAAATGACATTTTCGGCATGACTGAGACGGGTCGCTATGCTTGGCAATGGGCGTAAGGGCAGTGGAGTGAACACCACAGCGGGAAAGAAGTGCCAGTATGACTGTGCGCTGTGGCACCTTATTGCTGGTCACAGCCATCCTTGAAATCAGGTGCGCCGGTAACGAAGCGTTTCCTTGAGGCGGGCTTGGAGATGGGCAGGCCATGGCGGGTTTGCGGAAGAATTCGAAAGAGTTTTATGTATTCTCGTCGTTTGCAGCAAAGGTGAAACCTTACTGAGGTTTTAGACGGTATAATCACCCTCGTGGAATTGAGACATACCACGATGTAGGTTTACCTCCGTGTAAACGCGTTTACCTCCACGTAAAGATGTTTCAAACTTCACTCAAGATTTACGCGAGACAGGACAGTAAAAGTTTTGGGCAAATTTCAATCAACACATACATATCAGATTTATAATGTTAAGCCAATTTCAAAGATTGGATTGCCTTTGAGACAACTTTTTGAATGAAAGTTCATGATTATTAAGGCTTCTGCCTTATCTGTCTATGAATTAATAATCTTTAATTTTGATTAGGGCTTTTAGGAGAGTTATAGTCCAGATTTTAAGTCCCACTATCAGAATGCCACCATTATCTCAGTTGTTTCAAACGACGAGCTAAAGTTTATGAACAATAGAGTGATGGTCAACCACGTGAACTATACCGAGCAAACTAGGCCGCATCCAGACGGTGCAGAACTAGTTCAGTAGATCTTACCGGTTTTATTTGTTTGGATATTGGTGGTAAGTTGGCACTTATTTTGCTATGTGCACTGACGGTAGCCTTTGTTAAAGTATTGTTAAAACAATGAGCCGAAAATATTTACTTAGAAAAAATAGTTAAGCTTAGGTAAAAATTACGTATCCAGATATGAATCCAGATGATCGGTGATAAGGTGAGGATGGTGGGACACACTGTACAAATCATTGCATTGTCATCGGTCCTTGATAAGTGTGCAATGTTTAAAACCAATTCGTTACTTAGAAAGTGGTGAAAATCACGTTCCAAGATTCCGTTGCATAGATACATATAAAATAAACATTGCTTGCCAAACTAAACAGTGTTTATAGCGAAGAGTTTACATATACTACATATAGAGTTAGAACAAACGCTTTACACCGGAAACACGGGTCTGATTGCTCTTGTCTTGTCGCTCTTGTGGAAGTGTCATACTTTTGTCGCGGTACATCACAATCTCGCCATAGCTAACATACACGTCATCTGCTTACGATTGGTACAAAGAAACCGTGCAGAAAACCCTGATCCATTTACTTATTCTCTATCCAAGGTTTTTGGTACACATACCTGAAATACCTAATTCATGTTTTGTGATTACATATCACACTAATGTTTCTTTTGAATATGAATCATGCTGCCGTGTTACGAGTACAAAGCCAGATTTGTTAACCGACCTGCTTGTTAAACACAACTGGTCTTTGCTAATAAATAAATAACTTAAAGAATCAGAAAACAAAAATTCTATTTATGGAAGATTACACATAAGCTTAGTAACATTGCTATTTTCAAATAGATTCAAGTTAATCAACGAATCAATTGGTGAAATCAGTAATAACATAAATTTTATAAATAGGTTAACAATTTATTAAACATATTAATTAACTGGCACGTTGAATGACACATAGATAAGACCTCATGACATTGAATTTAAACACATAGTACTGAAGTAAGTACCTACAGCGAATGTGTCCAATGACTAATACAATAATTAATGGATTTTTATATCAATATGCGATTATTCATCTAAACATATTAATCAGCAGGGCAGAATACATTGTTCATTTTCCTGACTTGCTTATCACAGAAAAGACTTTCTTAGCAAATCAGGAAAATGAAAGAAAAATGTTGAATAGAGCGTAAAGGGCAATATCTTATATAGACCTGCTGGTCAACGTAGATTTAGGTGTTGAGAGGCAGTGAAAGTTCACTACAGAGGAGAACCGAGCCTAGTAACAAGATGCATTTTATGGGTTTAGTATCAAAAAGAATATTTTGATTGAAAGAGCTAATATTTTGACGTGAGATTTTATGATTGAAAATAAAGGTACGAGTACTTTTTCAATATTAAGTAAATTTAAAGTAAAAAATTAATAAAATGATGTATTCAGGTGTATATTATAGCATAGTATGAATAAGTATATTTGAGAAAGAAAAAAACAAAAACTTAGTTATTTGAATTTTTCGCATAAATTTTGAGGTTTGGAAAAAGTGTTAGTTATTAAGTTAGTGCTTAAGTTGTAGATCTTTTTATAGCCTACAACTTTGTGATACAACTTACTTCCATAGGATTTGTAGTTTTGCCGGAAATTGAGATAAACCGTTTTAACCCTTAAAACAGACCCCAACCCCTTCCACTTCCCGACCTCAGATCGCCCATCGCCCGTAAATTATTTTTCTTTTCACTTTTTGTCATATTCTTTTCCTTTTACAATGGGTTTCATCCTACTGTTATTTTTTTTTGTTTTCAAAACCTGTCGAGACTTCTCTATGACAAAGAAAAACAATTTAGAACACATGTTGTTTTTCTTTGAAATACCTAGTGTTGGTTTTGGATTTCAGTAATGTTTGCTTGTGGTTATAATACTTCTGGTGTGTAAATTAAATACAGAGCTAGTAGTATCCAAGTAACTTACAGAAATTCAGACAGTCAGCTTTCAGATTTTAGGCCGTAGGTAAACAGCGCCTTTCATAACTGTCTAGGCTTTAAGAAATGGCAAGACGGGCGGTCTCTGGAAATAATACCTTTAATCCCTTCTCTTCACTAGGAACACCTGCTCAGCATTTAGTTATTCTCAGGTACGAGTATAGTTGTTATCTTATAGGTAATTTAAGTTTGCTTAAGGTCTGAAGAGTTTATTTTTTTATTGTGAACCTAATTATATTTTTCTTACTCTTTTAAAAGTACATAATAAGGGTGACTATAAATACCTAGAATCTATACCTATTAACATTTATATTTCTCAATTTGCAATGAGTAAAAATTGAGTTTCAGTCAAACAAAAAAGAAATAAAATATGTGGTTGCAGTTATACATATATATTGTGGGTTGGGTCTTGAATCGAGCCGCCTGAATTTGAGAACGCTGCAACTGTAGAATAGTCAAAGGGATTTGTCTTGACCCTCCCAATTTGATTTTAGCTGCCGGAGTTACGCGAAATTATATCATAAATTAATATTTAACGTTTCTGTAAATTCCCAAGAAAAACATGCGAATGCGTGAAATGGAACGTAATGTCAAGAAATATTGCATAAGTTTGAATATCTCCGATGTCTAAATTCGTGAAATAAAACG
Organism: Ectropis grisescens; assembly: GCA_017562165.1. Classification (NCBI taxonomy): domain Eukaryota; kingdom Metazoa; phylum Arthropoda; class Insecta; order Lepidoptera; family Geometridae; genus Ectropis; species Ectropis grisescens. The sequence goes on along the minus strand of CM029787.1, from coordinate 15,106,223 downwards.
TTTTCGTGATGTTAAAGTAGAGTATTTGTGAAGGCGAGATATCTATAAGCAAAATAAGATCCTTTTTCAGAAATGATTAATATGATAAATTATGTGTATAAATTAAAATATATAGTTTTGTAAACGAATTACAGTCCTTACATCATTTTCCTCCCTTCAATACTTCATAAATTACCCACCCAGAGACCAACTCAGACCGGTTAGGTCGAAATTAGTCACAAAGCTGACACAGAGCACCTTGACTCCACCTAGTTTGTGGCCCCTACCCCTAGAGTGTTTATAAATAATGCCTGTAGCGAAACGAAGGCTGAGTGTGGCGGAGCAACGTTCAGGGGCGACCGCTAGAGCTTCTGGCGGGAGCCCACCCAGAGTCCAACGCAGACCGGTGACGTCGACATTAGTGACAGATACAACTAGCCCCACTCCGTAACCCTTCTTCCTCCTTAACTTTAGTTGTAAAAGAGTTTTAGTAGAGTAGCGAAAATGATCTCTGATATTTAATTAAAAAAAACTATACGCTTCCGGCAAGGAAAAATGGCATGGAGGGTTTCCTCTCTCCTTCCTTCCCCCCTCCATCCACTCTCCCCCTAAATTCAGGCGGCTCGATTTAAGACCTTACCCTTTATTGTACCCGAATCACATTGAGCAAAATCTTTGCGGTTTCTCGTGTATGTATTGGGCTAATATTTTAAAGTGTATATTTATTTAAATTGAAGCATGTGATCGCTAATATGATAAAAAAAATCGTTTGTTCTGGTATGAGTACGGAAGCGTAATTTGTAATATAGCATCTTATTCAAATCGGCATCCTATTACATACATTATTAAATCGTGCTATTATGGTCATTAATAAATAAAAAAAACTCCAAATGAGAAACGTCTATATTAAAACACAAGTATTATGTTGGATTTCGAGTCGTAAATTTATATTTTAAACCAAATTTGTAATAGCGCTGTTTAGCGCCTAAACTAAATTCATGATTATTTATTTAATACTGTAAATATAACTAGATTAGTTTATTAATTAATAAATTGACAAAGTTTAAATAAAGATATACCTAAGTTACTAAACCATACAATTAAAAATAACATCATAAATTCATTAGTCACATAATCCACCCCCTAACGGTGCCCGGCACAAAAGAGCCGCATTACCCCGCTGAATAGCTATGGACAATCTTTGTGCCAAGTACAAGCCTGAGCGGGAGACGCCGCCATTTTCTCTTATGCGTTGTCCTAACTCTCTAATGAGCTCCCGCGCCTCAGTGCCCCAACTACCCAGCGTCTCCAATGCAATGGGGATAACATTATAGAGGGGTTCCAAGGACGCGTACTTTTGTCGCTTTTTATTAGCGGCATCTTCAGCTGCAGCTGCTGGCGAGCGGATTGAGCGGGCAATTCATGATTATTACCTATTTAAGTAAATTAAAAAAGCCTATTATTAACTGGAACTAGTCGTGGTCGTTACGCGACGTCAATAATTACAATAGCAGCATTTTTCTACTACAGCCAAAAACCGCTATCGGAGCGCGCAATATCTAGCTATTCTTACTAAACCAGCTACAGACGAGTAACTCGATCTCGCGTTGTAGCAACGTGATGCCGCATACAAACAGTTATCGTTCAAAACCCATATGGAGAATAAATAAAAATCGACTATTTATTAAAATAAATAGTTTCAGAAACTGCTATTACCAGCAATAGTAATCAATAGTTTCGTGATTGCCAGAATGCGTAACGACCCATGGCTACCTGGGACAGTACAGTGCTTGTATCAATCATTTATTCTGCAGTGTGTGTGAAAAATGAATGGATAATGGATATTCGTAATGGAATTTATTTTATTAATTATATATACGTCTATAATTTGTAAATCATGTCCTTTTGTCGAAAAATAAAGTTCTAAAGACAACTATAAGACTGGCCTCGTGGCTTAGTGGGTAGTAACTCAGCCTGCGAACCCGAGGGTCGTGGGTTCGATTCCCACCCAGTGCAAATATTTGTGTGATGAATTTAAATGTTTGCACTGTCTGGGTGTTTCTATTTAAAATAAGTATGATATATATGTATTATATCAACTATCTGGCCGCCATAGTACAAGCTTTGGTTTTTGTTTTGTTGGTAGTTTTGGGTCAGATGGTGTTGTGTGTGAATTGTACACTAATATTATTTATTTTTTTAAGCTTTGTTTTGAACTGAAATATGGATTTAAAATGAAAAAGACTAATAAAAGCAAATAGTTCAGTCAAACTTCTAACAGATCTTTCAGCTCTATTGGTAAGGCTACTTAATTGTCCTACATTTAAGTGACAAATGAAATACTAATATTATGTTTGTACCTTTGCATTAATCTAATTCTGATTACCTTTACATTCCACTACAAATTAAATTTCAAAATCATATTCATTCTTCTAAAACAGAAGCTACGACGGCGATGCTTCAAGTCGATAATAGCGCGGTTCGAAGAGAGCCGAGGCGAGATTCCTCCGTATATTCATTGAATGCAATAAAATTTTCTGCACAATTGAAACCATTAAAGATCGTTGCTGGCGCTCTCCTGAATGTTAATCACGAGCTCGTGTGAATAGAACAATCACATTGAGGTTACAGCTCTATTTTTACTCTTTCCTTATTGGCGACGTTCTAGTGACACTTAAAAACTTTGGAACAACCTTAGGTTTATAAATTTACTTATTTAATGCTTATTGCTTACTAATTTTTGGATTTCTTTGATGAATGGTCAAAAGAACTGATACATTGTATAAATATCTAAGTAAAAATCTACTACGCTTTCCAATGTACGATTTCTTTTTCTACGATTCTTTTATGTAGAACACATTCATAAACTGACCAGGATTTCTTTTATTTTGACTATTCTTGTCATATTCACATTTAGCTGAAGAAGTTGCCATAATCATAATACTACTAATAATATTATACACGCGAAAGTAATGTGAAAATGCATGGATGTATGCTTGTGACTCTTTCGCTCTTACACGCAAAAATAAGTGAAGGAGTTTGGATGAGAATTGTTATATAGATAGATTATAAATAGTCTGGAATAACACGTAGGATATTTTTAATCCCAACAACATAACGGGGTCGGAAACTAAACAGGCAAAACAGCGGGGCGCTTCTGGTAAAATATTTTTTTGTGATTTGAGCAAAAAACCTACAACAACAAATTACAAACATTTTGTTACAAACTCAATAAATATCTTACTTCATTTATTATTACGATTCTTGGAACTTAATTAGTTTGGTCACACGGGTTTACCTTTATCCGTATAATGCGCCACAATTTAAGTTAGCATCGAAAACCGAACAATTCCACGTTCTCAACCTCACTTTCAACAAATCTTAATTACCTCATAACTGACCACTTTGTGTGAAACGCTCTCTGAAAATTGCTTCAAGTGTCATGGATTTCTACTATAAAGCTGTATGTACATCGATTTAAGTGCGAAAGCTAAGTGGCGCGAGAAATGTTCACAGAACTCGACAGTGAGTAAAAGAAAACTCCAAAGAAAATAAAAGTGGTCAAGTGCGAGTCAGACTCGCCCATGAAGACTTCCGTAGCAGCAAGTAACATAATACAAAAGTTTTGTAGTTCGTTGTTACTTTAACCAGTGTTTAACAATAGTGAATTTATGACGTAGTAAAATAAAACTACTTACTAGATCTCATTCAAACTAATTTTCGTTGATAGTTTACATGGTACATTGTACATTGTCCCCTTTTTTATTTTTGTCATTCTCTTATTTTTGAAGTTACAGGGGTTACAGGGAGACTCTAGTGGTAAAATGTTTTACCACTTTGGAAGAGGCTCTCGCGCAAACTAAACAGTTTAGAAAAAAATATGTTAGATAAGTTCACGGGCCTGTAGTCTATAATGAAATAGTTCACACAGTTCCTAGCTCTGAAACACATATTTCCACGGCACTCCCTAAGTGGAAGCTCAGCCTTAGAACGCTTCCAGCCACTAGAAAAACCTTATTTTCTCCAAGTTCCTTTGTCATTAGTTGAGTAAATTGTTTTTCCCTCGCGGTAGTGTCTTGTTTGGTTCTAGATTAAGCGGTAATCTTGGCTAATGCTCTCTGCTTGGTACCTTCCCTAGCTCGGTGGTCTATTATAGGCTTATGAAACAACGAGCTCTGAGTCAGTGCAATTGTATAGATAGTTTACTTACGTTGTGTTATAACTTAAAATATGCGATTTCATAGATGATATTTCTTGAAATCTATGACAAATATTATTTTACTCACTAGAATAGAGTAACAGTTTTGAGAAATAAATACTTACCTATAGCAGGCAAATAAGGTCAAAAATGACATCAAAAACAGTTTATATGGATAAAAAAATTATTGTGGAGCTATAAATGCTACATATTAGAAAGATTTGTGTTTTTTTACAAAATCTGTTTTTTCATAATGATGTAAGTAATTCAATGAACATGCTTACTGATGCGGATGACGCCGATATGACGGCGATAGCAATGAAATTTTTTTGCCTACTCAGTTGACTATTGTTTTCTTATTTATTTGCTATTGTTAAGTAGTAGTTTTACGTAGTATAAGTGACTAGTACCTGGTTGACCAAGCTTTGCTCGGTTTAAATGCGTTTATAAAGGGCTCTAAGTAAAAAAAAATCTCAGAAAAAAAAGAACAAAAAGAAAAGACCCGAATATCACCATCAGGATTCGAACCGGGGCATGTTAACTCCGAGGGCGAGCATATTCCGTCTGAGCCATAAATAAGTTATCATATTCTAATGACATTGTAGAAGTTTTTCATTGTCTAAAAACGCGCATAAAATGATGTTTTTAATAAATAAACCTAGCTAGATCGATTTATCGTCCCCGAAACCCCTGTATACATAATTTCATAAAAATCGTTCGAACCGTTTCCGAGATTCAGATTCTATATATATATACCTACATACATATACTCGTATACCTACAAGAATGGCTCGTTTAAAGGAATAAGATAATGCCATCTAGTAGTTCATTTTACTGTTTTCTATTGCTTCTAGTTGCCTAGAAGAAATTATTTACTGTTATCGGTAACGCTGCCATTAATCTTTGTGTACTAACTGTATTTTGTAATTGTGCAAAATAAATTGTTTGTCTGTCGCTTACTACGTTTGCGAGAAAAACAACAAATTACCTCCTACACATTTCCAAAAAACGTCATTTCCATAGGAAACCGGACGTGCTCGATAGAATATATCTTAGGACGCGTCACGAACACGATAAATGTCTCATGATCTACTCATAGAATAAAATGAGTTTCGTTCATTTGTCGGTCGCTCCCTCACGTACCGTGGCTATCGGACGGAGCATTTTTCGTAGGGCCGGTACGGGGACTTTCCTATCATAAATCAGGGAGCACGTGACGTCACGTCCGCCAGCCGATGTGTCGACTGCGACGTGACAAAACACTTTGCTTGCTCTTTAAGTTTACAAACTCTCATTCGTGTAGTCCCTAACATAAGATCTGTCTAAGATTGACCTAAAGGCATTCTATTTCGATTTACAACGCACTTGGAGTGACGATTTACTAGAGGCAGTAGAAACGGTAATAAAACAAATGTTTAGGTTAAGACTGATTAATATTGTGTACTCTAAATACTCAAAGTGTGTACAGATGAAACTAAAGAACTGTTAAAATTATTTTGGTGAAAGTATTTAAAATCTGAAATATGGTAATTAAGTCTACAAAAATTATCATTAACCGTGGTAAGCCGTGGGGCACCCAATACAGGATATAATGATAATAAAGGGGGCTTCCGTATAATCAGCGTGCTTATTTTAGTTCGATTGTTCTAGATAATGATAATGGAAACAAGTAGATGCTTGAAATACTCAGAGAATTGGTTTTAATCGCTGTCGGAGTTGTATTAATCCCTTTTCAAAAAAAAAAAAAACATTTAAAATGGGATCCCGTACATAAGATATGCTTTTACCGTTTTTATAGATAGTGGTATGGAACCCTTCGTGCGCCAGTCTTGCTCGCACGTGGCTGGTTTTATTAAAATTAATTATCTACTTCGCTGACAACATGAACTATTCTGCAATTTTTTCTCGAAGATATAGTGTTAATTTTGTCCCAATGGCAGTAGCGTCTGATGAAATTTAACTATTTCCTGCAGTATGTTAGGTTTTAGTACCGTTATTCGTAATATAGTATTCTTCTCCGAAGCGTCTGTGCCCTAGTATTCGGGCCAAATTGTTATATCGACCTCTAGAATTGCGCAGTCAAAAGCTTCGCCTGAATTATGTAGAGAACGACGAGGGAAAATTGATATAAAAATTGCTCGTAAAGCATAAAATTAAAACGTGGATCGCGGCGGACGGTGTTGCAACACGCTAAATACCTGTCGTATTTCAAGCGCCATCTGTCGGCGACGGCGCGGAGACTGCCGCTTTTAATTTATTAACCAATTTGCTGAACGCTCAGAACCGCGCTTCATTCCCCGTATTTTGTTTCTTGACTTAATAAATTAGAAGGCATAATCCATGATGACTGTTCCCGTGACGGTGATGGGCTAATTAACTATTAATTTCAAAATTTCAACTCAAATTTAAATTCAATTAACGCTGAAAGAAAATGCGGGGAAGTTGAGCTTAAGCAACCTTGGAACGCGAAGACGCACTTAAAAACTCCGCAAGGAATAAACATTTACTTTGCGGAAGTGGCTCATGAAATTCTTTTATGTTGGGAGCCATAGGGAGGGTACGTACTTCGAGGACAGGGTAACTTTGCCACTTATTCTGCATCTGTTCATGGTTGGGATGGCTCCACACACTGTGTAAAATAAATAAAGTTCAGCTTTCCCTGTGTAAAGTGCACAGAACCTGTAATAGTTGCTAAGCTATAACATTTCAGAAAGATCCAGAATATTTGACAGAATATAACACGCGGGAAGGAACTAAAATGAAACATTGTCACCGTTTCGGTCTCGACGACATTTTGTGGTTGAAAAGTTTAAGTTTTATGTCCCTCGTAAAGTTTTTATGGCGGCAAGAAAAATATAAATAAGAACATTACGGTACGCCAGCCGAAAGTTAAATACGGTTAAAACAATCAGTCACAACATCTGTTTACAGTATAATTTTAAAACAACGATAAATCTAGGTTGTGTAAAATGTTTTAAACTTACAATGTAAGACGCGCAACATGAACATCGAAGATTTATGAAAAGAAAACTAATTGGGCAACTTAGACAATTTTAAAATCTTGTTAAAGTTTGCAGTTGTTTGTCAATCTTTCGTATTGCGAAAGCTAGTTTGTGAGTTTAAATCAAAACACGGCGTTGACAATACTCATTCAGCGGTAAATTAGTTTCTTGAACATTATATCGTGCATGTCTCATTCTAATTTACCCTCAAGTTAATGTGACGTTATTTTTTATTAATCTTACTTTTCATAGAATCAAGTGTAATTAATTTTTCGTAACAAGTTACTCTTTAAATTCATAGATCTCCATCAGGATCGTATTAAAAAATCGGATTTAACTTGAATCACGAGCACACAAAACCAAAGGAGACATCATCCTACTATCTTATGATGATAATATAAATGTCAATGTTTGGATGTTTGTTGCTCAATCACGTTGTAACGCATGAAGGGATCGGGGTGAAGTTTGGAATTCAGATTATAGTCTGGAAGAACACATAGGCTGCTTTATATCCTGGGAAAATAACGGGAACTGCGCGGGTGAGACCACGGAACACTGCTAGTCTACTATTTACCTATATATCCCTAATAGATAACAGCAATGTCTGAAATCGTACTATGTTGCTTCGATGTTTCGTAACGCTAGCCCGTCTACGCATTCGTAGCATTTTCTCTGGATGTCCGAAGTAAAATTTTGCCATTTTTTAAGCTAGCATTTTTTTTAAGGGCTATATGCTGCTGTGGTACCATTTAAACACAGTAAATTAATATCTATGTAACTATTAATAATTATAAAGTTTTCATAGATAAATGTACAAACCTAATAAAATGTGATTTTAATTAAAAACAGGCGTGTCGAACGACCCTCTTCCTCAATCTTTTGATCGGTAAATACTGATAGAAGAATTCAAACATAAATTTCGTTAAACAAACTAATTGGATCATTGGTAATTTGGAATACAATTTTGGTGCGTTTTTTTTAAATTTCAGAATTCACAAACTTTAAGCAGAGTTTATATTTTATAACCGTCACCCTAATTAAAATTAATTCGATATTTTGACTCATCCCACCAAACCAAATAACCACATAATTATACAAATATTGCATACAAATGTCACACACGGAATTTAATATACAAATAATTTCCATTACGTATCACCATTATTTATCTATACTAATATTATCAAGCTGAAGAGGTGTTTTGTTTGAACGCGCAACTACAGAAGCTACTGCACCGATTTCAAAAATTATGTATGTATTCATCTTAACCAAGTGACGTAAAATCTTACGGTGATTGTAAATAAGCTTTTCTATCTAGCAATCTCAATAAAGGGTTGACCGCAGCAACAATTATCTTTCACATAAGATTCTAATACACCAAGTAATTATAATTTTCACAACTACATCGTACGTACGTTATCAATACGTCCATGCGTGCGTCATAATACTGCGTTGAAATGTTACTATTTGTATCAAATAAACCTAAAGTAAAGTAACTGCTTTGCTACAGCGTACGTGTATTTTTAGTGTTAGATGACTCTAAAGCTCTGCTATAAAATCCAACTTGGAATGATTTTAACTGCGATTTCACGAGCAATATTTTCTTTGTGTATATTCGCTAAAAATATGCTATCGACGACCAGACTCCAAGATAAACAAGATCCAAGTATCCCAGGTATGTGAAAGAAGTTAGGTAAATGTTAAAAAGGCACTTTCAAGTCCACATTCGTCATTCGCATTGCGACGCTATGGATCACTCAACCTGAGTCTGTGTTCCTTGATAAGTACAACTTTGGTATCTTTGGTTTAGTGTAAATATGTATATTCTATGTAAAAGTCGGCGAATGACCTTATATCAGGAAATTCCCAAACCTTATTGTAAGAAAAGGTAAACAAAAAATATTTTATCCATAATTTGATGTATTTCAAAGATGTTGAGCTTTAAAGTCAACATTATCAGTCGTGTCGTTACAAAGTAGTAATTTATTCCAAAGCTCTACCCAGACAGTTTAAATTAAACGTATAATATTACAAGTCATCAAGCTGTTACACGTCGTATACTCGAAGTTAGAGATGTACGTCGCGTAGTAAGCAGTCTGCGATACATAAATGGTGTAGTCTAGAAAAAGTAATTTTACTGTAACAAAAAATAAATATTACACTTACACTTTCTATGTGAAAAGAATTTTCATGTATAAATTAGTATAATAGAAATGTAATGTTAAAGAAAACCTTTGAGGCTTTCCCTGTGTTTTTACAACACTTCGCAAAAGAGGTTTCTTTTTGGGGTTCACATACATATTTTGAATATTTATGGTTTCTTAGTTTTTAAGCTTGATTTATGTGGGCTTTTGCATATAACAACATCGTTCTAATTTATACAAATCCAGCGTAATGATAAAAAAACTTGAGAGGTGTCAAGGGACACCCGGATGGAACGAAGTTCCTTTCGATTAATTAGTGAAGGAATTATTATTATTTTTTATTATGTACAAAAAACCTGTATACACTCAACAAAAATAATCGTCGCGACACCACACTGTTCAATGCGAAATAGAAATGAAAATATCTGGCTTGCTTTCTATAAGAGAGAGAGAGACAGACAGAGAAACATGCGACGCCGCACAGCTTACAATAGCAAAAAGTGTCGTGACAATTTTTCGTAAGATTTTTTTCCGTCTAGCCCCCTTTCACAACGCGCGATAAGGAACTTCGTTCCAATAATACCCAGTGAAATCTTTATCAAGTAGACCGAAATTCACAAAAGTTACCACTAATGTATAGTCTAATCACAGTCTAGTACTTAGCATTTCTTTATATTGTGGTCCAACTTGAGAGACAGAATAGTTTGTAACTCAATTTATGGTAACAATATTTTTCTACGGCAATTTATTCATTTTTTATATAACATTGTCCGAGCGAAGGCAGAACAGGCCGCTAGTCGAGTATTATATAAAAATTTGCATTTTTAAATACTCAGGTTACCCTTGGAATTTAATTTTGTGGACAATTTCACAACGTTAATGCTTTATTACACTGCATGTCTGAGTGACATTGCCTGACTTAAAGTATTATTCAATCTTTTCGAGAAAATAATTATGTAATAATAAATGTAAGTGTCTGAAATAATAGTTAACAATTAATTAAAGAAAGAATAATTTAACAGCCTTATAAAATAATATTGCCACCATCATTACGACAACAAACACACTTAGGTAATTTGAATGTTATGAAGGATACTTTTTAACGGGCAGAGCCTTTATTAGTAAAATTAAATACAATGAGAACTATACTAAACTCCATGGGTATCTCATCTCTTACAACTCACACACTCTCTCTCACACACACACACACACACACTCAACTGAAATCATGCGACCCGTTCCGACTTCCCTCTATTGTCAAATAAATACCGTTAATCGAAATAACAACTATCCGTCTGTCAAGTTAGATCAAACTGCATACGGTGTGAAAATGTGATTAAAATCGGTTTAGTAGCTTAGAAGTAAAAAATCATGGCTCCGTAATATCCGGGAGTAGACCGGCATAAATTCTGTCAAGCAGCTTTTCCGGATGGCAATGGACAGAGAAAAATCAGCAACTTGCTCTTCGACACGGCCTTGTCGAGTCCGAGGTGTCGTACTAGAAGTACGCACCTCTGCCAGTTCTCGAGAATGGTCGTGCGTTGCTCCACTGGGACCGCTCTATCATCACGGACAGGACTATTGCCTGATATAGTGCTGGTAGACCGGTCTCAGCGTCGGGCTGTGATCGTCGATCTCACCATACCACATGACGAGAACCTCATGAAAGCTGAGAAGGACAAGCTTAGCAAGTACCTTGACTTGGCTCACGAGGTTACCGCTATGTGGGATGTTAATTCCACGATCATAGTCCCCGTAGTCGTGTCGGCAAACGGCCTTGTAGCGAAAAGTCTCGACCAACATCTCAAGAGACTTTCGCTAGACGGTTGGATCAAGGGTCAGATGCAGAAGGCGGTCATCCTTGACTCAGCATGCATCGTCAGGAGGTTCCTCAGTCTGCAGCCCTAACCACCGGTAGCCTGGGCCCTGCCCCGCTGCTGGCGGCAAACTAGGTTTAGGTTTTTATAATGTTTTTATGTTGTTTTTATATATAAATATTGTGAAAATGACAACCTAAGAAAATTAATAAATGAGTGAATATTAATAAATATTGGTGGACAATTCACACACAACACCATCTGACCCCAAACTAAGCAAAGTTTGTAATATGGCGGCCAGATAGCTGATATAATACTTATATAATTGTAAATACATACTTATTATACATAGAAACACAAAAATTCAAGAAGCTTACGGCCACGGATATTCGGGGGATATGCCTTGATTGCGAATTTAGTTCGAAACCTAGTGTCTCTGGTCTCCTCCCACAACATACATAAAATGGGCGGAACATTTCCGTATTAACAAATAATTTTGTCTATGTAGAAGGAGTCACTCAACGCCCACATAATATGTCACTAGGGATTGAAATGAGTGATTGCAAAATTTATTCGACATTTTATTTTGGGCTGTATTATTATATTTTCATTTATTAAGTTTTACTAATATACAAATACGTAAATATAATTATAATATATAAAAATTGATACCCTGTACGACATGTATTATACTATAAATAAATGTATAAAGTTGGAGTAGGAATCTATTTGCATTTTTCAAATTAACAGTTTTACGTTTAATGTATACGAAAGTACTAGCAGTGTTCCGCGGGTTTACCCGCGTAGTTCTCGTTCCCATTCTTTTATCGAGATAAAAGTAGCCTAAGCCTATGTGTTCTTCCAAAATATAATCTTACTGTATTTCAAATTACAACTCGATCCGTTCATACGTTTAAACGAGATTGAGCAACAAACATCCAAATACCCAAAAGTCCAAACATTGGCATTTGTAATATTAGATCCTAGGATTTGCGATACCAATGACAAAAAAAAACATTATAATTTTTTTGCTTTCCTGCTTGTACTGGATAATCTCTGAAACTGCTGGACTAATTTTAAGGGACTTTTAATGAAACAGATTATTTAATAAACATCACTTTATTCCGTTTTGAAGGACCATGTTTCCAGAGAAATTACAGGGAGGTAACACATTATATCTCAGAATGTCGAACACCGTAAATCCTAATGCCGTGAATTGGACTATCTGCAAGGAAGGAAGAGAGGTATTTGCCCTGCAGTGGGACATTGTAGGCTAGTAATAATAGTAACATTTTATTTTCATCAAGCAAGAGAAAAGTACACGTTAAAAAAACGTAAAAAGTTATGCCTTAGACGATCAGCTGTCTGGTAGTGAAAGTCACGTCATAATTCGTCCAGCTGTTTGGTAGATTAGTGGAACAAACAAGATAGACAAAAAGTTTTAAAATAGTTTTTAGGTATAGGTACTGTACATACTTTCATTTGTCACAACTTAGTAAACAGTTGTTAATTTGATATTACATACAAACGCTCCAATTTTATTTCTTTGTACATATTATTAATAATAATCATAAAACAAATAAAAAATTCTGGAAAAATAGGTAGTTAATTAAAAATGAAAAAAAACGAACATTGTCCATGTAAATTACCGAATAAATTTTCGAAGAAATTTCACGTCGGCAAACTCTATTACCCCATCACTAACTCGCCAACGTACTCTCTAGGCGCTTCAGAGCGACTGAACGAATGTCGAAGTTATACGGTCATATTAACCGTATCGAGAAAACACTGCCACGCCCTCAAGGCATATCCCCCCGATATCCGTGCTTACGGCCAACCTTCAACATTGAAGAGGCACTTGAAGAAGAAGAAGCTTAGGAGTCCATCATGGACAAACAAAGTGACGGGTAATTTATTTACATACATGTATTAAGATGAAGGTTTGAAATGAAGCAATTTAATCAAGCTCTCTACGGATCGGAAGCAGTATAAATATTAATATACGTATTTCTCATTTTTCTAAACGCAAAGTTTGCAAAGTGCAAAGTGTTTGCAAAATTTTCGCTTAACATTTCAGTTTCATTAATAATGTATTTAACCCATTCTAGAACATTCAACGATTTCTTTGGCCCCACGTGCTAAACATCGTAAGTGTCAGTGTTCTTGTTAGATAACTTAATATAGTCTTAAAGCCCAACTTGTTGCATATTCATCTTGCAAATGTTGCCAGCGTGACCTTACTCGACGTCCCGCTAACTTGGCTAATGTAATTCAAGGCCACGGTGCTTCTGCAGATTTGTTTCTGTAAATCGGAAAGGATTCATTTCTTGAATCGTGTATTTGATTCGATATTCCATTTATTTTTAATTTATAAGACTGAGCTTAGTTTATTCTACTAATATTATAAATGCCAATATATGGATATTTGTAGCTCAATCACGCCGTGACGTCTGAAGGATCGGACTAAAATTTGAAACAGATATAGATTATAGTCTGGAAGGATACATATGTTACTTTTTATCCCGGGAAAATAACGTGAACGGGAACTATGCGGGTGAATCCGCGGGGTACTGCTAGTATTAAATACCTTTGTCATTGATTTTTTAAATCGAATACTTTTATTGCACGAAACATTGTTAAAACGATCGCTTGTCGTTATCTAAATTCACCTTTTTCATGAAATATAGATACCATCATCGATATAAAGCAGTGGATGTACCCTCCCAAACTTCAGGCGCACAGAATTATGTCATTGTTGGGAAGAGTGAGCTCACTCTTTCCGTTCTAGTCGGTTGCAGAAAGCGGTTACCACCGGACGTTTTTAGTATTCGTTGTCAACAACCAAAATAATTAGATACTTATTTTGGTTGTTGACACAGTTGACAACGAATGGTATAGAATCGCTAGCGGCGAGGTAAGCTGTGGAGATCCACAGCGATCAAATAGATTGGAAGTACGTAAACCACTTACACAACACACATAGACGAAGTTTATTACTAATTTCAAGGTGTTCAGGGTACATCTAATGGTTTATATCGATGCATACCATATAATACAATATTCACATTTAAGATTTTATCTTCATTAGATACTAATTAGCTTATTTTAAAGTATCGTTTACATTTCACAAATCACATCTGAAGTGTAAATTGAAACCTATAGACAAATAACTTGAATCATCAAAATAGTTGCATTGTTCTATGGTCCATTGTTTCACAAGTATTGAATACAAAAGCAATTTTTCGACCTGAAACCGATATGCTCTAAATTCAGACCGGCTTAACATCGACAGAGGTGCTCATATTGAGTACCGGGTAAGCGCCTCTACCGCCCAATAATATTGTTTGCGCCATTGCTATTGCATTCTCATATTTTTTCGACGAAATTAAAGAGAGAACAATAGCAAGGCCAAATGCCATTCTGATACATGGTAGCTCTCCCGAAGCGGATTGTAGAGATTTCGCGATTTTCCGCCACAACGCCGAATTCACGCTGCTGCTATTCCTGTTCGCCATTTTCCGCCACAAGAATATACGCCAAGTTTCTTCAATATAATAGAAAGGATGTTACAAAAATCAGTTCAAAAGCGTCGTCAATAGGTAAATACATTACGTAATTTCAGCCTTCGCGAGATTTGAGACACGCCAACGTGACGGCGGAACCGTTAAGAAATTGGATGCTATAGATTTGAACATAAAAGTAATGTTTTTAAACCCAATCCTTTTACGGCAGAGATTAAAAACGTGACTGAATTTTATTCATGGTTGGCACGTTTTGATAAATCTTTTTAAAAAGCTCTTTTTGTGTGAAATTTTATCGAAAATTGTGAGCGCATCACTTGTAAAATAATACAATAAACTTAGAGAACGCTTATTAAATTCGCGATGGACCTTACAAAGCAAACTATTGAACAATACAATTTGGAGTGTTGCGAGAGCGAAACAATGGTACCGAATAAGGGTAATATTTTCCTTAGAGACGAATTTCCTTTAACGAAATGTAGGAAATTAACAGTTAGTGGGACCATAAAGCGGCCGACGCGACTTTGTAAGCATTGAGTGCTTTTGGCTATTAGGTTAACTCGTCCATTTACTGCGCTAGGATTCGGCGTCTCATGTTGACATTCTACAGTTAACTTTTCTCGTGACCCTTTCTTATTTATTCTTAGAAAGTAAGTTAGATAATCGTATTAGCTATACATATACAGTCTTATTACTGCAACCGGCAACCGCAATCATCTGTTCTCTCACTTCGAGTGATAGTAAGAGCTAGTAGACTACAGGCCCGTAAACAAAATTTATGGGTCATATATACACCTGGAGACCTATGTAGGATGATAGAAAGATATAAAACCATAAGATTCAGCACTATGCTATAAATAGATTGCGTATCCTACTTCCTGTTAATATTTTAAATGTCAAAGTTTGGATATTTGATGCATTCCTATCGTTACATGTTATAAATTTGGGACACAGCTAAACTATAGTCTGAAAAAACACTTTTTTTTCACACGGGAATAACAAATACGTTGATAAAACCGCAATAACCTTTCGTCCTGGTAGTATATCATACGTGTTTTTCTTGCAAGCACGTTATTTATAAAATAGTTTATAGAAAATGTTTTTTATGAAAGAGATTGGCCGCTGAATTCGGGAAAAGGGTTCCGGTCTGACTGGTGCAGAGGAGGTATTCCAATTCAGAGTAGAAATGCTGTTTTTATTTATTGGTAAACTGCATAACTTCGTATTATATTTTCTAAACATAGGTTATATAAAAAATCATACAATATTTACAATGATTGCTTGTAAACTATTACTTATTTTTGTAAAACAATGTCAAATAATTAATAGTTTAACAAACACTAGATAAACATGCTTGATCTTAAAACTTAATCGTGGTCAAAGTTCATTTCAAGACTTTTCTAACAAATCCAAACACAGCTATGATACGATGTTCCATCGTAAAGTTCCAGCTCATATCTTCCGGCTCCATTATCAGATCAGTTCGACAGTACCATATTATTGTATTGTCATCAGAACTACATACAACTGCCAATTTTCATGACGCTTCGATACTTGGAAGATGGTGAAATTAGCTACCTTAGATTTAATTACAGAGTTAGTTAGTTAGAGTTAGTGTAAATACAGGTCAGCCTAGTAAAAGCGTGTTAAAAAGTAAAAAACGCGTTTGATTTTACATAAACATGTGTGATGCGCGGAAAAAGCCTCAGCCAATCTAACTGGCAGCCGAGGCACCAACACGGCGTTCATGACTGCTTTCAACGCAGCAGCAAAGAGCGTACTCCGAATCACATCCCATTCATCACCCCCCTCGACGTCAAAGACCCCCAAAGCAGCTTCACAGCAACAAACAGCCCGAACGAGAGCCGACATGGGACAGGTTGAACCGCCCCGCTATGTCACGTCTTCGGAGCCGCGGAGCCATGCACGTAACGCCTTCATCGAATTCATAGCCACACTGAGCGCGACACGACAAGTCAACCTCAAGACCTGCGAAAACATCATGCAGTCCTATAGGCTAGGAAGTGAAAGCCTTTTAAAGGCGAAACTCGAGGAGGCCGAAGCAGCCATTTACAATAATGTCACTTCCCGGGTCATCAAGGGAACCATGACAGGACAGTATATGGCAGCTTACAGTGCTGAAAATGGCTTCGTGACACTGAACGAGAGAGAGACAGAGCGCGCGGAGTGCCTTTTATGCGACACCACCAAACGACCCAATTGTAGTTACTGCCCGATGCACCAAGATTATGCTGGACGATAAGATCCTAGAGATGGCCAAGACCATCGAAGGGAACGGAAACGTCAAAGCAGATTGGGAAAATTGGGAGGTACCGAGAATACAGTGGGTCAACGGAGTTCCAGGATGTGGAAAAACAACATAGGTGATTAGACACTTCGACGTGGACAAGGACGCCATCATCACTACAACAACTGAGGCAGCAAAAGATCTAAGAGAAAAGCTATCGCACCGAATCGGAAACCTGGTCAAAACCAGAGTGCGAACCATGGCTTCTGCTCTGGTAAATGGTTTCGGTAGAGAAAGTTTCAGTCGCCTCATGGTGGACGAAGCTCTCATGAACCATTTTGGAGCCATTGTGAAGGCTTCAAGGCTGTCTGGTGTTGGTGAAATTGTCCTCATTGGAGACGTCAATCAGTTTCCTTCTATCGACAGGGAAAATCTCCTCGAAATGAGGTATCATCGCCCGAACCTGGTAACAAAGATCAGCCAGGAGTTGCTCTGCACACATCGAAACCCAATGGACGTCGCATATGCACTGAGGGAAATATACTCCGGTATGTACTCCTCAGCGTCCCGTATAAAGTCCCTAGAGCAGAAAAGATATAAGGGAGCGCAAATACCCAACACCCAACCAAACACCCTCTTCTTAGTTCACACTCAAGAGGAGAAGGAGACCTCGACAAACCAGGGTTATGGGTCAGGCACCGGGTCACGCATCCTTACCATCCATGAAGCTCAGGGACTAACATACGAGTCGGTAATCGTAATCAAAACCAAGGCAAACATGAAGCTGCACGAGAGCGTGCCCCATGCGGTAGTTGCAATCTCACGGCACACGGGGACCTTCACATACTACGCTGACGAAACCGACGACGCCATCGGTCGGTTCGTGCGGCGAGCGTGGGCTGCATCACCGAAGGCCATCCGCGATTTCAACCTACAGATGGCCATCAGGGACAGAAATGCGGCCGTTGTGGAGGCTCTGGGCCGGGAGGAGGCAGCTAAGGCAAATGGCAAAAGGCAATTAGGCAAACACTCGATGTCGAGTCGATTACTAGCGCAATCCCAACCGGTAGTGATCGGCTCTACAGACGAGCACTAGAATTAGATTTTAAATGTACCCAAATCCCTTCTATTCTCCTCTTCTCCTTATCCAAGAAATGTGTAAAAAAAAAGATAATTGTAATGACAAAGATCACGGACCCCAGAGTCTGTGGAGTGGATAATTTAAATTAAAAAAAAAACATGTGTGATGTCTAATTCCGAATAGCCCACTCGTACTGTGCCCAGAGTAAAAATGTCCTTATCGCTTGATGCATTTCCACGTTAAATGACAATAGCTAATCTTTCGTCCAGAGACAGGTAAGAGCGGATTGCTCCCTTATTCTTCCCGAACCGGCATCCCCATTTCGAAAGAAACCTATTAATTTTAATTGCCCAACAACCCAAGGCCTCCTCGGTAACAGGTGTAAGCACTTACAGTGGAATCAAAGCTCTGTATTTGTCCCTTTACGGCATCAGAATGCCGCTGACGGTGATCGAATGGTGACTCAGGCGGCTAACGACGACAGACGGTGACAACGTAAGTAGTCCCAGAGTAGGAACTTCCCGTTCTGCCAAGCTACCAGAATAAACTAGTTCAGCCTCTTCCCGTGAATTTTTAAAGGCTCGGAGACTAAAGCACGACGAACAACTCCGGTGATTAAAATTATTCGATGGGGGGAGGAGGGAAGATGACTAAAGGTTTCATGGTGGAAGGAACGCTATGCGCCATAGACGGTACATAGGAAGGTCCTCGCGTCACCATGCCTTCCATGACGTTATGTTTGTGTTGTTGTGTGTTAATCGTACACCAACATTTACTATTTATTTTATTCAGTACTTTTCATTAATTTGCATAGTCTAGTTTATTTTTTGTTAAATTTGTTTTAACACTCTCATGCAAAGATTTTATGACCAAACACGTAATTTTCTGTACAAATATTTAATAAGTGACGAATAAATTTACTAAACACAAAACAAACCAATAAATACTTTTTCATCCCACCAGCTCGGAAAGAGTACTTTTACTCCTCGATATCAGGGCGCAAAAGTCGTTTTTACCCTCTAGAGGTTAAAGTAAATTTGAATTTAGAACATCGTGTGTACTGAGGTTTTGAATTCAAAACATAACCTATTTGTTTCTACCTCCTTGGTGCCGAATGCATCATACATATTTTTTATACATATGTTAAAAACTCAGACTCGGAACCTCCTCGGTGTACTTGCTTTTTTTTAATTTGCTTAGCGCGAAAACATTAAAAAATTTGCATTTAGTCATTTCCTCGCTGAGGTGGAATGAAAAGTTACGTGTTGCACTCGAGTGCAAAGTTTTTTCACCTTGTGCTCTATTGATTCCCTTGCTACGCTCAGGATTCTAATTTTGAATCACTCGCTGCGCTCGTGATTCAATTTTAGAATCCTTCGCTTGCTCGGTCATCAAAATTGAGCACGCGGTTAAAAATCAACTTTGCACTCTTGTATAACAAATAACTATTTCACGTAGGCTTTATGTGACAATACAACCAAGTATTTTTAGTAAAAATATAATGACAACGAATTATGGGATGACAATTATGTAAATTAGCTTACAAACAAAATAAAATTGTATTGTAAATGTTAAAGTACGGATGAACCTTGCTAGCAGAACAAAATATCGTTCAAACATGATACACAAAAGCAACATGCACGTTCAACAGCTACTCCAGCGGCGAACGAGCTTGCTCTTGCAGTTTATAAGTCTTTGTGCCATACTGAGCTGAAAGGTTCTATTGGACTGACTTTTATTTAGAATCATCGTAAAAATATTCAGTTCCTATTTTTTTGTAAAATTAGTGAAATATGTGAAATCTATTGAGTTATTACTACCTTAGCTTACCTAATTGTTACAGTCAAACAAAACACATTAAATTTTCAAACATAAATAATGAAGTAGGTAAGGAAACTAGAAGGTAAATAAATTATTTAATTAAAATTAAAATAATTAAACAGACTTTCGAATGAAAGACTTTCGAAATACCAAAATCGGGGTACTTTAAAAAATATGCGTCGACAAAAAATGCGTGCATAAAAAGGGTGTTATAAGTTTTACGTCGATGTCTGCTGTCTGCTTTTCTGTATATCTGTCTGTCTTTCTGTCTCTCTGTGTGTGTTTTCTGTGGTACCGTAGAGCTCAATCGGATGGGCCGATTTCGATGCGTTTTTTTAAATTGAAGGTTAATATCCGTGCGGATGTTCTTAACTATGTTTGGTTAATATCGATTCAAGATGGCCGCCTCCACAAAATAGCGGACAAAATATTTCTCCACAACCTACCTCAATATGGCGATCAAATGAAAGAACTTGACTAGTAGAATATTATACACTAAACAAATTTCAACCCCAAGATGGCCGCCACTACAAAATGGCGAATTACATAATTTTTTGACTACTACTTCAATATGGGTATCAAATGAAAGGGCTTGACTAGTAGAATGTTATACAGATAAATCCTAGGTAGTCGGGGGTTAATACATTTTTTTTTCTTGTTTATCTACGGCTGTTTAAAATTGTTATGATTAGTTGCTGTGTTTACAATATACTCCATATAATCTGAAGATCATCGGTAGGATAAGTGAAAAGATAAAAATCTTCTCAACAAACTCCCAAAGCTCTTCATAAATAAACCTGCAAGTCTCACGAATTTAAGATTTCATTTGATTTCAAGGCAAAGTCATTAAACTTTAATCCCATAATTTGATTCAGTAACTTCGCCTACTTTACGATTTGATTACTAACGTAAAATTTAAGATATCGGGCTGTTTACTATTGCCTCATTTTATATAATTTTGTAGTCATTCTTGTAAACTTATGCTATGCATATAATAATTTCAAAATTACTCTTATTCAAATCAATAGATGTAGTGTTTTTTTTTTTTGACAAAAGGAAATCGGGCTATCATTTCACTGTGTCCTGACAAGATATAGTTTATACCTTCAAATCTTTTGGTATATTTGGTCACAAAGACATAATTAATTCAATATATTCATGAAAAGCGTACTTAAAAACGATGTGACGAAAAAACGATTGTAATGATTGTAATTGACAGGACAGACCTAGTGGCTTAGTTGGTAGTAGCTCTGCCTGCGAAGCCGAGGGTCGTGAGTTCGATCCCCACCCAGTGCAAATATTTGTGTGATGAATTCAAATGTTTGCACTGTGTCTGGATGTTTCTATGTATAAAAAGTATGTATTTAAAACTATATAAGTATTATATCAGCTATCTGGCTGCCATCACACAAGCTGTGCTTAGTTTGGGGTCAGATGGTGTTGTGTGTGAAATGTCCACCAATATATATTTAATGTTTTTTTTGGTGGTTTGATTCAGATCAGTTTGATGCATTGCATGGTAAAATTTCGTGGTTTACACCAAATTTTAGCATGCAATACCTAAATGTACTCTTCTCAAATTAACTTATCCACATGAAATTATAATAAAATAATGATTTCTTAATATAATTCACAGAAAGGTTGTTTCTGAAATGTTAACTTCCATTATTACTACGTATTTTCTAAGTTTATAGTTTATTTTCCTTGTGTTTCTGTGGTTTTTAATAAAGAGTTTATTATTATTATTATTTATGAAGGTATCTTTTATCCTCTCGCTACCGAGGTATTCCTAACTACTTTCGCGGGCTTTTGGCCAAGCGGAAATAGGGTTCCTAGTTACAATCTATACGTTTAAGTCTGTTGACAAGAACTTTCGCACTATCCGACAAGTATTGAGTAATGCCGCCTTTTGTAACATGATAAATGTGAGTTTATGAATTCCCAATTCATCCAAGCTCGTGAAAAGTGAACGGGGGCACTACTCCCGTCGCAGAGATTACAATGGGCACTGTTTTTACTATTTTGACTTTCCATTGTGATTTAATTTCTAAAGCTAAATCGTTATACTTGGCTATTTTTTCGGTGTAGGTGGAAGCAAGGTTATGGGTGTTGGGGACAGCAATATCTATCAAGTAAACCGTTTCTGCTTTTTATCGTGTAACATAATGTCCGGTCGATTGAAATGTATAGTTTTATCAGTTATTATGGTTCTATCCCAGTATAGTTTAAATTCACGAGATTCAAGAATGATTTCTGGGCTATATTTATAATATGCAGTCTTTTCTTTTATGAGTTTAGATTTGTAGGCTAGATATTGATGTATTATGGAGGCTATTTGGTCATGTCTGTGTTTGTAGTCAGTCTGTGTGATTGAGCTGCAGGCTCCAGTGATGTGCTGAATGGTCTCTGAATTATTGTGGCACCGACGGCATAGGTCGGATTGCACGGAGCGGTCTTTAATTATATATTTCCTGTAATTAAGTGTGTTAATAGTTTGATCTTGGATGGAAAGCATAAAACCTTCCGTTTCTGGGAAAAGCTCACCGCGCTTGAGCCACATGTTAGACGCTATCTTATCTACAATTGGGTTCATCAAATCGCGGCGATGTCTCCGTGCAAAAGATTTCTGCAGCCAGGAATTAATTTTATCTTGTGCCGATACAATCACTTCGTTGGTCTGTTCTAGTTGTTGTCCTAGGTTCAGTGGAGTAAATTTAGTGTCTGCCTGTGCTACAGCATTGTGGAGAGGAGATTTAGGAGCACAATTATGGAAATATTTACGAATTGCCGTTATCTGAGAGTTATGTAAATTGTTTATATCGATTAAGCCCCTTCCTCCTTCTCTGTGTGGTAATGTTAGACGTTCCGTGCAAGATCGTGGGTGATGTTTTCGGTATTTTGTAAGAGTAGTGTTAATAATTCTTTGCAACCTACTTAAATTAGTTTTAGACCAGTGGATGACTCCGAATGAGTAAGTGAGTATAGGGATGGCAAAAGTGTTTATTGCTTTAATTGTGTTACGTGCATTTAGGCGAGTGTTAAGTATGTTATGTATGCGTGTACGGAATTTGTCTTCAAGAACCTTTCTTGTGTCGCGCTGATGAATTTGGCGAGTTTGACTAAATCCTAGATATTTATATCCAGCTTCTTCGTCAACTGGTTCTATAGTTTCCCCGGACTGGAGGCAGTGAGTATTTGTTTCTACCTTGCCTCTGCGTATGGATTGTATCCTACACTTATCAATACCAAATTCCATTCCAATGTCTGTAGAAAATGTTTCAGTGAGGTCTGCAAGACTGTGAATTTCTTGAAGGCTACTCCCATATAACTTTATGTCATCCATATAGAGCAAGTGTGAGATTGTGTGATGTGTATTTTCGTGTGTTAATTTGTATCCTTTGTTAGTATTGTTAAGTAAGTTGGATAGTGGGTTGAGTGCTAAACAGAACCAAAGGGGACTAAAGGCATCACCTTGGAAGATTCCTCTCCGGATTGATATTACGCTAGTTTCTAAAGAAGAGTTACCGTTGTACAGCTTGAGGATGGTTTTCCAGTGACACATGGCATTTTGTAGGAACTGTATGATAGAGGGGTGGACTTTATAATGTTTCAAGATGTATATTAACCAACTGTGGGGTACCGAATCAAACGCTTTTTTATAATCGATGTACATGGTAAATATATTACGTTTTTTGGTAACAGCTTGTTTAGAAACAATAGCATCGATGGTGAGCTGTTCTTTACACCCTAAACTTCCCTTTCTGCACCCTTTCTGCTGTTCTGTCAGCAAATCATGTGATGCCACATGGTTATATACTAACTGATTTATACATGCTGTTATTATTTTATAAATGTTTTGGAGGCAAGTTATCGGTCTGTACTTAGCTGGATTTTTTAAATCGGATCTGTCTTTGGGTAGCATATAAGTTACTCCTAGCATGATGTAATGTGGCATTGTAGTCGGAGATTTGATAAAACCGTTTATGTGTTTAAGTAAAATCGGGTGGAGGTATATGTAATTTCTTATACCAATAGTTATGAATTTTATCTGATCCTGTTGCTTTCCAATTATGAGTCTTGTTTAAAACTAGTTTCAGTGTGTCTATGTCTATTTCATCAAATTCCATGGTGGGTAAATCTGTTAGTGACATCCTGTCTTGTTCAATCCAATTACTGTTTTGATGGTTGCTAGGATTAGACCAAATGTTAGACCAGAACTGTTGAAGACTCTCAGATTCTGGCATTTCTATGTGTCTGTTGTTATCATTATTGTGTTGAGCTATCAGGTTTCTGTAAAATAATTTCTCATTATTGCTGAATTGGATATTCTGTTCTTCGCACCAGCGCTTCTTTGTATCGACGGAGTCTGTTGGAGTAAGCACTTAATTTTTTTTAAAGTGTCCAGAAAGTGAATTAAGTCAGTATTTTCACTTTCATGTCGGGAATGTATTTTATAGTTTGTCTTTATCTGGTCTATTTTGAGTTTTAAGGCTGGGCTAGTATTTCCATTAATATATTCTGTTAGCCTGCCTATCTTAGCTCTGAAGTCTGTTATCCTATTTTCAATCTAGTTTGCCAGTGTGGAGTTCGTTTTGGTTTAATTGTGTATCATTGGAACGTTGTTCCGTAATTTTATATCCATTAAATATTGCAGCTGTGTAAGCGCAACAATAAATAACATTTTGAGTTGTTCTGAGATAGGTGTTATGTGTTTCGGTAAAATTGATAGATTTATAAATTGTACTATGCTAGCTAACTTTCTTGATGTTTTTAATTTTGGAATGCTTGGTCTAACGGTTGGTCGGTATCTCTGTATTTCTGAAGAAGTTTCAGAAATGTTTCATTAATATCATTTTGTAGATTTATAGATATTTCTGGTAAATTTTGTTGATTAGTTACGCTGTCCTCATCTGGTAAATAATGCCATTTTCTTGTGTAGGACCCAGACACGGAGTTAACGGTTGAGGTGTGTGTATTATTGGTAATTCTAATCCTCTAGGACCTAGCCATGGTGAGGTCCCAGACTGGTTTGAGGTGTGTTCTGCGTATTCCTATGTCGGTGAGACTTTTCGGAGATGTCAAGGACTATGCTAGCTAACTTTCTTGATGTTTTATTTGTGACAGTGTGTCGGTCTGGTATGTTACTGTTTCATTAATTCATTTTGATGTATTATTTCTGGTAAATTCTGATTGCTACTGTCATCTTAAATATTTTTCTTGTGTAATAGCACGGGTTAACGGTTGAGCTGCTATCAGTTTATTATTCAGACAATAACATGTGTCGGTCTGTTGATCCGCGACACGCTGCTCAGATACATTAGACATATTTGGGTATTGACTGCTCATGAATAATTGGTATTGTAAATAATCTTCAAGGTCTTCTATAAGCTGTTTATTAGTCTCAAGGTCTGTGATTCTATAGTAACTTTTGATTATAAACTCATTCATATCATTGTCCCAATGCATCCTATGTGTTACACCTACACTGTTGTTCTCTGAGCTATTTTGTGTTTGTTCATGAATAGAGCTGTTTAAATAAGTCCTCGCTTCGTTTCGTATCTTATCAATCTGTTGACTAGATAATAGTTTACTGCGAATTATTGCCCTTCGCTGGTCTCCTATTCTTTGTCTGCTAACATCCATGTCCGGGAATTTATCTAAAAATGTCCTATGTAATTCTGGAAGGTATGACCTAACATTAGTTTCCATCTTTGTTAAGATGAAATATGTGCGCAGGATAAAGATGTTCATATCTTCCGACCATTTCCTGCGTGCACGTGTAACAGCTTTGGCGGGTACAGTGTTATCGGCGCTTGCCTCCTGCACAACGTCCATAGCCGCTGATGAAGTATCTGATTCAGAAGTTTCGGAGTCCGTGTTTCTAGCGTGAGTCGTTTGATAGTTAGAGATCCCCGCCCGGAGATTCACCTGGCCCCTGGCGCCACGTGGTACCTGCCTACTATCATCAGCATCCCTCGTGGAACCGCCGGGCACTTGGGGCAATTTTTTCGGTTTCTTGTTCATGTTTGCTGTTTGGACAAAATTAACTCATCACACTTTGTCCGCGGTGAATGAGTGCGTAGTGAGCTAGCCTAACTGAGCCCAAGGGCGCCACCGTTGGTGTACCATCAGGTATACTCCTCCGCTACCGCCCGAAATCGGTGTCCTACACTAACATCGATTGTTCCACATAAGCCTCTGCGAGACATTTTCGTCTTCGAGCCCTAATATGGCTTCCGAACTGCCTTCTTCTACAGTTCCCTACCCTAATTCTCTCCTACGTTCCAGAGCCACGTTGGCCGCACCAGTAATTTCTCAGTTGCGTGTCCGCCTCCCACGTGATCAGATGGTCGATCAGGACGTGTGGTTGGCCTTTGGGAGGCTTATTATTATTATTATTATTATTTTAACTTAACTCAGAATAATGCCAATATTGAAGTAAATTGGAAAGTTTTACCGTATGCTAAGCTGACTGACTCGATGATATTTGTAAATTGGAACATTGCCTTAGGTCTCTTGTCATTTGGTATTATAGAGGTAGAGATGATTTGATGTAAGTAATGTTCCTTTGAAATAATTTTGATGTAACTTTCCTTTGCTTACATCTGCGCTTGTCATTTGGTATTATAGAGGTAGAGATGATTTGATGTAAGTAATGTTCCTTTGAAATAATTTGATGTAACTTTCCTTTGCTTACATCTGCGCTCATGGGTAAACAAGCCACATTTGTTGCTAGTAAATTGGGGTTGGAAGGAAAACAGTAACTGGTACGTGTTACTACATCTAACAAGATTTTATTATAGGTACAGTTTGTAAATATCTGCAGTTTTTTTTTACTTCCTTTCGAACTCGCTCTTAAGATAAGTTCCCGGAATTCAAGTTCAATAAATTCGGATGATTGACGATGGATATTTGCTGTTCCTAAATAATGCGTACCTACATGCGTAAAAATAGCTCACTTGTAAAAGTAATTGTGGCGAATTGGAAAATACTCGTAAACTAAAGTATGGCAAATACCGAAAAAGTCGAGGTTAAATCCCTTTCCGGGCGTGGATAAGTCAGACATTTCGATACAATTTGCTGGAAATATTGTATCTACCACGGCTCTGAAGATTTATTTCTGTTACTTCGGGCGCAAGCCTTGATTGGTCTTACTGATTTTTATCTATCTCCACAGACTTCCTGAGACTTCATAAACTTGAATCAAATATTTTAAAACAGTTATATTTATGTTGAGTATTAAGTTATTCCATACCAGTATTGATATCTTCTTAAAATATACAATAGGTTAATATTGATGTAAGTTTAGATGTTGAAAAATAAGTTTAAATAATATAATCACGTTTCATTTAACGATTTTTTCCTAATGAATACTTTTATAGTATTCATTTGTTTTTTTTATATATATTTGAGAATCTTTATCTTTATCTCTATACATAGAAACGTTATGTTGGTTTGTGTACGCTTCAAAAACTCAAACAGTTCTGCAACGATCGAGCTGAAATTTTAGAATGATATATAATCCGCATCAAGGATTGTTTTGTTTAATTTTTGCATTACAATGTGCCACAGCGAAGCGTGGCAGGGTACAGCTAGTATTGTATAAAATTTACTTACATAATAAATAATTTTAAATTACCTAAAGAAATAGGTTAAAGAAAACATAAATAGTGAAGCTATTTATTAGTAATTTCTAAGCATTTTACGTTATGTAACCATACTTATTTGGGTCCGTAAGTTTTGATGAGTTAATGGAAAACGTATCTTTATGAAACTTAATGGAATCTCGATGTTACGGAACCACCTCGAAAATGTAAAAAACTTTTCGAAGTTATCATTAATTCTGAATTATTAAGTTTTGAATTGAAATTTTATGTATAACTTAAATTAATCGTCACACGAATAAATAAATAAAAAAACTGCGATATAATTTACCTCTAGAAGTAGAGTAAAAAACTATTGTTAATTGGAGATAGTGTTTAAAATAGTTTTAAAGTGTCTTTTTAGTGGACTTTTTACAGAGCCCACTTGGGAAAGTACCTTAGCTACGACAGGTATTCCACCTCCAAACAGTAATGTTCAAAAATATTGTGTTCCGGTTTGAAGGGAAATGTTTCCGAAGAAATTACAGGATAGAGACACAAATCTGATATATATGATTGACGAATACAGTAGATACGGTACAAGGCAGTGAATCGGACTCTTCGTGTTGAAATAGTTGAGTGGTACTGTGCTGTTGGGGTCAAGCATGTTGCTTACTCGGCTACTCGTCGTTACTCATACCTCATTCGTACCACTTTTTAGATTATAAAAACAAGATAGCTCATAAACTTGTATATTCGCAAGCTACGTGATACGAAGTGATTAATTTTATTCTTGAATATCTCGTGATTTGTGGATACTACACAGCGACGTTTGTTATTTATTACAGTGACTTGTCTCGGGTGTCATTTGAAATGTTTATCGTAATGAACAACATCCGGCCTCTTGGGCACAATGGACTGGAAGCCGCCACTAAGCCCTTTAAATTGTATAAACTAGAATTCACTATTCTAATTTGTATTGGACAGTCATTATTAATAGTTTTTACTGGCAATCCGTTAATAGAGTTATTGGCTTACATTATTACATCACTACTTAAAAAAGGAGCTAATTGATTTTTTTGAAACTAACTGAAATATCTACACAGTCTGTACTTCTATCTCAGAAAGTGTCTCTTTAGTCTATTCGAAGCATTAACGTCGAAAATGAACATAACATTTGTTAAGTTATATCTTAATGTCCAGCTTGTAATCTTAGTAAATAAATAGGTCGTGCAAAATCAAACACTATCGATATTTAGCTGGACTACTAGCAATCTTTAGCTCTGTACCAAAACATTGTTTGTAATTAATAGCATGAATAAAATGTTTGGATAGACAAGTCATTTACAGAAACTCCATTAGGCTTTGATGTTTAAAAATAAAAATACATTAGAAAATATACATTTATTTCAAATATAACTTTTGTAGTCCAGTAGAGCCGAATGGAGACGCATAGCAAGAACCGTCATTCAACAGGACCTATAACCACGACCACTCTGCCAAGAGTGCCCGACTGAGGAGTCCCGATGAGCACTTTTGGTCGGGGAAAATTGTATTGGTTCGCGGCAACGACATGCCAATGTCGGGCGATGACGGCGGCCTAGCGGCGATGCGGCAGCCGAGTGGCGTAACATAAATACTGTTTAATACTGAAATTTTGAGTTATAAGTTTTCACCTCTTAGCTAGTCATTATAGCATAGCAGCATAGCATAGCATTAGCAGCCCACTAAATGTTCCCACTGCTGAGACGGGGCCTCACAAGGAGAGAATCAATGCCATAATCCACCACGGTGCCGGTGGCCCAGTGCGTGTTGGCGGATGACACATGACCTAGAAAGATTCTAGGTACATGTTGGTTTCCTCACGATGTGTTTCTTTGCCGTTTTAAGTTAGCGGCATTACGTACATGACTTCGAAAAGACAGTGGTATGCGTGAGATTTGAACCTGGGGGGCTCCGGATGGGCAGTCACCATTCTCCCGACTAGACCAGCCGTACCTGTCCTTTTTTTTCAATTTTGTGACTCCCAATTGTATTGTATAATACAGATTGACGTGATATAGTAATATATAAAAATGTATTTGTTGGACATTAGCTGTTGATAGATGACCACTATAATGTAAATAAATGTAAGTATCAATATACTATACTCCCAATAGAATATTCTCGTAACAATTAACGACTACTTTCCATCGTGATCCTGTGTACCATGTGCGAGTAATCTTAGTAATGTGAGTACATTTCCCCATCACAATATTCACAGTATACCGGACGACACCGACCCTATCTGCTACCTGTACTGCAGTTAGCGCTTTAAAGTTGCTTATTATTTTGAAATCACGTAAAGATTAATGTTTCACCTTTTTAAGAAAAGCTTGATAATACGAATCAGTTTGCTAATATTAGATATATAAATATTTTCAATACAGCTAAAAGATTTTACTAACTTTTTTTTTTTTTTAAATAAGGAGTGACGAGACGATCAGGACATGTGCCTGATGGTAAGCAACATGCCTGACACATAACAGCACAGTGACACGCAGCTATTGGAACACGAAGAGTCCAAATCATTACCTAGCACTGCACTGCGCTCGTCACCCAGAGATCTAAGATCTTATATCTCTAAGCCCTGTAATTTCTCTGGAAACATTGCCCTTCAAACCGGAACACAGTAATGTTTGCACATTACTGCTTGGCGGTAGAATAACTGGCAAAGGTGTGGTACTTCCCCAGGCGGACTCTGGCAAGAGTCCTACCACTATAAAAAACTATTACCAACTATTTACCAGTACTTACCTTTTATGCGCCAGAAGCAGTTTGGGGTGGGTTATTCATGGAAAAATCGTTATTGATTTGACTGTTTCTTATAACGTATGTAAATAGATTTACCAAACTCCTAAAAAATTAATTCCGAGCTACCAGCTTCAAAAATAACGAAATTTTTAAACAAAGTTTCATCCCTTTAGTTCCCTTTTTAGGGTTCCATAGCGAAATACGGGACCCTTATAGTTTCGTCATGTCTGTCTGTCTGTCTGTCCGTCCGTATGTCACAGCCACTTTTCTCCGAAACTATAAGAGCTATACCATTGAAACTTCGTAAGTAGATGTAATCTTTAAACCGCATTAAGATTTTGATACAAAAAATAGAAAAAAAAAAAAAATTTTAGGGGTGTCTCATACTTAGAACTGAAACTCAAATTTTTTTTTTTTGATCAAACCATACGTGTGGGGTATCTATGGATAGGCCATCAGAAATGATATTGAAGTTCCAAACATTTATTTTTTTAAACTGAATAGTTTGCGCGAGGAGGGTGGGGCACACTTTTGCTCTTCCACTTTGGTAAAAAGTGTCCCCCCTCTAACTTCTAAAATAAAAGAATGACAAAAAAGTAGTTTTATTTTATTACGTCATAAATTGACTATTGTTAAAACACTGATTAGAGTAACAACGAACTACAAGAACTTTTATATTATGTTACTTGCTGCTACGGAAGCCTTCATGGGCGAGTCCGACTCGCACTTGACCATTTTTATTTCGTATTATTAAAATGTAAGTAGCCTATATCCTTTCTCAGGCTTGATTATATCCGTAGTAAATTTCATTCAAATCAGTTCTTCAATTTAGGTAGTTTAGGTGGCAGCATGACAGACAGACAGATTTAATTTTGCGTTTATAATATTAAGTAGGGAAGTAGGGTATAACAAAAAATACTCTGTCTGTTACAAAATTTAAAGGGAAAAGTTTGGTCAGCTAACAGATATTCGACAGGTAGACAGACTATGTACAATATTATCAGAGTTTATAAGGTAACTCAGCTTAATTCAACCGTGACTCACTTTCGTAAACAAAGCTGGGCATTTAGCCGGTGTAGTCATGGCTGCGACATATCGTGACAGCGACAGCTAAGTAACAAGATAAGCGGGGGACGCGCACGCGACTGACGCGACGCGACGCCCGTCTGAGCGCCCGCCGCCGCCGTTCGTCTAACAGAACCCCGCTCGTCTGCCTGCGTCACCCGCCCGCTGCCGGCCGCCCGTCTGCTCTAATCTCCTGGATAGCCGCTTGCGAGGCCGCATTTAAATCGGATTCCCGACGCTTGAAATTGTCAAAACAGTGGCCGCGAGACTGATAGGTGGTTTATTTAGTTGGATTTGAAACTAAGAAACTAAAATGGCAAGTCGAAGCTTAAATTAATGGACAATTCATAATAGAGAGATTTAGGTCAGCAGTAAATGTCTTTAGCGACAGATTTGTTAGCTGCATCATCCAAAAATCAAAAAAGTCAGTTAAGGGTAATTTAGGCAGTACTCGTGAAAAAGCAGCTTTCACATTACTATGATTCCTCCAGTCCCTTCTTCTGTGTATTAAACGTGTCGTAATTTTGATTGTAAAACACCCTAAAATGATACTCTAAAAACGATTCCTGAATGAAATGAAATTTGTCATAACAAAAATAAGAGTAAAACATTGAAAATGTCACTCAATCAAGCTACGACAAGAACGTCTGGAAAAATAAACTATACCAAGATCCGGGTGTATTGAAACCCGTATGTGCTGCTATTGACGTTGAACGAGACCAAAAATGGTACTTTAAGGCCGAATAGGCAAGAGGTTCGAAAATTGTGATTTAAACATAGTGATGTAAGCGATAGGGTTGAATTTGGATTGGGTCTGAATTTCGTGAACAGCTGTGTTCGTCGCGTTCGTCACATCACTTTTATCACTTTCCTTTTTGTATTGTGAAGCTTGCACCATAATTCTTTTAGACGGAATACATGCCGATAGAGCACGGAACGTTCAGCGTTGTCCGAAGTAAAAATACAGATGCACTGAGGCCAGCAGACCCAGATAAATGAGTACAAGGCTGTCCAGAAAGATATGTTGTGTTTTAATACTTTTTGAACTTTCGTTTTGAACATTTTTGTGGAAATGTAAGTATGAAGCAGCAATATATATATAAATTATTAGTGAGTTATTAGTTATGAAGGGAAATGTTGGCAAATAAATTACAGAGTAAAGAGATGAGTTTTTTAAGCTTCCAGGTGACGAGGGCAGAGCAGTGGTTTCGACAATTCATGTTCAAATTGCTCCGTGACACTTTATTGTTTTATGACACGATTAGGAACATTATATTTGAGGCAAGATGAAAATTTGTTACATAGCTCTCCTATTTTTCCCCAACACGGGGGTGCAGACTGGCTGGTAAGAGGAGGGGCAAAGTAGATACACACATTTTTTAAATTTTATTTATTTTTTGTTCAGTGAATATGTTTGAGGCAGTACGCCATTTTATGCGTTCGAGTTTAATGATTAAAGATTTTTTTTTAAATAACCCTAACGGTTTAGTCGGGGTTTTAATATTGCCAGGCGAGTGCAAATATGTTTTTCAATAAATACAAAAAATGGATTTGAGGCAATTTGAAATTTAAATTGAGTGTTATTTATAACAAAAAATAATCTCGAAAAGAGAGATCATTTTGGATGGAATATATACTTGCCAGGTTATCTAAATTGGGGGATTCATTTTGCCCCGCTACTCATTAGATAGGTCTGCACCTCCATCCGTAGGGATATAATAGAAGCACTATGTGACAAGTTTTCAGCTTGATTCAAATACCTACCCAAATTTTGGTACCAGATCTCGGAATATTAGGTTGTTTACCATTATGAACTTCTTACTCGTCCCATTATTCTATTTAAATATATAATTTATTTCTCAACAAAAAATGTCCATGACAACGATAATTTTTTTTGTTAATCAATTGAATTTACGAGTTAAATATGTTATAAGAGCACATCGAGGTAACTTGCTTTTTTTTACCATAGGTCAAGTAAATTACTACTAATTAGAATCGATAATAAATTCATTTTAAATATATTATTAATTACTATAAAAACTATTTCAGTTATGAGCGACGCATAATTTTATAAGTGCATAATGGTGTAAAAACCTTTTCCTTACAAAGCCCAAAAACTGCATAATTGTTGAGCTAAGTGACACTAGTTTTTATTTTCTCCTGCAAATAGCATTCTACATATTTAAATTTTGCAAATAAAACCCAATCAGTTTCAGAAACAAACCAAGTTGAGAATCTTGAGAAACTATAATCAAAAGCCGTTTCGATTCGAGTACACTCGAGGCGACCGCTATTATGTGGCTAAAACAATGAACTATCCTAAAATCTGTATAAATATTCATGAATTCTGTTTTATAAAAGGAGTCTTTAGTATAGTTGCCGTCAAACAACTTGAACATACTCGTAGCCGAATAATAGAAGAGACTAGTGAAACGCCTCGGCTTCGCACGGGTGCTGATATAATACTAATACTAAATATACTAATAAAAATGGTTACAGATGAACACATACCACCGCAGACATTTTTCTGCAGTTACGAGTAAACTGTGGTACATTTATTTTAATCTATCTTGTAGGGTTCATCTAGCATTTGGAATGTAAGCGCCAAAAATTTATTTAATTATGATATGATATCAACCTCTAAAATTATATCAGTGTTTCTCTGCTATTTTATAATCGTATTACACATAGGCCTTTCTCTTGAATCACTCTATCTAATAAAAAACAAAACAAATCCGTGGGGTAAAGATCTAAGCCTACAAAGAGACAGGCAGACAGTGAGGAGTGACTTTGTTTTGTACTATGTAGTGATTAGTAAAGTGTAGTGAGAGGCAGCGTGGGTGGTCGGTGAGCGTCTATGGACAGTCAGTGTTCAAGATATTTACCGGTATCTATGACGTTACTACAACGGTCACATAGACGGAATGACAACAACTATAGCTACTGCTACGACACGCTATGTAGCATCTTATTACCGCTACGGCGTAGTAGACGCATTCAAGATGCGCGGTTGATTCGTATTTTTTTAACCGACTTCCAAAAAAAGGAGGAGGTTATCAATTCGACCCCTATATTTTTTTTTATGTATGTTACCTGATTTCTCGAGAACCTCTACACCGATTTTAATATTGGTATTAACAATAACTCAATAAACTTGGAAACGGCTAAAACAAATGCGAAAATAGAAATTAGAAATTTGTGCTCAAAGCGATAAATAAATTAATATTAGTGTCATAAGCGCTACCCGCTCATGTATTTCAAGTCGATACGGAACATAAATAAAACAAGTGACCGAATTAATTACCTCGTCCCGTTGAACTAGGTTAAAAACTAGAAAACTTTTGAAGTTCAAACCCAACTTATAATACAATAAAAAATAATATTGTAAACGGTTTTTACAAGGAAGTGAAAAATTTGACAAATTCATCTATTTATTCATATGAATGTCGAATATTGCATTGCATCTTATATACTAGCTATGTATCTACTATTACAAAAATTGCACGTAACTATAACCAACCAATCAACCATACAAATTCAAAAATAATTCTGCTATAATATTTCAATGTTTAGCGTACTAGTAAAATATTCCACGTACACACTAAAATCACCACATTTTTTATAAATTCTACTTTTAGAAACTAGTAAAAAATAACTAGCTACCGAAACATTATTATTAGTGAGACAGGTAGGTACAACTATGTAATCAGCCACAGTGGCCATGACTAGTTCTTTGTACACAATAAAATAAATTACTCATCATGACTTGAAGGTTTCTTTTCACGAGAGTATTGTATCTCAGAAAAATGTGGTCTATTCCCATTTTTTATTAGTTTTTGGTTTATCGTACAGGATTACGGGACCCGTACCATACATCTGTCTTAAACTAAAAAATATTAGAGTTAGTGGCGCCAAAAATCTTGTAAAATGTTTGTTCGAACTCGAATCAGGTTTGAATCGAATCAGGTAGTGAAATGTATTACAGATATTTGCGGTGTCAAATTAAATTAAGGCGACAAAGTCGACTTTAAAACGCTCCACACACGAGTCCTAAAATCAGAGGTTATGACGTAAAAGTAGTAGGGCGGAGCCTACATCACACCATAAATCACCAATCATATGGTGCGATGTAGGCTCCGCCCCACTACTTTTACGTCATAACCTCTGATTTTAGGACTCGTGTGTGGAGCGTTTTAGTCAAGGTTTATAACTTGACGGCAGTCAGGAAAGTCTAACCAATGCCTGTACATGTGTTAGATTTATTAACTTCTAAACTAATATTGGGTGTGTAGTTGATACATTTAAAGAAATTGTGTTGCTAGATTAGGTTAAAACAATAAATACTATCTATATACACACGAATTTTGGGTAATTTTTGTAGTCGCTTCATATGGTAAAACACATAAACTTAAAATATGGTACCGTTATTAGAATATTACAACGAAATAAAATTGAAATAATCGGCCATGGTTAAATCGTGCAAACCGTATTAATTTCAAACGGAATGAAATCAAATTCTATCAACATTTCTGTGATGGTAAGAAACCACGCTTAGACAGTTTTATAATTAACAGATTCATTTATTTCTTTTTTATCTTGTATGTTTATACTGCGGTCTGGTTCATAAAGTTACGTAGCGTAGAAAGCATAGACGGCTCGTAGCGTTACGTAAAGTTTGCTAGACCTATTTAATATTTTAACATTTATCATGCCTGCCGGAGAAATATCTTCAGTTTAGCACTTTTTTATTTGAATGAACAAGTATTTTGCCATACCAATATTTTACTTGGCGTTCTGTATTTGTGTTGTTATTGTCATATTTGGCCAATAAATACAATTGGAAAAATATCGAAGCATTGCAAAATAAGCCACATGTGAAATGAAAGTTCGTCGTTTTTTTCCTCATAACAAAATATAGTAAATAAGAGACTAATAGCTCAGTTACAGTTGGTTGTGTGAAAAATATAGCAGCTATATATGCTACACCAAGTAAAATGCCAGCTTAAAACAGGCAATAAATGCCTTAATTATCAAAACAACACTTCAATATCTGGATGAATGATGAATTATGTTTGAATGAGAGCTTGTTTAATAAACACCATGACAAAGGAACATCGACTCTCATAAGTGTGGATTATGTTGTGGTGTGCTTTCTTTTTTCATTTTATTATAAGATTTATAAATACATTTTTATAAATAAAAAGTTTTGAATCGAGAAGGATAAAAACCTTAAAATTTGAATAACATACCGGTTTCAACTAATTGTCTAAAATACGTGTAGTACACTACGCTCGTCAGCCAAAGATATAAGATCTAATCTCTAAGTTACGGTAGCTCAAAGGTTAACAAGTGATTATGCAGTCTTTTTAAAAATAATTCGTTAAATCTTATTCATTAATATTTTATACTTTCTTTTTCAAAACTCCAAGTTTTCTTCGCTACGCTCGCTTAACTGTATCGTGCACAACTTATGAACAGTTTTAGCATATATTTTCTTAAGATTCGAGCACTTAAAGCACTCGGTGGTTACAAAATTTCACTTTAAAAGTCATCGGATGGAACTACAGACTCAAGTTTTAAGTACTTAAGTCGATGCTGGTTTGGATAATGGAAATGTAAGATATTCTAAGGACAAAACTTGAAAACGGGAAAATCTTTGTAAATCTAGGAGTTTTGGTTATTTACGGATATACATTTTTACGTACATACAATGTAACCCTATCGCCGTGTGATGGGTTAAAGATCGTTTAATATTTATGTTTTTGCTTTAGCCTTCGACACAAAACGTATCCGTGCAAGTGACATCTTACCTCTTCAAAAAACTGTCAAACACGGTAAACAACTAGCTCCGCAACAAAATCTGTTTAAAAATGTTAAATAAGTTTGAATAAAGTTATGTCTTAGTCGGAAGTGCTTATAGTGAGAAAATAGAAGTACTACTGTGAATTAAACCATAGAAACAAGAAATTAAAGCTAAACAGGAATGTGAGATTCCTGCTAAAACAACACCGAGACGTACAAATTTTAACGTGAAACAGTGAAAACATCGTTAAACAGTGTTATTTTGGACGATAAATAATAATATTTCGTGATTTTGGTGAAGAAACGGAAAATAATATAATACAAGTTATTTTTCAATAAAGTGCTGGGTGTGCAAAGTTTTGGTTATTTGCATCAAACATACCTTCTGAATTAATAACAAAAACATTAATAAGTAGACAAAATTCGATGAGTCATCGTAACACCACTGTGGTGTAATGTGAATGAGTATAGAATTAACAACGTGAGAAACAGTCGTATCTCGGATCGAACCTCAACCGAGCGAATCTTTTTGCATAATAATTTTTTTCCATACTTACGTTTTAAGCTTTCTGTGCGCAACATTTTTGGAACATTTTTTTTTTCTCATGGGAATAAAAATATGCAGGACATGGAGACTGATAATGTGACAATTCGATTTCACCCACGCCAACGAGCAAACTCTGTAGGAAACTTATCAGATTCTTCGCTATTTGAGTCAACAAGGATAAGCTTACCAGAAACAAATTTGAATGAGAGTGAGCTAAATTTCACATTCAAGCAAAAGATATCTGACCTGGAAATTCAGCTTACATCAGCCCATAACGAAATCGAAAACTTATTAATAGAAAATGGTCAACTAAAAAGGGATATTGAAAAATGTACTAAAATCAATAAATTGTATAAAAAAGTCGAGTATGGCGAAGTACAAAATTCACCACTGTTCGGTAAAAAAAGAAAACGACAACGAACTTCTACAGAGGACACACCGACTAGACATGCACTGTTTATTCATGAAGACCAACAAAAAATTGATTCTGAGAAAAATCAAGAGATTGAAAAACTGAACACAAAAATCTTGCAATTGCAACAATGGCTTAATGAGGAAAAATAAAACAACATGGAAACTCAAATAAAATTAAGGGAAAATATATCATCGAAATCTAGAAAAAAAAGGGGCGTGTTTGTCAAGAGTTTGCATAAAAATAGCGCATCACTTATGAAAAAACTTAAAATAATCACAAAAAAATTTAGAAAATTACAAACTGATCATCGGAAGATCTAAAACGAAAACACTAATTTACAACACAGAATTAAAGAATTACAAATGAAGAGAAACTTAAACACTGACAATAATTGTTCATCAATAGAAGACAGTAAAACGAGTCACAATGGGATCAGGAATGATGCATGTGTTCCCCCCCTCAACTCAACGACTAGAAAAATTGTTATCTTTTCAAACGGAGCAGGTCGAGGCCTTGCTTCAGATATCATTAAGGACACATATGAGAAGCGTACAATTATCAATTATTGCAAACCAGGAGCCACTTACAATACAATTTTAGAAGGATTTCATAGCAAAACTCAGACTTTAGGACAAGGCGATACCGTCGCAATTATTATAAATAATTATAATGATACGCTCAATGAAACGAACAACGATAACGGATATACAACAGTACTGAGAGGAATATTGGAATGGCGGGACAGGTCATACAATATAATAGTTTGTGGAATAAGGTACAACGGTAAAAATGATATCGAGATTTACAATATCAATAAAGAAATAGCGCACGTTGCTAACACAGTACAAAATATTAAATACATAGATCCCAATATAAAAGACAATTATGGCAAACTATACAGTTACAGGAGAATAACGGAACTTGTAAGAACCATAATAGTGACTTTAACTGCTTCCACCAAATTTAATGGAACATCAACACTGCAATTCATTAAATTAAAAGAAGAAGGTGAAAATGTCACATCATTTGACGCTGGAAATTTTCGAAAGGATTACAAGACAACCATAGATACATAATTATACATGCAAATATTCAGTCTATAAGTAATAAATATCTGATTTTAGAAGATTTTCTTGACAATAATTGGTGTGACGTCCTTTGTTTATCGGAAACTTGGGGAGAAGATGACAAGGTACCTACTATGGTCCTCCCTGGCTTTGAACTTGCCACTTATTTCAATAGAAAGTTATTTTTACACGGAGGAACAGCCATATTCGTTAGAAATGAGTTGGATTTCAAAGTAAGGGGTGACATTAATAAAATTGCTTTCGAAATGAATTTCGAAATAGCAGCAGTAGAAATCAAGTCAGCTAAATTAATTATAATAGCTGCTTATAGGCCGGATAAAGACATACAGCTTTTTTTTGACATTTTAAATAAATTGCTACTAAAATTAAGCAAGGAAGGGAAAAAATTTGTGATTGCAGGAGCCTTCAATTTAAATACATTAAAACCAGACAAATATATTAGACGTGTTCAAAAAATTTTAGATAGTTTTAACTGTAAATTTGTTCTAAATGAACCAACGCGAATTCAGGGTACAAGTGCCACATGTATAGATAACTTTATTGTAAATTTTGACAACGGCGAAGGTTATGTATTGGACCGTCAGCTATCAGATCACAAAGTAATTAAGTTGGCAGTAAATATTGAAAATAACATAAATTATTGTAAGAAACTGTCTTGCTTTGCAAGAAATTTCTCAAAATGTAACATTAGTTATTTCCATTACCTATTTAATAAAGATTTTCATAATGTTAAGGAACAAATTTTGATGTCTGAGGATGCCAGCGTAAGAATGAATATTCTACAAGACTCAATTAAATTCTGTTATGATGTTGCGTTTCCAAAAAAGAAATGTAATAGAAGTTTTGCAGGTAAAAAATTGGCATCGAAAGGTATTGAAATCTCAATAAGTAACCTAGCAAAAATGGAAATTTTGCAGGAGTTTTAGCCAAATGAAAGTAGAAAAAACGAAATAAAAAAGTATAAAAAAGTTTTGAGAAGCGTCTTTCCTGAAGCAAAACGTAATCAATTAAGTATCAGAATAAAAAAATCCGAGAACAAACTAAAAGAAACATGGAGGATAATAAATGAGCAGGTAAAACATAACAAAAAACAAAATAAAATAAGAAGGATACTTAAACTTAAAGTGGGGAATGGAAAAGAAATTACAAATTCTAAAGAAATAGCGGATTCATTCAATAACTTTTTTAAGAATGTCGCGCACAAATTAACGAGTAATACACAAACAGATCCTAGTAAATGTGTTCCTTATTTAAAATTAACAAATAAAGTACAAAGCAAAATACACTTCGCCCCAGTAGATTTAGAAGAGTTGGTGACAACCATAAAAAATATGAAACCGAAAACTACATCTGACATTTATGGCATGAGTCCTAAAACTCTTCAAAAATTAATTTTAACAAACAATAACATTTTAGAATTAATATATATTACAATCAATTATTGTCTAGAGAAGGAGTGTTTCCCGAATGTCTAAAACGTGGTAGAGTGATTCCACTGCATAAAAAGGAGATGATACGGAACCTGGTAATTATCGACCAATTTGCATTTTACCTGTGATATCAAAGTTACTAGAAACTGTAATTAAAAGGAGAATTTTGGACTACTTTGAAAACAACCATCTTTTCACAGCTTCTCAATTTGGATTTCGTGCAGGAAAATCTACCGAAATGGCGATAAGAAAAGTAATATATTATATTTTGGAATCACTGGATAAAGCAGAAACATCTGCTAGTATATATTGCGACTTGTCAAAAGCATTCGATTGCCTACGCCATGACATCTTGATTCTGAAGCTACAGCATTATGGGTTTCAAGGAGCTGAGCTTGATATGATGAAGGCATACCTCAAAAACCGATCCCAAATTGTGTCACTGAACGACGATGACAAATCAGAAGAAAGTATCATGGATATAGGCGTGCCA
The DNA here is from genome assembly GCA_017562165.1 of Ectropis grisescens. Lineage (NCBI taxonomy): Eukaryota > Metazoa > Arthropoda > Insecta > Lepidoptera > Geometridae > Ectropis > Ectropis grisescens. The sequence goes on along the minus strand of CM029787.1, from coordinate 15,065,196 downwards.
CAAGGATCAATATTGGGGCCATTACTATTTCTGATTTATGTCAATGATCTTGCTAACATAATGCCTGATTGGACTTACATAAGTTTATTTGCAGATGACACTCATGTTGGTATAAGGATAAACTTAAAGATAGGCTAAATGAAAAACTTACAGAGGCTATAGGTATTTTGAGTAAATGGTTTAGTGACAATGGCATTATTATGAACGCAGACAAGACAGCTGTAATGTATTACAGGTCCAAGAAAGGTGGATTCAATGAAAATGGGCTGAAGGAAAATGTTTTTCTTGGTTACACAATTGATAATACTATAACTCACACAGCACATATCGGAAAAGTATGTAGACAGTTGTCAAAAGCAAATTACGCACTTCTGAAACTGAAGCCATTAGTGGATAAAGCTGCTATGCTTTCGTTGTATTTTGCTTATGTACATTCAAGAATAAGGTATGCTATAACAGTATGGGGAAAGGAAAAGACATGATAAGGGTATTACGAGCCCAAAAAAGAGCAATGAGAATAATTTTCGGTTTAAAAAAAAGAACGTCTGTGAGAGAACATTTCAGAAGTAAAAAAATTATGACTGCTATATCGTTATATATCTACAGTTGCTTGTTAGAGATATATGACGAAAAAGTGACCCTCATGAAGACAAAACCTAGGTATATAAGAAAGTGCCGAGTTTATGATGAATTGCAAATACCTAGAAATAGACTGACTAAAGTACAGAAGCAAGGCATTTATAGTAAAATTTGTATGTTCAATAAGCTGCCAAAAAGCGTCACAAAACTAGAAAAAAAACGTTTTACAATAAAATTAAAATACTTTTTCGAGTCCAATCCCTTTTACTCACTAAATGAGTTCATGAAACTTAATATGACAGATTCTTCATTCTTGCAAACAAGTGATTTAGTTTCAAACCAATAAGTTTCAGTTCCATGGTTGTTATTGACATAGTCTCATAGTAATTTATAGCAGATATATATACCTATGTTTTTGTTTTCTGTTATTTTTAGTTTTTTTTTTTTGTAATTGTGCCCTTTTTTGAATTTGACAGATGTTTAAAAAAATTGACATTTACTTTTACTGAATGAATTTGATAATGTATGCATTTATGTTTAAAAAAATTTGACATTTACTTTTACTGAATGAATTTGATAATGTATGCATTTATTTTAGTTGAATATGTTTATTGTATTATGATCTATATTTGACAGATTTTGTAAATTTTGTGCAAAATTACCATTTGAGCATTTTTAGCTAAGTAATTTTTGACAAAGGTTCGTAATGATGTTTGTTGATTTGGGCCCGAATTGTTTAATGTTAATACATACTTAATACATGATTATAACGGTGTAAGAATAATATTGTTGGAATTAATTATAACTTGATCGAATTTTGTATTGACTTACCTAATGTAACAATTTGTTATAAGGCCAATAAATATTTCTATTCTATTCTATTCTATTCTACCGCCTCTGTGTTCCAAAACTTGAGGTAAACTCAATTTAGTTACTTTGAATTTGTTTGAATAATTGTTGAAAATTACTAAACCAATCCAATACCAATAAAAAAATGAAGTTTTAGATTCACAGAAGCTTTGAATAAGAGTTTGTATTAACGGGGGCTAGTTACTTAGTTATGTTTTTTGGTTGAAAACTGACGAGTTCCCGATGGTGTTTAATGTATTTTAAGCACAGTGAAATAACAAAATTGTCTCGACAGAAGTTAAACAATCTAGGTATATAACGTATATACCTATGTAAAATTGAGCAAAAATAATAAACCTTTTTGCTACATACGAGTACTTTGATTATCCAGTGTAATTTATATTCAAATAAACGACGGATAGAAAATTGAAATTATATTCAGTGACACAAATTAACGAAACCAAAGTCGTATATGTCTAGCTGTTATAGTTGGCTAGTATTGAAATGCCGTCATGATTATTAGGCCTACCATAGCTAATAAGTTACTTAGTAAAATAAATAGGTTATTAATTATGCAAACATCACTGACTGCTGGCCGTGTCACGGTGCCTGATTTTTGAGTTTGTTAATATTGATACTAAATTCTATTTGAATTAACTATAAAGTTCAGCTGATGATTGGTGTGCGTACGTTTTGAGGAAATATTTGGAAGACGGTGGTATGTATTGGTTGGTACAGGGCAGGTTTATTTGCACAATGTTAAGGCGCTGGGAAGACCTGAGTGAAATTCACGAATGCAAAATTAAGCTCCGCCCCTTTACAACTCCGATAAGACAGCGCCACACGAAGTTGCGTGCACTCAGTAAAATTATTTGCATTGATGGCAACAAAAGGCTTCCATGCTCATGCTCATAGATGGCGCTTTTCAAAATTTTTATTAATTAGAAATGCACGTCTTTTGCTGTTTACAAATTTTTTCGTCTGATTCTCTTATTTTTCTAACGGACTAAGTAAAGTCCTTTTGTATATTAAATAAAAAACAAATTGCATAAATTAGCTAAGCCAGGAAGATGAATCACTACATATTAAGTAATCCATTTCTTTAAAATTATTGTACGAATTTTGAAGAAAACATTCACTGTTAGTGAAGTACATGTGTAAGTACCTGGGTGACCGAGCTTTGCTCGGTTTAAACACTGAATATATTTAGATATTAGTGGCGGCCCGGCGGCATTTTTCAGATTTTGCCCGCCTAAAAATATTGAAGGTCTGGGGCTGACTAGCAGCACCCTGCGAGTTTACCTTCACTGTTCCCGTTCCCGTTATTTTTTCAGGATAAAAGTAGCCTGTGTGTTATTCCAGACTATAATCTTACGTGTTTTCCAAATATCAGCCCGATCCGTTTATACGTGACTTGATGTTTGTCGTGACTGAGCAAAAAACATCCAAACATTGACATTTACAATATTAGTAGGATTGGATACTAATAGTACATAATATAATCATCATTATCATTAGACGAGGCTACGAGTAAATAATCCACCATTATTGCATACTACAACTCGGAAAACAAGTTTTTAATAATAATACAGCGACGCCATTTCGCTGCTTTGTAACGAAAGGTCCACAAACAAAACAAAACCAAAATCACTTTTATATCATTTTAGTTAGGGCATTCTTTTTTTATTAACAAGTGATACAAGTATTTTTGTTGTGACGGGATGAGCAGTAAGTATATGTGCCTGATGGTAAGTCACATGCCTATAATAGCGCAGTGACACGCAGGTATTGGAAAATAAAGAATCCTAATCATTACGTTGCATTATACTGCGTCGCCACGACTATTATCTACATGTGTTCTAAATTTCTGCCCGACCCAACGTTACGACGTGATTAAGCAATAAACATCCAAGTATCCAAACATCCATATTTTTCAATATATTTCTATCCATATATTGAACATTTAAAATATTAGTAGGATTTCATATCAAAGCCCTGTAATCATACTGTATTTTTTTCTTTAAACCGGAAAACTGTGATGTTTTTAACCCCGACCAAAAAGGGTGTTATAAGTTTGACATTGATGTCTGTCTGTCTATCTGTCTATCTGTCTGTCAGTCTATGTGTGTGTCCATCTGTGGCACGGTAGAGCTCAAACGGATGGGCCGATTTCGATGCGGTTTTTTTAGTTGAAGGTAAATATCTGTGCTGTTCTTAGCTATGGTTGGTTGATATCGATTCTAGATGGCCGCCTCCACAAACTGGCGGACAAAATATTTGTTCACAACCTGCCTCAATATGGGTATCAAATGAACAATAAGAACAATATGGGTTTGCCTAGTAAAATATTATACATTATAACAAATCCAAGATGGCCGCCACCACAAAATGGCGAATTACATTTTTTCACTACTACCCCAATATGGGTATTAAACGAAAGGGCTTGACTAGTAGAATACTATGCAATATGACAAATTTAAAATCCAAGATGGCCGCTACCGCAAAATGGCGACTTACATTGCTTTTTTCGCAACTCCTCAATATGGGTTTCAAATGAAAGGGCTTGACTAGTAGAATGTTTTACAGATAGCAAATCCGAGGTAGTCGGGGTTACTTAAATTTTTAATTTTGTTCTTGTCACACTACTGCTTGGCGGTGGAATAGCTGGCAACTTGACTAGTAAAACATTACACACTATGACCAATATAAAATTTAAGATGGGTGCCACCATAAAATCCCGAATTATATTTTTTCACTTCTACCTCGATATGGATAACCAAATTTTCCTAATTCTTTTTATTTCGTAAGTGAATATGTCTTAAAATACAATACATGATTTTATTAAATCGAGTAAAATATATATGTAGTTCTATATAGTGTCTAGACATAAGTGAAAATAATCTATACTAATATTACAAAGCTGAAGAGTTTGTTTGTTTGTTTGAACGCTAGTATCTCGGAAGTGCTGGTCCGAATTGAAAGATTGTTTTTCTATTGGGTAGTCCATTTATCGAGGAAGGCTATAGATCATAAAACATAACGCTACTATTAATAGAAGCGGAGCATTGATCAAGAATGTAACAAAATCAGGAAAAATATTCCTTTTGAGAGTTTTCGCACGTTTCGTGCTGTGACATGACACATGACAGCATGTGTCTAAGATTGCGTCATTGAATATCACAGATTATATACCTCTTGAATATAAAACCTTTGCTAATCTCAGAGTTGGTACGACCAATTTCCGACAGGTGGCGTAACAGGAGGCTGAAGAGGTATTTTATTTGAAAGCGATATTCTCAAGAATGACTGAACCGATTTCAGTTTTCTTTCACCGTTGGATATGTACGGGATCCTGATGAATGGTATTTAATATACCACGGGCGAAACCGAGGCGGACATCTAGTAACAAATGAAATGCATTGATTTTGTAGATATTCATTTTTTCAGTACTGTTCCATATGGGGTACCTACAGCATACAATAATATATTTCTATGTTTTTCCTTGACACTAGAGCAGCGCTGTGTTTCTTCTCGTTCGTTTAGGAAGATGATCATGATGATGAATCATTATTTCCGCCCCTCAACCAATTATATTATTGCCAGTTTATAACCTTTAAATAATATCGAATTTTTTCAATTTAAGCTTTAAATTGATACAAAAGTCACATTTTACATTTATGCGTGAAGTAAACAACTAATATCGGTTTTAAGTTATATTTTCAGCAACAATGGAGATAGACTTTTTGTGTTATGGTTTTCATCGCACCTGCTTTCGTTCACAACTCCACGAAAAGCAAATTCATCTACTAATACTAAATAAATAAAAATAAATAATCCCGTAGAGCAGTATAAATGAGCGTAACTTGTAAATATTTTAGTTATTAAACTTGTAAATATTTTAGTTATTATTTTAAACAATGTCACATCATCATAATCATCAGCCGCAAGACGTCAACTGCTGAACATAGGCCTCCCCTAGATTTCCACAACGAACGGTCCTGCGCAACCTGCAACCATCGGTTTCTAGCGACCTTTATGAGGTCATCTGTCCATCTAGTGGGAGGCCGTCCAACACTGCGTCTTCCGGTTCGTGGTCGCCACTCGAGAATCTTTTTCCCATCGGTTGTCAGTTCTGTGAGCGATGTGGCCTGCCCATTGCCACTTCAGCTTGCTTACTCTTTGAGCTATGTCGGATACTTTCGTTCTTTTGCGATTATCCTCATTACGGATTCTGTCGCGCAAAGAGACTCCGAGCATAGCCTCTCCATAGCTCGCTGTGTGACTTTGAGCTTTGTTATGAGGCCCACAGTTAAGGACCACGTCTCAGTTCCATAAGCCATCACTGGCAACACGCACTAGTTAAAGACTTTCGCCTTTAGGCATTGGGGTATTCTGGACTCAAAGATGTGCCGAAGTTTCCCGAACGCTGCCCATCCGAATTGGATCCTTCGCTGAACCTCTTTGTCGAAGTTGGATCTACCTAATTGGATCTTTTGACCCAGGTAGACGTATAATTCGTCAACAACTTCGAGTGTGGTATTCCCAACAATAACCGGTACAGGTGAGACATGAACATTTGATATGACTTTTGTCTTGTCCATATTCATCCTCAAACCTACCTGGTGGGATACTCTACTGAGGTCCCTGAGCATAGCACGGAGGTCCTCCAACGACTCCGCCACAATGACTATGTCGTCGGCAAACCGAAGGTGAGTGATGCATTCGCCGTTGATATTGATGCCATATCCGTTCCAGTCCAGTAGCTTGAAAACATCTTCCAGCGGGGCAGTGAACAGTTTCGGAGATATGACATCTTAAAGTGTCAGGTCAGCTTGGCTCTGGGGTCTTTTGCCATGCTAACGACAGGTTGTGCTTGCGTAGAGGTGTATAACTGTCCATAGAACCTCTCAATCTCCTCCAAAATCTCGGGTTTCGATAAGACGATGCTACCACTATCGGTCTTCAGTTTGGTCAGCTGAGTTTGCCCAAGAGACTGATTTCTTGCGAACACTTTCGAGCCTTTGTTCTGCTTGATTGCTTCTTCAATACTCGAAGTATTGAAGCAGCATACGTCGCATATCTTGTCTGACCGCCATAAGATCTAGAGTTTGATCGGAGAGCTTTCGGTTCTGTTTTGGCGTCGGCTCTTATAAAATTTTCTGCCAACCGCATGAACAGTTTCCACTAGCCTATCGTTTATTTCGTCCGCCGTTACGCATTCATCTAAGGATTCGAAGTGATCTTCGATCTGAGCATAATTTGGTCGGAGCATGGACTTCATTAGACGTGATCTTTCGACCTTAATGTTTAGATTCAGCGTGCCTCTTACAATACGGTGATCACTGCCGGTCTTAACCTTGCTGATCACAGAGACATCGCTGAATATTTGCCGTTTAGTCGTCATAATGAAGTCGATCTCATTTTTTGTGGAATCGTCTGGGCTAATCCAGGTTCAATTTCTTTGTGGTTGTTTCTTGAAAAGGAGTTCATCATAAAGATGCTCTCCTTTCCAAGAAATCCGCTAGACGTTGCCCTCTTGGGTTCCGCTGCCCATATCCGAAATCCCCACTCTCACTCATCTACGTTTGCTCAGTTTTGCGTTGAAGTCTCCCATCACAACTTTGAAATGTGTTGGCGGAAAGGTCAAAAGAGACGTAACACTTGGGCAATACCTAAAACAAGAACCGGTTTTGGCCAGGGTGCATTTTCCTTTACTGGACCATACCTTTACCAACCTATTGACAAAGAGTTGGACATCATAGATACGTCAACATTATGAGTGCAAGAAAAGGTCTCGGCTTGGCTATCTACTCAGGGCTACTGCTCGCATCTCGAAAAAGCGACATCGTTTCATGGTGGATGTTCCAAAGGCACGAACAAAGAGATTTGACTCTTTTTGTTTTTTGTCTACGCTGTCATACGTTGCCTGAGTGAGTTTTCCCCGATAATTACAATCTTTGTGTCTTCAAATCCAAAGTGAGTCGGTTTTTCTAGGTAAACACGCTCCATATCGTAGGCAAACATATTGCATGCCTCTAGAAGAAGAGGCCAGTTTGTATGGGTCAATTATTAAAATGTTTTGTATCACCTTATCTTACCTGCAAACAGCAATAAAGATTTTTGTATTTGTACCACATTGTTGTTTAACATCAGGCGAGATGGCGGTCAAGTGTAAACCTTTGAAAGTAAAAAAAAAATGTCCTGAATTATTTTGGTTATATTTAACACAATGTTGAAATAATCATATACCTAAAATAATCAAGTTGTAGCTAATTAACATACACAGAGAATGATAGAAAACATCAGAAATAGAAAAATAGTTGAAAACAAAGATAAAATGATTTTGAGTTGTGGCTTTTTTAGTTTTAAAGCACCGATTTAGGTAATTTTAATTCATCGCTCAATCGAACAAGAACAAAATTAAAACATTGGTTCGACTACCTCGGATTTGTTTTCTATAAAACATTCTACTGGTCAAGCCCTTTCATTTGAAACCCATATTGAGAGAGTTTCGAAAAAGAAATGTATTTCGATATTTTGCGGTAGCGGCCATCTTGGATTTCAAATTTGTCATATTGCATAGTATTCCACTAGTCAAGCCCTTTCGTTTGATACACATATTGGGGTAGTAGTGAAAAAAATATTTGATTCGCCATGTTGTGGTGGCGGCCATCTTGGATTTAAAATTTGTTCCAACGTATAATAATATTCTACTAGTAAAGCCCTTTCATTTGATACCCATATTGAGGTAGGTTGTGAAGAAATATTTTGTCCACCATTTTGTGGAGGCGGCCATCTTGAGTCGATATTAACCAAACATAGCTAAGATTTTATGCAAGGACTCTTTTGTACACCTACGTCCGAACACCTCGGTGATTCAAAGCTAGTTTGTTTAATTACTGAGCCTTGTAGGTACTAATATTTATTCTGTTACTGAGCATTGTCTTGCAATGTAGGTAGTGTGATGTAGGTAGGCTAGAGATTAATACTATACTTGTGGGTAAACCAATAAATGTCGTTGTGTCACTCGGCTGTTTCAATTACTGCTCCACGTTAAAATATCGTAATATTCAACTATACAATTATTATTTTTAAAATAAAAGTGACGAGACGAACAGGACATGTGCCTGATGGTAAGCAACATGCCTGCCACATAACAGCTCAATGACACACAGCTATTAGAATATTAGAAGTCCAAATCATTACCTAGCACTGCACTGCGCTCGTTACCCAGAGATCTAAGATGTTATATCTCTAAGGGCAGTAATTTATCTGGAAACATTGCCCTTCAAACCGGAACACAATTTCAACTGGTATCTATAACTTCAGTCGGTAACTGAAGTTACCGACCATACCGACCGAAGTTACAAATCTATCTGGGAAGTAGATTATTTGATGATAAGCCTCGGGTTCTATAGGAACTATTTTCTAATCTGTGTCTCGAAAACTAAATACAAGCTTGAAAAACAACGGACAAAATATCCAACAACAACGATATCAAAAAACACGCAAAAGATTACACAGTGATGAGACATGAACTCGAGAACTTGAACGCGGTTGTACCACCGAGCCAAACTGACAAGTTACAGTAGGGTCCAAAATTTCACATCATATGAACTTTATTACCGTTTGTAAAACTTCTATAACTTCAATCAGGAACTGGGAAGTAGATTTAATTTTTAAGATTTGATGAAAAGCCTCTGGTTACTTAGGAACTATTTTCTAATCTGTGTCTCAGAACAGACAGAACTAAAGAAATAAAACCTTGAAAAACAACGGAGAAAATATCTAACAAAAACAATATAAAAAAAAACGCAAAAGATTTCGTAGTGCTGAGATACGAACTCAGGATCGTAAATCGTAACGACTTCATCTGCCGCTTTAAACATTGCGCCAAATCTACAGATTTCTGTAGTGTCGAATTTTCAAACCACATGAACTTTATAGATGTTGCTGCATGAATTTGTGAGAATTGTTTATTTTTATTTTTTTGAATTGCGAGCGTCGGACGACAAAGCGACACAGGTCCTTTTAGCAAGGCGCATCAGCGCTTTCTGCTGGACTTCATAGTAGTAAGCGAGAAGCAAGACACGGGCCGGCTCGGTCGAGTTAGCTTTTCAAAAGACAATTAATTAATACGAATTAAACTTCATAATCCAAAATACAAAATCTTCCATCCCCTTAGTAAAAATGATACGTTTACCTATAAAATTTGAATAATGTATGTTTATTAATGACACAGATATTTACATCTAAAACTTATTTTAGAGGTAAGTTTAGGATTTTTCTTATCGAGTTTTTTTTTTTCCAAATCGTGTTTTGATACAATAGGTTACCTAATAAATATGTTCAAGAATAACATATATTTTACTAAAAGCCTCAAACCATATACATGTTGTTAAATGTGTGTTTAAAAAGTGCTAGTTGGCGATATTCAGCGCCTTAACGATACGAAAAATGTATAACCATGACTGTAAAACAATGATTGATTTTATATTTTAAGATCATAAACACGTTAAAATATAATATTCCAGTAATCGTAACTTTGTACAAATTGGATTTAAAAGTAGATTATTCCGTATAAGACTGGATTTTTTTCGAGACAAACAGAGCAGAGTTTTTCCAAATTAGCCATTTAATTTGAGTTTTAAATTGCAGGTTTAGTGGTTCAGTTTTACGGCTTAATTAATAACAAAACATCCTAAGTTTCACATAATACTAACATACTATTTAAATTTACATACATAATTAAAAATAGCTCGATAGTCACGGCCAGTATCACAAAACCCAAATTAAATAAATTTATTAACATAAATTTACAAGAACAATCAACAGCAACCTTAAATCCCTAATGAAATCGCGACTTAAATATTTACTACGGTCTTGTTAAAATCTAGTTTGATATATTAGACCGAAAACATAGGGTTATGTTTAACTATGTGTCGGGAGGTGCACATGAGACCGCTCGTATGACGAGGGTCGAGTCTGTTTGCGGGGAAAACAAAATTTTAATATCTTCCCTGTCTACATAGGGTCACCTACAATTTGCTTATAAGTTGAATGTAAATCTGCCAACTTCAGAGTTAGGGACGGTGAAGTTTGTTGTGGAAGACAAAACGTGTTGGTCGGGATAGAATAAGTTTAGTGAGCTGCGACCGAAATTTGTTTCAATTCTGTGGTTGAAATTTGCATCTGCAATAGGTATGAACACTACCGTGGTACTTTGGAGTTTTGTATTTTACATTTGCGCATGAAATCCCGTAGGAGTAGGTTAAATAACCAAAACTAATAAAGGTTTTGATGTCATTTTAATAAAGCTTTAAAAATAAAGTTCTCGTCTCGTAGTCTCTTCTCGTGTAGTCAAAGTAATATCGTTAAGGTAATTCCAGTCTATAGTCAGGATAGTGATGCAGTGGGTAGCGTTCTACAATATAAATTCCTATCTTAAACAACACTTGAACACTGTGAACTTAAATAACAATGACTTAAACAAAGGAGAGATCCTTTATTTCAAATATTAGCTCGTCGTCACGATTTAAATAAGATAGAAAAACAAATAAAGGGTAACTTAACCTGATGATTAGCTGCTCCTGGGTGCTTATCCTTCTAGTCACGTATACGCCAATCTGCTTAGCAGGACACCTCCGTTCGACCCTTTTATTTGGGTCGCAAAGCCCTTAGATACACAGAAACAGATTCTTAGATAAACACCGAGAGTCGTTAGCAAGATATACACGATTCCTTTTGCTCGTCTTATTTATATTGAGCTGTCCGATCTGTGATCATTCTATTTGCACGATAAATAGGTCACATCAATAATACTTGGTGTACGAGTATTTCTGTGACGTATTCGTGTCGTTCTATTCTACGCGAATCAATCTGAATATTCAAAAAGGCAGACCCTGCTATTCGAAGGCATTTAATAAGTGAATTACCGTGCCGCTGCGGGAAATCTCTTTCAATTCCCGTTACTTAAAACAATATTATGAATATAAATGAGTCATCCCTAAACTTGGTAAAATGGCTTGTTCACGGCTCGTTATCTAGGGACAGAATCACTTCAAATGAACAAAGTCGTAATCGCCGGTATCTGAATGAGTAATGAGAGTGGCTGAGTTTAACCGAGTTTATAGTTTAAATCGCGCATCCTCACTAATCCTTATCTCCAATTATGAAGTGAATACGATAGCCTCTGAGGCACCCTAGACCGTACGGCCGTACGGTGGCCATCATAATTTCGCACTTTACCACGGACCCCCTCGGATCCATCAGAAATTAATATTGGAGACGTCGGCTGCTACACACCTGCAAATCGCCTAATAAAGCCGCCTTATGAACTCCGCTTTTATAAACTTTGTTTAAGTCAGCCGTCGGTAAAGTGCTTTATCTCGGCGAAATATGGAAAAAAGTCGGCAACGCGCCCTACCTACATCCTAATTTCGGAGAAGCATCATAAAACAGAGCAAATTCTTCAAGCGAGATAAGACTGAGATCAAAGATGAACCTATTCGTTGTTCTGTTTTGAGCGTGGGTTGAATCTGCAGGAAAAAATACCTACTTATTTAAAATTTCGGCCATAAATTTCACTAGTTTCACTTTGTCAAAAGCATAATGTCAGTTTTAGTTAACAACCAAATAATATCTGAAAGGATGTATTCAGTGTTGCTGAAACTTTATCTTTGAGAATATTAAAAGTCTTCAGAGGACGCGGCAAATTTAGGTCTTCTCTTAGCTGCAGTTTGTTGAACCTTACATCTCTTTGAGATTTTGTTATACTTTATTTTTAGCAGTAGCTGGTCTTTTCTTCGATATTAAGTTGTTTGAATTCCTTCAGCTTGAACGAGATAAGTTCATAAAACTAATTGAAATCTCTTTTTTATAATGACTTAATACAACCCGCCACCATGTTTTTTTTTACATTTTAGTGACGAGACTATCAGCACATGTACCTGATGGTAAGCATCATGTCTGGGAAATTACAACACAGTGACACGCAGCTATTGAAACATAGACTCCATACCATTACCTAGCACTGCACTACGCTCGTCACCCAGAGATCTAAGATGTTTTATTTCTAAACCCTGTAATTTCTCTGGAAACATTGCCCTTCAAACCACCACGCCACCACCTTCATTTTGACGCCACATTTTGTTGATTGTAAAAATACTATAAACATCTAAACTCATGAAAGAATTTTGAAAAGGAACTAACTCTTTGACGGTTTGTTAAAGAAATTTTTAAATTCAATTGCTGCAAAGATTTGTTCTGACATTAAACTAATGGGTCAAAGATAAAACCGATAAATACAACTACGTTTATAGATCTACAGTGCAATGCAAAACTTCAGTGAGGCCCACATATTAATATTCTCTAGTCTATGTAAATTCACTAGTCTATGCCATCACGGAAATAGGCAAATTGAATGACACAACAACAGCAAGGCAGCAGAACACTTAGTACACCATTTATTATGTGTACTTTCACAATTTAATGAGCTATGGGATTTTATTATGGGGTACAGCAGCGAACATCAAGGTTTTTTTTTATTCATAGCGGGCAATACGAATTGTCTACAATTTAAGACAAATAACATACAGAAAAAACCGCGAGGCGCTAATAGTTTTTAAAATTTCGAATTGTTTACGGTTTCCATGGCAGTTTGCTTCACAAACATGACCACAACTGCTCGCAGAATAAATGTAGATGAAATGTAGTTTTAAGTATTTGGACACTACACAACATCTAAATAGATTTATTAAGGTTAATATCGTTTCATAACATTATTTGCTAATAAAGTTACTCGCCAGAAACGATACTGAAGAAGAAAAATTGTAGTTTCGAACAGGGAAAAGCTTTATACGCCGACATGCCTACATAAATTATGTTGGTCCTACGTAAGTACCTCCAGGGTTTAATTAATGACTCAGTATTCTTTTTAAGCCCCTTATCTTGTAGTACCTACCAACATCAATTACGTACTTACAAGCTTCTATTCGATTTTGTGGTAGTCAATGTTATAATTAAATCAGATGTATTTATTAGAAACGGTTATTAGGAAATAATGCTAGATAGAATAGGCATGCATAAGTAACCCACTAAATGTTCCCACTGCTGGGACTCGGGGTCATCTTTCGAAAAGAGATAGTCTAGGTTTAGGCCATTATCCAGCGCTGGCACATTGCGGGTTGGTCGATGACACATGACCTCAAAATTTACAAGGAATTTGTCAGTTTCCTCACGATCTTTTCCTTCACCATTTTAAGAAAGCGACATTACGCACATGACTCCGAAAAGGCAGTGGTGGATTTGATCCCAGGGCTCCGGATCGGCTGCCGCCGTTCAGCCGGCAGCCGACTGACCAACCGTAACTTTCTACTACTACGATATAATGCCAAGAATGACTTTTCTACATAAAATCGCTAATAGAATGAATTAATGAAAACTCTTTATTGTTCACAACTTAAAATAACACATAAGATATAGGAAAACAGTATAACTAGTGAAACAGCTCGCGGCCTTATCACCGAAGGCCATTTCTTCCATGCAACCTTGGGGTGGAGAAAAGGATAGGAAAATTAAAACTAATACTAATAGAAAACTTTTTGAAAATAATTTATAAACTCTACAATTCTAAATCAAACAATAAGTTAAAACTTGTTCTGGTTAGAGGAAACTCGTTCGAAATAATTCAGTTGAAACTGTTTCTAGCGACCGAAGTTAAAGTTCATCGTGCATTATTTAGATTGGATGCGAGACGTTAACGTTAATTATTAAAAAAAAGCAATCTCAAACTAAATGAGATTTATAGGTTTATACAAAAGATAGACCCACATATTAACATGATGCGCCACTCTTTTGTTTTCTGCTGTCTGATGGTGGTAAGCTTGGCTTTCTGGCTTGGGTATTCAGACGTGAGTATATTTAGTACGCGCTTATTGATTGGTATACGAGGTGATTTCAGGCTTATTCATCCAAGCGTATTCCAAAGAACCAGCAATTTGAGGTGCGCCTCGCAGCAAAACGAGTTTTTTGTCAAGTTTTCAGAGCTATCTACTCATTAGTCAAATTTAATATAAACTAGTAAAAATACATTAAATTTCTACAATTTCTTGGCTTTAAAATAGTAGTCTTTTTTGATAGTGAATTTATTGTTTAAATAATCTCCTCACAACGAAACCATGAAAATACTCGTAGAAATAATTGTAGTTATCATGCATCTACTCGAAAAACCGCCATCATTTGGATTTTGTACTGACACCAACCGATAAACAATTCCATTACAAACATAAGTATTGGTAGAAACGTTGTTTACAAAAGACCAACATCTGATTTAAAAAAAAGTTAATTTTAAAATTTGAGGGTAAAACAGCGACAAATCCTATTGTTTCTCTCTTGTTCTTTCTTGCGGTGTGCGATGATGTAAGAAATACTCAAGGTCATTTGCTCAGGGTACGGCCTTAAATAAGATTACTCCAGTAAAAGGCGAAGGGTCTGGTAACGGGCCGGTTCCAATAGATTCATGAAATAAAGGGAAAGTATCCCCGCGTTCGCGCCTTAAGTGGCAGAGGTGGAACACCGTGAGATTTTAGTTGATAGGAGCCCCATTCGTGTTGTCAAGTGCAACTATAATCCGTCGGCACCCACGCGAACAATAGAGTATACATAAAAAAACTAACTCACATACCGACGCATCCTA
Organism: Ectropis grisescens; assembly: GCA_017562165.1. NCBI lineage: Eukaryota > Metazoa > Arthropoda > Insecta > Lepidoptera > Geometridae > Ectropis > Ectropis grisescens. The sequence goes on along the minus strand of CM029787.1, from coordinate 15,050,072 downwards.
AAATTTAACTTAAGCTCAATATTGTGATTTTTACTTTGTTTAACGTCACAAAAACTAGAATACATTTATTTCCAAACTGAATTTACTTTGTTCAAATATTTTACAGTTTTTTGTTATGTGTCAGCCTTGAGTGACGATTTGGAATGCGATGTTATCTTTAGTGTAAACTAATTTACTTTTTATTACCAGAAAAGGTAATTTTGAGGTAGAAATGTTGATACTCTTCCTACAAAATCACTTTTTGACATAGATTGTTTATAACGTATGCAGCAATTAATAATTGGTTCTATTATATAAGTATTATTAAATTTTAAGTATTACTCAATCCCAGATATAAGAAAGGTCCCTCCTAGAAACCTATTCAGTCGATAGTAGTTTTAATAAGCGTCATGGCGTATTTGTAAACACTTGTCTTTAATATACATATTTTGACAAAATCTCATCGCCTTAAGTATAAAATTTGATATTTAACCACCACAAAATGTCATGTAAAATTTATTTCGGCGATGAAAGTCGATATCTTCAGCAAATATTTTCTTACTCTCTCACCGTAGGCCTCTAACGAATTTAGCAAAAGCCAACAGAGAATACACACATGCGATAGGCACAAGCTACTGCACCGAACGCTGCCTGCTATCATGTAAATGAACACACAATACATGTAAGAGAATATTCATGAGTGAAGTTAAGGGTGGCTCTATAACGTGCACACTGTAGGCTCCGGGCTCTCAATTTGGTAACACCACCTAACTGCGAGACAGAAATCCAAGACGTTTTACTCGAAATGTCGCACTAAGAATACTGGCGAATAAATTTCTTGCAAGCTGCAGTTCGCTTTCTTGGGAGCTAAAACTAAATGTTATTTTGGACGGTTTTCGTACTTTTTATTCTTTCCACAACATGCTTTGTTAGTAATAATATCGAAAAAAAAACACAATGACCCTGATGATAAACAGTATGATTTAAGTAAATTTATTTTTTACTAAGTTTAGTTTTTGTTCTTGTCTTATTGCAAGTGCACAAGACAATAATATAAGCGATCTACAATAAGACTAATATCATATTTACTATTTGTTTGAATAGATTACCTCATATTCCTGTGACAATTGGCACTTTTAGTGTATCTACGTATTCAGTTATATTGTGCAGTCACGTTGAAAAAAAAACCAAATCGTATTTTTATTTTCTTCATTTTATTATTCGGTCAGTGATTGGTTCTATAGTTCCTGTACGACAAACATTGTATTAAGAATTAAGTATTTTATCAAGTAAATGGTTTGCGAAAGTATTTTGAACAAACAAAAATACATTAATTATGGTAATTAACTTAGATAAAATTCCCAAATTGAATCTCAAAATAAACAGAATTACTTTGAACACGTCTAAAACACGATCATTACCAATCGTATAAGCGTCTTAGCAAATAAATCAACTCGGCACGAAAGCTTTTCTGCTCTCTCTCGAACAAAAGTACCTACGACAACATTTTCAAATAAAGCTATATTTTTCTCACTGAGCCCACATAATACTCTCCGGGCAATTATAGGCCGTTAAAGCTCATAATGGATCTATTGGGCGGTATCGAGGTTCTGTATCTTAATTACTAATGTGCTGAAACAGATATAATGCCTAATATACTATAAAAATATATTTGATTCATGTTGAACAATTTGGATTTGCTGCAAATATATAGTAATAAAATCAAATATTAAGTTGACATAAAGTAACTAACTAAACTAAAAGTAACATTTTTAAGTAAACAGGCACAGAATATCCACTCTTATTGACAAGAAAATAAATATATTAATGGATCGAAGTTACACGAATCGCACGATTAAGTGTTGTTGTGCTTATGTAGGCACTACTTCTACTTTCACGTACTACGGGGTGCAGATAATCTTCAAAAGGTATTGATATAGTAACACCCACCAAATAAACAGTTCCATAAATAAAAAATTTCAATGTTTTATTAATAAAAAAAAACAAATATTTTACCATACTTGCTTTTGTTTATTTTTCTTGTGAAGCCCGTATGGTTCCAAAATGTAATTGTGTTACAATAAACAAACTACCATTTCACAGTAAATTTATTTACAGCTGCCCCTTTAATAACCTTCACCATTTTCGTAGATACTCATAGTTAAAAAGCTACACAGCTATTACGTTGATGTTCTTGTATTAAAACACTTTTTCACAATAAATTCAATTTAGATAACTCGAAAAGATTAATGGAGCTCAGAATGTATGCTAACATATTTTTAAACACGGCCGTAAATCATATCAGCAAAGGGAGTATGCAAATATAAACGATGTTATTAAATTTTGTTTGTGAAAAGTGGAATCTAGTTTAGATTATTCGCAGTCCAATAGCAATCGAGGAATAGGGATAAATAACGGATGGATTCACAAAAGGAGTGCCAAACACAACACAGCTTCACTGTTGTGGAGCGGACTGACAGGCGTAGGCAATAGCCTTTGTAGGCAGTTTATGTGCTTGGCGTAGTAACAGTATAAAACACAGTAAGAGAAAGACGAACATAGTTAAAAATTACAAATATTCTGCTACTCTTGTTTGTGTATTAGACTGCTTCTGTAGATTTTGCAATCTGGTTAACTAGCTAAATGATGAATCTATTTCGAGCATTGTTCAATAAGTGACAGAAATTACAATCTCTATATATAAAAAAGTTATGTTGGTTTGTGTACGCTTCAAAAACTCAAAAAGTTCTGTACTGATCGAGCTGAAATTTTACAATGATACATAATCTACATCAAGCATTGTTTTTATCTAATTTTTGCATCACAATGTGCCACAGCGAAGCGAGGCTGGGTACAGCTAGTGTTTTATAGTTTTCTAGAGAATAAGTCTAATAAACAGAGAATTTTAAATTTTCACTAAAATAGTCACAATCGACAAATGTGTAAAAGCAAACAAGTAAAAGTAAAGCTCCACATTCTGACTTGTGTTTGTTTTATTTTTTATCGCAAGGTTACACAGAAGATATCAATTTAGCGATGCGACTGTCAACTGTAGCAGCAATATAAAGTTGATAAAAAATTTTTCGTGTCATTAAAAATATCTATTTATTCATAAATTCATTGGTTTCATTTCTATTTATGCAAATATTCATAAATTTTCTGCTATTGTAGTACTTCAGGTACTGTTTGGTGAAAATTTGAATGAAATCTTAAATAAGTCTGTGCCAGCAGATTGATTTTTAACAAATAAATCCAAATACATCGTATCAGTTCTCATGTAAACTTTATGGTCGCCACAGAAAAAAAAAAATTTATACCATTTTGAAAGTCTAACTGAGTAAAGCACTAGCCTATAAATATTCATCATCATCACCCAACAGTGAGTCTCACTCAGAAATTCAGTTTTGACGTGACAACGTCTTATAAATTGGTTTGCCGGGTGACACTTCAAGAAACTGCGTTACGCTCCGCTCACGTTATGCGCTCACAACGAGAGCGAGTGAGAGGCACGCGTCCCTTCCACTCGGGCATGGTTAGCCCGCCTAAGAGCGAGAGAGACAGACTTAAAAAGTGAAAGGCACGCGTCCCTTCCGTAAAATTATTTTACCACTCAAAGTCGTTGTCACGTAAAACTTTCGCCCGTATACCGACTTTACAGGCAACCAATTTTTTTTTTCATTCCTTTGAAATTACCCTATAGTATTGAAATCATCTTACTTTGAACTGTTTGTGTATTCTGAACAGAATTTGAAGGGTATACTGGTTTATTTGCTAGCTATAATCCCGAGCATGGGCCGTTTCAGATCTGTAGTGCGGTGACACCGTTGTTATTGGTGACTAGACAACAATCTAAACGAATTACGATTGCAAACACTAGCTACAAATAGGTTACTAGTCCTTTTCGATCACATTAGTAAATAGATAACTTCTAATAATGTATAAAAGAATACATTTTAAAATTAAAAATGTGCTCTATCTTTGTTGAAAAATTAAGTTTGTCAAGACAGTGTATTTAATTGAATAACGGGACACTCACGTATATACGGTCGGTCAATCCGACTCGAGTTTCGGCCGCGTCCGGCGGCCTTTTCCAAGGCGAGTGCACACGCGCGGTGGCTGCCCGTTTGGCACTGCGGGCTGCCGCACGTCGCGCACGCAAGCTCAACGGCTGTTGCGAGGGTGCTCCATAGTGCTCGGTATGGTGTTCGCGATATAAGTGAAGATGACACCGTTTTGAAAATATAAAACATTTATATTAATTACACCATTATATTGAGGGTAGCTTGCTAGAGATGTTGCAGGGTCATGTAACGTAGGAAACAAGTAAGAAGTTTGTTTAAATCTTTCTCCGTATCGTATTTACGAGTACCTCGACACTATACAGCCTTCACTGTTTAATTTCTGCCAAGTATGTGACGTTCCATACTATAATCTGTGTTCCAAATTTAAAACTCATCCATTCATAAGTTTTTTACAATAACTAGGGTAAAACTAGGTAATACGCCCCACTTGACAAAACGCCCCACCTCAACACACGCACACTAACACAACGTACGAAGCTCTCGCAGCGCACAAGCACAGGCGACGGTGACCGCGTGTCATGGCCGATACTGCAAGTGTTTCTCTGCGGTCAATAAGAAAAAAATATTCGAAGATTTTTTGCCTCAGATCAATTTCTGGTGATCAAGTGTCAGCTTTTTTTAAATACTATTTTTTCTTTGCTTCTTTTTTAAAATGTTTTGATACTACCGTAAAATACAATAAACAACCCTTCTTTTTCGACTGTTTGGAGAGTTATAACCTTAAAAGCGTCGTCTTGTCCTTGGTGGGGTGTTTTGTATACCCAAATTTACAATATGCCTTACATGTCGTTTTACAAAACGCCCCAGCATTGAACATAATTTTATTACGTGTAAGTATTAGACATAAAGTATTTTTAACCCCCGACTAAAAAAGGGGTGTTATAAATTTGACTTCGACGTCTGTCTGTCTATGTGTCTGTCTGTCTCTGTATGTGGCAGTCTGTGGAACCGTAGAGCCCAAATGGATGGACGGATTTCAATGCGGTTTTTTAATTAATGGTTTCCGTGCGGAAGTTTTAGCTATGTTTGGTTAATATCGATTCAAGATGGCCGCCTCCACAAAATGGCGGACAAAATATTTCTTCTCAACATCTCTCAATATGGGTATCAAATGAAAGGGTTAGAGTGTTTGACAAATTACAAACCTGAGGTAGTTGGGGTAAATCAACATTTTAATTTTTTCTTGTTATAGTCATAATCAAATTGGTTTAAAATGGGCACGGTTACCTACAAAATCCCATTAACTCATGTCATGAAAAATGTTATAATATTATTATTGCAGACAATGTCCCGACAACGAACAAGCTTCTTGGACTGCAGAAAACCTTGAAGAGGCCAGAGAGAAAGTCAAGAACAAAAAACAATTAAATTTTAAATAGGCAGTAAATCTGTCGATAAATATTATAGATTACTCATTATTATTTCTACATAGTTACATGTTATTCAATGAGAAACTGATTTTGTGCCATTAACTCTAGTTTGTGTCTTAATTATTTAATTGTTTTCGCTACAATGTTTTGTTATTGGTGTGGGGCATTTTGAAACTCTAGTGAGGCGTATTAGCCGACACTCCTATTTCAAAACGCCCCACATACTTTTTTTTTTAAGTTACGATAAATGATAATTATTCGTTGCATAAGGCAGTAAGTTGATTATAAAGTGTTCCCTATAATACCAAATAAAGTCCTTAAATAAAAAGTCTGATTATATTTCAAGTGTAATTCGTTTTATTGGATTTTAAAAAAAAGTGGGGCGTATTACCTAGTTTTACCCTATACTAAATATAAACATTAAAACCAGTGCCGCGCTCCGGCGTGCAACCGCACGCCGGAGCGCGGCAGGGCTCAAGCTACCGGTGGTTAAGGCTGCAGAGAGAGGAACCTCCTGACGATGCGAGCTGTGTGTCAAGGATGACTGTTTTCTACATCTGGCCCTTAACCCAGCCGTCTAACGAAAGTCTCTTGAGATGTTGGTCAAGACTTTTCGCTATAATGCCTTTTGCCGACACGACTATTGATACTATGATCGTGGAATCAATTTTCCACATGGCGGTAACCTCGTGATCCAAGTCAAGGTACTTGCTAAGCTTGTCTCAGCTTTCACGAGGTTCTCGTCATGTGGTATGGTATATCGACGATCACTGTCCGGGGCTGAGACCGGTCTACCAGCACGATATCAGACTTATTGGCGACAATAGTCCTGTCCGTGATGATAGAACGGTCCCAGTAGAGCATCGCACGACCATTCTCGAGAACTGACAGAGGTGCGTACTTATAGTACGGCACCTCGGACTCGACAAGGCCGTATCGAAGAGCATTATCCGTGGTTTTATCACAGCACTTACACTACGTGAACACACAAAATGATACATATTTTCATCACAGCACTTACACACACACTTTATACACAACATATATATCCATTTTAGCGAAATAACAGTACAATAAATAAATAGCAAATACTAAAAAAATTGGTAGTCAAACCCTAATACTAAAAAAATTGGTAGTCAAACCCTATTTCCGAACCGCGTAATTTTTTTGTTTATTTATTCTTGGCTATGATGATGCTATAATCATTTCGCCACATGTTATTCTCGTGTTGCTGTGCTTACTTGGTATATACAAATTTTCAATTTCTAAATATTTTTTACAATTATTTAGTGGTATTTAAATATAAGTATTTCTTATTTTAGTTTTCACTTCAACCGTGTGTCCTAAGCGCACACATATTTTCATCACATGAAGAAATAGGAGCATAAATGCTGCATGCGATTTTGGTGGACATAATCATCCAAATGTTACTTGCTAAAATCTTGCAGTAACAATAGTTTATAATAAGATATTCTTATTACTAGCCTAAACTGCCTATTTGTTGTATATACTTATACAATAATGTATTACATTTAGTAAAAATATACTTCCGACTTTGTGTTTGCCTAATCGCGGTCTCCACTCCAGAACTCAAAATTGGAACATGAAGTGTCCAAATAATTACGTAGCACTGCACCGCACTCGTTGCACTACCCAAAGATATATTATTAAGATTATATTTGCTTTATAAGTTCTCTGGAAACAGTAGTCTTCGAATCGGAACACAGGAATATTATCACATTAGCGGTAAAATAACTGGGATAAGTATAATTACTGCTCAGGACTCAGGTCAGGCTCTGCAATAATAGAATTTTCTAAATTCTCTTCAGCCCCGGATCTAGGGGGGGCCCCGGGCGGCACGCTGCAGCAGGGGCACCAAATGGAGTTACTCATCATCTGTTTCAAGTCATCGTCGTAAGTCCGGATTCCTCCTTCCTCATGTGGGGGAAGTTAGAGGAGCTACCTACATGTCCCTCCTGCGCATCTGCGCATGGAGTCATGAGTAGGTGCACCCCCCCCGAGTTCACTTGCCAGTGTAAAGTACTTTAAATCTTGGTTTATTCCGAACCTGACCCGGTAAGGTTAGGAACAGCAGCAATAAAAATCTTGCTTGCTTGTCCTTACTTAATCCTTATTTTGTGTTGGATTTTTCAATGCAAATGAAACTTTTGAAACCAGAAGAATAGAATAGAATATTCTTTATTATCATGGAAGTAACATTCACATAATACTATAATTACATAAATTAAGTTTTATGAACGCCACTACACAGACTCGTCACATTATTACAATTTTATTTGATGTACAAGATATGTTTGTACCTACTTAGATCCGTTGAAATAGGTACCTACTGCTTTTATAAATTCTTAATAAAAATTAAAAAATGATGGCAGGTAGATACCGCCTCAGCAATACCCACCTTCCACCTCATTCTACTACATACATGTTTATGACAAAAATAATTTAATTTTACTGATTTTAGTAATAGAACTTGTGCTGTATAGGGGCTTTGTCTAAAACCTTATTCTGACATAAAACAAGTCAATTGAAAGTGCAATAAAAAATAAGAATTGTCTGTTTATATAAATTAAGAATTGTAATATCTCTCAGATTTCTTGATATATTTATATAGTTACACACAAAAGATGCACAATAGGCAAGGTGTAGGTAATTCAAAATTCAATTTCGTTTTATTTAGTGTCCATACAAACACAAACTATTTTGCATTCTGATGATCTAAAGTTTACAAGCATAGTATTATATGACTACCTACATTACTATATTTAAGACATACCCCAGTATCAATATATACAAATACGAGGGGTGATCCAAAAGTAATGATAATCAATAATAAACACAATGAATAAAATCAAAAACTAAATTTATTTCTCAACATAGTCTCCTAGCAAGTCTATACATTTAGTCCATCTCTTTTCTAAACCTAAAATTCCCTTAGAAAAAAAATCTTTATCTTGACTCTCAAAAAAGTCCTCAACCGCGGCCATCATGTCGCTATCATCGTCAAATTTCTTGCCCCGGAGGTGTTCCTTGAGTCGTGGAAAGAGATAGAAGTCACTGGGGGCTAGATCTGGTGAATAGGGGGGGTGTTCCACCAGCTCAAAGCCCGCTCGTATGTGAATGTCTATTGTATGTTGACACTGCTAAAATGTTTAACGTTTAATTGTGATGTAATTTGATTGACATTTTTTATTTAATTTACTCAATTCTTTGAATAAGGAGTACGAGTATTATTAATTACTAGCTTCTTCCCGCGACTTCGTCCGCGTAGAATTTTGATTTGTTTTGTGTGTAAAAACACTGCTTTTAAAAAAATGGTAACAATGTAGAGTTGTTGTCTAACTTTGTTTATTTATAGTAACGACAGGGTGTTTGTATATTTCACTCGTTACCAGGGAATATTAACATAGTTTATGTCAATTCTTACAAAAACAATAATTTTACCAAATTAGTAACGTCGGCAGAGTATTAGTCAGCTGTATGCCGATTCAGAGTATATACACTCCGCGAGGTATAAGCTGAGCTTTGCATTAGTGTGAGTGATCACCAATCAGGCAGGAGCTTGAAATTTTGTCCGCGAGGTATACGCTGAGCTTTGCATTAGTGTGAGTGATCACCAATCAGGCAGGAGCGCGGCGAGACAGAATGGCGCCGCGCCTAAGGCCGGTTGTCACACCTACACTATCCATGTACACTCGCACAAATGCAAAGCTCAGCTTTTGCCTCGCGGAGTGTATCTTATTCAGAGTATATACCTTATGTCGCAAAAAACCGGCTGACATACTAAATACCTTAATATCTTTTGTGTTTATCGTCGTTATGTTATGCTATGTTGTGTTGTGTTGTGTAATGTTGCGTTGCGTGAGCGTTGCGATGCGTTGCGTTGCGTTGGGTTGGGTTGCGTTGCGTTGTGTTATGTTGAGTTCTGTTCTGTTCTCTTCCGTAACGTAAATTTCAACAAACTCTAGTTTGGCGTACCGATGTTGATACTTGATCCCTAAGGAACCGTGCATTATTTCGAGATAAAATGTAGCCTATGTATTATTCCAGACTATAAGCTATCTGTGTACTAAACTTCAGCTCGACCCGTTCAGCCGTTCGGGCGTGATTGAGCAACAAACATCCAGACATCCAAACATCCATACATTGAGATTTATAATATTAGTAGGATTATTTGTAAAAATTGACATGTAGCTTACGAACTTACTCGTATATTGTTATCAATAAAATACTATGACCATGACTAATACAATTGCAGCTCCATTACAAGACATTTCTCAACAAAATTACTAAAACTGAGCCAGGTTATCATTCATCTGCGCTTATCAATGTATAGTCAGCATAATTATTATCTAGAAATTCCGATATCTTATAGATTTATTAAGAAAGAAGAAGGGAGAAGATACAAAACAAAGTATGTAGGAGATATAGGTACCATGGACGAATTGATTTTAGTTACACTTACCCATAGAGAAAACTTTATTCTGACAATATATTAATCACTCCACATATCGCCTTTTTCATCTAGGCTAGTCACAGAATATTAGATTGACTGAAACTACGTTCACAAATTGCATATGAAAAGGCACTATCGATTAAATGTCAGTAGAAATTTGTATGGCGTTAAAAAATCTCTTATTCTTCTCTCGTAAAATAGACGAAAAATTTGGTACCTAAATAACACAGCATCAGGGTCGTGTTTTCATAGAAAATTGTCGTCCGATACAACCCTTCGTCGGGTGATTCAAGAGTACTCGAAACGGCCTGAGCAAATAGGTAGCGTCAAACTTGCGGGAGGTGAGGAGTGTCCGTTCAATGTAATATTATCTATTTTATGGTATAGTGTTGAATCTTATTACTTTATACCGTTCTATCATCCTATATAAGCCTCCTGGTGGTTCATTTGACCCATAAATTTTGTTCACGGGCCTGTATTCTACTATTTTTAGTAAACCTAAATTTGTATGTAATTTGTAGTAAAAACTGCCTCAGTCATTTTAATATTTATTTTACGCGAACGAAGTCGCGGGTAAAAGCTAGTTCTATATTTCTATTTTTAACCCCCGACAAAAAAAAGGGGTGTTATAAGTTTGACGTCGATGTCTGTCTGTCTGTCTGTCTGTCTGTCGGTCTGTCTGTCTGTCTGTCTGTCTGTCTGTCTGTGTGTGTGTCTGTCTGTGGCACCGTAGAGCTCAAACGGATGGGCCGATTTCGATGCGGTTTTTTATTGAAAGTTAATATCCGTGCGGGTGTTCTTAGCTATGTTTGGTTAATATCGATTCAAAATGGCCGCCTCCACAAAATGGCGGACAAAATATTTCTTACAACCTACCTCAATATGGGTATCAAATGAAAGGGCTTGACTAGTAGAGTACTAAACGCTATAACAAATTTCAAATCCAAGATGGCCGCCACCACAAAATGGCGAATTATATAATATTTTTCACTACTACCTCAATATGGGTATCAAATGAAAGGGCTTGATTAGTAGAATACTTTGCACTATGACAAATTTCAAATCCAAGATGGCCGCTATCACAAAATGGCGAATTACATTTCCTTTTCACAATTCCCTTAATATGGGTATCAAATGAAAGGGCTTGACTAGTAGAATGTTCTACAGATAACAAATCTAAGGTAGTCGGGGGTTAATCAAAATTTTTAATTTTGTTCTTGTAAAATAAAATATCAATCAGGTATTAACAGATAAATAATTTTATTACGTCGGTTATGCATTGATAATTGCGGATACATTTATGAATACAAGCTTATTGATGTATAGTCGAACATTTTAAAACACCGCATCATAACAACACATTTTTATAACAAGTTGCAAATATGTAATAAATATCCTAATTTGAAATTCCCAAACCAGATTAAGAGGGTCTCAAGTATCGTTAAGATTAGAGGTAGAGCAGTGTGATTAATCGGGAGCGACCTTGCCTTCCCGTGTGATCTGTGACGCCCTTGTCTCGAGAGTTCACTTAAATACTCGACAGGCATCAAAGAGTTTCGGGACTTGAGCTCCGAATGCGTAGCTTGCTGAGCTGCGTGACTTTTACTTCACTGATCACACTCGATGGTTATAGGAAAAATTCAATAATAGATTCAGTGTTAAATAGACAAAAAAAATAAGATTTATGGTCAACACTATGTAACTTTGCTGTTTGGTTGAGTAAAGAGAGAGAGAATATTAGCCACGCTAACCTACGTATAATTCAAGATTAAGTAGTTGAATAAAAACAACAACTTCACTTAGTTAGATTTTATTGTTATATAAAATTTTACAGAAAGCCACCAGACGGATGGGTAAAATTAATAGGTGATATCCAAAGGTAGTATTAGTACGGGGTAGTCTAAAGTAGAATTTAAAGAGAGGGTCGGGATCGTTTGCAATTCGAGTACGGAATTAGCTTGCTATTCGGGTGGACACACTGGCCTGTGTTAGCCGCGGTGAGCCGTGTCGCAGTCCATCCGGGGCAGTTCAGGCGCGTCAGCTAATCATGGTTCCGTGGTGGCCGTTGGTGCACTGATCTTCAGTCAATCGATCGTGTGGTTATCAATATATGTAGGTCGTCCGGTAGTTCCCGGACCTCCAGGTATGGGCCGTTAGGGTCCGAGTCCGGAAATCCCGGTGGGTGAGCCCCGATGGGGCTTACTTTCACTTATGGCTTTAAGCCTTCGATCAGTATTTTAGTATATTTAATTTTATTTGTTAGAAAAATTACTTGGAATGCCGTCTTCCGTGAAATGAGTTGCTTTTATAACCCTATGACGTGGAGCGTCGTTTCACGTTATTGGTTGATTTGAATTTTTTTAAGTTTGTTGATTGGTCGCGCGACAGCGTTCCGTTTTACTACTATGGCCGTTCTATAATTTATATGTTCCTTGAGACGGCAAGTCTATTTTTAATGTTTTGGAGGAACAGTTGAGTCAAACCGTTACAACTACACACACAGCACCATATAAGCCCTAACTAACAAACTAAACCCTAACCCCTTCTATTCTATACTATGGGAGCCAGATATCTGATACAATACTATACGTATAAACACCTAGACACAGAACAAATTGAAGTCGAATATTGCTATGTATTATTTTGACGTCAGTATTTGTGGCGAATGGAGGAACGTACATGTTGTACCGACCCCACATAAAGTGGGATAAGGGTAGGCAAATGATGATGATTTGTGGTAAGGAAATTATAGTCTCAGCTGTGAGTTTCTACATTTTAAACTAGATAAATAAATATGATGGCTACAATAAATTAGATGTTTTTCTTGTAATTGTGAATTACTTTAAGCACAAATGAGTTACGGCTGGACTAGTAAGTTATCTCAGGCGTGAGCGCCAAATTCGGCATCGAGGCCGTCAACTGATGAGTTACTGGCTGGTCTAGTAGTATTAGAAAGGCACTGACTCCTAATGACATTCTCACTGTGTAGACACGGACTCCCAAATGTCTAGTCTTGTAAGTTTCGGCAAAACTAGTAAGTGTAAGTTATGGCTGGTCTAGTTGGGACACCGGCGCGTGCCGATCCGGAAGCCCCGGGTGCAAATCCCATGCGCACCACTGCCTTTTCAAAAGCATGTGCGTAATGCCGCTTACTTAAAACGGTGAAGAAAAACATCATGAGGAAATCGACATGGACCTAGAATCTTTCGAGGACATGTGTCATCTACCAACTCGCATTGAGCCAGGGTGGTGCATTATGACTTTGACTGTGTCCTTGTGAGAGAAGGCCCCGAGTCCCAGCAACGGGAATATTTATTGGACTATTTATGCTTTATACTAAGCACAAAGATACTCTGATACCACCACATCATCCAGAGACACAGCAGGGCTGGCAGCGGCTAATTCAGAGCGTCTGAAAAAGTGGAAATATCCAACCCTCAGAAGTGGTTACATATATGAGTCCTTCGGGTTTGAGACATAAGGCCTGTTGGGACCAGGAGCTCATCTCAAAAAGCCTTTCCGAGCGCTTGGTCGACGCGATGCCAAAATGCTGGCGTTTATTTGCGAATGGTAGTAAGTCGGCTTGAATATCTTGATTATCTGGTAGACCTTTATGGTCTATAATTCAGGTGTGCTCAGTATAAGTAGATAATAGATATGTATGTAGTGTAATAATGTCGTCTCTGCCCATTAAAAAAAACACAAATAATACATTGAAAACATGTTAAATAATTATTGTTGTTGTTCAAACTGAGTCAGTCAGATAGCTTTTGATAGGACGACGCAATTTTGTTGAAAGTCTTTTTATACGTGTCAAGTTCATTTACACTCGTATCATAGAAAATTTCATCTAGAATCAGGATCTGTTCGATGTAGAAATTGATTGACATGAGATCCAAAATTACTTATTTGGTCCCGCTGTGAGATATAACGGTTTTTTCGAAATAAGAATTCAAAGGAAATATAATCTCTCTGTAGTAAAGTAAGGAATTTAAGAAATTATAATAAGCGTCTCAATAGTTTACAAGAACTCAAATATTGTTTTGAGAATTAATTATAAGGAAAGGTTTAAGGTAAGCTAAAAATAAATAAATAAACTATACGAAAAAATTCGAAAGCTTTGTGTATTTATTTATAAATTATACATACACTTTTAAATTTTTGTATTAAAATAACGTGGTTGTTACACATATTTCATTATATAACGAGACACTCACGTATATACGGTCGGTCAATCCGACTCGAGTTTCGGCCGCGTCCGGCGGCCTTTTTCAAGGAGAGTGCACGCGCGCGACGGCTGCCCGTTTGGCACTGATGGCACTGGATTGACCGACCGTATATACGTGAGTGTCCCGTTATATAATTAAACACTTTTAAATGTTAGGTATTTATAAATATGAATAAAATGTTTACTTGTGCTGTCGACGTATGATAAAGATAGTTCAAAATTAAGTTTACTACGACTAAAACGCAAGTACATTCGTATAAATGTAGCAGAGATAGACAGATGGACAACGGAGGTTAATAGGGTCTGGTTGTCTCACCTTTTGGGTACGGAAACCACAAATTGCTTTGAAATTGTTCACGGAATTCATCTTCTAAATGAGTGAAATAGGATTTTTTATGTCCTTTGTTCAATTTCACTCATACTTAAATAACTTATAACAAAGAGGGTATGATGAAATACTTACGTAGCGTTTATTGTCATTATACTCGTATTATATAAAAATGGTTATCACTTACAGCTCAAACTCAGAACTCCTTATCCGTACTATAATGTAAATTGATTCGTTTCTGCAATGAAGCTGGGAAACTGAGGAACAATCAATCACACCAAGTAGGTCGAGGCTTTATTTTAACGTCTATCAAAAATATATCACGAAACACTTAAAATAAAGGCCACAAAAAAAAGCATTAGGGAATGAAAAATAAGTCCGTACCATTGTTGACAAGTTTCTATCAATTATCACTTCAGCCTCTTTCTCCTCGGCCTAGTTAAAAAGGTTAAGGGTTTTCCTTGTTCACGAGGCTACCATTAATCTTTTCGTTAAATTGGGCACAATTGGGCACTAGAGCTAGATAATATCGCAACTGCAGATAACTTAAATAGGATAAGACAATTTATCGCTAGAAAAAAGAATTTCGTGGACAATTTTCAACGACAGAAGTAACAGTGTGAATTCAAGGTCCAACATACTTGAAATAGTTTTAGTCATGGGCGAAACGTTCATATTTTTTTTAAACAATAATTATAATTTATTTAAAAAATTAAAGTGTTAAAGTAGTAAAGTATTATTTACTTCTCTTTAGAAGTTTTGGCACTTCTGTAGAACAGATACCTACAACTTTCCTATCCAGCTGTTTCCTCACCTCACATTAGCTAATGTGTGAGCTAAATTCGAATTAGGTTTAGTTAATCGACTTTCGAGATGCGCACTCCGTACTCCGTAATACGTGCTAAGCGTTTTGGCTAAATCTGATATTAATTGCGATTTCGACGCTGATTTTCAACGAGATACCTACATTAGAGTTAACTCAGAATAACAAAATTAAGTATTCATAGAGCTTATAGTTTTATACAGATTAAAGAGATCTGGAATGATCATGCAAAATAGATGAGAACAGTTTAAAAGTTTTACCGATTACTATATTTTTACGCAGTTGTTGAATAATTAGCGTAACGTTTCTGTGGAGCTATTTTTCTGAGTCCTTACTTACTAGTACCATCGTCATCATCATCAGCCGCAAGACGTCCACTGCTAAACATAGGCCTCCCCCTAAATTTCCACAACGAACGGACCTGCACAACCTGCAACCAGCTACCAATTACGAGTATAGTTTACAGTAAATAATAATTAATTCCATTTAATTTTCCTAGCTTTAAAGTAAGTATCCTATTTTTTATGACTCTGAGCATGTTGCAACTTGTAACCGATCAACAGCACGGTTATAACTCCACACAAATTTAGTAGCGTTCTCATTTCCACTTCAGTTAAATGGCTTTTGGTAATAGAATGCAGTATGTTGTTTTGAACGCGGACTAAGGCAGCCAACATTAGCATTCTACGAGGTAGTAAGTGATAAGTAGTTCAGGAAAACAAAATTACTCAAATACCAGCTTCAAGTCAGCAGATGCCAGATTATCTGCATCAAGACCTCAGGGTACCCTTTTTGGGGATAGTATAAGGACCCATGTAACATTCCATCAACATGACTTAAGTACAATAACCATTGACTAATCTCGCTCAGTTCGTAGAAAGTCTATCCACTGAGTCTTAAGTCGTAGGTTCGATTCTCACCCACGTCTACTATTTAGGTGATGATTAAAATGTTTGTTTTGTCTGGGTGTTTCTAAGTATCTATTTACAATTTACAATAACTGTTATAACTATCTTTTTATGGCTCCCATAGTGAACGCTTTGAGAAGCTTAGGACTAAACAGTGTGTGAAATGTCCAGAAATATTCATTCACAGTTTTACAACATTTGTGTTTCTACGTGATCGAGAGTGAATCGGTTTCTTCTAGGTAAGCACGCTCCATCGTACATCGCATCATCGCTTAACCGCTTGCTTGCCCGTGTCAACTAGTAGTTAACAAATCTCAAATGCTAAAATGCCCGTGTCAACTAGTAGTTAACATACGTGATCGAGAGCCCGTGTCAACCTGTAGTTAACATGGCTCCCGAATCGGTTTTAGTTTGTATTATTTATCTTTCTAGGTGCCAGTAGAGTAAGAAAAAAGAAAAGAAATTAAAAAACTACGCTTGTCATTGAGTGTTGATTCAGTGCGGGCTGTGTATCCATTGTAATCACATCGCATCATCGCTTAACATCTCAATTTCAACGATAATGGTCGTAAACGTAACATCGAACCATACTTACAAATTAAAAAACGTATGAACCCGACTACGCGCCGCAGAAACTCGCATTTTGGTTACTAACTGCCCTCAGCGCGGTTTGCAGCGACTAACATCAGGCGAGTGTCGTAATCCTGTACACTTCTCTCGCAAACTCGCAACATGTCGTGCCTAAAAGAGTGTCGTAATCGTAATCCGCTTACAGCACATTGTTTTTACATTTCACTAACAACGTTATGACGCTATGAACTACTAATTTAACGTAACTGTTTGCTTAAAAACGTTATTTGGATGCTAACAAAGCATTAGCAATGATTTATTCTGATTCTGGTTTTTGATTCATGAACGCAAAACACATGTTTCATAAACAACCTACTACTGTGATTTTTAGTTTTTAACATCCAAGTTTTGTAAAAAAAAATGATTCGCTGTATAACCCTTGAATTAAAGCAGCATTTAAAGTTAAATGTAAAATGTTGTATGTAAATTGAATTTACGCAGTGGTGAACCAATAAAATTACGCTAATCTGCTAACGAGATTAAAATGCAGCTTGTAGCAGTTTTTAGGTGAAGTATTTAACTCTAATCACTATGAAATTTTAGGCAGCCTAGGTTTTCTTTTTTGTAAAGTATTGTTTCGAAATTCATTGACAATATATAAATACATTCAAACCTAATCGAAAGCTAGATACTCATACATATGTTTTTATTAGAATGCCATTTGTGTAAACTCGAATGGCTCTATTGTTTATGTTTTACAAACGTCTGGTATATTATTATCTATTTCATACTTCTGAGGTGGTTATTTTTCAATTAATCACAAACATTTTAAAAACATTATTAATTCAAATCAATTTACTTAAAACGCAGCGATTATTTCCGATTCGCCCTGACATTGAGCATCCCACAATTGGTTACGACAGAAAGCTTTCAAATCGATTCTCCATTGGAGGTAACCGACAGCGCAACAGTAATGGAAACAAACACTTCCCTTTCAAAATAACATTTATTTATGCAAATGAGGTAGATAATGCTGGGTGTTACAGCTTCATTCTAAGTATAATCAGTTTACCGTCCCCTTCAAGAGTGCCCTCCTTAATTGCAGGCATAGGATTTAATGGGGGCACGAAAACCCGATTATTTTACAAATCTAATATTTTTATTTTTATCCTCCGGAGCGACAGCTGAAATACAAGGAAAATCCAGCGCGCTTCAAATGTAAAACGATATTGGCCTTGTGTAGTGTCTCAATATTTAAGCAGCTGCTGGAAGAAGCTATTTAGTAGATTGATTCACAATGACTACGAGAAATTCAAGCGTAAAAAAAGAGCTGAGTTCATTGTAAGCAATTTATTTGGCGGTAAAGCTTGAAAATGTCAATAACGATTATTTGCAATCAAATACATTGTGAAGGTCATTCGTAGTGATATTTTGTTATTATTTTCATTTGAATAATTGACATAGGCAAAAGTAAAATGGTTTCAATATAAAAGAATGGCAATGAAAACGTCACCAAACAAAAGGGAACGCATACTTACTCCACATGACGCACAAGTTCTAAAATGCTTGGAAAGCTGACAAAAAAAATTGCGATTGCAAATTGACAAAAAAAACTATTTATTATATAAAAACTTTTTTTTTTTTTTTTTGAAAATCATTTCAATAGTAGTTAAAATAATGAGAACGAACAAAGACTACTAGCGTCTCTCTCATAGTTTTTTTGTCATACAACGGAATATCTTCAACAACGTATGGCCTCACGCAGGCCACTAAAAATTATAGACTCAAAATTGACAAAATTAAAAATATTCTATTGTGTTGAATGTTATTTATTGTATTTTATAATAAAAAGCTGTTACGCAAATTTTATGAAGTGGCTATTCTTAACTCAGTCACAGGAAGATTTTAACGTAGTTCTTTTCAACAAAGTATTCTTCCACAAGTTGTTTTGCGTAACATCACAATGTCACAGTGCTGAATCTATCATTATAAAATATCATGTTCACTAAACTTATCTCTTCTGATGTATAATGGTAATAAAATTTCTCACGGAGTTCACTCAACTGTAAGACACTCTACATATTATAGACATTAAACATATTTTAATGTCAACAAAGTCAAAGTTATTTATTGCTAAATAAACTATTTTCATACAAAAAGTTAAACCGACTTCAAAACCACAAATAGGCACTCAAAAGTGAAAACTAAACTAAAATCATTATTATAAGCGCTACTCACTCATCTATTTGAAGTCGGTGAAAGTCAGGTCAACAAGTTAGTCAGGCAAAGTCAGGTAAAAAATCACGAGAAATCAGGTAACATAAAAAAAAACATAGGCGTCGAATTGATAACCTCCTCTTTTTTTTGGAAGTCGGTTGATGAATAATTTACACGTCAATTTTAGAAAAAAAAAACAATATAAGAGCATATAAAGAGTATACATTACATTCATTTTAAATTGAACATTCTATTTTACTATAATAAGTATCGTACAAATATGCGTCAAACATTGAAATATATGTATTTATTACAATTATAATGCAAATGTCAATTTTTTACAATTTTATTGTGAGTTTGCCATCACACATTAAAAACTCGCTGTAACTATAAAAAGTTTGATCAATAAGCCAGCTATTTAATCGGTTTCTGAAGCTACCCAAACTCGGTGCTGATTTAATGTCAATATTTTAAAACCGTTTTGCGTTAGCATGATAATAATAGTCCGTTTGAAAACTTATTTTTAGTAGTCAATATAATTGCCCTTGTGGTGTTCGCTACAAAATATATATCACAAATGATTTTGAGCAATATGCGAGCGTTATAAGGTGTAAAGAGGGGCTTAATAAAGCCTTGTTCCGGCAGCGACAAAGGCTATACGGCCTTTGTTCTCACACGGCGGTTGCGTCTATTCCGTAAATTACCTTTTATCATTGCTGCATTTTCATACATAATACTATAATGATACAATTTCAGTGAATATTTTCCATAAAATTATGTTTAACTACTTTCTTGTTACAAAATACCGTTGACAATGTTTTGAGGATTGTCAAACTCCCAGTGCTAGCTGATAGATAGTCTTGTTTACCTCTCGCTCATGCGAGTAGTTCACCAAAACCCTCGACCCTTAAATTTCAGTAATAAACTCTTTGTTTTCTGTGAGAAACAAATGTATTTGTTATCAAAGTATTACCTATGTTTTGTGTGTGCTATTTCAATGGGATACAAAAAGCTCAATATTTTAATAAAAATACCAGATCGTACCAGATAATACCTTTGTGAATCTGCTGAAGATCGCGGACTTCAAACCTCATAGTTTTGTTTCATTAAAATATGCGTGATGTGTTAGATTTTTAAATTTGAAATTGTGTACCTTATGCCGTTTAGTTTTACCCCAGAAACAGCAGTACATAAAATTAATAAAGAAATAGTACACATAACGCAGTATAATCCTGCCTAGATAGTGTAAAATATGGTGCCGTTTCGGGTATCTGGGGTAATCTATATGATAATGCAGGTAACAGTAACCATGTTACTCTCATGTAGAATTGAATGGCGTTCGGATAAATTCGAGGTGGTATAAATAATACTAAATAAACGTTTAATTAATCATCTAATATCGCTAAAATAACTTTTTATAACATACTAGCTGTACCCTGACACGCTTCGCTGTAGCACATTATGATGTAAAAATTAGATTAAAGCAATCCTTGATGCGGATAATATATCATTGTAAAATTTCAGCTCGATCAGTGCAGAACTTTTTGAGTTTTTGAAGCGTACACAAACCAACATAACATTTATATATATATAGATAACTTTATTTTTTTGGTTCTGACATTCAGTTTCTGTTTTCTGTACAGTAACCAGAAACGATCTTACTCATATTGAAAATAATTAGTTATTTTTATCTATAAGCTTTTACATGAGGTCCTTCACAAAGACACAATAAAGTTTTAAAAAACATAATGTTTCAAACAACATTAATTATTTTTTTATTTTGATGATGAACATTTTTGATTTTATGTACTTATATATACCTACATAGTCAATGTGAGGTCATTCATGTGGTTCTGCTTCTATTTTTTGCACTATATTACATAAAAATTGTGCCGTTTCGGTACAGCCTATAGTATTATTTATACTTTATTATTGTTATTTCTAGACTTGTATATTGTACATACATCATATGTGTGAATGTGTATTTTAACCTATAGAAAACAACAGACTAAAGTACTACTGCGAATAATAATTTACATAACAATATTTAGAACTTTAATCAAATCTAGTATAGATGTAATCCAAGACGTCGTCTCCAGTTATGATGCTTGTGGCAGAAAAATGTACTGAAACAGAAAATACCACAATTAAATTAAATAAATATTGGGACATTTCACACACAACAAATCTAGCCCCAAACCAATGGAACCAGATAGCTGATATAATACTTATATATTTTAAATACATACTTATTATACATAGTAGAAAACACCCAGGCACAATTATGTTTAAACATTATATCTACTAACATACTAATCATGCAACAAGCAAGACTCGAATTTTGCATAAAGTGACTGCTAATTTCGAAAGGTGAAACATATCTTAATAGTTGAAAACTGAACACCTAACTAGCACAAAATTATAAATTTTAATTTAACTTCGACTACTTCGGATTTGAATTTGTACAACATTCTACTAGTCAAACTCTTTTATTTGATACCCATATTGAAGAAATATAGTAGTGGGTGTGAATAAATATATTTTCTGCCATTTTGTGAAGGCAGCCAGCCATCTTAAATCGATAATAACCAAACATAACTAAGAACATTCGCACAAAAATTACCTTTAAATAAAAAAAAAGCATTGAAATCGGCCCATCCGTTTGAGATCTATGGTGCCACAGACAGACACACACATAGACAGACAGACAGACAGACATCGACGACAAACTTATTACACCCCTTTTTGGTCTGGGATAAAAATCAAGCGATAGAATGTGTGGTGCAGTAGTGGATTACAATCACGGATATCGGATCAAAATAGTCATACGTTTAAAAATTTCGTTGATGCCAAATTCTCAAACCATATTCAACGAAACCACCAAAGTATCATCTCAGAGTTAAGATGCTACGAGTACAAAGAAGAAGGCAGTAGTTTGTGATAAGGCTCATCTACTCAGAGATCATCTGGTTTGACTGCTTAAATATTTGATAGCTTTTTGACCCGCCTAACTCCTGAGCAGGAACACTAAACTCGGAATATGGCGGCAAAATAATACACTATTATTTAGAAACTAACATTAAGGAATTGCGTAGGAATATAATTGCTTAGATGATTTGAATTCAGATACCTACTAAATGTTTTATAGATTGTGCATACCCTGGTCATGACAAATGGTCCCAACGACGACAAAAGGTGTAATATCGAGAATTCTAGACAGACGCCCAATCGTAGGCATTCCTTTTCTCCCATTCTTTGGCAGGGTGTGAACATTAGCAGCAAGATGGTCAGTGACGGGGTCGTTGAAATTAAACTTCTCAGAATTATTTCCTGGTAATTTTGCAGGATTAGTAGCGGAATTACGAAGACTGTCCTTGGAAATCACACCAACAAACCAACTGAAAAAAAGCAAAACATTATTGTTGAGATAAAAGACAAGAAATTGAGATTAGCACCGAACATTTTATCAGATGTATGTTTTCCTTTGTGTTCATACTAAATCTGTTTGTATATGTGTATATGTTTTACTATAATTAAGGTTATAGCAAGTAAATGTAATATGTTAGTGTTTAAACGTTCGTTTTAATCTTCATATTCTGCTTACCAGTGGTTATCTACAACTATAGCATAATTGTGTGCATCTTTCATGAGGTCCAATGCTTGTGCGCATGAGAAGTATTGCTGAATTTTTATGAATGTCCGTTTTGGTGATAATACTGTTATTGGCCTGGTCCACCAACTGTAATGCAAATATCAAAATACCATTTATATTAATCAAAATATGCAATACAAATACCAAAATGTCACTCTTAACAAACAAAAAATATAATTATTATAAAAATAAAGTGACAGAACTAGCAATACATGTGCCTGATGGTAAGTAAAACAGGCTTGTCACTTTACTGTTAAGAAGCCCACAGTGTCAAGCAGCTATTTGACTACGAAGAGTCCAAATCACCACCTAGCACTGCACTGCGCTCGTTGCTCAGAAGTGTTTTTGTTCTCTAATTTCACTGGATATATTTCCCTTCCAACCCAAACACAGTAAAATTTGGACTTCGCTGTGCTTGATGGTGGAATAACGTGCAATGAACGTGACAGATTAACAACAGGACAGTTTATATTATTTGTTATGCTTACTTCATGGTGTGATGAGGTGGATCCATAAACATTTTTGATTCCATCCATTGTTCGGATACGAATTTGCTCATATAATTCCGGATACCATCTGGTAATATGACGACAACGTTATGGTCAGGTCCTAGATTCAAACGTTTAATGGCTTTGATTGCACACACCATTGCTGTTCCACTACTGCCGCCTAGAAGTTTAATGAATTGTAATTTACAAGGTACCATTATCGTCTTTCAAATGACTAAAAAGTTACCTCACCACAAAGCAGCCCTTCTTTTCTACATAGCTCCCGAGCCATCAAAAACGACTCTTTATCGTGAGACACTTCTACTTCATCCACGACGGTTTTGTCTAAAACTGTTGGTGTCCATGTTCCTCCGATTCCTTCTACCTATAAAATACATATTAATTTTAACTAAAGATAAAAAAACCTCAAATTTACGAGTAAGATACTGTCCACATTTGAACTTATCTTATTTATCAGTGAAAAAATGTAAACGTCAATATTTTTTTACTTGGATTATCCAAACATATCATTAAATGTTCCATCCATCCTGCGATTGCCTAGGAAAAATTGCTCTTAGCAATAAGAGGGTAAATTACTTAAAAACAATAGTAGCGCTCGGTAGTCACTCCTACATACAAGTATTTTATAACATTTGATAAACTTCGTTATAATAAAATCCAGAAACTTACCAAAAAATCGTGGGCTTTTCCCTCTTCATTGATCATTATAGAACCAGCAGGCTCTGCAGCTACGATTTTACAGTTTGGAAAATGTTCTTTGACTTTGACTCCTACACCAGTTAACGTTCCACCAGTGCCAGCACCCATTACTACCATGTCAATTTCGCCAAGCGCATTCACAATCTCTGTACCCGTGTTCTCGTAGTGGGTTTTCGGATTCAGGTGATTATCAAACTAGAATAAATGTAGATTTAGAATAATATTTTTTCTCCAAAAACTCAAAAACCGACTTCTAGTTAAAATTTAACTCAAACACTCGACTAAATGTAATTTTGTGAACTAAATACTGTTCCAATGAAACACCGACGTACGATACGATTATATCGTCCTGTTAAATAAAGTTTAGATTTTTCTTAATTTTTCATGATGACACCTCTGAATTATAATCTACCAAAAAATATCATCAAAATTGAATCACAATTGAACGAGCTATCGTGTAACACACATTCAAAAAAAGTTACATCGAATTGAGAACCTTCTCCTTTTTTGAAGTCGGTTTATTAGTATCAGTGTGATTTATATCAACAAAATTTCAATAAAACCTGATTGAGCATAATATGGTCCGGGTAATCATCTTTCAATGTATGAGCTATTTTCAATTCTTCTTCATTGTTTTTCACTTGTATCACTTGTGCTCCCAGAAGCCGTATGGTGTTAACTTTTTCAGACGAATTCTTCTGCTCTGTCACTATTATACATTTGTTTCCTAAATAGGTAGAAAAATATACATCAGAACTTTTAGTTTAGTATAAATAAATAATTATATGTACATAATAAACATAATATTTTAGTTTTGTTAATAAAGGCTCTGCCAGAAAAAAACATAATAAATAATATGGTAATATTATAGTCGTTAAATTTCATTCAAAATCGGTTATCTGGAAGAGATCGCTATTAGCGATAAGATCGCCTTATGTGCCCAAAATGTTTTGATGTCATGTTTAATCATTGTTCTTGTAATATTTTTGTGGTATAATAAAGTGTTTTTATATTGTATTGTATTGTACAAAAAAATATTATCTCCTACACTATTTTATGTATAAAATAGTGCTATATAAAATATTATATAGCAACATTTTACAGAAACAGATTAAATAAAAATCAGTCAAATTAATGTTATTTATAAAGCATATCTCTCTTAGAAATTTCATGTTACACAAAGTAAATATTTTTATTTTGTGTAACATGATTTTTTTTACCAGTTTATTATCGCGAAAACCATTCACTGTTCTGTACATTTTCTCGCGTGCAACGTATTTAATATAACATCTATGTATTTCCAGGATAACTCTGAATGAATTCACCTAAAATTAGATATGGTTTACCAAAATAAAAACAACGTTGAAGATCATATCACCATCGTAACCGCGTAGCTAACCAATAAACAGTTGAATGTTGTTTATCAGTTTTCTAAAAGATATCACTTTACTAAGGGCGTGTGGGCCGTAATTTTGAATTTTTAAAACAACTTTAAGACCTTTAAAATAGTGTTTTAAACTCTGAAAAAAATATATGTATTAGTTAAGGATCTAATCTAGTGCAATTCGCAGTCAGTAACACGATTTAATGAATTTTACTTGATAAAAAAAATCCTAAAGTTACACCTTTTCAAAAAGTTGTGTCAAGTTTATGACTAAACTAATGAATTTTTTTACTAAATTTTTGTACTCAACGAAAGCCACTAAAAAGTTATAGATGCATTCGCAGAGTTTGACTTGATAAAAAGTATCAGTTATTCACTATGTTTAAATATCTACCATATACATAGCGCGCCGTTCGGCCAGCCTGATCAGTCGCGTTTCGGCGCTCACGGACGACGGGCCTGTGCTTGATTTTGCAATTTTGACAACCGACAAATTTTAAATATTACGATCATAGTGCCACAGTATAACAATATCAGTAGGTATTACTAGTGAAGCACGCTATGATCTTGATTTTTGATACCGTTTTCATTGAATTGCAAATAGACGCTGATACTAATTAGTACGCTGTTTACTTTATGTTGTAGACCAATAAGGGAGTCTCAGAAAACTGACGTCGATACCACATCAGTAAAAAATTCAATGGAAAACAATGGAAAATAGATAAGCATCGGTAAAATATTCGTCCGTTAAATCAGAGATCGGGATAAGGAAATAATGAGAGGGGAGAAATCCCCTGCGTAAATCCCCTAATATAAATGCAAGTAAGGTATCATAAATGATACCTAACTTGCATTTATCTGCCATTTAGGTAAATTCTTTAGTAGTAAGGTACTTAGTACGTGGAAGAAAAGTCCTCACATACAGATTTTACCACTTTGGAAGAGACTTTCGCGCAAACTATTCAGTTTAGAATAAAAATGTTAGGAACTTCAATACAATTTTGAACACCTTTCCATAGATACACGTATTGTTTTGTTAGAATTTTATTTTTATTTCTTTTCAAGTTTGTGACACCACCAAAATTTTTTGTTTTTTCTTTTTTTTTTGTATGAAAATGTTAATATTGTTCATAGAAATTTAGACACTCGACCAAATTTGATAAGAAGCCTTTTAGGCAGTAAAATTACTCGTAGAATTTAACTCTGCACTAAATTTCCGATTCGTATTTTTTATATAAGGTTTAGAATCATTTCCTGAGCATAAAATCACAAAATAATAACAAATCCAGGTGGAGCTTCAAGCGCCAGCTCGAAAAAACGTTTTTGGCTGATATTCTGAAAAAGTTATAAAGCCTATTATTATTGTAGAAAATAAAATTTCCCATCTTTTGTTGCCAGTAAACTTTTTTTCGAACTTACCGATTACGATTTATTATGTCAAATTTGATGATAACAATGTAAAAATAATAAGATGTGAATTCTGTTCCCAGTAGCATAAACATGTCCCTTTTTACCGGAATGGAAGAAGGGTTATGTTTTTCATGCGTATCTTTTATGTTTGTAAATATTTTATTTCCACATATCTTCCAAACGGCTGGATGGATTTTGGTAACTAAGATATTCTAAGACTAGTCTGGCTCGCCAAAGTGTCCTTAGATAGTAGGTAATATTTTTTACGTGTGTAGATTTTTTTGTAGTCGGGGTTTTTATATTAAAGTTATTCTATCATATTGCTCGTTGCTCGAATAAACAGCACCGTTCATCATCATGATTGAAGAGTTGAACGAGGAGTTTGGTCTCCACTTTTGTAATAAGAACAACTAAGCTGTGAAACGCATTGCCAGAGTGGGTTTTTGTCGAAGGTTCGAACCTTGGGGTTACGAGGTACACTGTGCTTGTTTCTATTAGAGAAACAAGTTCCATCGTAGACAACATCATTTTCATCCACTATTATCGGCATCATAGCAATCGTATCATTGAATGGGTTATAAATTGTAAACGGTTAGTTTAACAAAAAAGTTTACTAGCAACAAAAGATGCAAAATTTTATTTTCTACAATTATTGTCAAAATATATAGTTTCCAAAATATCGGTTAAAACATTTTTTCTTAATTGGCGTTTGAAGATCTACCTGGATCTGTGAGAATTTTGTAATTTTATGCTCAGTAAGTGATCTTTACCTCATAGAAAAAATTGGATTAGAAATTTAGTGCAAAGTTGAACAAAAATCCTTCTATTTTTACTGGCCTTTCATTACGTTTCAGCACATTTTTTCAATGTTTGACGAACTTGTGAATTATTAGGAAACATTTTAAAAATATGCATGAAATTGGAAAAGCCGTTCTCAACTTATAGTGTGACCAAAAAGAAAAGGTTGAATTTTGTATATCTACGAGTATAGATAAATTGAATATTTCTTGTTGTATTTCTAAATTGTTATCACTAGTATAAACAAATCTTGAACAAAAAATGAGTTTAAATTACATAGTCAAATATTGTAATGTTATTTCTGCACTGTGGCACTGATTCCGCGGTCGGTGACGGTCGCGAGAACAAGACAGCGTTAAATGCCTAATTTGACAGAACTACCTGGCCTTAAACGAAAACTTTAACACTGATCTTACCTGACAGTGCACAGTTAAATGCAATTCCAATTCCAGTATTTCCAGATGTAGGCTCCACTAGGGTCGTATGCTCTTGCACTAGATTGTTCTCCTGTGCATCTCGCAACATTGCTAGCGCTATCCTGTCCTTTATAGACCCACAGGGATTCAGAAACTCACATTTTGCGTCTATAAATAGACATCAATTCAATTAATGCTTTGAAATTGTCTGTTTAGAAGTGTTGTTTCAATTCAATATTTTAAAAATCAAGTAGGTATAGTTAGATAGATAGATAGATGTCACTGCGTGTCACTATGCCGTTAGAGGCATGTACAGGGGTTACTCTATATTATTTAAAAATATCTTGTACAACCAATTATTCAGCTAAGAAAGAACATTGAAATAATACGCCAAATCACAGATAATAATTCAGCTTAAGCCCCTTCATTCCTCATTCCTCAACAAAGCTCTTGAGGTAATTATTATTTCCAGAAATTACTTACATATTTTACACTGAACGCCGTGATCTCTTGGTATTTTATTTAGTCTAACGAGAGGCGTATTTCCAACAAAATCGAGAATACTATCCCGTATTTCATTCTTCATTTTTTTCCTACAACAGAAAAAGCCGTACATTTTATAAATCAATCAAATTCTATTTTTTTTCTTTGGTTAAGTAATATGTTTTTATGCGCACACTAAAGATGAATAAATGCCGCAGATGATCTTCAGAGAACAAAAGCAATTTGATTCGGAAATTGAGTCGATACACTACGAAATACATTTTCAATGCCATGGCTTGCGAGCAAATTACTTTCTGATCGAGATAAAGATCTACTTACGATTGTTCAGCTCCATAAACACCGCGCAGCCACTCATAATGGGTAATACGATACGGTTTTAGCAAAACTATGGAGCAAGAGCAAGGTTTGATATCTTCAGATTTGTGACTGTGTGTTATTTTTAACCAAATACTATTGTAATTTAGAAAAAAATTTTTTTTCTTACTTTACCTTGAATTATTTTTTCCAAAAGTTTCTGAGCATGTTTAAAACAAGTGACATGCCGCGGACTCACTCGCGTAGTTCCCGATCCTGTCCCTTTCCCGGCATAAAAAAGCAGTAAATGGATGTGTTGATATTCCAAACTAATATCTATCTATTTTTCTTAAAAGAGTATTAAACATACATACAAACAAACTTACAAACTTTCGCAATTCAAATATAAAATGAGATTTGTAGGCAAGCCAATAATACTAAGCAATACTCAAAGATTAAAGTTCTAGGTCTTTCCAATCAGGCATAACGACTCTACAATAGATCAACCTTGTTTTGCTCATCCTAAAAAGTAACTGTAGAAATAACTGTCGGACTTTATTCGAAGGAAACTACTGTAATAAAAATAAAACAAATTACATACAAGTAATATACTACTAACGAAAACAATACTGAAATAGTTAATAAAATTCCG
The DNA here is from genome assembly GCA_017562165.1 of Ectropis grisescens. Classification (NCBI taxonomy): domain Eukaryota; kingdom Metazoa; phylum Arthropoda; class Insecta; order Lepidoptera; family Geometridae; genus Ectropis; species Ectropis grisescens. The sequence goes on along the minus strand of CM029787.1, from coordinate 15,020,775 downwards.
AGAGCCATAACAACGGGGCTTTGAAAGCCGAGTCCAGGGAATGGACACTGTTGTCGAATAGTATGAGAGCTACTGGATTAATATATTATACTTTAGGATCCGTTTTTTCAACACATCGAAGAAACGGTAGTAAGGAGGAAAACATATGTATTAAAAGTAAGAAGGTGAAAGCAAGAAATGAAGTGGGGATAATGCAAAATTAAATGATATTTTTATGCTCTTTTTTATGCATTTGTATACTACCTTAAAATTTACAAAAGATTTACTTGAAATCAAAATACTCGTAGTACATTTTAAATGTATGCATGTTTGTGTATAAAATTTATATTGTACGAGTACTCGTATCTACCAGCTGCCCGTTCCGGCTTGGCTCGCGAAATATCACGTAACAAGTTACTAACAATAAAAGAATATTGTAAATAAAAATTCAGCTAAACTGTCCTAGCTCTCAAGTTAGATCAAACTGCAAACAGTGTGCAAAATTTATTCAAAATCAAAATGGCTGCAACAATGTTCATAAAATTAAAGAGAAGTTCAGAAATATTTAAATATATCTATTTCTGTTATTAGGTTGTTGATCCCGAACTAGATCGGGACGCCTTTCTAGTTCATGGTAGACAGTACCACTGTCACTTTATTTATTTTTTGGTATCCGTAATATATACAGTACTTACACAGTAATTATTTTTTCCTTACTCTCTACATCTCAATGGACACTTTAGTCGAATGAACCAAAATACTTATCTGAAAACGCTTTCCGACCTATTACAACACATTACATTCGTTTTACCTTCTTTTTATATGAAAACGTAAATACCGTAAATTGTTTGTTACAATACCCATTGCACGCATTATACTGGATAACGTTAAGGGTTTATTAACTTGAAATGCGTTAAACACTATATATTTATTAATATATAATTATTACTATATAATTATTAAGTATATATTTCATTATCGTCTTGACGGCTTTAAAACAATAATGCGGTTGCTCGAAAGCCCTAGTCGAAACCGATTCACACTAGGTTTAAATAAAAACCTCATTATACTGTCTTGTCGAGCACAACATTCCAAATTTAGCAATTTTCATATAGAAATTGTAGTTCATCTATTCGTACGTGTTACAATTACTATGGAAATTTAGAGGGCCAATCAGCTAGTATACAAAGTTACGCAAAAGCCTGGCCTTTGCCGAAAGCGTCGCTTACTTTTCATTATTAACAATTTTCATTACCAGTTACCAGGCCAACAATGAAACCACATAAATATTATCTGTGATATTACTGTTCCAGTTCGGAGGGCAATGTTTCCAAAGAAATTACAGACAAGGCTTAGAAAAGAGTCTTCTCGTCTCTTAGCAACGAGGGAACGACGAGTTAAAAAAAAATCATGCCACTGTAGTGATGCCTATTAAAATAAATGGTAAAGACGTAGTAAAGTACTTTCCCAGGCGGTCTCTAGAAAGATTTCTATCAATAGTAGTAACAGCACTTAACAAAATATTAGGTATATTCCTTACCCGTTAACTTAGCAAAATATTTTATACAACAAATTCTAGTAAAACAAAAGTAAGTAAAACATAGAATTTGCTGGAAGTCGTCGCGAGCTACCTGAAAATCTTGGAAGGAAAATGTTTTGCCATCTTTGTTGGGCGTTAGATTACCTGAATACCCGTTTAAGGACTCCCCTGGGTCACAAATGGTTAGAAATTCCAGGAGTAGCGATATTTCTCTCAATTTTATGTCTCCGTTCTGTAATAAATACTTAAAATTACGATTTTCTTATTATTAAATTTATTTTGCCCGCAATATTCATTCAGTGGCGGCAAACGTCAGGCCGGAACTACGATGTGAAACAGTGCTCGAACTCAGACAAATTATTCTTTTAAAATATCATCTTTCTTCAAAGCGATCGATAGCCCTGAGGCCTTGGCTCGTTTTGTTTGCAGTTCCGTGCGCAAATAACGCGCGGGTGCCGTTCGAAAACTGTTTCAGGTAATGCGCACGCGCTAAGTTTACGCCCACCGCATAGGCCCTTGCTCTACTCAATGACTTACTGGCTTATTTTTTGAATTATTACTATTTATTTTTTAACTTACTTATTTTTGAACAATGGAGAAAATGTATCTCAATAAACTTTAATTTCTTAAGCGTAAAATATCAGATGTACGATTGAATGTAATCTATTTGACTGGACTTGTTCTAAGACTTTAAAATTGTCTGTGTAAATGTTATAAATTGTTCAATGCCTTAACTGTGTGTGTGTGTTAGCTTAAGCTGTTAGCACGGTTAACAAAATTGTTTAAATAAATAAATACTAATACCAGGAGTGTTCCTGGCTTGTCCTGGTTTGCTTCTCAAATACGTGTTGTGTAACTACGTTTAGTGGTTTAGGTTCGGCTAAGTCTATTTATTAGCAGTTGATCACATTTATGGTTAACATCGTTATCTTGTAGGTGTGTTACTTCCCCAGGCAGACTCTGCCAAGAGTCCTACCACTAGACAATGTGTTCTGTCACATAATATGTCACATGTCTGACACCTATTATATGTCGTAGTATGTTATACTAGCGGTCGGCCCCAGCTTCGTCCGTGGTACATAGTACCTCTATATCAGTAGTTCCTGAAATTAGCGCGTTCTAACAAAAAACCTCTTCCGTTAGTCTTCCAATATTTCCAAAATTGGTCTATGAAATAAAAAGTAAAACTTTCAGCATCATATTTTCGTACCCACAACTAGGAGGTAGGTAAACAGGCATAACCCTATCAAAACATAATTATACTTCTCCGAAAAATATTTTCAGAAAGAATTTATGTACTGGGTACAATTTCATATACCGTCAAAACCATTGCAGGCCGGCGACAGAGCCCCGGGCTACAACTGGGGAGCTTTCTATTGTTAAGGATAAACACGATTTTATTAGAAGTTCTTAGCTATAACTGGTCTTAATCCAGATTTTTAGTAGAGAAATAATTGCTTGATTGATTAAAATCAATTGATCTTTTTTATGAGCAGAATATGAATTTCATTTAAAACATCAATGTGTAAAATAATTTATGACAATTGAAATTTAATTAACTTTATAATTAAGTACCTGGTTGACCGAGCTTTGATCGGTTTAAATGCGTTTATAAAGGGCTCTAAGTAAAATATTTTCTCAGAAAAAAAATAACAAAAAGAAAAGACCATCAGGATTTGAACCGAGGCCTGTTGACTCCGAGGGCGAGCGTATTCCGTCTGAGCCATTTAGACTTAAAGGACAGTGGCGAAATAAGTTATCGTATTCTAATGACATTGTAGGAGTTTTTCATTGTCTAAAAACGCGCATAAAATGATGTTTTTAAAAAATAAAACCTAGCTAGATCGATTTATCGTCCCCGAAACCCCTCGTATACATTATTTCATGAAAATCGTTCGAGCCGTTTCCGAGATTCAGATTCTATATATACCTATATATATATATATACCTACAAGAATTAGTCGTTTAAAGGTATAAGATTTAGTACTTATCTTCATTAGAATGAGTAACTAAATAAAAAATAGTAGATAACTAAGACTATGTGGATATCTATTTCATTCTAAAGCTCTTTTCAAATTTTGTAATCGTATATATTTGAAACACAACTGTGAAAAGTCTCTATTATGTCTGAAATAGGACTAGGGTATTTACTTTAAACTTAAGCGAGGACTCACGTGGTTTAGATTTAGTCGCCAAACATAGATAATATATTTTTGCTACCTAAATAACGTACCAAACCCCAGACGGAAATTTAACCGTCAATTTTCTACCGAGATTAAAATCCAAAAAAAGGAATAAATACCGAAGTTTGGGTTGATTCATTTAAATGTTTCAGCTCAAATATACGTATTCAAAAACATTAACTTAGCACTTTTTCGTCTATCTTTGTTTCAGACACCATAAATATTTTTCTATCATAATCATTATCCTTAGCCTGTATTCCCTGCTCGATATAGGCATTTCCCCATTATACGCCACTCTAGACTCTCCATAATTTGATTTAGTTAAAAAATTGACAGAGTTTTATCTTGCCAAAGCCCTGAATAGTCGTTTGAAACATGACATTTAAGCTCACTGTTATCGTAAACTACAAAAATCCTGGTTGTTTCCAAATCATTTCTAAGGCAAAACATATCTCCAACACCAACGGTGCACAAAACATCCCTTGTGAGCTCTACTAGAGCAGCGTAACAATAGAACACGAAGTGAGCAAAATAAATTGCACTCTTTTAAGCATTGAAAACCCTCTAGCAACCATTAGAAGTTTCTCTGCCGGCTGCCAACACAATTCCCGAACAAGTAACGGTTTTCGGTTTTGTATCGCCTCTACCTACAAGTAAAATAACAACTGTACAAGTTAATAATAAAATCGCACAATTTTACAAACTTTTATAAATACGATAGTTTAGATGTATGGATATTTGTTGCTTACTCATGTCGCAACATCTGAACATAATTATAACAGTTAAATTATAATAATAATAATATACAAGATACTTTTTTACACTTCAAATTTACTCGTACAGTAAATCTAAACATGAAAACAGTTAAGTTATATAAATTATTCCGAATAATGATTTGTTTAATCAGTTTCTATCTTTTGATTAATCACTGATAGGGGTACCTATGATATACGATCAAATGTCTTAAGAAGATTGAACATTGTGACGACTAACCGATGCCTGTCAATTACCGTCACCCTGAGATAGAGAATACTCGTAGTATATGCAAAGAAAATCTTTGGCGACATCTCACTGATTTTAAGCGATGCTGTTTGTGATATTTGACACCGTGCCCTTACCTGCTTGTAAGAAACTCAACAACTAACCTTGAAGACACCCACTAGGTCTTCTTTTGATCTCGTTAGCCGACTATCTCGTAAATATTTCTTCCAGTGTAGTTTCTACATAGCATAAGCAATCCACTAAATGTAGCAATTGATGGGACTTGAGGCTTTCTCTCGCAGGAAGAGAGCAGTGTCATAATACACAACGCTACAACACATTAAACATTACTAACTTAAAAATTAATTTAAACAAAAGCATTTTCATGCAATTTACTCAAACAAAAAATTACTTGAGTAACATAAACATAAATTATCAAAATAAAAAAAATCAGAAGTCACTACAACAAAATTTTTGGGCCTAACAATAGACATGAAATTGAATTGGAAGGCACATGTTGAGATTTTCTGCAAGAAGCTGGGTAGCTCGGCATATGCTCTGCATAGGCTTGCTCCATTGGTAAAGAAAGTTTTTTGGGGACTGTGTCAGCTTCGTCCGTGGGAAAACACCTGTAAATAGAAACCCCACACGTGGTCCCTGGGTGGTGCTAAACAGCTGACAAAAATACCGGTGGTAGGCCTCGGCCGTGGCTGGTGACCACCCACCAGACTAAGTCATGCCGCCAAGCGGCCTTGCCGTGTTCCGGCATGTAGTTTGGTGACGCCATTAGGGAAAACTGGTCAGAACAGTTGCTGCATAACTGCACGACTGGAATGCCACACACCGATACTTTGCATCGGAAAGCTAGTCGTGGAGGGTAGCGGGATCCGAGGCACGGTTGCCGCGACCGACCGCAGACAGTAGGGGGCCCAAGTAGTGAGCTAGCCCCTCATGAAAGGCTGCCCCGCCATCTATCATCCGTAAATATTTCTTTCAGTGTAGTTTCTACATAGCATAAGCAATCCACTAAATGTACCAATTGATGGGACTTGAGGCTTTCTCTCGCAAGAAGAGAGCAGTGTCATAATCCACAACGCTTGCCCAGTGCGGATTGGTAGATGACACATGACACCGAAATATTCTAAGTACATGATGGATTCTTTCACCGTTTTTAAGTTGCGACATTACGCATAGGTTTGACTTGGAAAAGATAGTGGTGCGCGTGGAATATGAACCCAGGGTTCTGTATCGGCAGGCGCCGTTCTCCCAACTAAACTAGGCGTAACTTAACTTAATTTCTATATGAATATATTTGATTTAGTTTAATTTTTGTTGTTACGCACAGTGATGTTCTTTCACGAGTAAATTTCATTATTAGAGAGATATAGCGACCTTAGTGGTTCCCTCGTATCCTAATTACCTTTTGTTAGGTTTCTTTTGTAGACTAAATTAAACTTTCCTTGGTGCTGCCAACATTCAACATTTATACGCTTAATACGTTTTCAGGAACCTTGAAAATGAAGTACGTAATTATAGCACTTATCTTATGTGAAGTACCTATGTAACATTCTTCTTAAAATTTTCAAGTTTATTATGGCATTTTGTCCTAAATTAGATAATTTTAGAATTATGAAATGTACAAGTAGAAACAACGAAAATTGATATATTAAAAAAAAAGCACTCACTTAATGTAGGTCTCTTGTATTGCTGTTGCACACAGCGTGGGTATTAATATACGGTTAATTTATTTGATCGCTCGTCCAAATAGAATTGATAAAACAGGTGAACACAAGCGAATAGTATTTAATAGATATCAATATCAACTAAAACAATTCACAATTACGGACAACTTAAGTAATAAGTACGTATATTACAACTCAACTATAAAACTCATAATTATCTGGATTTTACAAATGTCAATTCACTCGTCCTTTTGGGAAGCCCCGATAGACGAAGATTACACGAAGATAACGACGAGCATAAAAATGCTTTGCGTTGCGTTACGTTGCTAGTACAAAATTTGACCCAGTCAAACCTTTGCCTCTTTGAGTTCGTTTAACGCAAACGTCGAAACTTCCCGTACTGATTGGATTTTCCTAAAAAATAACATATTTTTAGGCTGTCGTATTTAGGTCTAAACCTTGATTAAGTTCTAAATACGGTCAGCTGACACTGGTCTTTTGATGTTTCTTTAGATTTCATCGCAATTCACAGACATTTTTTCGAAATAATTTTCATTCAAATGTCTGCGTTAATAAGGAGTAGGTACGACTAATATCCCCGTTAAGAGTTTACGGCTTAATTTCAACTCGTAATCAGTTTAGCGAGTCCACAGAATAATTATTGCAGCACGGAAACATCTGTTGCTGTCTACAAATTATTCTGTTTTAACATTCATTTGCTTAAAGGAAGTATGTGGATAAGTCACTAACTACCCAGTTATAAAAGCTATGAACATAACATTTGGTTAGAATTAAGGTTCTCGATCTGCCAGAAGCTGTGTTTCACATAATCTAATCTGAGAAGAGTGTTCACCTATTCACTGTTCTCCGATAGATGGGCAAGCATGTTGCATTTTAAGCCTTGTGTTTATTTTGTTTTTATTTGCGTATATTGTTTTTAAACTTTTGCGATTTGAACACTTATGTTATAAACATTATTGTTTATATAGTAGATACGGGGCTTAATCACAAATAATTCATTGTTTAAATACTTCAACGTTTCGGCAGCGTTACAACCGCCGTGGTCATGGTTTACCCGAGTAGCCCCCGTTCCCGTTACTTTTTTGGGATAAAAATGCATGTGTGTTCTTCCAAACGACTTTCTAACTGTGTTCCAAATTTCAACCCGATCCGTTCAGACGTTGCAACGTGATTGAACAACAAACATCCAAACATATATATATTTATATAATATATTAGTAGGATAGTCAAAGAGGATTAGAAGTGGCCTGAAAAATATCATTAAGAAAGTTAATACCAGGGATGTTACGGAGCTCCGACTCCGTTAAGTCGGAACTTCCGATTATTATGAGACCTTCGGTTCCGACTTCGGCTCCGAAACTTTTAAAGCGGAGATTTTAATCGGAGCTAAGGTGTATAAGTAAATAGATTAACGCTTTATTGCACTTAATTTAAGAAATAATTAAACAAAAATACTATAACTATAATAGTTAGTCAGTGATAATCCCTTATTTTGGTGGAATGTAAATCAAAAAACAAAATACCAACCCCTGAAATAAATTGCCCGTCAATATTTATCGTGCCCACTAGGCTCGGCAGCGAACAACTTTTTTTTGTGACGGTAGCTTAATCTACGACTCGTTAATAAATAGATTGGATGGAGATAAAGCTTCAAAGCTTCGTAAAGTATATAACACATTAACTAATAAACTACTTTTAGAGTCAACAATCCCTCTCAGAAATAAAAATCTCTCTCGTGCACCACTTCTGAGCATTCCTACGCCTCCGACTTCGGTTCCGACTCCGGTTCCAACTCCGATGAATCAAATTTTAAAGCTCCGACTCCGCCTTCGGTTCCGATAAAGTCACCTCTTTTACATCCCTGGTTAATACTAACGATCAGTAAGTACTTGCCCTTCTGAATATGGTTTTCTGTGTCAGATACGCCCCCCGCTCGCCTCGTAGATTGTCGCCGAAAACAAATGACTGGCACATAAATCCTCGAATCCAGAGTTACATGGGTTTTTATCTTTATGGCTGCGTTTTTATTATCATAGTTTCCATTGCTATCTTCTTTGCAGTCGTAGTTTCATCCGTCCAAAGTAATTAAGAAGGAAAGTGCACGCCAATCTTTAGGGATTTGTATCGCTGCTACAGACTCATCGTAAACTTTTAAGTTATAGCTGTCTCTGTGTAATGAATGTATATTGTATATCGAAGACAAAGATTTTTAAAAAAAAAAAACTTAAAATTATTTTTCAGTTTTAGATAAGGTTTAATGTGTGTAAAAGCTAATGCTCTCAGGTAGCTAGAGAATACCTTGCCATAAGCGGATAGGTCTAAGAAAATATTAAATTTCATTTCATCATTCGGTTGTCACTTCAACATTGTGATCAGAATTGCTGTGCTACAGGGTTAACGCAAGTATCGTCACATGCCAACGCCTTACATAGAGAATAAGGTATTAAAGTGGCAAATTACACATACAAAAATCTTTGTAAATATAAGATATTACAAAACATTTTAAAAATTGCTCCATACAAACTGGCTTCTTCGAGAGGCATGCAATATGTCTGGGAAACATGTCTACATGTTCCAATAGCTGCGTGTCACTGTGGTATTATGTGGGAGGCATGTTGCTTACCATCAGGCACATGTCCAGCTCTCGTGTATTCCTCTGAATTTATACACTGACAAAAATAAAAGTAAACTGATAAGTCTTCTTCTTTCTGTTTCTAACTTCTAATTGGTTGTGTTGTACATAAATATATTTATCATCTGATTCTAGCTACTACTACCTACCCGTAGATACGCTTACCATCCGTCAATAATAATTGACTCGGTTTTAATGTAGAAGGTATTAATGTTGTTGAGAGTGCCTGTCTTAGTCTTTAATTTAATTAATCACACGAATTATATCAATGTAAAACTTTTGATGTTCATTGCTTAATCACGTTACAACGGTCGAAGGCATCGAGTTGGAATTACATTATAGTCTGTAAATAAATAAATAAATAAATATTGGTGGACAATTCACACACAACACCAAATAGAACATAGGTTACTTTTTACTGCACGAAAAAAATATCTTTGCCAGTTATTCTACCGCCAAGCAGTAATGTGCAAACATCACAGTGTTCCGGTTTGAAGGGCAATGTTTTCAGTGAAATTACATGTAAAAAATAGATATAAAACATCTTAGATCTCTGGGTGAAGAGCTCAGTGCAGTGCTAGGTAATGATTTGGTACTTTCTTGTTCCAATAGCTACATGTCACTGTGCTGTTATGGGCAGGCATGTTGCTTACCATCAGACACATGCCCAGCTCGTCTCGTCAGTCTATATTATAAAAAGAACTATTCCGGGAACTACAAACCAACGAGTAACACCGCGGGGCGCTGTTAGTAATATATAAGTATAACAACTTCATTAGAATTGGAAAAAGGATTTTGTTTCAAATCCTTTAATATAATGCGTACTTAGCCAAGTTTATTTAGCGAAGATCAATTGCCAAAACATTCTAAAAGCCTAAAGTATAACATTGTTTTCTACTGAGAAAACAGATAAATTTGCTTTTAAGTACCCCTTTTAAGGTAGTTACTGAGTTTCAAGCAATCAACAACTCTTGTTGGGATTTGTTTTATGATAAATAAACCTATACAAAAGGCTTAATTAGTGTAACCTGTTTGGTATAGCGTGTACATGTGGCTATCTTAATTGTTGGGTTCAATTCTAGTCAAGCAGATATTTAATTGATATTTTGTATGAATATTCAATTGATATTTTGTATTGTAACATGATGCGATTTAATTTCATACCAATAAACAATAAAATAATATAAAATAATTTAGTTCCGATGGTTTCACATAGATGGCGCTGTTCAAGGTTAAAACGCGCTATTAAGTTGTCGACCGAAAAATATAACCCTGACGTCGGAAAATATTTTTGTATCATCCTCCTGCTAGGAACTGGTAGTGTTTCCTCCACTTCCACATTAGCTTCCACTCGTGGGACTACTTTGGGACTCTGTAGACGCGAATACATTACTATACATAGGAATCTTGCGACTTCGCTTCCGTTATTTCTGGGACGAAGTAACGTAAATTCCTATTTCGCTAAGTTTACTTGTAATTCTAACCTTACCATCAATAAACTACACAGTTTTGAATCAAGTCGTCTTTTCAATTTTACTTCTTCACCTACGGACGTGTCATACAGCTACAGTATGATATTTAATTGATATTTTGTATGTATTTTGTATGATAGATACCCGTCAAGTCGGGTACAACATCAGAGTTGTGCCTGGCAGCCACACCAAGCACATAATAATTAATTAATAATTAAGTATGTTATAAATGTCCTCGCACTCTATATTTCTGTATTCCTTCCGTAATTATGTCTTCATTATTTTATTTGTGTCTTTATTGTATTAGTCCAATTTTGTAACTTTTGTCCTTTTTATATGTCTGTTCTTTTCGCTATTTAAGTATGTACACACTTATTTTTGAGCTGCATCTTAGTCTTAAGTTATGCCTAAGTTTCATATTGTGTTTATGTTTGTGGCTTGTATAGTGTGATAAATAAATAAAATAAAAATGATATTTTGTATGATATTTAATTGATATTTTGTAAATATTATTAGTATCTATTTACAATTTAAGTAAAGTGTGTACTTTGGGATCCAGCTGTTACATTTCTAACACAATAATTGTAAATACACACTACATAATTTTACATACTTAAAAACACTCAGTCATAGAACAAATATCTGCTTATTAATTACTTATTCACTTTGCCTAACATTTGCCATAGATGGAAATCGAACCCATTCTCCAGTGCTGCAGACTAATAAGACAACTAAGCCACAAGGCCAGCCATAAAAATAAAGGATGAACTAAACTGATTAGTGAACTCATATGACCAGTCTATTATGTTTTGTTTTGAAGTTTAATGTTTCCGGATACTTATTAGGTAATTAAATAAATCACCTTACACTTTTACCAGTTGCTCGCCTCGTTTTGTCATAGTTTTGCAATAACCACGGTATTTTTTACAAAGACTACATTACATAGTGATCATATGATTTGTAGTGGTAAGACTCTTTGCAGTGTCCACCTGGGGAAGTACCACACCTTAGCCATCTATTCTACCGCCAAGCCGTAATGTGAAAATATCACTGTGTTTCGGTTTGAAGGGCAATGTAAACAGCGAAATTACAGGGTATAAAGATCAGACGTCTTATATTTCTAGGTAACGAGCGCTGTGCAATGCTTAGCAATGATTTGGATTCTTTTTGTTCCAATACCTGCATGTCACTATGCTGTTATGGGCATTGGGTAGGCATGTTGCCAACCATCAGGCATGTTGCTAACCATCAGGCATGTTGGTTACCGCCAGGCATATGGCCCACTCATCTCGTCCCTCTATTTTATAAAAAAAATGTAACTAATCGTTGACAAGACGGTTATGTAATTTTTTTTTTCGTCGCCTTCAAGTATCGCCATAACTTCATGCATTTTAATGTGTCTTCTTTATAACTTTCATAAATCTGCGTCACGTTCGTGATCATCCTACGCCAGGTTTCTTCGCTCACTAGGCATGCTATTCTGTAGATACAAATTCAAAGGGCACAAAACGCTGTAATTTGATCACACGAATTGTCAGGAGATTCCGTGATAGGCGTGACGACAGGTCCTGCAATTATATTAAAATATTTGATATAATGACAGTATTTAAATAGAATAAAATATGTACCAATTTTAATTTTGATGTTTTTTAGATTAGCTTACTTTAATAATTATGATCATTCAAAGCTAGATGGGGAAGTTCATTTTAAAAGTACGAAATTATTAACAAATGTATATAACCCATTCAATTTCATGTTACGTTTGTTATTAAAACAGTTTCCTAAACGCAATATTTAATATAGCTACCATACAAACTTTACGCGCGACGCAAAGAAAATACGACACAGTGACGTCACGCTTCTGTAGTGATTTGTATGAAGCGTTTTTGGGAAAGTTCAAAATTGTGATTTTAAAATGATATCACGGGAAGTTTTAAAATAACAAAATAATTCTTTCACCTGTGGTTCAGTTATTGAGTAGTCTTTTGATGGCACATTAAATCAAAAATGAGTCATCATGCCTATTATATGGAGGAATGTGTCATCATGGATGACACATTCCTCGAACTAGTTTTTTTTTCGAATATAACGGTTTAATCACGATGCTTTCCTTCACCGTTAAAGCAAGGGACGACGTCAAGGCATCTAAAATTAGGAAAATACTCAGAGGTTCAGGCAAGACTTGAACTTATGACCTATTGATCGTGAAATCTGACATTCTAGTCGCTAAACCAACACAGCTTTTTTTGATATTAAACTTATCATCTGAACAGCATAAGCACTACATTTTTAGAGTTTTTTGTGACATTTTGAACTCTATCGCAATTTATAAAGATGTTAGCTATTTAAGTATTTTGTACAGAAATGAGCGGAACTTTGTTTTTACACAATATACGCCCAGAAAAGAGCAAACAGAGACAGAATATTCATGTGTGTTAATATTCATGCCGCTACACCTGATGCACTTGGCGAAAGATTGTTGCGACGTTTGATATGAGAATATGACAAAAAAAGTGCTAGTAAAATTTTACCAACGAAGTACAAAAAAGCAACTAACCGCCGTTTCCCGATCTTTCATCAACATTTAAACAAAATCAAGTCGTTACAGAATCTTTCGACGTTTGTGATGTTAAAAGGGACAGAACTTACCTTAGATCAAACTTTGTTATTCGGTGGCCAGTTGAATTGAATTTAATAAAATATGACCTTAAGGTGTTGTTTTATTTTTATTAACGTCTTTCTTTTGTAATTGAAAATTCTACTCACACAATGAAAACATCAGATTAATTGCTATAGCATGGCACTCAATTATTTTTATATGTGACATTTCCATTACCAACGACACGGTTTGGATAACTCTGGTTCAAATAACTTAAAGGAAACAAGAAATATATTTTGAACTCAAGTATCAAATATTTCCAGAGAAATTACAGGGCTTAGAGGTATAACATCTTAGATCTCTGTGTGTTGAGCGCAGCGCAGTGCTAGGTAATGATTTGGACTCTTCATGTTCCAATAGCTGCGTGTCACTGTTCTGTTATGTGGCAGGCATGTTGCTTAACATCAGGCACATGTCACTTCTTATTTAAAAAAAATCTATACGTCGGGATTCCTTATCTTGGCCCGAGGCGTAAAGTTACTGCCTTCAAGCTAATCTAGTTGCAGCTTCGGTAAGTTAAATCCTGTAAGTTAAAAATTATGCACCACTCCTTACCAAAGCTTTGGTAGCCTAGAGGCTGGAATGTTCGATTTAAATTGTAACGTCTTAAGTTCGAATTTGACCTGTACCTTTAATTATTTTTCTAACTTCCAATCCCCACTTAGGTATTGTGGTTGATTATGACATTTAGTCTCTCCTTGGGAGAGAAGAGCCCCAATGCTACTAGTAGAAACATTAAAATGGAGTACTTAAGCCATTATGACATTGTTAGCTTCCGTTGTTAGTGCAACAACAATACGAAATCCCAAATTGCCATAGAGGAGAGTTCAACAATGAGTTTCATAATACAAAACATACTGTTATAGTCAAACGCTTATCTGTCTCTATTCCGATTGGATTACTTGAAACCCAAAAAGAATTAAAAAAATAAGTCAGTGCCAAACGGGCAGCCATCGCGCGCGTGCACTCTCCTTGAAAAAGGCCGCCGGACGCGGGCGAAACTCGAGTCGGATTGACCGACCGTATTTACGTGAGTGTCCCGTTATCCAATTAAATATGTGTAACAACCACATTAATTTTTATACTAAAAAAATAATTTTGGATTTATATTTGTAGTACAATCGGTATATCGATAGTCTCGTTTCATCGCAAAACCGATTGTACTGTTGTCCCATATTGTCACATTATTTCACTGCAGTGTCTAAAGCTCAATGCGGAGTTTGAAAAAACCTCTCAAGAAAATAACTAGTTAAGTCTTCGGAGTAAAGCGCGCGCATATTCCGTATGTCGCCTCAGCAATAAATTCCACTTTATGGCCAGTTAAACGCCTGTTATTCCGCCAACACAAGCAAAGCTCTTATAAAAGACAAATAAAAGGTAAGCAAAAATACTCCCTCGCCTCTTAACGTAATTCAATGTACCTTTTACGATGATTATTATATTTACTCATGTCAATTTAGATGAAGTGGAGTCATTGTACGCAAATAAATTGAATAAGACGTGTGACATGAACTATAAAAGTTTGTAATTGGTCTAGGAGAACGAGCTTTTGAACGAACTTTTGATGTTCTAAAATGGTACTCGACATTTTGTTTTTTATGATACAACTATCGGCCCGCCCCGGCTTCGCACGGGTACATACACACACACACCCTTTTTTTTGTATCGGGCTTAAAAAAAGTAAAATTATAAAGGAGTTTGAATTTTTATGATTTTTTTATTAATGTGTTTTTGTATTTTTATTTTAAAATTTTATACATATATAATATTATTTACAAAAAAATGCCATTAGTTTTAGTGAGTCAGAACTTCCCGATATTTGAAGTAGTTTTATTTTGTGGCAGCAAAATAAATTGATTTTCAGGAGCTCCGACACGTGGGCCAACATACAGTTGGCCATGAGTGAAACATTCTTTTCGTAGGTCGATCCCTAATAATTCGAAGGTTTGGCCCTGGGACTTGTTAATAGTTAACGCGAAAGATGATTTCACCGGAAACTGAAGTCGTTTAAAGGGATTGGCAGATCAGTTGGAATCATCGGTATCCTCGGTATATGAGCTAGTTGACCAGCTGCTGGGCCAGTGATAACATTTTGTTCAGCAAGCCGCTGCGAACGCTCGATACTTGACTCTCTAGTACGCGATTGCGACGCGTATTCTCTCCGATCATTACGCCGTATTTTATTGCCCTCGCCTGGGAACTATGTTTAGAAAGTTGATATCTTGATCTTTTGGCATTTTAGGGCATTATAAAATGAAAATAGAAGGAAATAAATAATTAAACAGGCTTTTACTAAATTTTTGCTTATTGAACTATCATATAGTTAGCTAGTACTAAGCTGTTTGAATAATTAAAATATAATATTTATTATCAGGTAAGTAGTAGGTACTTATTGAAAGAAAATTAAAAATATGGGCGCAGAAAACTACCTTTTACTAAATTTTTGCTTAAATTTTGAACAGGAATGAATACCCATAAAATACTACTATAAGCAGTTTGAAAAGTTACATTAAAATATAATATTTATTATCATATACTTATTTACCTACGAAATGAATTTAAAGCGAATTCAAAAATTTTTCAAGCTAAAATCATACGATCACGCACACGACCGCTGCGTAGGGAGCCGATCGCGCGAGGCCGCGCGGCACTTTTATTTTATTACATTGACTCGCGACACTTTTTGTAGATAATGATGAGTTCTGCAAAGTCGTAGTAAATGATTTTGTTCTATCATCAATAGTTTTCGTAGCGCACGCGACGTAAGGAATTTTCAGGTCTTTTTTACACCTTATGTTACATTATTGGGTTTTAGTAAGGATTCCTAAATTTATTTTAAATATTATATAGCCTATGTTACTCGGGGATAATGTAGCTTTCCAAAGGTGAAAGAATTTTTGAAATCGGTCCAGTAGTTTCGGAGCCTATTCATTACAAATAAACAAACAAACAAATCTTTCCTCTTTATAATATTAGTATAGATAATACTTCATTAGTCTGTTAAAATAGGTGGTTTATATAGATGCGCCGTGTAAGAGTATTTCATTTGTTTTAAAGTATAGAGTGACGAGACGAGCAGGACATGTGGCTGATGGTAAGCAACATGCCTACCACATAATAGCAGTAGCAGTGACACGCAGCTATTGGACTATGAAGAGTCCAAACCATTACCTAGCACTGTACTACGCTTATCACCAAGAGATCTAAGATATTATATCTCTAAGCCCTCTAATTCTCCTGAAAACATTGCCCTTCAAACCGGAACACACATTGCGGACCACGGATGTTTGTACTTTACTGCTTGGCGGTAGAATAACTGGCAAAGGTGTGGTACTTCCCCAAGTGGACTCTGCTAAGAGTCCTACCACTACATTTTAGTCACTTAGTCCCTACCCACAGATTTCTAAAACTTTAGAAATCTGTGTCCCAACCGTAGATGATAAAATAAATATATAAATATTGGTGGACATATCACACACAACACCATGATTTTATTTAGTTTTTGTTTCTGCTATCGAGGAAAGAAAACTCAGCGCTCACTACTTCACCTTATTACACGTTTCACTAAATTTGCAATTTCTTCACTTCAAACAGGTAATGCACACGCCAGCGTTATCCACGAGTAGGCACACGTCTGAAAATCTAAAAAATATCATATCAATTGTTTATTTTTAGATTAATTACGACAGCGACAAACGATGGATGAAAACAAGAATATTTTCTCAATAAAAATAAATAAATTGTAATTTAAATTAACACGAATTAGTTCATAATTACAACTGATAAATACCTTTACAGGGAGGGAAGAGCGGCCTTTGCTCAGCATTGGTTCAAGATGGGATCGAAGCTAAATAAAATAAAAAATCCGCTGGTTAGAGAGGTACATCGGGTCCCACGGCATAGTCTCATTCCAAGACACTTTGCGCTAACGCCGCAGTTCTAGTTGTTACCGCGGAATTAAGGTCACCAGAGACTTAGCGGTGTATTAAGCTAGCCTAAGATTGGATAAAACCGTAACAGATTGTATGAACAGGGACTATTATAATTTGGTTAATTTTTGTAGTGAAAAAAAATCTAGCAGGAGTAAGGAAATCCGATACAAAAAAGAACAAAATTAAAAATTTTGACTAACCCCCGACTACCTAGGATTTGTTATCTGTACAGCATTCTACTAGTCAAGCCCTTTCATTTGATACCCATATTAAGGGAGTTTTGATAAAATAAATGTATTTTGTGGGAGCGGCCATCTTGGATTTGAAATTTGTCCTAGTGCAAAGTATTCTACTAGTCAAGCCCTTTCGTTTGATACCCATATTGTGGTAGTAATGAAAAAAATAATATAATTCGCCATTTTGTGGTGGCGGCCATCTTGGATTTGAAATTTGTTGTAGTGTATAGTGTTTTACTACTCAAACCCTTTCATTTGATACCCATATTGAGGTAGGTTGTGAAGAAATATTTTGTCCGCCATTTTGTGGAGGCGGCCATCGTGAATAGATATTAACCAAACCAAACTTAGCTAAGAACATCCACACGGATATTAACCTTCAAATAAAAAAACCGGCATCGAAATCGGCCCATCCGTTTGAGCTCTACGGTGCCACAGGCAGACACACACAGACAGACAGACAGACAGACAGACATCGACGTCTAACTTATAACACCCCTTTTTTGGTCAAGGGTTAAAAACGTTTAAAATGCAAGACACTAGAACTAAAATATTCAATTAGAACGTACAATGGCAGAGAACAAAATTTAACTTTACACTTTGGAAAAGGAAAAGTTTATCGCAAAGAAAAATGAAAGGCAATGTAACGTCAGTAAAGCGAATTCGTGACTTTCTTATCTCTTTAACTAGCGTTTTGTACGTTGTTAGTCCGTTAGGGGGGCTTTTCGCCGTGAGAGGTCTTTGTTCACGTAGAGCTGTGGACTGTAACTTTATATACTTACAACTACATGGCTGTGTTACAAAATGTACCTTATCTATAAAACTGAGAACTAAAGTCAAAGTTCTTTATTGACAAATGTATAATTTACACGTCAATAAAAAAAAGAAGTGCACACAAAGAGTATACACAAATATATTGAATTCCAGACCGATTTTAATTTCATAAATTTTTAAATTATTCATATTAATCTACTTTTTCACTTAAATTAAAATTTTAAATAAAAACTACACTACACATACAACTGGCTAACCACTTACACTAAGTACGTACATTTGAACTATTCATACACCGTATTGGTACATTTTTTTGTGCTACGAAATTGTCGTTATAGATGTCGAAAATATTAAGCCTCGAAGAGATATTACCGATATTTGATTTGGTTTAGTTTTTTTAATTTTATCCTATACTAGCGGCTTGCTTCAACTTCGATCGGGTTGACTTTTTTTTTATCTTTGTATTACCCACATTATTATTTTTGACAACTTAAATATCTTTTAAGCTATTGCATAGCTTTTATCGCGGGCCTGGGGACCGAATTTTAGTGATCGTGCATCTCTTTCTTATGTTCACAAGAAAGAGGGATAGAAGACCGTAACGCCGTCCTCCCCACTCGGTCACTCGCATTTGAATCTTATTTGTATCAACTTTACAGACTAAATGCTCTTAGCAGTGTTGCCAACTTAACGGATTTCCCGTGATATTTTTTATGGTAAGCAAATGTCAAAAAAAACGTCATCAAAATAAAAGCAATTCCGGAAAATTGTTGACATCCCTATATAAGCAATAGGGATGTCAATAATGTTGATGAATGTTGATAAAAATGCATGCAACATGCAGTAGCTTTACCGCGGCTGTCTCCGAGTGCCACACTTCTTTTTTTTTGTGTTGAAAGTTCACCTTATTAGATACTCATGGATAATGTAGTATTCCACTGGTAAACCACTGGTCTACTGGTTTTTTTTTATATTGGTTCATTACTCGTATCTATTGAATTAATTCGTTTCAAACACACTAAAACACAGATCTTTTCTGATAATATTAACATAAATATATGTGTTTTATAAAAAAAATACCAAACTCAGTGGTCCTTGGTAGGCTTTAACCCAATTAATCTTCCATTGTTCTCAATACCGAGAATCCTATTTATAAATTGAGATTAACTAAGTTGTTGCTATTTTCAGTTCTCTAGGAACACTAAATGAAAACAAAATGTTACGTCTATTGTTAGTAGGCGTCATTTACTCGTACTAAACGGCTACAGTTAGTGCCTATTGTGTAACTTTCAGGACTTCAATAACAAAACAGGATTAAGAAACTTAGGTAGTGCGTACTCGTTACTATACACATTTCGAGAGGGTCAAAAGGTTTTCAGAGCAGTACTGGCCGCTTTGAAATTTTTTTGTTTGTGTGGGGAAATTCACAGTAAAACGGTTTACGTTGTTCCATAAATGCGCGTACCTTCATTCATTCAGTAATTTGCTGTACGTGCGCCATGTCATCAGTCACCACGGTGCTGTGACGTACATTTGTCTAACTTTGATCAATGTGAGGACAATTACATCCGTATGCTAAACACTTGCTCACGGCTTCCACAAGTTCTAAACCTTTCTTATTCTTGAGTAAAATCAGTCCAAACGTTTTTGACGTATATGTCTTTACTTGATATTCTACGGTTAAGTAGTAGTGTACAAACATTCACAGTGTTCCGCTTTGGAGGACAATGTTTCTTAGGTTCTTCACGAACCTTATTTTATTTGTATTTATGTTAAATGCCGATCATCTCTTGCATACCTCATATTTTATGTTTATATTTATACACGAAATTTTAAATATTTGTAGTATTGTAAACTTGTTTCTAGACTCCTAAGATATAGAATTAGCCTAGTGTAGGGTCCGTTGCCAGAAACTTACGTGTGGCAATAATACCTACTCTGTTATCATTGGATTATTCCAATATGTACCGTAAATATTGTTGTTAAAGTTTCTGTGTGAAACTAAAGCGTGATTTGGTTTGAATATTTGTGTAATAATATTTATGGTAATGTTCCTGTGAAGTAAACTGTTGAATTAAAAATTCAACAATGGTTTCATGTTTTGAGTAACTGGAACGGTTCGGTTATATCAACAATTGTGTCGAGGCACCTTGTGGGATATCCTTCCCCTAAAACTCTTCTCATGTTTACGTAATTTGATGCGTTGTGTGATAAAGGTTGACCAATTTGATTTATTTGTTTAAACATAAAGCCATCATGAATTAATTATACTTTTCAGGAAAAACCCTCATAGTGTACCAGGCGTCTGACAGCTAATTGTTTAGCATCAACCATTTCGTAACTTGCTGGTTTTATTAAAAAAAAGTCAATGTATACCTACCCGTAGTAGCAATGTTTTCAATTTGAATAAACGTTGCTACGAATTTCTCCACAGATACCACACAACAATTCAATTCCCTTGAAATTACCTGAGTATAGCTTTCAAATGTATTTTACTGTCTAACCAATGAATGGAAATGTTTGTAAACGAAGTGCCGCTTCACCCTTCTTGTCTTATTAACATCGATACCAGTCTTATTGTTCCAATGTGCACTGAAGTTGAAAATATCAAGCAGTACTACAAAGAATCGTACGAAAAACAAAGGACACCTATTGAATGTTAAGTCGTAATAAATAATGGAAAAATATTTTCTCTCGACAATGTTTTGTTTTCTGTGACCGGCAAAATATAAAAGCTATTAATATTTCAATAAATATACGTTCTTTGTATCGATGGTAAAACTTTCCTATTGTGATACTTGTTCTCATTATTCGACGTGGAGCTGATAAGGTCTTCGCTTACGGCATACTTGGGGTGTTTTGTACATCTTCTTTAACCTACCACTGTTCGTTCATATACACAATTCTTTCATATTACGAAACTGCGTATGTTCTTGCTATGTCTCTCTCTTGAATTCTGAATCAAAGAGAAAGAAATAGCAAAAGTTGACGTTTTTAAAAATGTTGGCTCGATATAGAAGACAGAAAAAACTTTCAGATTCGATTAATAAATTAATCCGTCAAACCCCGGTTAACCAACTTTGCAATGTTTTTCTCGAGTTTAATTGGCTTAAAAAACTGTGATGAAATGGTCTCATGCGTATGTGTTGAAACCACGTTGAAACTAACCCCAACTGGTCAGTAACATGTAGTAGCAGTATTTGATATTTATAAATAAATAAATATTGGTGGACAATTCACACACAACACCATCTGACCCCAAACTAAGCAAAGCTTGTAATATGGCGGCCAGATAGCTGATATAATACTTATATAGTTGTAAATACATACTTATTATACATAGACACACCCAGACACAGTGCAAACATTTGAATTCATTAGACAAATATTTGCACTAGGTGGGAATCGAACCCACGATCCTTGGCTTCTCAGGCAGAGTTACTTCCCACTAAGCCACTAAGCATTTATTTGTGTCTATTTCTATTTGTAGCGTTAATATTTTGTTTCTACGAGTATGTGTTATTTATTTGTTAGCGTTATTGTTTGTCTACACTAGAATGTTCTAGTCTTGTAACTTTAATGCTATTTTTCCTTATTTGTTTTAACGAATAGGGAGGAGAGACGGTCAATCCGCAAAAACCTACTTTGTTAAAATGTGGCATAAAAAGTTGAGGAAAATCAAAATCTTTGACAAGTAAGCGGATGAAAAACTTTTCTTTCAGCTACAACAATGTTTCACAAAATAAACAATGAGAGATTTTTTCTTGTTCATGAAACTTCTTTCCTCCAACAGCTTCCAGTAGCATACACCAATACACACGCTTAGGGTATTGCAGCTCATTAACTCATTTGTTAAACACCTACATGTATAATGGTAAAATATGTGAGCGGCCTGTCGGCCGCACAGAGGAACTATTAAAATGATGCCATTGGCTTTAAGCCAAATCGATTTGTAACTGCCGCAGAAAAAGCAATAAAAATTGGACGTGCATACATGATAACGCTGGAAAAATAGCTGCATTCGTCATAGAGTAGTGCATCCGTGATAACAATGAAGAATATTATTTGATACCAACACTATTTTTAGAGAGCGCACGGATTTCGAACTCTACTCCCATTGAATTTAAATGAGCTTTTTCGTATTTGTTGGTTCGTTGCAAAGAACAAACATGTAACAGCAACGTTGCAAAATTAAAACGGTTACATTTTGTTACTCTACACGAATGAAATCAAACTACGAGTAGTGTACTTCTGTTGCAATCGGTACTTTTATTGTTTAGAAATAGTCTACGTCCCTGTCTGTTCTGCTTCTGCGTAACATTCATTATTGCTGTTACTGTATCAAACAGCTAGATCGATTGTATGTGGATTGTTTTGTTTAAAAGCTCGCATGATTGTTGGAAGTAAAAAAAACTGATTTAACTAGTTTTTATTACGCTATTGGTTGTTTAGAAAATTGCCCTTCGTAATAGCCGTAAAGGCCTAGGGAGTATAACGTCTAATTTTGCAGTCGTGAGGTTATAGGGATATAGGGTCAAATCAAGCATACGCCTCTTCGTATTTTTTTAAGTAAAAATGTTTATGTTTAACACTAGATGCCCGCCCCGGCTTCGCCCGTGGCATATTATATAGCACTCATCGGGATCCCGTACATATCCAACGGTGAAAGAATGACTGAAATCGGTTCACTCATTCCTGAGAATATCGATTTCAAACAAAAAACCTCTTCAGCAACCTGCTACGCCACCTGTCGGAAATTGGTCGTACCAACTCAGATTTAGAAAAAAAAATTAGCAAAGGTTTATATTCAAGGCACAGATTACTGAAATTCAATGACGCAATCTTTGACACATGTTGTCATGTGTCATGTCAAAGCACGAAACGTACGAAAACTCTCAAACGGGGAATATTTTTTCACGATTTGCTACATTCTTGTTTCATGCTCCGCTTCAATTAATAGTAGAGTTATTTTCTATAGCCTAAAGCCTTCCTCGATAAATGGACTATCCAATAGAAAAAGAATCTTTCAATTCGGACCAGTACTTCCCGAGATCCTAGCGTTCAAGCAAACAAACAAACAAACAAACTCTTCAGCTTTATAATATTAGTATATAGGTATAGATTACCATATCTGGCTTTAACGATGAAAAATATAAACAAAAAATATCTTAAAATAAGTTAAAAAATGGAAACCGTGGTGTTACAAAAGAGACATCTTTTGAAACCAAGCGTCGTTTACCAACCCGCACTTAACCTAGCGTGGTAGATTATGCCCCTGACTCTTTCCTTCTGATACAAAGTCTGAAGTCTCAGCAGTCGTAACACAAAATTAGCTGCGTATACCCACGTAAACTTTTTATCATCGTATTAAGGGAGATTATTTGTACTTTAATTTCGGTTTACTTTTCAACCGACTTAAAATAGGTGTTTGTCAATTTCGTCGCATGTTTTTTATGGATGTAGGTTCTGCGATAGCTGGATAGCTAATTGTGAATCGAATTACATGATTTTTTATTTGTTTGGTATGTCATACTTCAAAGGAGGTCGGTCTCATATAAATTTGATCAAAATCAGTGTACCTATCGGTTTTTGAAATATCAAAGATAACAGAAAATTTGCTAGCCTCGACGACGTATCATTAATACTACCTCGCGCTTTCGTTGGAACTTAGAGCTTATTTGATATCACAAAAATATGAAATTTAGTCGTTTGTTTGTATTTAATTTTAAATTGAAGTTGGTTATTGTTTCTTTGTAGAAAATGAAATAATCAAGTACGTTATATGTTTAAAAAGTAAGGCTAAGCAATAATATTCCATACAGACGTAAAAGTGATAATTTAAAATTAAATACGAATTAATGTAAAATACGTGCTTATTACGAAAATAAAGGAAATTATAGACCGAAACGTAGCGTTTCAATAAGCGCGAAATTTAATCACGCTGAATATAGATCAGCAACAAGCGTCAATTTGTTCCAATATCATTAAACATCAATATTGAGTCTTTCGATTCCAAACGTAATAAATAGACCGTCGGCACAACAGGCCACAAGTTTACTTGCCTAATACGGAAAAATATTATTTTTTCACAGCGCAAACAAGATTAAGTTTGAGCAGGAAATTGGCGAAGAGGTGAACCACTAGTGAACGTTATTTTCGCGACTTTTCGCGTAAACCTTATAATTTCCCTCAACAATCAAAACTTCAAAAACCATCAATAGAATAATGGCTATCTAAACCAGTTCTGTAAGCTGAACAGTATCTAAATCAATTCACCATCTTATCACATTGTAAATTCAAATTCCAGCCAATGTGCAATAATAGTTGTGGATATTATACATAATTTATTGTTTAGCTTCATAATAAATTAAGGTTTCATTGGTTAAATAAATATTACTATATTGTATTAATTAAATTAATTTTTTATGTTTTTTTTATGACTTTGTAACTTATCAGTAGTTAATATACAAAAACAGAAATAAAAAATGTAATACAAAAACAAGTAACAAAAAAATAATATGTTTCTCGTAAAAAAAATTATGTAATCTCGTCGAAAAAAGGTTAAAGAAAAAATATTGAAGGTCTGGTATGAAGGTTTAAAATAATATTTAATCTTTGTGATTTATGATATCTTTTTTCTATAAAATAGAATAACAAACCAAAACCACACCATACCGTAACAATATTACTGCAACCAGAACTTCGAGCATGGAGATTAACTCACTGCTCAGCACTGCACTAGGTATGAGAGTCGCTTGAATACATAAGATAGTTTTTCATCATCAGTCAAGTAGTCAGTATTTTTTTTGGAAACGTCTACCTCAAAGGGTAACTAAGTGGCATGTGTACCTTACTGAGTTTATTCTAATTTCCTAAATTTTGCGTCAGCGTAAACTTTCTGCGGCGTAACTAGCAAAGGTATCTACAAAATGTATTAGAATATAAATATTACTCCCATTTCTCAGATAATATTCTCGTACAAACTACAAACACAGTCTCTGTAACATTTTTATATGAGTAGAGGATAAGTGATGGCAGGTAGGCAACTCCTGCCTCGGGCGTGATGAATAGGGCAAGATGCGGCGCGGATGCCAACTAACCTTTAAATAACCGCCCTTACCGAACTAATAATGTAAATGAATCGCTGCCATAACGGGAACCTACTTCATTACCTTCGCGCTTGATTAAATGTAGCAAAAATACCGGTATTTATGAAAGCGTCGATGGTTTCGGGGCGTTTTATGCGTTAAGGTGAGGGAAAGAATGTGCGGAAGTTGCGTAAGAATGTTGCGAAGTTTCGTAAGTAGGGTACAAGGTCTTTCACGAGTACTTAGTGAGTTCTATTGAATTATTCAGGATTTTTAGCTATTTTTTAACACAGATTCTGCTAGATTGGTGGTGTACAGTTGGTTTAATTTTCAACGAGGTCATCGTAATTGAAAAATCAGTGCTACGAGAATGAAATAACCTGTCTGATTCAAGGTTTCATTTTTATAACGGGCATACCGAAACTAGGAAAAAACAGCAGTGGCGTTTCGTCAATCAAAGTCAAAGTCAAAGTACTTTATTCATAAATGTACAATTTACACGTCAATTAATAAAAAATAAAAACAAAAGAAAGAGCATACAAATTGTATACATTTTCAAAGTTTGAAACTACTACTTTACTGTATTACAATAATTATTGTACAGAAAACTGTCAAGCATTATACGAGTATAATGTATTTATTGCAATTGTACTAACCTATGTCAAATTTATTTATTTACATTTTTATGGGAACTTTGCCATCACTCTCTAAAAATTCGCTGTAACTATAAAAAGTTTGATCGATAAGCCAGCACTTTAATCTGTTTTTGAAGCTGCCGAAACTTGGGGCCGATATAACTATTTTGGGAAGAGTGTTATAAACTTCCGGTCCCATAATGTGAGTTAACTTCTGTGACCTCGTGAGAGAGTGTGGTATAACATCCAGCTTGTCGGCGTTGCGTATGTTTCGAGAATGTCTCTCTCCTCGCGTGTTGTACGATTCTAGATTATTTTTGACATACACAGCCACTTGATAGATCAAGATAGCAGGTAAAGTAAGTATACCAAGCTCCTTGAAATATGGTCTGACGGATGTACATTGCGATACGCCAACAATGGCACGTACGGCACGTTTTTGGGCGCGGAACGCACGCTTCCAGTCGGCAGCGCGCGCGTAGCTCGGCGCCGTATTGTAACCGTGAATGCACCGTGGCGAAGTAACATGCACGTGACACTTCCGTAGACACCACTCGGGATACTCGTCTTAGCGCAAAGCACGCACTGCTAACTTTAGCGCACATCTTGTAGATGTGATGTCCCACGTCATGCTGCGATCAATCTCGAACCCCAAAAATGCGGTGTTCAATCCGCGAACACGGCCGTTTTTTCAAAAACTCAAACGAAATAGGATGACTCCATTTTCGGTATGTGTACAGTCAATCAATGAGATATAGTGCCCGAATAGGTATTTCCCGATAGAATACAATGTTGCTATTTTCAAATAAATAGTAACTCAATTTTATTTGAGTAAGCGTTTTCTATCCTAGACCGCATTAGACTTTACACCAGGCGAGAGAGCAGTGCAGTACAAAAATTTATTCAATTTAAAATAAAGTAAAATAGCAATAAGAATTAAAACACTACAAGTAATATTTTTGTATATGTCAATTACTTTTTTCCCGTAGTATCGCATACTCACATTTTGCCAGGACGCGCTCTATGACTCGGCAATATTTAGTTTTTTTTATTGCACTTAAGTGTGATTAGGCATGTCATATGGTCATATTTATGTTAGTTTACTTTAGTTTTTTTATTGTAAAATTTAGCTTTTTTCCCATTTCATTTATTAATTTTCTTTTTGTGTTGCTTTATTCAGTGTATTCTCCTACCCAACACAACCGGCAGGTGGTTTATAAATGGTTAATCAATATTAGTTTTAGATTGTAAATTGATTTAATTTTATTATTTATTAGCCAATAGGTATATTTATTTCTTATTAGTATTTATTTTGTATATATATATAATTTTATATTTATTTAAAATGATAAATATTTTTGAAAATGACAACGGTAATAGTGATGACGAATATCTTTCGGCATCTCTCGCGGACCCGAGTAGTAATGATGACAGTTTCATGAGCATAGTTCCACTTTCTGAGTTCCTTGAGTGCAATTTCAGCGACGTATCTGGAAACTTTAACGTAGTTCACATAAATGCACAGAGCATACCATCCTGTTATCCTGAAATGCTGGCAACTCTCGATCAGAGCAATATACATGCAATTTTAGTCTCCGAAACTTGGCTTCATCCAAGTCTCCCTTCTATATCTTATTCACTTCCCGGTTTTGTTCTCATTAGAAATGATCGCGCCAGTCGTGGTGGCGGTGTGGCTATTTACTTGAAAGCTAATATTCCTTTCTCAATTTTAAGTCAATCTCCACAGCCGCCTCCTGCGAATGGTGGCGAACATCTTTTTATTGAAATTTCACTCTCGCATAAAAAACTTCTTCTCGGAGTCTATTATTGTCCATCCAGTAATATTAATTATTTTTCTTCTTTCGAGGCTATCTTATATAATTTAATTCCTTCCTACAATCACTCCATTATCATGGGTGATTTTAATACTTGTCTTATCAGAAAAGATTACCGCAGCTCGTCACTGGAATCAACCCTTAAATCCTTTAATCTACATCTACTACCCTTAAATCCTACACATCACTTTCCAAATTGCACTCCATCTCTTCTTGACTTGATGATAGTCTCATCTCCAAATAATGTTGCTAAGTATGGTCAATACTCCGCTGACAATTTTTCATACCATGACTTAGTTTTCCTGTCATATAAAATTCGACCTCCTAAAACCAAACCTCAAATCCTTGTGCAGCGCAATTTTGGTGGCATGGACAACGACGCTCTTATTAAAGATGCAGAAAGCATTGATTGGTCTTCCGTCATTAATGCTAATTCTGTGGATGAACAGGTAGATATTTTTAATACTCTCATCATTGGACTTTATGATGTGCATGCACCAATGCGTGCCATTAAAATTAAACATCTACCGGCACCATGGCTTACTGATGATATTAAAACTTTTATACATAAAAAAGCAGTAGCTAAAACTAAATTCAAGTTGCGTCCATCTGAATTAAATCAAACTAAATATGTCCAGGCCCGTAATCGCTGCAATAAGGTGTGTAGGGATGCAATACGCCGCCACGTTCATGCTTCTGTAGACGATGACAATCCAGCCAAAGTCTGGAAATTCCTTAGGTCTATGGGAATTGGCAAAACACGTTCTAATCTCACTTCTAACATTCCTGATCTTAATGCTCTCAATCAACATTTCACTTCTGCATCTGCTATGTCTGATGCAGAAAAAGATTTAACTCTAAGTCATCTCTCTGCCATTCCTATACCTCAATTTTCTGCTTTTGAATTTAATCGATTTACCGAGTGTGATGTTAAGAAGAGCTTCATGGCCATCTCTTCCAATGCGATTGGCGGTGACAGTATAAGTCGGAACATGTTATTGCCCATCCTAGATATTATCCTTCCTGCCCTTTGTTCCATTTTTTAACCATTCAGTTATAAGTGGTGTTTTCCTTCTATCTGGAAAGATGCACATATATTGCCACTACCTAAAAAAGTCAAACCCTAAATCTTTTTCAGAATTCCGTCCTATATCTATCCTGCCTTTCCTGTCCAAAATCCTTGAGCGCCTTGTCCACAAACAGTTGAATGACTTTCTCAATAGACAAGATCTCTTCAATCCATTCCAATCCGGTTTCCGACCAGGGCATAGCACTGTATCTGCACTTGTTAAAGTCACCGACGATATTCGCCTGGGGATGGATGACGGTAAGCTTACTGTTCTAACCCTGTTAGACTTCAGTAATGCTTTCAACGCCGTCAATTTCGACATTTTACTAGCAGTACTACGCTCACTTAATATATCTCCACCGGTAATCGATTGGTTTCGTAGTTACCTACATGGACGCCGGCAACGGATTCGCCTAGAAGATACCTTTTCTTCTTGGTGTAATACAACAGCTGGTGTTCCTCAAGGCGGTGTCTTATCTCCTCTTCTCTTTGCCATTTTCATAAATACTATTTCTAAACACATTACTTCATCCTACCACCTTTATGCAGACGATCTCCAAATTTATACACAAGCTTCATTTCATGAACTTGCATTAGCCATTTCAAGATCAAATGCCGATTTATTTTCCATTCACAAATGGAGCAAGTCTTTTGGCCTGAATGTCAATCCCGCAAAATCACAGGCTATAGTAGTGGGTAGTTCATACTGGGTATCTAGAATTGATTGGTCTACGATTCCCAACGTTATGTTTAACGGCATTGTGATACCATTTAGTGACTCAGTTAGGAATCTTGGTGTTATATTGGATCGAACTCTATCTTGGGATACTCACATCAAGTCGATCAGCAGCAAGATTTTTGCATCAGGTGGCTCACTTAGGCGTCTACGTAACTTCTTACCCACTGCCACTAAAGTTGCACTCGCACAGTCTCTCCTGCTACCCATCTTGGACTATGCTGACGTCTGTTTTCTTGATCTGAGAGAGACCAGCTAGATAAGCTTGAGCGCCTTCAAAACTATTGCATTAGGTTCATATTTGGCTTACGCAAGTATGACCACATTTCTCAATTTCGCGCTAAACTCAAGTGGTTACCGATTCGCCAACGTCGTAGTGCACATATTCTTTCCCTTCTGTACAACGTTTTATTTAACCCTGTACACCGCATTACCTTAAAGAGCGGTTCACTTTACTGCAAGATTGTCATTCTCTTCCACTAAGGTCTAAAACCAACCTGACACTAATGATCCCTTCCGCTCGCTCTGAAACTTTTATGGCAAATCCTTCGCTTTTCAGGCTGTTCAGTTGTGGAATGAACTACCAGTCTGTATTCGGAAATTGCAATCGTTACCTGTCTTTAAAGATCACGTAAAACAGTTCTATTTGTCGAAGCTGTGATTTTCTTAATGTATTAAAAATTGCTTGTTATATGTACATACGTTATTTTGATTGCGTTGATCACTTTCACATTTTAGATTCTTATTCTTTACTGTTCATTCCTATTTATCTGTTACCGGTTAGTTATTTGTCTTTTAAGAATATGTATATTATCTTCTTATCAAGTAGTAGTACGTATGTTTATGATTAGTTTTATTTATTAGTGTATTATGATTTTGTATAGCTTAAGTATTTGTATGTAATATTATTGGAATGTACGTTTATCTCGTAGTAATAGTCTTTGTTGCGCACCACGATTTAAGTTCTCCTAGTTTTTTTTTTGTCCACCCCAAGGTTGCCTGGAAGAAATCGCTTTCAGCGATAAGGCCGCCAGTTGTTTCACTAGTTTTATTGTGTACATATTTATTTTCTGTACTATTTTAAGGTGTGAACAATAAAGAGTTTTCATTCATTCATTCATTCATTTTTATTCGAAAGAATGTCTTGCTTTGATATCGGTGCTATCATTGGCTTTGTTGTGTTTCTCAGTTTTTTCTTTAAATAAGCCCAAGTAAGCCAAACTACAAAACTGCAACGCTTCAGCTTAACATTTGAAAATCCTCGCAGCCTTATGTAAAATGTAAATCCGCCTTTAGCCCTATTTAAAATACAACAGCACGCGATTGCAGCTGTACAATCAGCGGCGAAGATCGCAGTAAACATTAGAAAGCAAAACAACCGTTTCCCATTCTAAATGCAGCGAAGACAAAGCGTGGTTAGTTAACATTTTAATCCGCCGTGTTGGGGGCCTAATGGTCCACCGCGAAGTGATATATAGCCGACTCGGTACCGGATGCAACGCATTCTATTCCCCAAGGATGATATACACTGAGGCACGCTAAGTCTTTTATGGCAGTGTCAGTGTGCACTGGTTCTGTAGCTGGGTAAACAGTGATCAGAAATTGAGATAGAAGTTTTAATTTTTTAAATCGATTAAAGGTTGATTGTAATTTATTTAGTCAATTTACGGCAGGCTTGGAAAAGATAGGTATTTTGTTGCGCGACCGAACTAAAAAAATGTGAAACTGAAACCGTAAGAAAAATATACATACTCGTATAATGGAAGTGACGCGTAAAAAGAGGCCGTGACCAGTGTTCAGAACTTAATTTTTAGATGATCGTACTATAGATAATAAACTTAGGCTATTTTTTTGACGTGACAACGTCTAAAAATAAATCGATGAGCGCCGGCTGCATGCACGAAAAAGTGTCCCGTTACGCTCATTGAACGCTTGCGCCGCGCAATGTTTTGTTATGACGTTGTCACGTTAAACTATAGTGCGTAAACCAACCGACTTTAGAGACAACCAATTTTTTTCATTATTTTTTTAACTTATATAGGTTTACACTTGACCGCCGTCTCGCCTGATGTTAAACGATGATGCGGTCTACGATGGAGCGTGTTTACCTAGAAGAAACCAATTCACTCTCGATTTGAAGACACAAAGATTGTAACTATCAAACTGTTTTGCTTATACAATATCTTATGGAACTTCGTTCTTACCTGGTGTCCCATGACACCACAACTTTTTATTAATGTTAAGAAGAGACTAAACTTTATTGCTGGTTGGTTCTGATGCAGAGTTAAGAGATATTTTGCTATTTTTCAGGAAATCAGACAAGCTAAGAATATCCTAGGACATTATTACGAATAATTTAAGAGAGCCAATCAAAAATATTGTAATACTCTTTGATTTGTGATTCCGTTTTCATCATTAAATCGTCATCGCTTTTTCAAGAGAGTATTAATTAAATTAGAAATGCTCAAGTTACACAAGCTAGGCAAACTAAAATGCCATAAATATGAAAACAAGTTATTGGTATAAGTGAGTGAAACGGGTATAATCGAGCATAATACAAACTAGGGATCGTGCAGGTGGCGGGCGCGGTAATGGCTCCAGCTACTTGATGAATAGGCCACTACGTGTTCCGAGTGCAAAATACCTCATTCTATAGCCGTCGCCTCTAAAATATAGCCCAAATCGCCTTTAACATCAACTAATTCAATGTATAGATTGATTTACCCTCCCTAACCGTTCAACGTTTACAAATGGTTTAATTTCGGAACGAAAGGTTTTCATTCTTACTCGTTCAAAGGGCCGGATATTACCGAATCTCAACCGTTATTAGATAAAGACAATGACGGAGTTGGGAATCGGTTTATGTTTAATGTAGGTCGTGCTCAGAAAGCGTGAATTATGAGTTGCTGATCAACTTTCTGATTTTATGTTTTTGATAAGGATAGAATCATTTCTCAGTTGACTGGCTGTATTATTTTTCTGATTACCTTAGCTTTTTTGATTTGGTGAAGTAAGCACTTCACCAAATAGATAATCGAAACATAGTATGTTGACACTTAAATCACACTGATATTATAAAAGTGAAAGTTAAAGGGTTTGTTAGTCTGTTTTTTCCACGTAGGTATCTCTTATACGGCTGAACAGATTTCAATGAGATTAAATACGTTATTAGCTTGTACCAAGACAAGCACTTCTGCTTTTGTCCCGTTAACATTGACGGTTGGGATACCCACGAGACTCAGCTAATAGGTACAATTATTAATTATTTTTAATAACGTTATCCGAGCAAAGTCGGAACAGACCGGTAATACTACTTTTAAAACTGCATTTAACCACCTACATACTTAAACAGATTATGATTTTTTTTTTTAACTATAATAGGTTTGCACTTGACCACCATCTCGCCTGATGTTAAGCGATGATGAGATCTACGATGGAGCGTGAAATAGCTGAATAATAATACTAATTAGTATTTTTTACGCTTTAATTAATGTTCCAAAGACACGAACGAAGAGATTTGACTCTACTTTTGTGATAAGAACGTCTAGGCTGTGGAATACGTTGCCTGAGTGGGTTTTCCCTGATGGTTACAATCTTTGTGTCTTCAAATCGAGAGTGAATCGGTATCTTCTAGGTAAACACGCTCCATCGTAGCCCGCATCGTCGCTTAACATCAGGCAAGATGGCGGTCAAATGTAAACCTAAAAAGTAAAAAAAAAAAAAAACGTTTAAATTAATTCTACGTTCGTGTTTTGAAGTATTTAAAGCCGATTCAATTATCGTCATTTGTTCTACAATTAAGATCGCTATTCTGAAGTGACTTTTTAAGTTATTTTTCAATGCTTTTTAACTTATCTTTTTACGCAGATGCAATGAAAAATTTTAGTCTAAAATTTTCACATAGTTATTTTTCTTGAAAAACGAACGTACATATTTATTTTCGTTTTACACTCATTCTTTACTCAATAATTCAAATAAAAAGTTAATGATACGAGTACATTCAAATTCAAAACTCAAAAAGCACAAAATGTTCCCGCGCAAATTCACACAAAGTCGAGATTTATTGAGAGGGCTTTGATTTATGGTTCAATCCACACATGGGCCCAAAGGTTCAAAGACAAAAAAGGAAAAGTTTATTTTTGGACAAAAACAAAGAGATCTCATTGAGATCCGAGGGTTGGTTTTTCTGTCGGCTCTTTTCGTCAAGCCTCGGTGTTTTGTTTGCCTCATTCTAATGCGCATCGCTAATTTATTAAAGTCCTATGGTACCTAATAATAAGGACTTATTTTGTAATCCTGGGTTGAGTACCCGTGTAATTAATGTATCATACAAGTGGATTAAAATAAACTTTTCATTATATAAAATGCTATCTATGTTTGCTTGAAAAGGGCACTCATCGCGAAGTTTCGTTTATATGAAAACGTTTTCAGTCCGAGATAAATTTATTTATTTCATTGCACATGAACAACAAATATTTGAAATACTTGTACATGTATACTCTGCTTTAAAGGTGTAGCAAAAAGTGGTTTTGCTTAAATCTAATCTCAATGATGTATATCTAAAAACATTACAACTTAGTTGTAATAAATAGTTCATATTAGGTACATAGTACATTGTATTTATCAATATTATAGGAATTTGACTTCTCATTTACACACACTTAATATTAAACAATATAAATTCTAGTAAATTAGTTATAGTCTCAATATCTAAATAAAATCAAGCGTATCTTCATCGTTAGAAAAAATGTAGGTCATAATAACATTTTTTATTTAAAAATAGCTTAATTTATTTTGAACACTTGTGGAATTTGTTAAGTTTTTCTTTCTTAATAACTACTGGAATAAATAATACGAGCATGGATTATTTACTCTTGGACATTGTTATTGTTGAAGTAAAACTTCTTGTCCCAAGTGGAACCTCCCCAGGCAGATACTGCAATCCTACCAAAACAACGACTTGCTACCACAGATTTCTGAAAGAAATCTGTGCTTGGTACAAATAAACAAAGACTTGGTACCTCAGATTTCTGAAAGAAATCTGTGCTTGGCACAAATAAAAATACTTCTGTTAGTGCCTCTACAAATGGCAGCTGTTTTAGGCTTTATGAATCACTGTCATTTGCCACAGCCGTGAAACTTTTGAAGAATGATCCTTTTCAAAAGGCGAAAAAGTAGTTCTTCTTTAGTTAAACCTATTTCCGAACCGCAAGTTTACTCGAACTTTTACAAAGTTTTGTAGAACTTGGGGAGAATCCGATCAAATCAATTCAACTTGGAAAGAATGGACAGACTGGTAGGAGAACTTTAATATCTGTACTTGAACATAACTTTCTTGGGAGGTAAAAAACTAATTGCTATTTATTACCTATGTTATAAATTTAATTTCTGAATATTTAAATCCTACTAATTTATAAATGTGAATGTTTGGATATTTGTTTGTCAATCACATCGTAACAACTAAGGGAATCAAAATGAAATTTAATGAGACTGAATGATAGTCTAGAATAACAAATACAAACACTACTTTAATTTCGACAAAAACGAGTATTCCATTTTCTAAATTCTACGCTGCCGCTGCCACAATCATAGGCAGATATTAGTCGTAAATAATACTATTTAGGTTCTACTAACAGCACTCTACGATTTAACCCGCGTGGTTCCCGTTCCCGTTACTTTTCTGGAATAAATTCGTCCTGTGCTATTCCAGACTGTTGCTTCACTATATTCTAAATTTCAACCTGATCAGTTGATAAAAATCTTAATGCAGCTCACAGAATACATCTACCTACTAAGTTTCAACAGTATAAGTTCTTATAGTTTCGTAAAAAAGTGGCTGTGGCAGACAGACATGATGAATCTATAAGGGTTC
Source organism: Ectropis grisescens (assembly GCA_017562165.1). Classification (NCBI taxonomy): domain Eukaryota; kingdom Metazoa; phylum Arthropoda; class Insecta; order Lepidoptera; family Geometridae; genus Ectropis; species Ectropis grisescens. Next base: position 14,985,449 of record CM029787.1, on the reverse strand, counting down.
CGTTTGTGCGTTTTACGGAACCCTAAAAATCTAATATCCCTTTTTTCATTATGGCTTTAACGACAGCAAAATATTTTTAATAGATATTTGAAGACACTGTTTTATAAGCCATGATTTAATAGTTAAAACATGTTAACCATTTATTCCAATAAAATAAATGTCTTTTTAATAAATCATCAAGACAAATTATCCAATGTATGAGACAAAATGAAAACGATTTCTCTATTTTCTACAATCCAAAACTGAACAAAAGATACAAATTAATCCTTGAACCCACTTTATGTTGGAATATCGGTCACCTAAGGGAACAGGCCCGCATCTAAAGTGGTAAAACTTCTTGTGGGCTTGTTATCTTAGCGGCAATTAATAAGATATTCGTCCAACTTTAGTTCCTTCATCCTCCTATTCACACTCCTTCTTCCTATTCCTGTTGCACTCAGTGGTGAAATAACAAAGTGAACTACATTTTGCCAACCTAATTGGTTTTTAATCAATCAAAGTAGAAACAACAATTATATATTAACTAAATATATCAATCAAGATAAGATAAGAAAATTTGAAATATATAAAATACCATAACACCACATCTTTTTAAACGACTTGATAAAAAAAGGAAGTCAGGAGAGAAAGGATCAATTCGACACCAATGTTTTATATTAATGTAATATACTCGTACGTTAAAATAATTCCAAAGAAATCCCTACTTATATTGATGATTTTTTTTTGTTCAAAGGGTTATGCTCCACGAATGGCCCCATATCCCTTATAATATTATACCTCTAATATATCATCAACAAAAATAAACTATCTACCGTTCTTTTAGACACACACTTAATATGTTCCTAGCCAGTATTATATTTAAAAAATACTGCACTCTTCACTTACCACATGCACTTCAGATCTTTATCGTGACTTGAAGTTATTTACATAGAGGTATAATGTGATATCATCATCAGCATCAGATAGACATTACGAAAATAAGTATTTTTTGTTAGTTTTTGTACCTACTTATTCGAATCACTGGAAATATATAAATATGGCATTCAATACCTTAAGTAAGCTAGGAGCTAAATTTATCTCAGGACGCAGCTAATTTAAATTGTATAAAATAAACAAAATTTTAAAAAGTTGATACAATCAAAACTAAGGTCGATACTCGATACAGCCTAGTCCCTGAACGAACTAGGGACGTTTAGATTTCCGTTCACTTTCCGAATTCGTCTGATTACAGCCCTGCATACAAGGTATTGTGATAGATTCCTCCATGTATCTAAAGGGATAATAAAAGCCTCAGCGAGGAAACGGAACCACATTTTCTTGCTGGAAACCTCAGAGGGAAGGAAAGAAACCATAAAACAATATAAATGGGACGTGAGCTTCGCTCCTCGGCTAACTTTGCTCTGACTAAGCTGTAAATTTGTTCAGGACTCATGTAGCAGACAAATTCCTCCTGACTAGACTTGTAATGGAAGGCCTTGTTATTCGAAACTGGTGAGTGTGATTTACACCGACTACATCTTTATCCACTTTTTACTTAGATTACTTACATTTAAAAAATCTATGTTGACGGGACGAGATATACATACATACGTCCTATGACAAACAATATGCTTTCTCATATCAGTACAGTGCTAACCGCCATTTTAACACAAAGAGAATAAATCACTGCCTAGCACTACACATTCGTCAACTTCAGATATCAAGATAATATAAAATGTCTTTGGCCTGTATTTTTTTCAGAACAATCGTGTGTGCACACCAGGGCTTGGCAGCACAATAACTAGCTATGGTGTATTACTTCCCCATGTGAATTTTTGTCTTTAATAATAAATGCATCGTATTCGCTTTATTCGCCTTTTGCAGAGCTACTATCAACACCAGAACAAAGTGGGAGCTGTTGGATAGAACTCTACGCACAATTGATGCGAGTGGAAAATAATGAAATACATAATGTCCACTAGTATTATTTATATGGGAGTTGGCCTTAGATAGCTGCTATAACCTACCGATATTTTTGTAAATTCAGAGAACAATTACTAACTTAGTTATAATAATTATTACGATTATTGTATTATAATGTCAAACAAACATGGAATCTATTTAAAAACTTTTAATAGATTTCATATTCACGTTTAATTTCACGCTCGAAGGAGCAGATTTATTCGAATGTCCCGAAAAGCTAAACTTCGCAAACTTTTGATCACTGATCACGGCGTGATTTATTTTCGCCCAGTGATATATGCACGGTTTTGTAACCGCACAGTAAATCATTGTAAATAGGACAAGTTTCAACAAAATCATACAGTTTCTCAGTTGCAGTTTTATTTTAATTTTTGATTGGAATGGAAAAAATGAGAATTATTTCATTTTTCCATGAGTTTTTTTATTTGAAAGGCCTATACGCATATCCACGTGTCTAAGTACCCTTTAGTAGCATCTTAGCTTAGAAACTAAAATAAACATTTTCTTTTCTTTTACTTAAATATAATATGCTACTTAGTTCGAAATGGCTTTAAGGCATGATTTGTATTGGAGCCGTTATTATAAAAATAATTTAGTTCTTTATTAATTACCGGTTGAATTATGTCCTAACCAAAATTAAACCTTTATAAAATCAGTCCGTTTGTTGCAAAACTATAATGTTACAGGTATCTAAAGAAATTCTGATAAGCAAAATTTTAATGGTCATATAAATTTATCTTTTAATAGATAAGATTATTAAAACGAAAATAACGCAGACGGACTTGTTTGTGTATGCGCGTGTCTATTTATATGTTTGTTTCTTTTGTCAGTAAAACTGAGAGTAAAAATCTACACTAATTTAATTATCTAACCTAATTTTTATCCAACACAATTTTATTTTAATTCAGCTTATCTAAGTCCACTGATAGATATAGGCCTCTCCTACGGTTCGCCACTTAGTTCTTACCTTTAGTTTTACTATTCCATCCACTGTCTACCATCTTCCGTATATCACCACCATCATCCATCTAGTTTTAGGGTGTCCTACGTTTGCTAATTTGCGGTCGTCAATCAAGAACACGTCCACTCCTATGTAATTTTTGCTTGCAAAACATAAAGCTCATAATGAAAAATTATACTACGGTCAAGTATTTACTGTGGTCTATCTAGGTGATAAATGTCCAACTCTAGGTGACGGCGGGTTCCAAACTACCGGTGCCATGAAAAAAATGCCACTATTATGACTTATTCGAAAATAGTTCACTGAAGCTCTATCTAGTGTGACTCAATTTATACTTTATGGCCTCTTTACATTCAATTTATTGGCAATAACAGAGAAAATGTTCAACTAAATAATGTTAGCACGTTGAAATTGAGAAACTTGTATTTTATTTTTGTACTTTCACACACTAAAACAGTCGTAGCGATTGTTTGTTTTACATATAACTAGTAGCACCTCACGGCTTCAGCCGCGTAACTCTTGATTTTGTAATTTTCCGGAATAAAAAGTAGCCTAAGTGTTATTGCAGGCTATTATCTATTTATGTACTAAATTCTACGCTGATCCCGCTCTATACGTAAAAGTAAATAACATAGGTACATTCATAAAAATTTTGCATTTATTATATTAGAAGGAGGTTTTCTTTTTTACAGCATAGATTGACGAGAAAAGCAGGACATATGCCTAATGGTAAGCAACATACCTGCCACATAACAGCGCAGTGACAAGCAGCTATTGGAACATGAAAAGTCCAAATTATTACCTAGCACTGCACTGCGCTCGTCACCCAGAGATCTAAAACATATAATTTCTCTGGAAACATTGCCCTTCAAACCGGAACAGAGTAATGTTTGCAAATTTATGCTTGGCGGTTAGTAGGATGTTTCAAATAATATTTCAGAAAATATCATCATTATGATAATGATTCAGAAAATATACGTAGTTTAAAAGTAATATACTCGTAGCTAAGATGCAAAACTTAGAGTGAGGAAATATTGAAAATTTTAACTAAAACAGATTATATGGCTCGAAGATAAGGGTGAACTAGCGTAGTTGAATTCATGAACTAGCTTTAGTTCTATAAGCTTTATCTACGAAAGCCTACTAAAAATAACGAGATTTAGTTATTGTCTGGCTGATTGTTATACACTATTTTAAATTAATAATTTATAAGCAGTAAGAAATAAAATAAATTATAATAAGTTTTTCTACGCCCGTGCAAGAAAATTTGGAAAATACTTTCTTTATGTTTAACAAACTTCAACTGAGATTAAAAATGTTTGAAAAATTGTAAATATGGGTTTGGTAAAGTTTTATTTCTAAAACTTTTACAATGCTGACTATGAGTACATGAACGAAACTGTGATACAATTGATTTTCTCTTGATTCCACCAAAATTTTGGAGTAAATTTAACTCCGTCGACAGAAAAAGTACATAGCATAAAGTTTCCAAATCTTTGTGTCCTTTGGGAACTTAATTTTGCAATTGTACAAACTTTTGACAGCATGAAACCATAGTTTTATTTAAGCATTCCAACTGTGGCTCACTCATCGGGCTATACAAGGGCAGGGGATTGCCATCGACACTCTCTGTCATAAACCTTTAGCGTAATTAATCATACCCATCTGATGGTGGTCGCAGGCATCTATCGAGACAACGTTTTTAGCCCCGACAATATATATACCGTACATTTTTTACTCTTTCTAAAATTTGTCGCAGTGTTTTAATGAGTTTCTGAGTAAATCCAAAAAAGTGATTTCTCTGTAGATTATTGTTTAAGTAAGTTTTTTTAGTACTTAAACGGCAACTTTCTTGATGTGAAACGGTCTCACACTGGTCTCGGCTCTAGGTTTAATAATTATCATTATACGGAATACTTTTAAATATGCTTTGTGAATGCTTTCACATATGCTTAACGGATATGCGTAAGTACAATTAGTTAAGATATGATAAGTTTTATATTAGCAAGGCCTTGTGGTCTGGCTTGTCGAGAACGTTTTCTGTAAGTTCGACGAGTTTAAAAAAAACTAAGTACAATTATAGACCTCAAATGTAAGCTTACCGATTAGCTGTGTTGTTGCCACTCAATCCTATTTTGCGTATGACAATTAGAAACTACGTAAGATTATTTTTGCTTGTTTTTAATTTTGTTTTCTGTCTTATTATTGTTGACATGAAATTTATGTAGGTAATTATTTGATATTTTATAAGAGATAATTTCTAATTATTTGTTTGACTTGTAACTATTATTTTGTTATGAATAAAACTCAGAATCTGAATCTGCCGTCTACGCTATATTATAGTTCTGTGGACTGCAACATCCCATCTGCCTACCTAATCAAACAACTGCCATAGGACCGTTTATAAAAATCTATACTAAATATATAAATGAAAAGTTTGTTTGTTCGTTTGTTTGAACGCTAGGAGGCTTCGCAATTACTGATCAAATGATATTAGCTTGGGTTTGCGCTTTGGTTAATGGTGATCAGGAATGATGGCAAGTCGGAATTTTAAGTGCAAAATTGAAATTGATAAATTAGTATAACATTGGGATAAGACCTAAAGTTCTATCAGAGTATATTTTCGTTTCATTTAATTTACACATAGGTACGTATTATTGAATCTACCAAACACATGTCACACCTACTTTGCGTTAAATAGCCTTTTCCTCGAAGCTACATACGGATTTGGGACGTATGAACATAGAACCGAGCCCAACGTGTTATGATCCCAACAAACAAAAAGTTTATGAGACGAGTTACCCGATCCTTCTGGGAATCCGTACTAGCTGACTTGGTAGATTACGTAGAAAATATTTTTCTTCAAGGTATTTCTGTATCGTAAGAAGTGCGTAATTTGCTTGAATCTTGAGAACTGGAATATTATGTTTTTTCGTTTGTTCTTCATTAATAAAGACGTGGGTTTATTCAGTTCACGGAGAAAGGTTACATGATATAAAACTAAGTTTAGGTGTCTTACAAAATGAGCTAGCTATACGACATTGTCATGTAGCTATGACGTATGTGGTACGAGTAGATAATATCACTAACAAAATATGTAGAGATACATTTTAAGACCAATTTAATTTCAATTGTTTGAAGAATAAACTTCTTTAGGTGCGTAGATCACATTTGCAGTGAACAGAAATCAAGGAACTTGCGTCATCGTCAACTAACGTTTTCAGAAAAAAAAAACATTTTTTCTGTTATGACACCTCCATTAGCGGATTTAGCAAAAATAACGTTTAAAGTTAAAAGTTTTCACTTCTATGAACAGTTCTTTTGACTGTCAATTTTTATTGTAGAGATAAGAATATTTAACGCTTGACGTAAAGCATAAAAACATACAAAGTTGTGTGTGAGAATTGAATATTAATTTGTACAAAAAGAGTAAACATAAACTCACAAAAAATTTAACTTAAGAATATAGAGATATAAACACTAAAACGGGATTGATGTTTCATACCAATTAGCAGGTCTAGTCTTAGCGTCAGCAAGTCTAAAAAAGATAAACAAAAGGAAGGACTGTAAAATTGAATCATGTTTCCATAACTATGTCCTTTCTATACTAAGTTATACGTATAATATACCTATGTACACGAAGTAAGCGATGCTTAACCAATTAATATAATGGATATATACCGAAGAGCGGTTCCGTGTCACCTGACGTTAATGCTCATCATAAGATATCAATCTAATTCCGTTACCCCATTATTACGCACAACACACTCAACTAAATTATGTAGATCGAGGAAATACCCGCTGTTGACAAACACTGTGACTTTAAATCATCTTGATAACGATCGATTTTATGAAATTCCTTTGGGAGGTAAAGATAAATGAAATTTGTTATAAAAGTTCCACTGGATAGCTCTCGGTTACGATATTAAATTTATGCCATCAAGTGGCATTCAAAGAATGGGCATTTAACTTAGATTTTCAATCGGGGAATTCAATAATGCTTGAGAGAGCGCAAGCGCTGAACTTGTTCGAAATTATCTTTATGAGGTCGCAGTTTTATATCGTTTACTAAATATTCCCAGTGGATCTATCCGCCGTACAATTAAGAATTGTGTCAAATAATATCCGTTAAATCCGATTCTAAGCCTCTCAAACGATTTGGATTATCAAAAGAATAATAAATAATTTATGATTATCCAAACAAATTTTTAGCTAACTATGAAATTTAAATCGAAATTTTATTTGTCGAAAACCAATAGAGTCTGGCAGTTATACCGTGACTGTTAGCCTTTGTTCTAACAGTTCTTCAATCTGGTCATCATTTTAAATCTCACTGATGTTAATTGTTTCCGTGATATTTGAAGTAAAAACGTGTCAAGATTTTTATCCAAATAAATCTAATTTCTGAGTCTCTTCCTAGAAAGATAGCATTCATTCAACATCATGGAAATACTTGAATTCTGCCAAATCTCTCCAAATTAGGTACCCTTATGAAGGTTTTTATTAAAAGGAAAGCAATTACGACGGTTTAAAAGGTCTGATGAATTAATGTTTCCCCATTATAAATGAATTAGTAATTCCATAAGTCATGTAATGGAATCCTTTGGGGTTATTAAGGTCGATAATCTGTGTAGGGATCAACCATGCAAAGTAATGGCCCAGTGATCATCGTAGCTAGGGCGTAGCTAACGTTTGTTCCAGCAAGTACTCGTATCACGCGGTAAGCCCTATGGCGTTGGCGATGTTTTATAGCCACAGATTTTCGACATGTCTCCTTTTATGCTTCGTAAAAGTTTTATCCTTCCTTTATGTACCTACCAAAGGATTCCAGGCCTTTGTAGCTTTGTCTTCTCATACTCCCACATAGAAAAAGAACGTATGATATTTTCATCAAAACTGGGATACTTTTGTCCAAGTAATCGCGCTAATACGTCTATGGACTTTACGAAAATAAACGTTCTAAATAAATAGTGCGTAGAATATATTTTAATTTGTAAAAAATATCTCGGATTAAATTATACGGCCTGGATGATCCATACTAATATTATAAATGCGAAAGTAACTCTGTCTGTCTGTCTGTCTGTCGGTCTGTCTGTCTGTCTGTCTGTCGGTCTGTCTGTCTGTCTGTCTGTCTGTCCGTCTTTACCGCCTAAACCAACCAACAGATTTTGATGAAATTTGATACATAGATAGAATAGATCCCGAGAAAGGACATAGGCTACTTTTTGTTCCGAAAAAGGGGTTAAAAGGGTTAAAATAAGGGATGAAAGTTTATATGGAAAACTTCGTCATTGTTGAAGAACTATGAAACTTTACGTCTAGATATTTAACACGAAACCATAAAATGTATATTTAAGCAGTTTTGTAGTTTCGAACTGTACCTACGGGGGTGGAATTGGGGGTGAAAGTCTGGAAGTTCAATATTATTGAAGATAAACCATGAAACTTTGTATCTAGACACTTGAAATGGAGTCGATAAACGTTTGTTCCAGCAATTTCATAATTTCTAACTATACGGGGATACTTATATAACCGCTTGATACACTGGCCGCTTTTCGCGTTTTACAAATTTGGCGGGAAAACGGGTGTCAGGTTACATAAGTGCGGTGTTTATGTTTCGGCATATGAAGTAAGTAAGCCACCTTACTTTTACCCGTTTGAGCCATTTACTCTCAAGAGCGTTTCAAGACGCTTCTAGCGGTATCATTTATTTATAATTAATGTACTTAAATAAATTCAAGATGGCCGCCGCTACAAAATGGCGGATAATTTATGTTTTATTAATCCCATCAATATGGGTATCAAATGAAAGGGCTCAACAAGCAGAATACAATATACTATTAAAAATTTAAATCCAAGATGGCGGCCGCTACAAAATGGCGGATAACGTAGGTTTTATCAATCCCATCAATATGGGTATCAAATGAAAGTGCTCAACCAGTAGAATACAACGTACTATATAAAATTAAAATCCCAAAATGGCGGCCTCTACACAATGGCGGATAACTTAGGTTTTCTCAATCCCATCAACATGGGTATCAAATAAAAGGGCTTGACAAGAAGAATACAGTGCACTATACAACCTCAATATTTAAGATGGGCGCAGCCACTAAATGGCGTATCAGACAGAATTTTTGATAGTCGACGAGATTTCCATGGTGTCTTATCAAATGTTATGCATGATGGACGCTCGATTAAGGCAAATTAAGAACTGCGAAAATGAGTTTTTTGGAGGAGTAAACGTATTACTTTTCGGTGATCTTTTACAACTGCCTCCTATAAAATGATCAGGAACACCTGTTTTCAATTCTAATACGAAATTATATATATGAAAGTAGCTCTCTCTGTCCGTTGCCGTCTAACGCCTAAGCCACTTAAAGAGTTTGTTACAATTTGGTGCACAGATAGACTAGACTTAGGAAAGGACAACGGCGACTTTTATCACAGAAAAGAGTTGAAAAGAGTGGAAATGAGGAGTAAAAGTGTGCATGGAAGGATCTTTGCACTCTTTGTATGCTATTTTTAACCGACTTCAAAAAGGAGGAGGTTATCAATCCAGTTGTATTTCAATTGTGAATCAATTTAGATGGTTATTTTTTGGTTGGTAGATTATAGTTCAGAGGTGGTCATATAAATTTTATCGAAATCAGTGGGGCGGTTTTTGAAATATGAACAACAAACTAAAATTTGCGTTCATGTAATCAGACGATATATCTACTAATATCTACTAATAGATTCTAATAAAATTTGGTGGACCGTCCCAATATGATTTTAAATTAAAGTCTGTTTTTGATAATTTTTTTGAGAACATAGTTTTTTTTGTAATTTGTCGTGTAAATTGTACATTTATTAATAAATATAAAACTTTGACTTAGACCGATTTTGATTAGGAAACGTGAATTTGTATGGTAGTAGACATACGAGTAGGTACTGCCTCAATTACTTTAATAAATATGTGGCGCGGACGAAGTCGCGGGTAAAAGCTAGTAAATTAAATAAACAAAAGGCAAGTAAGTATAAAAGTGTACACAATAAAATTGAATCAAGTGTTTTTTTTTCAAAGTAAACATTTTTTACATTATCACTTAAATCAGCAGGAGATAGTTGTTCAAGACGTCTAAATATTAAGGGATAAAGATACACCTATGAATATGAAAATTGTAATTTACGAGTAACTGAAAATATTCAACTAAAGTTACTTCTCTTTATGCCTAGTTTTCACTAAACTACAACAACTCTACGAGACCAGTCCGGAAGGATGTTATTTACTAAAAGCATACGAGTAGAATCCATAAACCCAAATATGAATTAACATTTCTATTATTAAATTAAGCAGATCATTTCTGAATAAGCTTTCAAAAAAATCAGCTCAAGGGTAAAACGAAAAATACCAAATTATTTTTGTGTAATATTAAACCATTTAAGATTTACCTTCGCTTTACTGTCGGTTTCACTCAAGTACGTAGTAATATTTTCATTCAATTTATTATATAACTGTACCATGTTCACATGACGTCGAGTTATGAAACTAACTTCCGGGAAATCAGACGCGTAAAATACGAAATGGAAATAGGATTGGAAATACTGCGACGAATATATTAACGTGTGAACTGAAGAGTGTTTAGTCACAACGTGAAACTGGGTTTTACTGCTATTAATCGATTTATCTATTGCATGCTAGAATGATACCTACGAACACTCACGGTAAGCCCTCTTTTCTGTATGTTAAATTCAAAGCTGTATTTAAAAGAATACCTAAAATACAGGCGCAACGTATGTTAAGTAATATAAGCTTTACGATTTAGATTTTATTTAACGAATTTATTTTTTAAATTTAAATACGTTTATTTTAAATAAAACGCTTTAAATAAAGATATAAGCTACTAAATTAAATTCATCAGTCACACCCCTAACGGTATCGGCTCGCACACCTTGCAACTCAAAAGCCACCGCAACACGCAAAGAATCATCGTCTAAAAATGTACCAAGGTGAGGTGAAAGAAGAGCCTGCAACCACGCCCCGGACTCTGACCGCGACACAGCGTTTATTCTGGCCAAATCTACCCCAGTCGCACTGCATGTCAGCTCATCTTGATTGCGCTTAGCGTTGACATCATCCCAAGCTCGCTGGATATGAGATACCTACAGGTCTTTGCATATCTGGGTTACAGGCCGACCAGACTGAATCAGCCTCCGACACATATGGAATGCGTGCCCCGTCGCCGTTTAAATTTAAAATGATAGCAACAAGCCCTGCAACCCCACGCGCCGACGCCAAGAAAGCCGGCACGGCAACATCCCGCGCACGTCGCAACCCCAGACCACCATACCGAAGTGGCAAAACTGCCTGTCTCCACTGTGAATCAAAAGAGACGTTAGTGACCGACTCCGCAACATATTTTAAGGAGCTGTCAAAGGAGGAGAGATCCTCTGGCAGCAGCAAGCAGGTAATTTTCGGCAGCGCAAAACACATTTGTAGCAACGTCAAAACTACATGCCTTGAAAGATCCTTAAGCCGATCCTGAATGCCGAGAAGGAGGTTTTTACGAGACGTTATAGCTTCGGATACTGCATCAACAAAAACTGGAGACCCCGAAAGATTGACGGGGTCACCACCCTTAAATGACAAACGTGGTGCGGCTGTAGGGAAAGAGCAGCTGAAAAGTGTTAGGCGACGGGACAGCAGACCTGACCCGTGGCGGGGATCTAAGTGACGCGCGGGGGAACGCAGTTATTGATAGATTCCCGAAGTGGTAATGGCGTATCTTGGTACAAGTGCCGTTAACGGGGTTGTGCTCCACAGGAGGGCAAGAGACGGTCAAGCCGCGGCGAGCCTGCGGTAGAATGTGAGAGCACGATAATGTTACCATGGTTTTTTTTTTTTTTTTAAATAAAGAGTGACGAGACGATCAGGACATGTGCCTGATGGTAAGCAACATGCCTGACACATAACAGCACAGTGACACGCAGCTATTGGAACATGAAGAGTCCAAATCATTACCTAGCACTGCACTGCGCTCGTCACCCAGAGATCTAAGATCTTATATCTCTAAGCCCTGTAATTTCTCTGGTGCGAGCGATCCCGCGTTCCCGCCGCATGCGGAAAAGTTGGAACCTCATTGAGGGTAGGATTTCATGGAGCGGTTTCAAACCGCGCCCGCGCGCGGGCGCGGTCCCGCGTCTTCTGTAGGATGCAGATTTGTATGTAAAAATTGAATTCAAAACTCACGAGGCGGTTTACGCCCGCGCTACCACGCGGGTGCCGCGCGGCGCCCGCGTGGCGACCGCGCCGCTGCGCGCGCAACCGCGCGGTCGCTACGCGGGTGCCGCGCGGCGCCCGCGTAGCGACCGCGCGGTTGCGCGCAGCGGCGCGGTAGCCATCTGCAGCCAATGATTTCAAAAGGAAGGATGCGCCCTACTTATACATTTTTTAGAAAACTTCTTAATACAAGCAAAAACAGTAAGATCTGTAAATCATACGAACTACGTGAGTGCCGCGTTGACGACAAAAGACGGCATAACATTGTACAAAAAAAAACGTAATTTCATACATAATTTTTTTATTTGCTATTGGAATAATATACGAGAATAAAATTTTTACTATACGTGTGCACACCAACAGCCAAAAAGCATCATGTAGCTGTTAAATGTCTTTCAAGTTTCTGTGAAAACTCTAAATATTATAATATATACATAAATATATACATATGTGTAGGTATTCAAAATAGTTTCTCAAATATTTAAATACGATTTTTTCAAATCGGTTCATTAGTTTCGAATCCTATTCAATGCAAACACAAAAATTCGAAAGTACTTACAAATATTTTCTCTTTGTAATGTACTCAAACCTAAGTGTAGATTAAACCTATTCAGTCTTATTCCAAAAAACTAAGATACTCGTAGTACAGATTTAAACCAGGACTAACTAATCCAGGTTTGATACGGTGTTAAACTTAGGACCAGGTTTAAAATGTGTTCCTATTACAAAACTCAGACTATCCAAAGACTACTTAGTCCAAGGTTAAGCCTGAGATAGCCCAACGTTATACAACAATATTAAAAATTTTTGGAACTGCTTTTATTTTGAAGATTGACCCTTGTTTACCGTAAAAAAATTAAATTTCATTTCAAAATATTAGTATTTTCGCTGAGTAAATATACTAATATACAATATTAGACTAATTTTGAAATACTAACGATTGACATGACGTCACTAGTCGCAAAATACTGGTCGCGATTCATGACTGTATGTTCAGGTTATGTGTTTTCTTATCATTACTTGAATACAAACAATCAAAATCGTTGTCGCTAAGATCGCAAACTATAAAAAAAAGCAGAAATGTAAACAGTTTAATCAGTTTTGACAGTTTATTTTGCGACTAGTGACGTAATAATTCATATCGGTGTAGCCAGTCACGTGACAACAGATTAAAAATATAGGATTTAAAATCATTTATAATAAATTTACTACGTAATATTAAATTATAATAATGTGATTTTCTATATTCTATTAATGCAAACTATCATAAAATTAACATTAATGTGTAACATCCCTATTGCGAGAGTTCAAATTGTTAAATATGGAAGAAACAAGTGTTGTCCTAACCTTAAAATGACAGATCCGAGTAAGTTCATAGTTAAACTAGCGGTTCGACTGTTAATCTTTAGGATCATAGATAGTACGCGGCTTAGAGAAAAACTTCGTTTTGTAATAACGCTTAGACTTAGACTTGGTTTAAACCTGGCTTAATTCCAGTACTATAATTAGTCCGTGTTTTGAAATAAGACGGATTACGTTTTGTTTTATTATTAAATCCCAAAATTCGGAATCACTTGCACTAAATTCGACAACAAAAATCACGTTTGTACAAGGCTACTTCGTCCACTTCACGCGTTCAATGGCGGTTATTTTGTGGAAATCCGTAGAAAAAATAATATCACTTTAAAAATGTATGTCTATTAATCTAACAAACAGCAACAAAAGAAAATTAAGGTTAAATACTTACTGATGATACCATATCCCATCTTTCTTTGTAACTTTTGTGTCGTAGTTTTTACAACCTTTTAGAACACAATTATGCATTTTAATGCCCACCAAATACTCGTTTCCTTCCGCCTACTGAACGCTGTGAACTGAGTCACACTGGCCCTAAAAATGTTTTTAGGGCCAATGCGGTGGTTTTTTTTCGTACGGTTGGTCTGGTCCTTCTTTATATAAGTCAATGTTCTGGCAGTCGGTTGAGGGGCGGGAGAAACAAAAATAGTGCTGCCCTTATTAATTTACTTTTCGCTTTTGAATGTCTTTTTTTGGTTTTGAAGTCAGTTATTTTAAACGTAACTTTTTATGTTTTTTTATTTTATGTTTTGTACTTTTTAGTGTTTGTAGGCTATTCTGTAAAATAGGATAGGGTTTTTCTACCTCTCGAATACATCAAGTATTTGCTTGCTTGTAATCTATTATCTGCAATAAAATATAAGTTTATTGCAGATTAGATAGATTACATATGGACTACTTTTCATCACTTGAAAATCTCGGGAACTAGTTATGATAAATAATGTAATATAATAATGAGGCTAAATGAATTTGACTATGTCACTAGATCTAGTGAGTTTTTAATGCCTGGCGGAACATTTTTGTATGATTTAAGGTTAAGGTAAAAAATCTGTGTTTATTTTAGTGACTTTTTCATTGCCAACGCATCAGTTATGTCAAGTTTTACTGAAACATGCTAAACTTATGGTTAACCTCGAGGACACAGTCAACTTCCGCTTGTTTTAATACGTTGAGCTATGTCAATAACTTTGGTTCACTGACGGATGACTTCGTTTCGTATACGATCACTCAGAAAAACACCAACCATTGCTCGTTTCACAGCACGCTTTTCAACTGGTGCACGGTTTTATATAGGTTCGTTTGGAGACCGATGCGTTGGGAGGCGTAAACAAGGCCCTTCAGTATCTCTTGTAGATCCCCCAGCATTTCGGCCATTACGAAGATATCGTTTGGTGAGATACGCCTGTTGCCGTAATTATAAATGTCACGTCCAGTCTAATCCAGCGAGTTTCGAACTTGAACAGTCATAGTTGCGGCGTTATACAAATATCTCATTACCTCGATATATCTCGGCTTCTCGGCAGTCAATTTGGCATCGCTGTAGGGATTCCATGACCAACCAGACTTTCACCGAGTAATCCGTCATGCTTTCTCATAGCCCACAAACGCTATGTCAAGGGGCTGATTGTACTCATTGGTCTTCTATACAATTTGCCACACAGCTTAAATAGATTCTTCTTCTTCCATCATTTCCAGAGTCTGTTTCGAACGCTTCGACTTTAATCTTGCTCTTACGCCTCATCGCAAAATATTTCGTGGCTTCCTCCCGCAAGACTCTACGAGTAGAGATTCACTCTGACAAGTTCTTGGTCAATATCGTCGGAGTCAAAAAAAAAGTTTCTCAGAAATCGTCATAGAATAAGAAATTAAAACAATTTGTGGAATAAGATACATATAAGTACAGATTACAGATAATATAAGCTTTTTTTAATTTGCGGCTGCGATAAAAAATATTATTTATTTCCTTTATTGCCATTTTACCCGACTGAAAGAAGAATTATGGTTTTCGAGTGTATCTGGTATGTTTTAAATTTCTTTATTTCCACGATTCTTCCAAACGCCTGGATTTTTATAACTAAGATATTCTTAGATTAGTGTCAATCGCCAAAGTATCATCACATAGTACATAATGTTTTTTATGTGTTGATTTTTTGCAGTCGGGTTTTTTAAATTAAAGGTTTTCTATCGTGTTTCTCGAAAAAATCAACATCATTAATTATTGATTAAAGAATCTAACAAAGAGTTTTATCTCCACCTTTGTAATAAGAAAGACTACTTAGGCTGTGAAACGCATTGCCAGAGTGAGTTTTTCGTGATGGTTCGAACCTTTGGATTTTCGAGTCGAGAGTGAATTTGTTTCTGTTAGAGAAGTAAGCGTCGTCGTAGACCATATCATATTCATCCACTATCATCGGCATTAACGCAACCGTATCGTTACTTAAGTTTCTGCACAATTTTTTTTTTTTGGACAAATCTACGAAGTATAAGGCAACATTTTAAATAATGAATGGAATTGGTAATGCCGGTCTCAACTTAAAGCGTCAAAAAAGAAAAGGTTAATTTTAGTGTACCTACGAGTGGAGAGAAATATTTCCTAGTTTATAAAGAAACAAATCTCTTATCACAATTGTAAACAAATCTTGAACTAAAACTAAGTTTAACCTAGTACTTAGTTCAATTTATTCCATATTTTAGTGTTATTTCTGCACTGTGGCACCGATTCCGCACAAAGTAGGGCATCAGAGCGCGCGAGGCAGCGTAAATGCCTACCTTGGCAGAAAAACCTGACCATAAATATATTATTATTTAATCTAAAATTTGCCACCCCTTAAAAAGTGCCGCCCCGAGCAGACCGCTCCTACCGCCCTCCCTACGCTATGCTACTGACTTCCAACCGCACGTCCGCGCGGTTTTCGCCCGCGAACGTTGCGGGTTTCAAACCGCGCGCCCGCGCGCGGCGCGAACCGCCACAACGAGCGGTCTCGTGAGTTTTGAAAAAATCGTCGCCCGTCGCGGTTCGCGCCCGCGCGCGGGCGCGGTTTGAAACCGCTCCATGAAATCCTACCCTGAGGCTTTAGTCGATAGGGGCGCCATGTTCGTCTATGATGTCGAGTCCGACATAATCCGATTTTACCTCCAGGGGAAGGAAATGCTTAAGTGCATTTCCTCAACACACAAAAAAGGTCCCTTAAGGAGGTACTGAATAAATTGATCGACTTGGTGTCGCGCCCATCTTATATTTATTTAAGGTAGAAGTAAGTTCCGAGACTTGATTTTTTTGACAAGTTATGGTTTCTGATGTCATAATAACTAACTTATACATTAAGTACTGAAAACGATGATTGTTATCAAGGTCCGTGATAAAATATCACGGACCCCGGATTCTGTGGAGTGGCTAATTTAAATAAATAAATAAAAATTGTGCTAAAAACGTACTCAAAAGTGCTAGGCAGGTTATATTTTATAGCTTACGATATCACACTGAATAGTATAGCGTTCTTATACCTTGGCTATCACTACTTTTTATCATTTACAACTGAACTGGATCACACGATATAAACGGAATACAAATGCAATACAATTTGCAAATACAATAAAATATCATTAAAGTGTAACGTCGCGTCGGTTAAATTTTCACCCAGACCAATGAAGATGGATGAATGCATGTATTATGATGAATACAAATATATGTTCTGTGCATGGATGTTTTGATGTAAAATATTTTTTTTAAACTTTCGCGATTTGCACACACATTGTTTATATTCTACGGAACTTATGCACGGTACAATTCATTGTTTAATTACTTTGAAGTTTCGGCAGCGTTACAACCACCAACCGCCGTGGTCACGAGAAGACACTTTTCTGGTCTAGTCTAGTCTTCTCGTGACCGCGGCGGTAGTAACGCTGCAGAAACGTCGAGGAAATTAAACAATGAATTATATCGTAATTAAGCTGCGTACAATATAAACATTATCGATGTAAAATAATTTGTATTTACTACTAGACAAGGTTACTGGTAAGATACGAGTAGTAAAAATATCAAATGTACTTAACAAGCCTTTAAAAGGATGCAGACTGATTACAAATAACCCTGTATAAATATTGTATTAGCTGTGTGAGAGATGTCCATCATATTTTATTTTTAATTGGATTTGTGGACACAAATTCAATTGCCTTCATAATAACTTTAGATTTATAATGTTGGTGTGATAGCAATAATCCCGTATCCCACAGCAAATTTCACAAACAAGAAACATCAAACGCACATGCACTACGCTAAGTTTCTAATTGCGTCCACTAAATGAGTTATAATTTTAGCCCGAGTGCCCTGCCGTGTAGCCATTATTTTAAACTAATTAGAAGTTTGGCGCGTGTGCTGAGAAATAGTCTGAATACGGTCTGTTTACTTTTGCTACTAACCTGAAGACCAAAAACCGCTAAACTGCGAGTAAATATAGTTAGTCTTCTAACTCGCACTAGTAGCTAACGAGCTACATGCTTCAGAGGAAATACTCGCTCATTTCTTGTGTATTCAAATACAGATCAGTTACAATGAATATACTCATACATGTATCCCCTCACATTTTTCCACGTACGCTGCAGTAACGTCCGCCGAGTGAGCAAACGAGTAGTATCCTAATAGTATAAAGGTGAACGTTTGTATGTCTGTTGTTTGATAACGGCTGAAGGGGTCGGCTTAAAATTTGGAAAGATACCTACATTATAGTCTGGAATATAAGGCTGCTTTTTGCTTTTTTATATCACGGAAATGGGAAATACGCTGGTAAACCCCAAGGCGCTGCTAGTAAAAAATAAATGCATACACGACATAGCAACCCTAACAATGATTTTTACTTAATTAGTTCTTTTAACAGTCACAGACAATACAATAACTTAGGCACAGATATTATTTATGCATGTTTGTAATAAATAATTAGATAATTCATTTACATTAAACATCCAAACCACACTCTGATGATGCCTGTGCTATTGAAAAAACTAAAACATTTTCAATGGCTTGAACGGTCGCTACCGTTGGTGATGAGAGTTGTAGAGTTGAGAGTTATTGAGCGAGTGAGCGCTGGTGAGATGAATGCGAATTATGAAGAATGTACACAACGGACATAATGTATTGGAGTTACTTAGCTCCACAAAAGCTATGGTTTTGTGGAGCATTTTGTGGAGCATTAGAAATTAAACAGTTAACAAGTCAAGGGCCATAAATTACAGAAAAAAAACATAGTTAAAAAAAAATATGAGTACGTATCTACCACAAGCTAAACAAAATAACCAAAAACCTATCGCGTTAAATCTGCAATCTTATACAAATCACAATCCTTTCATTCAAAAAATAAACATTTTAACTAGTTACGGGTGATGTATTTTTGGATGCTATCTAACAACATTGTGAGTGTTGTGTGAAAAATGTCCGGCAATGTTTTTTAACTTAAAAAAAAAACTCTAACACCAAAAAATAACTGCTCTTTCATAATAGTCGTAACGATTCGTGGTTTCATGTTTCTAAATTGATGGAGTTGTATTTCAAATGCTATATATTGGAAACCGTTCTCACGAAACGCATTGTTTATTTGCCAAACTGTCGAACAACACTGTGTATATTTTTTTATTTTAAAACATTTTTATTGCCTGATATTGAACAACTTTGTGACATTTTTTGGTATAAGATATGATGCGCCCACTAGAGGCTCGTTTAAGCGCAAGTTAAACACTGGCTTACCGAACAAGCATTTTACAGGTTCGATGACATTGAAAAGCTGAAAGTTTCTTAAATAAACTAGTCACTAGCTTATTTTGATTATTTATGCAGTGAAATTATATCATGTATTATAATGTTTAATTATGATGTAATTTGATTGACAAGTTTTATTTGATTTGGAATAACTGACATGTAACCTATAATTAATTATTACTTTATCATTATTTGGAAACATTGGCATGTAACTTATATTGTTATCAATAAAATACTATGACAATTACTAAGGATAACGTAAACATGAATCGAGAAAATGTATTAAAAGCATGGATATCAGGTTAAAATGTGACTTTAAAATTATTTCTAATGATACGTGTACAAACTAAAAAGTTGGAGGCAGAATGACTGCATTTGCACACTGTAACCAGGGGCCAGGGAAACATTTTAGGCCAGATAGGCACTTGTTTAAAGTAGGTTATATGAAAGTCACGTGTATTGATAGATCTCAATCTATTTAGATATATTTATAGATAAAGTGCCAAAAACACAATAAAATAAACGGGTATTGACGCTTAAATTTCTGTTATTCCGACAGCTGGTACCAAATTTAGGATAGGTGTTTGAGGCAAACTGAAATAATTTCACATTTCTCTCCTATTATACCTCAACACGGAGGTGTAGACCTGGTTGGTGATGAGCGGGGCAAAATGAATCCATACATTAAAAATCTATTCAATAAATATTATTATGTTTGAAGAATTTTCTTTATGCACCAAAATTCAACCGTTACAATCTTACCTTTAAATATTCAAACTACCAAACAGTTTTTCATGAAGGTAAATTATTTCCTTGGAAGCTGCTTTCATGGCCATCCCATTTAAGTCACATCCTTATGAAAACTACGATACACATCAAACTTATACCAGCATTCCTTATGTCATTGCTTTAGGTTTTCTTTGCTGTTGAACCTGTTGTGATAGGCATCTGACGACTTTTGAAAAAATGTGTAATGGTTTTAACTAAGAAAACTAGCTTGTTCTAAAATTTTTTTCGAAGTCATGCGTCATCCGCGCATCTACACAAGACCACGGTGGTGGATTATGGCCTTAAACTCTCTTCTTGCAAAAGAAGGTCCCGAGTCCCAGCTATGAAAACATTTGGTACTCTGCTTATGCTGAACTTTTTCAATACCCATGTATAAGCTGCTAAGTCATCATTAACATTTAAAAATTCAAAGTACGAACCAAACTAGACACAACAAAATCTACATGTGGTTTATGTTCTTGCGAACCTCACGATTCTTATAAACCAAAAGAAATAGAAAAGAATATTAATTTATTTCAGCAAATTTTTTCACATATTCCAAGTAACTCGTAGCGATAACACGAGTATAAATGATATGTCAGTACCTAGTGCCTCTAGGCCAGCTGTTAAACGGATGGGAAAATTAGGTTACATAATAGATTGCCCTCGTAATTTAGCGTGTTAGCAAAATGCTTTTCACCAAACGCTAAATGACCGTTTGGACGCTGGCTTGTGTTGTAATTACTTGTTATTGCAATGTGCAGTAGTTCAAATAGAAATTAAGTAAGTAATGCAACATCAAAATGTGGATTATAAATACATAGAATAGAATCATAATATTAGTATTTTGACCTAAAGAGAAATGACGCATAGAAAAGCTCAAAACATGGTGAGACTAGCTCTAGGCTCCCAAAAATAACAAATTGAAAAATTTGTAAAGGTTTACGATCATATTATTAGAAACTATCTCACACGATTCTTGATGATTCATATACCCCTAACCTAGTTTCCCGATATTTGAAGTTATCCTTTTTATCTCGATGCAACGATTTAACAAACCTACTCTCAATTCTGCATCTTGTTTGTTCGAATTTTCAAACGCACTGATACTTTCACAGTGAAAACTTTTATTGGACTGCTTATTCCAACAGAAGAATATCAAGATACCGGACTAGATGCACTTAGGTTATATTCAACAAATTTTTAAATATGTAAACTGAACCACAATTAAATCATAATAATAGGTGTCACTAAACCCGCCCCTAACAGCACCCGACGATTTTGGTCGTTATCTATGCTATACTGAATCGGTATTTTGAGATCAACAGTAAAGATGAGCCTCTTCAAGCATTAGCAGATCACTTGAGTTCCCATGGCTGGGGCTTGAGACTTCTTTCACATGGACATAATCCACCACGCTGGCCAGTACGGGTTGGCGGATGAGATGACGCTTGTTTTCAAAATATGTATATCGTAAAACAAACCATTTGCCTCAGGTTGATTTTTTAAGGCCAGCCAGACAAATTTGTACATCTGAATTAAAAAAAATAATCAATATAAGCGGGATTGAACGACGTTCAATCCCGCTTTTATGACTAACAACTATGATTACTTCTTAATAACTCTCGTGAAGATGATAACAATACCTTGTTTCTTTATTTCCTAAAACAAAAATGTATTTCTAGTATGTAAAGAATATTAGAAATTTACAGACAAAATGTGCTAAAAAATCGAGTCAAATGTAAAAATGGTATGGCTAGTAGACAGGGTCTGGATTTAGAGGAGGGCAACCGGGGCAGATGCCCCGGGGCCTCCATAAACAGGGGGCCTCAACAATAGAGACTTAACCCTCAGGGTGTATTTGAACGTAGGTACAAAGTTAAAGATAAGATTATTACATTATTAGCCCCTGCCCCAGGGCCTCCACACCTCTAAATCCGGCCCTGCTAGTAGAGGGCTTAAAATAGTAGACAATTTTAAAATTAATTATACATTTATAATCTACATCCGCAATTTTTGACACCTATTGTGTGAAATTCAAAAAAAAATAATTCCCATATATTATCGGCCCACCCTGGCCCACTGGATGCGTTCTGCGGTCAGCGGTCAGGTCAAAGCGAACGCAGCCCGCATCATGTATGAACAACATTGTTGGTCTCAATATATTTTGTATAGAATGCGATCTGACCGTGCGAGCACAACCAAAGAACGCATATTTGCCCAGCGGCGCGGTGGGGAGGGAAGAACGCGTACGGACCGGACCGGGGTTGGCTGCGGGCTGCAGGCGGCGGGCAGCGGGCAGCGGCCGGCCATTTTGTTTATTTGTGCACACAAAAGTGTCAGCGGAGTGTAAAAAAAATGTCTAACGATCAAACAGAGGTGTTTATAGATGTCGTACGATGTTATCCGTATTTGTACGATTTGGAAGATCTCGATTATAAAGATAAAGTTAAGATAATGAACACGTGGCGAGAAATTGCAACGCGGTTCCGTATGAAAGATGTTGAGTACCTACTGATACATGTAATAATAATGCTGTGCATTAAGTTTTGTTTATTAGGTTTAAAACTGAAAATCCATGTTCTTTGTATAGTATTTATTTCATTAAATTAGTTAGTCATTAAAATAATTCATAAACAATTGCGAACATTGTAAGCTTCATTGCGAGCCCTGTGAGTATTATTATTAATTGTCCGAAATGCACTATTCCGGGGCATTGTTTCTTCAGGTGTCTGCATTTCAAATAATTCATTTTTAACTCTTAAATAATTATGTAAGCAACATGCAGCTTTGACAATATGGACAGTTGTATCAACTTTTGTTTCAAGAGGTCGAAAGAATACTCGCCACTTGTGTGCTAAGATACCAAATGCGTTTTCGACGATACGTCTGGCAGAAGATAGACGTTTGTTAAAATTTGCTTTCTCACCGTTGTTCTCTGCCTGGTTCCTAAGAAACGGTCTCATCAAATATGTTTGTAGCGCAAAACCCTCGTCACCAATAAAAACATGAGGTAAATTAGTTGTGCCACCAGGCAAAGGCTTTGGATGTGGAATATGTAATTCACTGTTTACAAGTTTTCGAAAAAACTCAGAATCTTCGAATACCTTGCTATCGCTATCTTTTCCGTAGCGTCCCACATTTACGTAAGTAAATTTATAATCAGGGTCAACAACTGCAAGAAGCACAATAGAAAACTTTGATTTATAGCAGTAAAAGAGTGACCCGCTTCTTTGAGGGCATTTTATGGTGACGTGTTTTCCATCAATACTTCCTATACAATTTGGGAATTTCCACTTTTGGCGATAACCAGTTTCTGCAATAATCCATGTTCTTTGCGTAGGTGTAGGTATATAAATAGGTTGCAATATTTCCCATATGGCTTTGCAAACTTCTTTTATTATATTATGCAAAGTAGAACGACCAATACGGTGAGATAACGCTATCATTTGAAACGAATCTCCAGTGCCCAAATATCTGAAAAAAAAGTAATGTTCAGGTTTCTTGCATTGTACCTATCTATTTATTGATAGATCGATTAGTTTTTCTTGCAGGTAATGAAGCAAAAGGGAAGTGGAGAAATTTAAAAGATTCATATAATAAATACAAAAAAAATATTGCAACAACAACGGGCCAGGCTTACAAAAAATATAAAAAGAGGCCTTGGTCTGACTACATGCAGTTTTTGGATGGGTTAAATACACATCGTCAACCAGATGAAAGTTGTTCTTCTCAAAGGCCTCACGTAACTGGACACAGTGAAATCGAATCTGTAGATACGTCTCGTCCAGGAACATCTTATTCAGGATCATCATCGTCAAGTAAAAGAAAAAAACAGACTGATGAAGTGGGTACGATGATTGAATACTTTGAAAAAAAGGAGACAAGAGACAGCTATGGACCACATCGATCAGTTGTTTTTGAGTTATGCTAACACATTTAAAAACATGTCAATTCGTACTCAAATCTCAATAAAATTAAAGGTGGCACAGTTATTTGCGGAAGCTGAGACTGAAGACCTAAATTTAAGGGAGACATCTATAGATTTAAGCACTACTCCAGCCGAAGCGAATGCAGAAACATCTCAACGTATAGATATCAATTGCACTCCTCCAGCCGAAGCGAATGCAGAAACATCTCAACGTGAAGATAACAATTCAGAGGTCAATGCAGAAACATCTATACATCTATACATAACATTTAATTAAACATATGTTACTGTAAAATTAAAGAAATTTACCTTAGAGACACAGCAAGCCTTTCTTTGGTTGTAATTGCCTTTCGCCAGTTTGTATCCTTTTTATTTATTTTATGGCAGATTAAAGAATGCAGTTCTTCGAACAACGCTGGGGACATTCGAAAATATATGTAAAAACGATCTTCATACGAATATAATTCTCGACATAAGTTGCTGTATTCTCCTCGTTGTGGTCGCACTACATTCAAATCGTGTACCCACATACGTTTCCTTTTTCTGCTATGCAACCATAATAACACAATATTTTCTTCTTCCTCGGTAATCATTTTCCTCGATCAAAAGCCAAAAATAAAAACTGATCACCAGCACCACTGATACACGCACTCAGTAACTGAAAAGATGGCCGCTGTTTGGCTTGCTCGCATCGCCCGGACCGTTGACCGGTGCCCTGCCCGGATCGCTGACCAGACCGATTGCCCTGACCGACAATGTTGTTCATACATGATGCGGGCTGCGTTCGCTTTGACCTGACCGCTGACCGCCGAACGCATCCAGTGTGACAAACCCTTTAATGTTAGCTTATGTTTTCGTAACTATCAAAAAGTATGAGATCATTTTATAATCAACTTAATCTCATGAACAATCATTTAACAACCGTTTTTATCCATCCATCAAAACGATCGGAGAGTTTGGGAGCTATAACGTCAATTCCTCATATCAGCGCCAGAAAAATTACCATAAACAATTTGAATTTTCCCCTGCAGTCATGATTTAATAATATTTTCACATCCGACGATCATTTTATTTCGGATACAAATTAAATTTTACCTTGTATACATACATTTTCGGCTACTGACAAGGTATCATTCTGAATATTCAAATTGTAGACTTGGCTTTTTTTAAGACATTGTGCACATATTTAATTAAATACTGGGTCATACCAAAAATTTGCTAAGCCAAAAAGTGCTAGCAAGATTTTCCACTCAGACAAAACATTAAATTTGAAAACTTTTGAATCACGATAAACTTCGAAATAATTGAAAAATATGATTCCCACTGGAATGTTTTTTATTTCGCTAAAGTCTATATTTATCTCTCCGCGTAGATTTTTGTAAATGTTGTACGATACCTTCTGAAAGTCCCTTACTTATAAACACTTATTTAAAACGTGTTTTAAACTTATTTTAGTAATCGCGTGGTGTTGACAATTTTTTTTATTTATAACGTATGATGTATATAGGTAGTATTAATCCTACTTATATTATAAATATTAATATATGAATGTTTGGATTTTTATACACGTTACAGATTGCCCGGGACCGTTCGTTGTGGAAATCTAGGGGAAGGCTTGTGTTCAGCAGTGGACGTCTTGCAGCTGATGAGGATAATGATGAATCACGTCGAAAGGTATTAACGAATCGGGCTGAAATTTTGAACACAGTTATAAAATATAAAAATCAGCTATTTGATACCAAAACGTCACTCTAACTCTACCAAATATACTTTTGGTCGGACATTTTCGATTAAAAGAGTGAAATATGTGACTTTGCAGCCTCTGCATTGAACTCCTAACATCATTAATCATTCGAGTAGGTACTCTGCAATATGAGGTTCATCGACCTAATCTATCTTATTCCGTCAAAGGGCACTCCCAACACAAACAAAAGCTAATTACCTAATTGTAATGGACGTTCTCTGTGACAAGCAATTGCTTGGCACCGGCGTGATTATGCAAACAGCTGCATTACGGAAATAAGGTGAGAAAGCCTTGTGCGACACGATATTATCCAAACTACAGTACTCCCGAAGAATAATACCGTAATTTGTGTTGAAACTATTGTTTAATAGCTGAATCGTTCTTAAAAACAAACTTGGGTTTATGATCCTGTTTACCTGTTACGGTAATGAAAACCTAGAATACTGAAAATTCAAAATAAATTTAAAAAATCCTATGAATGAAAAATATGGATTCATTAAATTGCGTATTGCAGTTCATGAAAAAGTTATTGGCATATAACGAGTATTATCTGGGATGGCAGAAAGCTCGACTACAAAATTATGTTGTGAATGGGCGAATGGCAACTGATAATAATAATTGTGGCATCTACAAAAAGCCATAGCTTATAGATTAATCACCCCAAGATCTCTATGATTTTAC
This sequence comes from Ectropis grisescens, assembly GCA_017562165.1. Lineage (NCBI taxonomy): Eukaryota > Metazoa > Arthropoda > Insecta > Lepidoptera > Geometridae > Ectropis > Ectropis grisescens. Next base: position 14,959,038 of record CM029787.1, on the reverse strand, counting down.
TAGTGTTAAAATTCTATAACCAGGAGCTCAACAATTTATTTAAAAAAAATACATCTGTCATCCATTGCCCATCCAATGTTTTAGGGCAAAAAGACTAACAAACATACATTCTTACAAACTTTCGCTTTTGTAATATTAGTAGGATTGTAAATACGTCAGATTATAAAATTAACTTACTCAGCCTACCTACTAGATTCTAACGGTGGTATAACGGTTTATGTAGCTGGTTTATGTAGGCTCCAATTATTTCATACCGTCGAATTCTGACCATTTTTTTACTTAAGGCTTACGTTTTTTTTTTTTTTTTACTTTTATAGGTTTACACTTGACCGCCATCTCGCCTGATGTTAAGCGACGATGCGGTCTACGATGGAGCGTGTTTACCCAGAAGAAACCGATTCACTCTCGATTTGAAGACACCAAGACTATAACTATCGGGCTACTCATTCCACAGCCTAGATATTCTTATCACAATCGTAGAGTCAAACCTCTTCGTCCGTGTCTTTGGAATATCCACCATGAAACGGTGCCGCTTCTTTGAGTTACGAGAAGTACGATAGAAAAAAGGGCAAGGAGGTATTAGATCATGCAGATCAGTTGCACACTCCCCGAAGTGTATCCGTTACAAACCGATAAGCTAGCAATCTTGCGGCGATATTCAAGACTTTGAAGTCTTTTTCGCGCTAGAATGTCTTTGCCTATGAGCCTTTTGGCACGCCTCTCAATCGATTCCAGAGCCTCAAGCTGATACTTAGCCGATCCATCCCAAAGGTGCGTGAGCCAAAAAATCAAATTAAACGTTTGAGTCCAGTCAAACTGGTGTTTTAACTTAACATTGTACAAGTAGCACCTCATAGTCTTAAACGCGTGATTCTTCTTCTTTGTAAAAAGTAGCTTACGTATTGTATTATCTGATGTATAGCTCTATCAAATTTCATCTAGATTCATTAAATTTTTATATGAAATAGTAACAAATCATCCCCATAGTAGGAGATCCCGCTATACACCGACCTTCATCGAGCTGTTTATTGGATGAAAAATGTTTTACATCTTTTGTAAAATATTTGTTATATGGTATGATTTTTGTACACTATTTTCGAAAACGTTTTACATTAGTTTTTCACCTTTGATATCGGTTGAAAATTATATATTTTGATGTCGTTTTAAATAATAAAGAATATCTAATTATTATTAAGTGTTTCGAGAATCTTGCACACACTTCATATGAAAACAACAAGAAAAACAAAATATGAAATCACGCTAGAAGGGCGACTCGCAAATTGTTTATGGTAATGTTCGGGCGGCAATACGTGAAATATTCAGGTTTTATTAGCGCCCGTCGCGGGTCGAACGCGGCATTAATGATGCCATAACTCCCAGCGCTCGCCCGATTGATTGTTCGGAAGTGACGGATACGATTAAATTTTTCGTGATTGCTCGATGGATGCTGACGGTAGACTATTACTGGTAAATAATTACAAGTTCAGGAAAAAACGTAGAAATAAATGGATTTAAAAATGTAGCAACTATTTATTTTTATCAATATCTGTGAGATATTAACCTATAGCAGTGAAATAGTAAAGCAGTGTGATATTTCGAGACGCCTTTAATGTATCATGGTTACGTAAGCACCGTGATACATGATAAATAGTTTGATGTAACCGTGACGGCTTAAAACATAATTTAAACGTAGTTATAAAATACATAATATTAGATAGAATGGTACCTTCTCACCCCCTGCCAATTGCGACTACTTTCCTCTCATGTCATGATGTGTTGAGATATATCTAGCAAAAGGGATGTTTTCTCACAATGATTAATCATTTATTCAATTTTCAGGTCGTGGATTCGATTCCCAACTAGAACAAATATTTGTATGATGAATGCAAATTTATTTTATTCATTTAATGAATCATAAATGTGTATTTAAGATTTTACAGGTATTCTATCAGTTAACTCATTTCCCGTCGTAGATTTGCTTAGTTCGGGACTAAACATTGTGTTAGAAATGTCCTCCAAATTTATTTAAAAAATGGTTTTCGAACGTAAAATAGAATACACTAATTAATACTATGTTAAAATAGTTTCTTTCTTGGGAGAGCGTAAATTAGCCTTAACCGCTGCCGTTCATATTTCAGCTTACGCAGGTAAAAGTATCCCACTGACGATTACCCAGCATGGTAGACTAAGATGTTCGAATAATGGAGTTATACGTGCAAGACCCGAGCTTAGCAATGGAGCACTAAATGGCTTCGGGTGTTGAATGGGTACTAACCGTTAACTTGTTGTGCTTTTCTTTTCGACTGGCTTGGGGTTCAATTTGTAGTCAGCATTTCCACAGGGACTTCTCGTATGGGTTTGATTACTACGCAGAACTAACAACTCATAAGTATGTATTTACAACTTTATGAGTATTATATCTGGCTCTAATAGTTCAAACATTGTTTGGGTTAAGGGCCAGGTTTTAGTAGAAGTACTAAATGCGGCCTTTTGAAAATTTACTTAAAGCTTTTGTGATACAATCATCAGTATTTTTTCTAGCAACGACCAATCAGTATTTATGTAACTATAACTATTATAGTTTTAAACTTGACTGTCATCTCGCCTGATGTTGAGCTTAGAAGCAGACTATGATGGAGACATACCTAGACGAAACTAATTCACTCTCGATTTGAAGACTACAAGATTGTAGAATAAAAATTGGCCACGTTTGTGACCTCAGCTTTACGTCTAGAACAGAACTTAAATCAAGTTTTGTAATACTATAGTAAACGTTCAAATCCATGTATAATAAAAAGTTAGATGACATCAATTATTAGTTAAATAAAAACAGAAGTTGTCTGACTTATTGTTCTCGTAAGCTATTAGGATCAATTTGCCGATACATTTAATGTTCCCAAAGCTCAAAGTTGCATATGCAATATAGCCTATTTAAGGTTTTTTATTTATTTTTCATTTACTCCACAGACTCCGGGGTCCGTGATCTTTGTCATTACACTTATCTTTTTTTTTACACATATCTTGGATAAGGAGAAGAAGAGGAAAATAGGAGGGAGATGGGTACATTTAAAATCTAATTCTTCTGCCGGTTGGGATTCCGGTAGTAATCGACTCGACATCGAGTGTTTGCCTAATTGCCTTTTGTCATTTGCCTAAGCTGCCTCCTCCCGGCCCAGAGCCTCCACAACGGCCGCATTTCTGTCCTTGATGGCCATCTGTAAGTAAAAATCGCGGATGGTCTTCGGTGATAAAGCCCACGCTCGCCGCACGAACCGACCGATGGCGTCGTCGGTGTCGTCAGCGTAGTATGTGAAGGTCCCCGTGTGCCGTGAGATTGCAACTACCGCATGGGGCACGCTCTCGTGCAGCTTCATCTTTGCCTTGGTTTTGATTACGATTACCGACTCGTATGTTAGTCCCTGAGCTTCATGGATGGTAAGGATGCGTGACCCGGTGCCTGACCCATAACCCTGGTTTGTCAGGGTCTCCTTCTCCTCTTGAGTGTGAACTAAGAAGAGGGTGTTTGGTTGGGTGTTGGGTATTTGCGCTCCCTTTTATCTTCTCTGCTCTAGGGACTTTATACGGGACGCTGAGGAGTACATACCGGAGTATATTTCCCTCAGTGCATATGCGACGTCCATTAGGTTTCGATGTGTGCAGAGCAACTCCTGGCTGATCTTTGTTACCAGGTTCGGGCGATGATACCTCATTTCGAAGAGATTTTCCCTGTCGATATAAGGCAACTGATTAACGTCTCCAATGAGGACAATTTCACCAACACCAGACAGCCTTGAAGCCATCACAATGGCTCCAAAATGGTTCATGAGAGCTTCGTCCACCATGAGGCGACTGAAACTTTCTCTACCGAAACCATTTACCAGAGCAGAAACCATGGTTCGCACTCTGGTTTTTACCAGGTTTCCGATCCGGTGCGATAGCTTTTCTCTTAGATCTTTTGCTGCCTCGGTTGTTGTAGTGATGATGGCGTCCTTGTCCACGCCGAAGTGTCTAATCACCCATGTTGTTTTTCCACATCCTGGAACTCACAATCCACTGTATTCTCGGTACCTCCCAATTTTCCCAATCTGCTTTGACGTTTCCGTTCCTTTCGATGGTCTCGGCCATCTCTAGGATCTTATCGTCCAGCATAATCTTGGTGCATCGGGCAGTAACTACAATTGGGTCGTTTGGTGGTGTCGCATAAACAGCCACTCCCGCGCGCTCTGTCTCTCTCTCGTTATTAAGGCCTATTTGAGGCTTAGGCTTATGATTTATTTTCTTTAAAAAAAATATAAAAATGGGATTATTTATATATATGTATATAACTTGTCAATCATGAGTAAGCAAATGCACCAGTCAAATACTAACAACATTTACAATAAAACACGATAAAATATACTGTTAGGTAGTAGCATGTCAAACACCATTTTAATTTCTGTATTTCGCTGTTTTAAACGAGCATCCATTTTAAAGCGGAAAGCGCTCAAACTACCACTTTATTCACGAGTACGCGTATATTAATTAGGAGGGTGTTGACAAGTTGTCCTCATGATTACAATTTGCAGTATCGTACCTGCAATGTGTTTATTTTTAAACATTATATGTTTACATGAACACTACTTAAATTTCACTGATTAAAAACTCTCACATTAATCATCATAAGAGTTATTTTTTAAAATCGCACCTTCAGGCAAGTTGATGTTCAAACGTGAACACGACGTGTTATATAAATATGAAAATATATTATGTTAAGCAGTTGAATGTAATTTAATTTGATGGTGATTGGTTTAAAAATATATGAAATATAGACCATAAACGACGCGTTTTTATAATCTTGGGTGTAGGAACTAGACATCTGAAATAATTCAAATTTGGTAAAATTAAAAATATAATGTCCAAGTGTCCATATGGTACATATTGAACCACTGAAACTCTAAATAAAACTTTGTATTTTTCACACAAATAGTTGTCTTAAGTGGGGATTGAACCCATGAACCCTTTGGACAAACTTAAACTAACAACGGATACATTCACGTCGTTCCTTCATATTCAATTTTATTATAATTGTTAAGAAACATTCACTTACATTAAAAAGTTCTGTAACTTTTTTTGTAAACATACAAGTACTTACTACTACGAGTAAACGTGCCAAATCCTCTAGAGTCCAGTAGCACTTTAGTTTCCCTGGACATACACTGCAGCGCAAGCGAACCTGGAAAATCATAGTGACAACTATTTCCACCGTCTGCTTTTCTCAGCTTTTCAGTGTTCGTTTTACCTACAATTTTCACCCCACTGTGCAGCTTTGTTTACGATGCCTGCTTATTTCTTCGTTTGAAACTGTTCAGTTTAGTTTATCTTATATTTTAGAACATTTTCTGATCACTTAAGGAAATAGTTTTTTTTAAGATTTTTCTAAAGCTTTATTATGTCCATTAATAAGTAAGCCTGTCATTGTTACATAAAACGTCACTTTTTGGTCTGTTTGTTCATCTTGCTCCCATGGACATTGAGTAAGAAAACATTATTTTAAAAAATCAAATCAAAGATCGTTCCAATAAAAATTTACTCGTTGACTTTTGTACAACAGAAACATACATGTGACTATATGCAGATAACTCCTAAAAGTTCAAATATATAAGTAGACCAGAAAATGGCAAAAAACGAAAAAACTTATAGTAGAATGAAACCCATTGTAAAAGGAAGAGAATATGACAAAAATGATAGGAAAAATAATTTACGGGCAATCTGATCGCCCGTTAGACCTATAAAAATATATAAATCCTTGGAGAACCAACCGGTTTTTAATTGTTCATACGAGCAAAATCGCAAGTTTACCTGCTCTAAATTATAACAAACCTGATATTACAACACTATGTCGGTGAATTTGTACGAAAACCAAAGTATATTTACATCTGGAATTCGTTTTCACAAGCTTTGAGCATGTCACGCTTTACGTGTTTAAGAATAACTTCTTTATTCAAACATTTTATCAGAATGATCGGCCAGATAACGAGGTAAGGGGTGTAATGGTGATTAGGCTTGCCTCAACACATAAAACGGTGAATGGAAGAGTTAGAAGGCCACGTCCCGGCATGCTAGTATATTTTATTCTTCTGCTTCCTGCTTCCAAAAATATATCAGTCTGCAAATGGCTTATTATTATTTGCGGTCACATTATGAAACTTATTACATCATTACCCATGTTTGAGAATATGTAGAAAAATAATCGCAGGATAAGGTTGTTGTTATCGACGCGATGCGTTGTTTTGATTAGTTTTGCGCCTAACAGATCATGATAGGGCAAATCATTTCTCAGAGGTGCAACAAGTAGGTACTTTTCATGTAGAAATGAATATCCATAAATAGGACCGGATAATAGTATACTTTGCCATTTTAATCCTACTAATATTACAAATAATGTTATTATTTGGATGCTTGTTGCTCAACCACGTCGTAACGTACCTACCTATGGACGGATCAGGCTGAAATTTATAACACATATTATAGTCAGAAAACTCATTGGAAAATAACGGAAATGGGAACTACGTGGTTAAAACCAGTGGACACTGCTAGTGTAATATAAATTTGAAGGAAAAAAACAACCGTATGCACAAAAGACATATCGTAAAACTCTAATGAAATACCCAAATAAAAAACTTTTACCTATAAATTCCAGAGAAGTGTAGATTGTAGCATTAATAAACTAGCTTGATACCATCAAGTTAAAAGAAGCTTCAGTGCGATCGTAATCGCAATGGATAATTACTGAGTACAGCCTGTAAGCATGCATAGCTTGGAGCTATCGGCGGTTACTTAATGGCGCGAAAATACACACTTCTCTACCGGAAATTAAACCGAAAGCCTTACGCCCCTTAGCTGTGGACGGCGAGGTAAGCGTCGATAGATACAAGTATACAGAATATTACGTGAACTAGTTAGCGCGGAACGGAACCTCGCCCTAACATACGCGTAACTACTCAATGTTCAGTATATGAAAACTATTAACTTACTTCTTGAACTTTGGCTATTTAGGATTAACTAGCCAACGCACCTTTGGAGGGCATTATGTTCATATCCATCTTTTTATACATAACTAGCAGCGCTCCGCGGTTTTATCCGCATACTTCCCGTTGCCGTTATTTTCCCGAGATAAAAAGTAACCTATTTTTTCTTTCAGACTACAATCTAACTGTGTACCAAATTTCAACCAGATCCATTCAGACGTTACAATGTGATTGAGCAACAAACATCTAAACATTGACATTTAAAATATGAGTTATTAGGGTAGTAGGATTATTATCTAATTATTGTACTTGGGATTTGCTTATGGTTAAATAGCACAGCTCAATTGTAATGTAATGATAACTGAAAAGTAAATAAAATACAAAAGTACATATATATAAAAGTAAAGTAGTTCTAGATTTGAAGACACCCAGGTTCGACACATCGGAAAACACAAATTCGGCAGACACACACACACAGAATATTCCACAAATTACAACATGTATAAACGAAGTTCTAATTATTAGAACCAGTTTCTAGACACATTCTACTAAATGTATCCGATGGAAAACCGAAAAACAAAGTAACCAAACAATCTAAGAAAGATGATGTGCCATTCGCTACCCAACGCGTCTGATACCTACATTTGAAGAAATTTACACTCCTGAAGAACATAATATAAATCTTACTGCAAACTTGAGCCTCAGCGTAACAACACAACATCAATATATCAAGCATTTCAAGCATTTTTATGTCCAGTGATTTAGACTGAAAATTGTCTGTCGGTAAGCCAGTCCATAGAGACTCAGAACAAGGACTTTTGTAGAGATACATTTTGCATGTATACCTAAAATGGGTAAATTGACAGCCAACACACGTCTTACCACATTTATCAGCATCGAAATTGATACGTCAATAGTATCGGATCACGTACGCATCAACGCTTAACGGAATAAAGAACCTCAAAATATTTTATGCTTCATTGCGAGGGTTCTGTCGATCGTAAAAGTCCGAATGAATATTATCAGAGAGCCTAATTTTATAACCATGATTTACAAAATTCCATCTTCGATATTATGTAAATCTCTAATCATATGTACGCTAGTTTCGTGTCCTTGTCCTTAAGTTATGTGACCTTTTAAAGTGACAACTTATTAAGGCGCGGTATGCACTTTTAGAACACATATTGAAATTTGGAACACCGTTTATTGTCCGAAATAGCACATAGGTTACTTTTAATTGTTTTTAAACTGTTTTAATTTACGTAATTATTTAAATAAATATATAATATGTAAAAACCACGTTATTTTTCATACTAAAAATATATAATTATTGTAAACAATCCATTCAGTTTTCGGCCGAGGGTATTGGTTCACCATCTCACAAGTTTTCCTAGTTTGGGTGCCAATGTACTTCTACATGGACGAACACAAAATAAAAATTACATCATCAAAAACATTAAAAATGTTTTTGTGAAATTCTATGCAAATAAAATATACTTATACTGCGATTTTAAAATAACGAGAAAGGAACGATGCGAGTGAAACCGTGGGGCGTCACTAATTGTTTAACATTGCTCTTACACATTTATGCAAAATCTCAGCTCAACCAACATAAATCAAATTTGCCTGGCAAGATTTATATATGTCACCGTAAATTTGTCAACACTGTCAAATTATAATCTAACGCAACAACGTAATATAATCTAACGTTAAAACTTTTAAATTTTAAAAGGTTTTTGTAATTACACGGTGACATAATTATAACACACCCTATTGCGTTAAAATCAATAATCATTTGAATTTTTAAGCTTGATCTATTTTAAAGCGGAAGTGTTCGATCCACTTTCCAATGGTTACTCCACTACCGACGTCACAAACAATTAAAATAAGATATTTGATTGATTAATCTATTTTCCATCAACTAGGTTGTTAAATCGTCCGAAACCCATTAGTAAACTCGATGCTTAATCTAAGGCCAAGTCGACGATTTACAAAAGCAAACCCCGGCCTTTTCATAAGGACACAATAGCTCGCTTTGAAACGTCCAAGCCAGCGAGCATTTTGCAGAACGGATAAGGATCTCTGCTTATAAAAAACTAAGTAAATAGAAGGTGTTTACTTGAGTAAAAGAGTACTTATGTTTTACGCAGAATGGCTCTTTAGACTCACTCACACTGAACAAACCAATTACACGCCAATACGCGGAATTTAAACGGTAAGGAATTGCACAGTAAACTTATAACGCAGTAGGATATCTGATAAATAAATATGAGGAATAACGAAAGACATTTCTAACTTTATTTATTACTGTTAGAAAAAAAATGTGTTATGATAATATGACTGTGCGTAATTTATGTGTTTATTAAAAATAATAGATAAAAACACCGTATTTAATTTCATTTTTTTTTATATTAGCCAAGTTACGACTAGTCTAGTCGGAAGAATCGCTACTGCCGATCCTGGGCCAATAGTTCGATTCTCACGCACGCCTTTTGGAAGTTACGTACTATTGACTTATAAACGTGAAAGCAAACATCGTGAGGAAACCGACATGTTCCTAGAATTTTTCAAAATCATGAGTCATCCACCAACCCACTGACACTCTCCATGCGAGAGAAGGTCCCGAGTCAACAGTCCCGAGGGAACTTTTTTTTTCACTTTTATAAGGTTTACACTTGACTGCCATCTCACCTGATGTTAAGCGACCATGCGGTCTACGATGGAGCGTGTTCACCTAGAAGAAACCGATACACTCTCGATTTGAAGACACAAAGATCGGGGAACCATCGGGGAAAACCCACTCGGGCAACGTATTCCACAGCCTAGACGTTCTTATCACAAAAGTAGGGTCAAACCTCTTCGTTCGTGTCTTTGGAACAGCAACCATGAAACGATGTCGTTTTTTCGAGCTACGTATTACGTTGATGTAGCATTCCGATAGAAAAAAGGGCAAGGTCAGATCATGCACATCAGTCGCACACTCTCCAAAGTTAGTGGGTTGCATTTCTCTTTGGAATCTTATATTCGAATACCTATCTTGTATTTTTGTATGTTAGTAACTGTTCCACATTGTTATATTTTCTCTTGAATGTGCAGTGCGTAAATTGGCCGCATATCTGGCCATCGCCTGACCCTTAATGGCTACGAGGTGGGACTGATTATTATCGTGGAAATGAGGCTTGCTGGTTCCTTTGTCGATATATACGTATAAGAAAATTTGGTGACTGGTTTGTTAATGAATTAACGCTATTTTGCGGCTTAAAAGGACCTTTTAAACTAAGATACTATTTATTTACCATTGATTTCGCATCTCATAGCCGTTGGCCAATGTTTTGTAAAAATGCAATATAAATAGTCTGCAAGTACTTGAAGTATTTGCTTATTATAAATATTGAAGTGTTTTCATTGTTATAGATGCTGTAGTAGCGTAACTAATAATAAATATGTTAGATTAAACATCTATAATAGACTTAGCTGGTACCGACTTCAAATAGATGAGTGTGTAGTGCTTTTAATAAATATTAGATTAATTTATATATCGCATTTGAGTCCCTATTTGTGGTTTTGAAGTCGGTTTAATTTTTTATACAAAAATAATTTATTTGTTCTACGAGATCATTGTAGAAAAATCATTTTACCGAAAAACGTAAATTATATATTATAATTTGGTAATTAAAAATTCTGAATACATAGATAGATACATAAAACTTTTTATTGCACATATATTACAAAATTATGTAGAAAATAAAATACCATATTCTAATAAAGGTTCATAACAACTGATCAATCGGGATCCATTGAACAATTATATTGGCTGTCGAATATTAAATAATGGATCCCGACTGTTCAGTTGATATGTTATGATCCTTTTTTTAAATATATTTTATATTCTGAAATAGTATTATAACAGAATTCTAGACCACTAGAAATTTAAGTGCTTATTTTATTCAATTCAGTTTTTTTAGTATGTAAGTACCTACATAGTTTGGTTCACTTTTTATACAGTCGGGTTTTTTGAGTTTTTTAATTATATATTTTTATGTTATACTTTTTAATTATGAACAATATTATGAACGTTATTATGCTCAACAAAATATGCATCTTTTGGTTTTTTGGTTTTTGTCTTCGTTTCTACTGACATGATATGTAGATTTTTCTACAGAAGATCATATGTATAGTTTTGTATAAGTACCTAATATATGTATGTAATTATAGATTTTCGACTGAAGTTGAGTACTAAATCGTTTGAAGGTGGAGATAGGCAACCGAGACGGTGTAATCCTAGAGCGGTTCCGTATTCCCATTGTCAGCGGCAGAGTTGAAAAACCATATCCATACATAGGTACAGAGTGCAACATAACCCGACCGTGTCGTCGTCGTCGTGTGTGGAGCGTCCCCCCTCCCGGGCGGTAACTCCACACACTAGTCCTAAAATCAGAGGAAATGGCGTAAAGTAGTGGGGAGGAGCCTACATCGCACCATACGATTGGTGATTCATGGTGCGATGTAGTCCTCCCCACTAGTTTTACGTAATTTCCTCTAATTTTAGGGCTCGTGTGTAGAGGGCTTAAGAGGAATCGATTGACGTGTGAATTATAAAAATCGGCCCAGGCGTTTGGTCTGTATAGTGCTTCAAATGATCATACATACATACATAGACTGATAAACACATTACCACTCCTTTGCGTCGCGCAGTCGGGTAAAAACGTCAAAAGCTCCCGATCTAATTATTAAAACCATCGCTACATACAGGTACAAGATGGACGTGAAACTCCGTGAAATCAATTACCATAGTAATTTTAATCTTAGTATAAAAATAGCTTTTCCGTATTAACAAAAATCATTGTTCAAAACAATTAACACTTTTTGTCACAGCAAACTTTTTTACTTTTTCACGGGATCCAACTTCGTGACGAGCTTAGCTTGCTTCCTTTATACATTTCAGGCAAATAAAACAAAATCAACAACAAAATTTCATCATGTTATCTGAACATTCCAAGTCCACGAAGTGCAAATTTACGATGTCCATTAACCAAGAAGTTCGTCGCTCATGCATCCGAAGAATACTACATTCATAAAATCTCCTCCGTCATCTGTCTCCGACAAAAACTAGATCCGAACTGCAGTAAAAAACTACGATTTCAAACTTTATATCTTCCAGGAGTGTGAGCAGTTGGGAACTTGCCTACTTCAAAACTATAGTAAAGAGTCTTAAGTCTGGCAATATGTCTTGTAATAAGTATTCAATACGTATTCGAGCTAACAGCACGGTGCGGTATATCAGTGCTAGCTCTGTTATGCTAGTGGTTACAGAAGGATTTTTACGCCAAACACAGGTACAATTCCCATTCCCAAAAATTATACTATTTATAGAAAAAAAATACCGAATAATTTTGAGCCACTGGTGAGAGATACTATACAATATAGACTTAAAACATGTTTGTGTCTGAGCCACTTTACTTTGTGTTTTTAACCTTCTGAAAACCGTCTTTGAAGGTATTATATCGATAAAATTTTAATACTGGAATTAATTTTCTTTACAGAAATACGTTGTCTCAAAAAACATCACATAAAATCTTGGTAACTGAAATAACTGGCGTATGAAATAACTTGAACTAAAAATGTAACCGTAGAAAACATAGAACTTCTTTGTACCCGAAGTGATAAATTAAAAGCTACCTTAGACCTATAAATTATCCAGTTCAAAAAATTAATAACAAACAGGAGGAAAATGAGATCATAACTCATCCACTAATTAAAAGCAATTATACCATTTAAATTAACCCACATATCATTACGTACAAAGTGTCAGTTTTCCTAGAAACTCGGCTTTGAGGTACATTTTAGAAAGATTTTCAAAGACGTGCTGTTATAGTGGTCTAAATTTTTTGCAGAATAGCCTCGGGAGGTTTCATTTATTTTTATATCTCCAGTATTTTTATTTTCTATTGCCAGATAGTAATGAGTTTTCTGTAGATGGACAAGCATATTTCAACTTCATTTATTTTATGCGAGAATGATTACGATGCTGTTTGTATTTAGAATAGTAGATTATGTTATAAGTGTGTAGTGTAAGTAATTACCACTGAGGCGCCATTAAGGCATGTGCCGAAGGTGAGGAACTTAAGAGAGCCGAAGACGGTAATCATCAATACACACGTGTATCATACGACGTTTTTCAACACACTTGAAATTAAAATAACATTTAAAAATCATTTCAACAGTGAAACAACGCTATGATTTTTTTTTTCGCTTTGGCGGGAAAAATTAATCAGTTGTCGTATTATGCGTGCGCAACTAAGGCACAGACTAAAAAAATAAGTTTTTTTTTTCAGTGAATGAATTTTTTTAGCCACTTAGAAAATGTGTAACAATTTTTTTTCTCAATTAGGAAAAACCAAAACGTTTATTTGAGTGAGTTGTTATATGAGAGTGAAGTTTAAATCATTTATTTAAAGACGAAGTTGCACAAAGTGTGCAAGCAATAGCTATATCAATTCATTTGATCTATTGAATACGATCTTTTTTTGTTTCGAGACTTTTTTAGAACATAGCAACGCTACCAATTAAAAAACTATAATTCACTTGTGAGTAATAGTCAAGAAATAGTCAGTTTGATTATAGGTGTCATTGCATGCCTGCTTCCGGTGAAATTAGAGCCACTCTATGAGCTACTGTGTTGAAAAAACTTCTTTATGCTTAACGGTTTAGTGCTGCCAAAATACTGGGTTCAAATAATGGGTTGTTCAAAATGTTACTTACGGCCTTCTCTACAACAAATTAACAAATTCATAACAGCTAGATGTTATACTAATTAAACGGATCAACAATTTAAATTCAACACCAATAAATGAAAATTTAACTAAACAATTATTTCGTTTGCAACATAATAGATGCCGTTTTAAAATAATGTAGCTACATTGGAAGCGTTAACTGCGAAATTTCTTCGCCAACATTTTAATTCTATCAGCCATTAAAAATATATTATTGGATAATCGTTCCTGTTTTAAGTTTCTTCAGCACTAGATGCTAAAAACAGGTCATGTCTGAAGTGATTGTTCTGCTAGGAAAACTTTGGGTAGACATGAGAGGCGGTGAGGCTTCAATAAATCAAAATTATTGGTGAAGTTTGGGACCAGCAAGCACCTGAAGTATTAATTCGGGCTATAAATTACACTTGAAACATTCTGTTTCAATTACTGATAGTTGTTTACGCTCGTTTCCAACATGAATGGGTGCTTCCACCAACTGGTTTAAACGTCACGTTTACGGACGCCAACCATAATGCCTGCCATAGTAGATTAATTAAAATATTTTAAAGCCGTGTTTTTGTGTGCACGTAATTGTATGTATCTGTGAGTATTTTCATTGTTACGCATAGATGCTCGAACGATTTAAAAGTGATTAACAAAAGTTTGCCTATTTTAGTGATGATAAGGTAATTTACATTTTAAACCCAGAGTTGTTAACGCAAGTTGCTCATTTTTATTGAACGTAAGACCAAAGAGAATGTAATATATGCACAAGACAACCCGAATGTTATACCATTCGCCGGTTTACTGTACCAAGTAACGTTAGAAATATTGATGTAATGAGACCGTTTTACCTGAAATAAAACGGTTGTTATATACTTACCTTAGTAGAAACTTTTATATTTTGAGATAGGCAGCACCATTTCCCGTTGTATCTCTTTCTACTGATATAGCTCTGTCTCTTTCGCACACCCCTCCCCTCTCGCAGGCGCACGAGGTAGCTGGAGGCTCCGAGCTTGCTCGTCATTGTGTCGAAAAATCATATCACCAGGCAGAGATAAAAAGTAAGCTTCTACTAAGGTAAGTATATAACAACCGTTTTATTTCAGGTAAAACGGTCTCATTATACACTTGACCGTTAGTAGAAGCTTATATATATTGAGACCTGTTTGTTATCGCCTGGTGAGAGGAACGCCAATGTGATATTAGGAAAAGTATACAGTTTGGCAGAAATCACCATTATATATAAATATAAGAACACTAATTTAATAACTAATTAATGGATCTGCCATCTTATTTTCAAGACTTGGTAGAATTGTTACATAATTAGTTATTTTCAGAAATTCTTGTCAAGCTGTATCTGCAAAGAACAGTGATTATTGTTGTGTGTGAATTGTCCACCAGTATTTATTTATTTATCATTAATTAAGTACTCTTCTATTGCAACAAAAAATGTGTGTGACGAAACACTGATTGTTATGCTTTGGATTGGACTAAAGACTAAATAGTCATCATTGACAATATAATTATCATTGTATTGAATGTGAACTTACACACGTCCAAATTTTTATGAACAGAAGGGTAGCAGCAAAATTAAAGAGTACATTTCTATCCAAATGTTCTGTAACACACCATCTTACGAGCATTGATAGATATTTGTACAAGGGTTTGTATCCAAAATCAATGAATTGGTATGAAACGGGTAGAAAATTATAATGTAACAAGTAATTAGTTGACACTTCTTCAAAGTAATAGTACTTTTGAAAAGTTTTTAAGTATCGAATACCTTCTGCCCTTGTTTAAAATTTCGTCTTAGAGGAGATTGTCGTCAACCCAACTTTTTGAGGTTACAGCTGACCGTGCACTTCATGGTGTAGCGTTTGATGCCAGCGGTCTTCAGAAGAGACTTGTACCTACCATCCGGAGATGACGATACTGGACTCATGGGGCGGAGGACGTCATAAAGCTATTAATAAACTTGAGCTGTTAGATATACGGCGCCATTCGTTTAATATCGTTTCATGTGTCCAAAATACAGGACAGAATACAGATTTTGATTGAGAGTGTTTGCCAACAGTTTTTACCCTAGGTGTCGAGAATCTCTGTATTCTCATCATCGTCTTATTAGTTTAAACCCAATTTGACGCCACTACATAATATGGCCGTCTATACCTAAATATCTGTAGGTACATTTTATCTTCGTCAACGGTCAAGGAGACAAATCACGGCTCCTGCGGCTTGGACACAGGCACAGAGGGGCAACGGAACCCCGAACAATTTAAAAAGCATTAGAAAAATGTTTAGAGTTTACGCATATTATTTTGTCCGAATATTTATATGCCAAATAGATGGTTTTCAACCATCTCTCATTTTTAGGGCTATGGCCTTAAAACATGTGTCACGTTATTAGTTCAGTTATACTGTATTAGATCGTGTGGAACCAACTGCATAACAAAGCCCTTTTGAATCTAGTAGGATTGATCCGACACTGAATGTGACCTTTCGGTCTTTGTCTTATTTGTTTATAATGACAGAGACAGGGATTGTGATTCCGAATTTGAACCATTCAGAGTGCGTTTAGAATTTCACTACCCTGATTTGTTAAGAAAACATTTGCTTTAGGAGAAATTGATATACTGTCACCTAGCAACAGCTGTAAATTCGACCCGTCTGGGTATATGGGATCTATATTATATTATTTGGTTTCCGATATTCAGCGCTTTCATGACTTTTATTCGTTTTCTGGGTAGAGGGCCGCTACGATTGGATTAAATAAAAATATACTTGACTATCATCCCATGTCTTTATTCTGTCTTTTCACCCCCCATATGTGGAGGTCTGGCACCTCCAGAAACCATGACTTTAACTTTTGATGGTTGTAATCCAGTTGTTGTGTCGACTAGGGTTGTTAAAGTAAATAAGTTGTCAATAGTCAAATCGTTAAAAAGTGAACGGACTGTGTGTGACAGTTATATTATACAGTGTGTTGGTTCCTACTTGCTAAGCTTGTCCTTCTCAGCTTTCACGAGGTTCTCGTCATGTGGTACGGTGATATCGACGATTACAGCCCGGCGCTGAGACCGGTCTACCAGTACGATGTCAGGCTTAAGCTATTATTTTTTTTTTTTTGAAGGATTTGCGTAATCCTTAAATATTTGTATAAATATTTGTTAGGTACGTACAGACTTTCGGCGCAATACTTAGCCCAGAAAAGAGTTATCTCAAGTTATTCTTTCTTGTAAAACTTTTATACCGAAAACAGGGACGACACAAGGTTTTTCTAATGAGAGGTGCTACTTTTAGTAAGTACCAATTTTTCATTTGTAGGATGAGTGAGGACATCTCTTCAGACTCCACAGTACAAAGACTATTTTGAGTCCGGTTTTACTAAAGGAGGTATTTGCAAAAACGGTATGCGGTACCTTTATATTATCATCAGTCTGATGCTGCTTTTTCCACCGATTTATATAACGTGGTATATGGACCGGCTCAAAAAGGCTGCTTGTCATTATCGCTGTCTTTTATAATCTTTGCAGGTGGATTATAGCATTTACCTATGTCCACACTATAGCGGTCTCGATCCGTGAGATCGAAGATGTGTCACTCTGTAGAGGCCTCGATCTGCGAGATCGAAGATAGAGTACTTTTGTGGTTAAGGTTTCAATATTATATATTCTAGGCCAACGTTATATTGACCTCACTTTGTATTAGTAGCCCTGCATGGGCGGATTATGGAGGTATTGCTATTCTTATTTATAATAAAACTATTGTTCCAGCACCAGTGTCAAGGCACGTTGGGATGTAGTTGCCCCTGCGAGAGGATACATGTGAAATTATTGCGTTTTCTTCGCAAGGTATTTTATTTCCCCCAAATTATCGGAAGCGAATGTTAGCACCACAACGTCCGAACTGTTAGGACCGATTTCAGGATATTTGCTGTATATGTAGATCTTGGCCTACATCTCGACTGACTCATAATCGTTAACTCAAAAGTGTGTTCATTAAGATTCTAAAGCATGGATTTTTGTTATATTTTTTAGACCCACGGCGTTGAGAGTTATTTCTTTTTACCTTGCCGTCAGCAAAACGTTAGAGTTAAGAGGTTGATGAAGACCTGCTACTGCTATCAGATCTAGATCGAGAATCTAGATGAAGCATGAAGCTTGCGTGAACGCGATTCACGTTTCTTTAATTTGGTACTAGAACCGTTTCAATTTGGCAGTTGGATTCCTTAATTTAATTATCTCGTTGAAATTTACCTAGGAACTATTAACATACTCCTAGGAAAGAAAAACATACACCTAAGAAAATAATGCAAAGGTTGCATGCAAATTACAAAGACATTAGTATTATCTGAAGGTAGTTATGTAGTAGCATCGACAAGAAATTATATGAGCAATAATAATCTGCACGTAATTTTTTTAAAAAAGAGACAAAATTTCGAGCATATAATACAATCTCGAAGCAAAAGCAAGCTTCGACAAGCATTATTAGGTTTACATTTAATCAAGTAAGAAATCGAACGATAATATCGTTTTGCAGAAAAAGTGTAAGCACTTACGTAGTTTTCTCTGGAAAAATCACAGCATTTAATAAGAGAATTGGGTTTCTCTTGAAAACAAGTGATCTGCACGGGAAATGTCACGCCAATGACGAGCGAGCTCGGAGCCTCCAGCTACCTCGTGCGCCTGGCGAGAGGGGAGGGGTGTGCAAAAGAGACAGAGCTATATCAGTAGAAAGAGATAACTGCTACAACGGGAAATGGTGCTGCCTATCTCAATATATATAAGCTTCTACTAACGGTCAAGAGTATAATACATGACCAAATTCAACGTAAAAATACTTTAACAGCATTTGTTTTACTAAGGAAGGAAACATAAAGGCGTTCCTGAAAAATGAAACAAGGTGAGCAAAGTCAATAAAATCTTATTTTCTGAATGTTACCTCAAAAGACAACGAAAAGAAGGCGAAAGTCGTCACAATTATAATGGAGCCAGGCAATAAAAAGAAACCAACAACAAAATTTGTCGCGAACCAGCAACATACCGCAACTAAGCGTTGTTGTAAATTTAGCGAAAAATATTTCTTTCCAGAAGAAAAACAAAAGCGACTTTATCCCCGGGTTGAAATTTATGAGATGCGCCTCGGATTAAAAATGTTTGCCGTGCCCTCAGGCCCCGGGCTTCATTAGACTCTGTTTCTGGAATATTCTGATTAATATTTACCTTCCCTCCACTCCTTGTGGATTGTAGTTCATTAACCTTTCTGTCTTGTAATCGACGCGACGCGAAATTCGGTTACGGTGAATATTTTTGAATGCGAAATCAATTAGCTCTTCTTCTGAGCCTTTCAATAATTTTAAAGAAAGATCCGTTATACGTTAAATGTAGAAAAAACTAAACAAATTTGTTTAATTTGTTTTTAAATTTGTTAACAAGAACATTCGATTATGTTTTCTCTTTCAGTTACCTTCTCATAATTTCTTTCAGCTCCAGCTCATTATCTGACTCATGGTATTACTAAACAAATTTACTGCACCTCATCTAGTCACTTGCAATACTGGCTGTTAATTAGCAAATAAAACAAAATGTTGTAATGAAAATTATTAATATCCTTAGTAAAAATAACCTAGCCCCTAATACGTATTTATCGAATTCTGTTGTTTTTTAGTTGCCAATATAAAACTACATATTATAACAATGTTATGTACTTAGATTCCTATGTCAAATGTTTCATGTGCTTGGATAAATTAGTATGAATTTTAAATAAACTTTTAAAATGTCAGTACCTTAACATTGATGGATCGTTCGAGTTTTGTTGAGCTGCAACTTGTAGAGATAACACTGATTAAAAGTAACAGAGAAACACACAGCTTTATTAGCACGCAAACCCTGTAAAAGTTATCAATCAGGATTTTACAGGAATATTAATTCATTTTATTTTATTAGAAGTAAAGAATAAAGAAACAATAGAATGTGAAATAGACTGCAGGCCCGTGAACAAAATTTATGGGTCATGTGATACACCAGGAGGAATTTGTCGGAAAAATTCATGATTTTCCGACGATTTACAGAGTAAATTTGGTCATTTGATTATGTTCAGCATTGGTTCCATCCAGTTTCAATACCTCTTCTAATCTATTATTCCGCTACGCCGTACAATAATCATGCACAAAGAGAAATGATCGAGTTTTAGAACCGCCCTCTTCAATTTCACTCAGTTGGACAGCTTACAAGTGACGGCATAGTGCTCAATCTTATTACTTTATACCCTTCTATCATATATAGGTCTCCTGCTGTATCATATGAACCATAAATTTTGTTCATGGGCCTGCAGTCTAAAAATTAAAAAGCGAGCAAACTAGATTCGTGCCAAGAGAATTTGTGGCTGCTTAGTTTTCGGTTTAATCTTATCAGACTCCTACACAATATGGAATTATTAGTTCAATTTTATAAGTGGAGCAAGAAAGTCATGAAAAAATTAAGCGGGAACTAATTTTGTTACATCCGTCTTTTTAACACCCGACCAAAAAAAGGGGTGTTATAAGTTTGACGTCGATGTCTGTCTGTCTGTCTGTCTCTTTGTATGTCTGTCTGTCTGTGTGTGTCTGTCTGTGGCACCGTAGAGCTCAAACGGATGGGCCGATTTCAATGCGGTTTTTTTTTATTTGAAGGTTTATATCCGTGCGGATGTTCTTAGCTATGTTTGGATAATATCGATTTAAGATGGCCGCCTCCACAAAATGGCGGACAAAATATTTCTTTACAACCTACCTCAATATGGGTATCAAATGAAAGGGCTTGACTAGTAGAATACTATACGCTATAACAAATTTCAAAATTCAAGATGGTCATCTAGCTACCACAAAATGGTGAAATACATTTATTTTTCACAACTCCCTTAATATGGGTATCAAATGAAAGGGCTCGACTAGTAGAATGTTGTACAGATAACAAATCCGAGGTAGTCGGGGGTTGTTCAAAATTTTTAATTTTGTTCTTGTTGATTTTACTCATTTAATATTCTGTATGTGATTTGCTTCGTAGCAATTGCGTAGACGTCTACGGCGTAGCCCTCCGTTTTCTGTTCTGCCTCTCTTCTAGTTTCTATTTTCTTTTTTCAGCTGTAAAGCAATGGAAAATTATTAACATCGAAAAAGATTTACATTCTTCTAAGTGTATTACGGCCATCCCATATACGTCAATGTCTCTGGTTTGAAGAGACATTGACGAATGAAAATTGAGAATGTCACTACTATAAGTATAATGGATAGAAGTGGCCCTTTTCCATCAGTTGTTTTACTTATTTACAGTAGGTACTTTAGTAGCAATATTGGAAGTTAAAAAAATGTGTATTGTAATTTAAAAAAATATTTGTGTATTAAGATGCATTTATTTAATGGAACAATTTAATTCGTAAATATATTATTATAAATTCCGTTATAACTGCGTAGTTTCTGTTGCCGTTGTTCTCGTTATTTTATGGATTAAAAGTAGCTTATATGTTTTTCCAGACTGTTATCTATCGACATACTAAATTTCAGCCCGATCCATTTAGACGTTATGACGTGATTGAGCAACAAACATTCAAACATTGACATTTATAATATTAGTAGGACTTTATCCTGAAAACTGCAGAATAAAACAAAAATAAAAGTATGGCCCAATCCTAACTTTATAAAAATGTATTTTACGAAAGCGTTTACGTTTTAATTAGTGTTTATAGTTGTAATTTTAAATATTAATTAATCTTAGTGTTATATTTCAAATTTTATTCAAATGTTTGCACTGTGTCTGGGTGTTGCTATGTATAATAAGTATGTATTTAAAAAACTATATAAGTATTATATCAGCTCTCTGGCTGCCATCACACAAGTTTTGCTTAGTTTGGGGTCAGATGGTGTTGTGTGTGAATTGTCCACCAATATTTTATTTATATGACAAATGTTTCTGAAATAAAAAATAATCATTTCTCTTTTATACCATTTTGTGGCTACAACCAAACTGAACTGGTAAAATTATTTTGCCCGTATATCCCACAACACTAACTTTTGTATCCCAAAACTTTATTTAGGACCATTTTAGAAGTTCATTTAATATCCATACACTTTGCAAAATTGTCATGTCTTGCTCGTCTCATCATTTTATATTCTAACTAGATGTCCGCCCCGGATTCACCCGTGATACATATAGCAGTCATCGGGATCCCGTACACATCCAACGGTGAAAGAGTTACTGAAATTGGTTCCGTCATTCCTGAGAATATCGCTTTCAAACAAAAAACCGCTTCAGCTACCTGCTACGCCACCTGTCGGAAATTGGTCGTACCAAATCAGATTTAGAAACAAATTTGATTAGCAAAGGTTTATATTCAATGACGCAATCTTAGACACATGCTGTCATGTCAAAGCACAGTACGAAAACTCTCAAAAAAAAATCCCCGATTTTGTTACATTCTTGATTCATGCTCCGCTTCTATTAATAGTAGCGTTATGTTCTATAGGCTATAGCCTTAAAAATTGACTATCTAATATAAAAAGAACCTTTCAATTCGGACCAGTACTTTTCGAAATCCTAGCGTTCAAACAAACAAACTCTTCAGATTTATAATATTAGTATAGATAAAAATGCTAGTTTCACTTGGCTCAGATATTTAACCACCTAAGCCTTGAAGCCCTGAAGCCAAAAGTTTAGAATACAGTAGTTAAGAATCACGACCCAGTAGCTTAAGACCCGTAAGCATCCAATAGCGAAATAGTTTAATAGTTAAAGTTAATGTTTATGTATTTACTGCCTCTAGGTAATATTCAAGCCCTCCATCACTCGCCGGACCATTTGTTGATTTACAACCAGCCAGTTTGCCTTAATGAGCCTCTTTGGTTTTATACTGCTTGCCCGAGTAATAATTTACCTAATTTCGATTGAACAATCGTTCTAACCTAATTTACGCTCGAACTACCGAAGTGCTGAAGCCGAATTGGACTCGGTTTTATGGTCGAGCAAGAAAGTTGGTTCGGTTCGTTGAGTGGTTATGGATATTGCTCTTATTGCTTTGCCTGAACCACGGAGTTTCATTTCCATTTTTGAGGGGGTGAGAGTAAAACTTCACTTTCCTAAAGCTTTTCAAGGTTGTTGTATATTTGACAGGATTAAAATATTTGTTGATTAACCAGTTTGATAAATGTACAAATTTTGAGGAAAATATTTAGCATTGAAACAATCATTGAAATATTTACACATTCATATAAATATGTATATTGTTAATTATACCACATTTGTGATGTTAAAGTCCAACATGATATCTATGTGTGTAGTATCTTATTATGTTGGTAATTACATTTTTGGTTCATTATATTTCGAATAAAGATTTACTAAGTATACCTACATATTTTTTAGAAATACCTCTTAATTTAAGTATGCTATAACACCACTAGAAATAACGTTTTGGTCTTCACAAACAATTGTGAATAATTAATACCTATTATTAAAGTAAATCTGATATCGCAGACAAATTGTGCCATTCTTAACAGAAAAAAGAGCTTTGAACTAATTAATATATGGGAAGTGTTTAACATTCAACTTTTGCGATTTGAGCTCACATTGAAAACATTAAACATTATTTGCCATTTAAGTGATTTTAATTACATCCTGACGTTTTTGTCGCTTTACAGCGGCTATGGCCAGGAGAATTATTAGAAAACTAAAATACATAATCAATAGTACTTTTCCATTGCCTGTGACATTTGTTACACGACTGAAGTGTCAGAAGATTACAAATACCTACAAATATGTAAAAACGTACCTACAAAAACTATATCTAACAGTATTGTAAAGCAATCACTTAGGGAGTTAGGTTTTTATTTATTGAGGATGTTTAAGTGGGTCTACTGCCTAGCAAAATTGTTTACCAGTAAAGCAATACCACTCACAGAGAAAAATCAGTCAATCATTTTAGCAAACAATTTTAGAAAGAGTAGCAGTAAATCCAAACGCATTTTCTTGACTCGGTAGAGGTGCAAAACCTTCCACCCGCACCCGTAAAGCCAAGGTAATATTCGCGAAGGCAAACAAGTCAAGAACTTCGTTTAATAATGAAGAAAGAGTTTACAAAATTATGGACAGGAAAATTTTGAAGACAAAAACAAAAGAGTGCGCAATTATATTTTGTACTAGGAGCCTGTCCAGTATCAGGATATCTGTCCAGTAGTTCCTGAGATCAAAACACACAATTCGCACTGAGCACACTGAGCACGTTCGCACAAAAACCTCTTCGGCTTTATAATAGGACTGGCCTCGTGGCTTAGTAGGTAGTGACTCTGCCTGCGAAGCCGAAGGTCGTGGGTTCGATTCCCACCCAGTGCAAATATTTGTGTGATGAATTCAAATATCCGTACTGTGTCCGAGTGTTTCTTTGTATAATAAGTATGTATTTACAACTATACTTATATAAGTGTTATATCAGCTGTCTGGCCGCCATATTACAGGTTTAGCTTAGTTTGGGGTCATATAGTGTTGTGAGTGAATTGTCCACCAATATTACATTTATTCTTTTAACATTTTTCTTATACTTAAACCAAATATTTAGTATTGATATATGTAAACCAAACCTTATTTTTATTGTAAGCCTTCTTTTTATTGTAACTCTTCTTTTATTGTAAGCCTTCATGATTTCTTGAAATAGAGTTTCCAGCTAGATACTGTTCAACTATTACCTGTACATTCATTAACATTAGTTGTATAAGGAAGCCACTCCCAGGCGTGCATCCTAATATGGTATGATTGTGGTTTTGATAGTCACTTATGGTATTAATTTTAGTTTAGTTTGGTCCAAGTTTGTCTTCTCGCTGGAGGCTAATATAAGTTCTGGTTTAAATTATTGGATCACAACACGCACCATAAAATAAGGGAATGAAATGTAGCTAGTTATAATTTTTTTCGTATATACTCGTAATAGAGTGATAGTACGAGCAAGATGCACCTGATAGAAAACAACACACCTGCCAACTTTATTAAACGTATTTACATGTATGTATGTTTGTCTACTTAGTTATAAATTCATTGGACAATTCAACTCCACACAATTGTCTCGTGTTTTAGACAACTAATCATTACCATAAAAAGAGTTAGAAAATAAAAAATAATGAGTTTTATTTTAGCAATAAATCATTAATCAAATTCAGTGTAATTGTAAAAATTTCAATTCAATTAACAAATATCTAAATATACTGGTTAACAGTCCGGAAAAACAAACACGGGTAACATACAAACTATGACAGATGATTATAATATTGCATTTATGTTAAAGGCGAAGACTGACTGGGACTCGTGTTACTAGAAACAATATTAGAATATTTTTAGAACAGAAGAGCTATATTACTCGTACAATACTTTTATGGGGGGCCATTCATACCATCGAGCACCACTCTCGAAACTTTGATTCGTTTATTTATTTTTCTGTGAAAACTAGGCCAAATACAGGTGTATTTTATTTTTGGACAACATTTTAACGTGGTACCTATGCGTGATATTGTGATACAATAAATTATAATATAATCTAAATTATTATAATTATGATCGTTGGTTGTATAAACATATCGAGAAGTCGAAAAATCATTATACACATACTGTCAAAATTTAATCGTGCTTCAAGCGATTTAAAATCCAATCCAATCTATACTATAAAGGAATTTATTGGTGTCGTTTGACTGAAAATTATTTCGCGAACCCAATGATACAAGGTCATGGCATCAGTTATAATACATTTTATTCGCATTGAAAATTACATATCTATATGACGCAATAGACATTTTCGCAATAAATTCTTTATTAAACGCCACAACAAAGAAAAATTGATGAACTAACGGCATAATGTTTCAATGTTACAAACTTTGCTTTGTTTGTGGATTTTAATATTAACGATTACGCGATATTTTATTTTTTATCAATTCTCCTTATCAATGTTAATGTTTTGATTGATTGTTTAAGTAATTGATTCAGTTATTTGTCAATGTTGTTTTATTTACTTGACAATGACGATAATTCTTTTAAAATACTATGATAACTTTATACATTTGTTTATCTATTTTGTGATATGGTTATATGTATTTTGTCTAATTCTGAAGATAATAATAAAATATATGTAAAGACAAAACTTATTGTAATTATTGAACACATTGTAATTACGACCTAAATCATAAACGAATTGATAGATATTATAACAATAAAAAAAGTTTGATATACCTAATTGGTACAAAATTATTCTAGTGAGGTTATACCTTTGAATTCTGAATGTTTGTGAATGTTTTGCAATAGCATAACTAAATAGGTAGTTTGAATTTTCACTGTATATTAATCATT
This sequence comes from Ectropis grisescens, assembly GCA_017562165.1. Lineage (NCBI taxonomy): Eukaryota > Metazoa > Arthropoda > Insecta > Lepidoptera > Geometridae > Ectropis > Ectropis grisescens. The sequence goes on along the minus strand of CM029787.1, from coordinate 14,932,923 downwards.
ATTGAAAATGCTTAAACAGAATTGACGCTAACATGTGACGTCATTTCAGTTAATTATTTAATTAGGTGTTAATCACAGATAACTGTATATAAAACTTTCAGCAATGTTTTTTTATATTACTTAAGTATTTTTTATAGGTTTGAATTAACAGACTGATTTCTTCGAACGATGTTTGTTGTTAACTATCGCACTTGAGTAAATAGGTTTACGTTTTTCTTTATTAGTGTATACGATGGATTTTGCTAGCTCAATCTATTGATTGATTTATTACCATAAACTATCAATACACATTTGAGAGATGGTTTAGACATGTAGGAAGAGAATTAATTTTTAAACCAAATTTTTGGAGTTTAAGTACTTTCACAACACAACACTTTTTAATTACATAACGACGACGACATTTACAAAAAAATAGTATGCCTAATTTATTTTTTTATATACAACTAGCTGTACCCTGCCACGCTTCGCTGTGGCACATTGTAATGCAAAAATTAGATAAAAACAATCATTGATGCGGATTATATATCATTCTAAAATTTCAGCTCGATCGGTGCAGTACTTTTTGAGTTTTTGAAGCGGACACAAACCAACATAACATTTTTATAAATAGAGATTTACAAATTAGACAGAGACTGTAATTTATTGAGCCACCCATCAAGCCTCAGAGACCATTTTTCCAAACTAAAACTACTTTCGCGAAATCAAAACAAAGCGCCGTACAGTATTGAAATAAATTTAGGCCATCAGCGGCCATAAAACTTCACAAGGCGTCTGACCGCATCGCATTAAAGAAAAGGCAACACCTAAAAATTCTTCTATTTAGTTTATCTTAGGTCATTCACCCTCGCGTGCTTAGGAAGTGTTAACAGCTGTACAGATTAGGTGTTAGTTAGTGAGCTCAGCTGGGCGGGTCTGCGCTATCTTGTATCAGGTACTATTGTACATGTCAGCCGCTTGGGTTACTTCCCCTCGGGAAGTAGTGCTGCGTTGCGTTTGCTTGACTCAAGTACTCGCTGAGTAAAATAAGTGGCTGGTAGGTTGGTGATTTATATGTGGTTTGTAGTGGGAACAATGGCATAGAGTAGCAAAGCATAAAATACGATCGCTCCACGTTTGCTATTTTAACTGACCCTTTGTTAGTTGCCAAAAAATAACAACAATTGAATGTACCTACTTAAATTATAAACTTTCCACCAATATTTATTATTTATTATTATTTATATATGTATGTATGTATAAAATACTTGTTTTTTTTTAAGAGTGACAAGACGAGCATGACATGTGCCTGATGGTAAGCAACATGCCTGTCATATAACAGCACAGTGACATGCAGCTATTGGAACATGAAAAGTTCAAATCATGACATAGTACTGCACTGCGCTCTTCGCCCAGATTTCTAAGATGTTATATGTGTAAGCCCTGTAATTTCTCTGGAAACATTGGCCTTCAAACCGGAACACAGTAATGTTGTGACGGACCTGGGGTTGGACAAATTTGCATTTTAAGATTTTTTTGAAATTATTAAACTTTGTCCAACCCCAGGTCCGTCACAATATTTGCACATTACTGCTTTAGTATACTTAGTTTAGTAATACTTTTGGTAAATCAAACATAAACATTTCACGATCGTTGTGTTGTCATATATATTTTTTATATTAGTTACAGTCTTAAAAATTAGAACAATAGAACAAATATTTTAATATTATAATAAAAAAACTATAGTTATCTACTATGATTTTATTCTTAGAATGCTACTGAATGTTATACAAAAACAATCAATACGGAATACTTCCCGACCTAAGAACAAAATTTAGAAACCATTGTAACTTCTTCCGCTATTAATTGATGAAATACCAAACACAACATCGACGAATGCAAACAATACGCTTCGGCAGATATAAAACCAGTCATAAAAGGTATTTACTCGTAAGTACATTCCGCAATGAACACCATCCTTTTGAAGTAGCCATTCAAAACCTTTCAAATACTTTCATACTGCGGGAGGCACGCCGCTCCATGCTTTCATCCCTTTTATGTAACGGAGTTATTGACAGCCCACTCGCCTTTTTAATATGGGAGCATGACGAAAACCGTTTACAGAGGGCTTAACTTCCCTGAATTTGAATAAGTCATTATGTAAATGAACACTTTCAAAGCTTTTAGAGAACTTAATAGGCTGGTTTTATTTCAAGGGCGTGGAAAAATATCCACCTTGTAATTAACTAGCACCTAAGTGCTGGAGACAAATGGATTTATTACACAGATTGAAATGGGTATGTAAATTAGAAGCTTAAGTGAAAAGTTTAGTAAATTTTAAACTACTTAAATTTTGAAAATGTTTTTCATTGTTTAAATAACAAGAACAAGCTTAACTATGACTAGTCAAGTCATAGTGCATAGTATTCTACTAGTCAAGCCCTTCTTTCATTTGAAACCCATATTGAGGTAGGCAATGACGAAATATTTTGTCCGCCATTTTGTGAAAGCGGTCATCTTGAATCGATATTTTCCAAACATAGCTAAGACATCTGTATTCTGCACGGTAGGTAATTAACCTTCAAATAAAAAAACTGGATCAAAATCAGCCCATCCGTTTGAGCTCTACGGTGCCACAGACAGACACACTTAGACAGACCTGTGTGTCTGCCAGACAGACAGACGTCGACGTCAAACTTATAACACCCCTTTTTCGTTGGTTAGAAGAATTAGGTAAGTACTTACATATACAGCAATCTCAGATACAAAACAGGCATAACAAATTCGCGCATCATATTAACATAGGGTATATAAATTATCACTAAACCTAATTCTAAATAAATTTTCCTGTTTTATTTCTACTGGATAAAATGTTTTGTGTCACTCGCTGAGTAACAATGGAGCAGCCTTTGGTGCCTTCTCACAAAAAAGAGTCAAAATTATAATCCACCACGCTGGCTAAGCGGCGGATAACCCGTGTCCTCGTAAAAATACTCTTTTTTGGAATTTCACCTACTGTTTCCTCACAAGATTTTTCTTGACTATCAAAGCCCGTGGTGACTAAACCCTCAAAGGTACAGATGGGATTCGAACCTACGACCTTACGATTATGAAATGGTACGGTGTCATCACTAGGCCACCAAGGCTTTTTTCAGTAGTACATTTAAATTACATTAGTAAAAACCAACAATTTTTAAGCTCTCACGAACAAATTTAATTATTTTTTTCGAATTTAGTCTACCTATACCTATAACAACTAGTTATTTAAGCCGTATCGTACTCACCCATCCAAACTATAGCTCTATTTGCCCGAGTTTCAATTTATATTTCGGCTGTATTCATATCCTTATGAGAGGTAATATTGAGTTAGGAATAGTTTGAAACTGGCCAAATTTTCATTTTAGTTTGAAACGAAATATTAAGTTCGTATTTATAAAGCTGGCGCAAAACTGTTGTGTTTAAATTTTGATATTTACATGTTAACAAGAATGTTTAGTTTGAATTCAAAAATAGCTGGTAAACTTTTAGCTCTTATAATAAGTTCCCTCAAGCGAAGGATTTAGTAAACAAAACTAAATTTGTCTGATTTTATTTCCTTGATTGTTTTGGTTTTATACCAAGAGTATCTACTCGCAAAATTAACCTCAATTCACAGTAACTGAAAAACATTTGATCTTAAAACTGTAATATTTTATTTAGCTTACTCCGTTTATTTTTTCCTTGGGTCGAATTTAGTAACTGAAATAGTGAAATATCACCTTCTTCCTGAAAACCGATTGATCTGAAATTTGGTATACGTCAGTGGTTCTGATGACAATTTGGAATGAAATTTGAAATGGATGAAATTTGGTATACGTCTTTGGTTTCGATGACAATACAATTATGTATACTAAAATTTATTGTAAATTCAAGATGGCCAGCACCGCTACAAAATTGCGGATAACCAATTTTATTCCATCTCATCGATATGAGTATCAAATGAAAGGGCTTAGTAGACTATCTATAGTGTGCTAAACAAATTTTAATGGATGATGGATGGCCGCTGCCACAAAATGTTTTTTTTTTTCAATCTCATCAATATAGGTAGGTACACTCCGCGAGGTATAAGCTGAGCTTTGCATTTGTGTGAGTGTACATGGATAGTGTAGGTGTGACAACCGGCCTTAGGCGCGGCGCCATTTTCGCCCGGTAAAAACCGGTTTAAACTGATTTTGGGTAACCGGCCTGAGGCGCGGCGCCATTCTGTCTCGCCGCGCTCCTGCCTCTTGTACAGACTGCAGCGTGACGTGTTTAATATTATTTTGTTTTTGTTTGATATAAGTGTTAGTAAAATGGATGCCAACACAAATAAGCGCAAAATACGGAAACCATTAAATAGCCAAGTAAAAGAAATTTTGTGTAATTTAAATAGCTATTTTAAAGACATGAACGATAAAGACATGTCAAGTGTGACTACATCAGCCCAATTGGTATCGACATCGACAGGAATTCCACTGTCAACTGTTAAAAGAGTCTTATTGGAAGGTAAACGTGTTTTGAAAGATGGAACCAAATTCAAATCCGAAAAAGCCCAGATGCAGGAAAAATATAATAATCATTGATGATTTTGATAAAGTAGTAATCCGTAGAACAATTCATAATTTTCACATTACTGACAAAGAGGTGCCAACAATGAAAAGAATTCATGAAAAATTAAAGGCTGACAAGGCGAAAAGAAGTATCTCTTTTAGGATTCAAATGGTCAAGGACAGAGAATAACAGAAAATTTTTAATGGAAAAGCATGAGACCCTACGTCATCACCTACGTATAATAAGTTATACGTAGGTGACGGACCTAAACTTAACTTATTAACTTAAAATAACTTATTAACTTAAAATTTCCGAATACCGTATTCAGGGCAGGCCTATCGTTTATACCGATGAAACATATACTGACACCACTCACACTTCATCAAAATCATATTCAGATGGCAGCACTTCTGGTTTGAAGAAACCTATTTCTAAAAGAAATCGATTGATAATCGTTCATGCCGGCGGCGAGGACGGTTTCATACCAAATGCGCTGCTGATGTTTAAAGCTAATCACAAAAGTGGTGATTATCATAACAATATGAATACAGAAAACTATACAAAATGGTTACTAACGCAATTAATTCCCAATTTGAAGCCCAATAGCGTTATTGTAGTTGACAACGCATCTTACCACAATTCGTTAAAAAAATCCCGCTCCCAACTCAAATAGTCGCAAACAAGATATGATTGACTGGCTCAAGTTACGCAATATCGATCACTCAATATCCATGCTTAAACCACAACTTTATCAATTGATACTGCATAATAAACAACGATTTATTGAATATAAAATTGACACCTTATTAAGAGAACATGGTCACAGCGTCCTTCGTCTACCACCCTATCACCCTGATTTCAATCCGATTGAAAATATATGGGCAATGATAAAAGGATACGTCGCGAAAAAAAACGTGTCAATGAATATGGATACAATAATGAGGTTAGCAAATGAAAAATTGAAAGTATCACTGTACAGGAATGGAAAATGTTTGTGACCATGCAATAAAAGAAGAAAAAAAGCTTCATGGATACGACGCCGTTATTGACAATATAACGGAAAGATTCATTATTAAAACAAACGACACATCAGACGAGTGAAAATGATAACGAGAGTGATAAAGAAAGTGATTATGGTGCAATGTCTGGTGTAGAAGATGTGTAGTTATTTTGTCTTTCAAATTGAATTTTTAGTAATAATCACACAATAATATGTACTCATCAGTCAAATACACAGCTGGACTTTATTTTATCAATTTAGTTTTATTTTATTTTAATATCTGACTCTGACTGTACTTTTGGTGATCACTCACACTAATGCAAAGCTCAGCTTATACCTCGCGGACTGTACCTATTGAACGAAAGGACTTCACATAAGAAACCTTGCAATAATGAAGCACTAATGAATTAAATAGAATGAGAAATAAAAACCAAAAACTTGAAAAAAAAACATATATACGGTCGAATTGACAAATCTCCTTTTTTTGAAGTCGGTTAAAAAAGTAAAATAATGTTTTAAGTTAAACGGTTTAACTATTATAGCAGTCATGGTAATTTTGCAGATAAATTTACTAAAAGCTTAAGAAATAATTTAGATCAAAATAAAATCGTGGGACACTCCAAATCGAACATTTTTGTCGACTATTGTAGATACTTGAAGAACAACAAGAACAAAATTAAATGTTTTGGTTTAATCCCCGACTGCCTTGGACTTGACATTGGTGCAGTATTTTACTACTTGCATTCGATACCCATTTTGAGGGAGTAAGCATTGAAAAATTGTAATTTGCCATTTTGTAATGGCGGCCATCTTGGATTTGAAATTTATCATAGTGTTTAGTATTTTACTGGTCAACATTTGGTGCTCATATTGAAGGAGTAGTGACAAAATATGTAATCCGTCATTTTGTGCAGACCGGCGTCTTGATTCGATATTGACCAAACATAGCTAAGAACCACCGCTACAAAATTAAATTACAAATTATAAACACGCATTGAAATCGTTCCATCCGTTTCATAGCTACAGTGCCACAGGCAGACATACAAACAGATAGACATCGACGTAAACTTATAACACTCTTCTTTTTGGCCGGAGGTTAAAACGTATCCTATGTTATATTCCAGACTGATGTACTTGTTATTGTTATTGTGGACTGGGCGTATTCCAAGTTTCAATTCTATCAGCTCAACCGTTCCGACATGATTGAGCAACAAATATTGAAACTTTTACATTTATAATACTAGCAGCGCCCTGCGGATTTACAGTTCCCGTTTGCATAATTTTTCTGGGATAAAAAGTATTTTAATCCGGATTATAATTTAACTGTGTTCCAAATTAAGACGTTACGATGTGATTGAGAAACAGACATAAACATCCAAATTTTGACGTTTTTAAAATTTTTAGGATACAGAGGGGATATCTATTATAGAGTGGACTATACTGGTAAAGTTGTTAGGTATAATTATTACAAACCATCGTTTTAATAACAAAGTTAGGTTCGAGTATTTTATCGATAGAACACCCATGAGACCTCCGGTGTTACAAATATCAGACTAGAATATGCTCGCAGTTCCAACTACGTAAACTTCCGTGAATGTAGATAACCTGTTAGCCCGCTTCGGTGTCCATACCCTTTTGAGAATTTCTGCACACTACACAAAGAACATATTTCCAAAGTTAATGAATTTATCTTGATACTTAACGTAAAACGGTAAAATTGTGCGTGGAACAGCAAACATTTAGTCCGGTGATTAATATTAACCAATATTAATAGTAATAAACGTAACGTATGTTATGAATATTTTTATGTAGGTATATAAATATATTCATCGCCAATATATTTCAATTAGAATTAGTTACGTAGGGGAGACCGAGGTGAGTTGTGACAAAGCCGATTTCTCGGGATCTTTGACCGTTAGTAAGTTGGTGACACCGCGCAATTGTTTCTTTAGAGACGCGCTAATTGATACAGTACGTGCCAAAGGAGCACGGCCATCGGTTATGCGAGTACGATGTCTGCATGAAAAAAAAAACGAAAAGTAAGTTTTTTATCAAAATTTTGATTGGTGCTATAATCTGATATATTAGATTCACATGATTAAGCTATTTTTCCTTATATTGAGTGGTTTTTGAAATTTCAAACCGTGGCATTGTCTTCCTATGTTTGCTTTTTACTTTTATTATGAATGATTTTTCAGACCCAGTGTCGATTTTTGGCACCTAGAAGAAATGTGACACGCTGTCACAACTCTTTTATTTTAGTTTATCTTATGGTTAGCTTATATTAATTCATGTTATCAATGTTTTTCTTATTTAATGACGCATTGTTGAACGGCCTCCCAATAGATGGACAGATGGCCACATAAAGGTCGCTGGAAACCGCTGGTTGCAGGTTGCGCAGGACCGTTCGTTGTGGAAATCTAGGGGGGAGGCCTGTGTTCAGCAGTGGACGTCTTGCGGCTGATGATGATGAATGTTTTTCTCGGTTTATATAATTTATGTATGTTCGTTTCTTTTTGTCAATTCTTACTACCTTAGGGCGAGATAAATGTTTTCGGCATTTGAATTAATCTTAAAAGTTTAATGTTTGACATTTTTGTCAGCAACTTATTTGGGCATGTGGTTTGATAATGCTTTTTGATAATATAAATTGTTTTTTTTTGTTACAGAATGCTTAATAACTACACACAAAAGACTGATAGAAGCATTTCTAGTGACACCATTTATGAAAAATGCTTAGTTATTATTGCTTGTGATGCCTTAAATTCTATAGCAGACCAATAAATGAGAAGTGGAGTTAGTGCCTGGAATGTTAATGCTGGTCTCATGAAGATTGCATTGGGAGCGAGGTGCAATACATCTCTCATAACTGTTTGTCAGATTAAATTATGATTTTTTATTGATCTTGTCATGAAACGCTACATACTGGTTCAATAATTAATATTTGTTATTTGATATAATATAATACACCATGTTATTGTTTTTTATTATTATTTTAAATGATAATTAAAGTACTTCTATGTAAAAAACGTGTTTTGATAATAATACATTACAAAAATACATTGTCTGTCAAATATAGGCTAAGTACATAGCTGTCACAACTAACCTTGGTACCTGTCACAACTTATTTCTGTGTTAGGAGACTTGTGACAGTAGGCATACTTTTAGTTTTTGTGGATTTTCTCAGTTACCTTATATTAAAATTGACTTTGATGACTAATTTCGAAAGAGTAATAATTGGGCTATATTTTGGCATAACGTTTATAATTGTGGCATGTTTCTTTATTGAGATATGTTGCTCTAAGTAAAATTTGTCACAACCCTCCTCGGTCTCCCCTACCTACTTCATGATATAATTTTCAAATCTGGTTTACTTAAATTTATCGCACATTTTATTTGTCGAAGAGGTTTGACTTCATTTTGGTAAATATCTAAATCTAAACAAATTGTGTGCGGAATTTCTAACAATATTTATTCCTTCATTGTGTATATTCTCTGAGGGATATAATCCTGGATCAGGATGTATTTGAGTTGACAATAAGTTGTTTTTTTTTTCTAGGTAAAAACACTTCATCGTAGATCATTAGGGAAGACGGCGGTTAAATGCAAACTTACAATAAATACTTATAATCAAATTATAATTCTGTGAAAATCATTCCAGAGGTTTAAACATTATAGAGTAAGATCCCAGGGCCAGACGTCACGTATTTTTTGATAACTGTTTTTCACGTATGTTATAGGCAATATTTTTAAAAATAAGGCCCCTTTACTCCCAGACACTTTCCGTCGGCCGTTTTGCTTAAGGCCAGGTATTTCTGTCAAAGTAGGCATTTAACACTGTCTTGTTCTCGCGACCGTCACCGACCGCGGAATCGGTGCCACAGTGCAGAAATAACATTAAAATATTGGACTATGTAATTTAAACTCATTTTTTGTTCAAGATTTGTTTATGTTTGTTTGTTTATGATAAGAGTTTTGTTGCAATATAAACGAAGAAATATTAAATTTATCTATACTCGTAGGTATACAAAACTCAACCTTTTCTTTTTTGGTCACACTAAAAGTTGAGAACGGCTTTTCCAATTTCATGCATCTTTTTAAAATGTTTCCTAATAATTCACAAGTTCGTCAAAAATTTTTAAAAATGTGCTGAAACGTAATGAAAGGCCCGTAAAAATAGAAGGTTTTTTGGTCAACCTTGCTTTAAATTTCTAAACCAATTTTTTTTCTATGAGGTAAAGATCACTTACTGAGCATAAAATTACAAAATGCTCACAGATCCAGGTATAGAGCTTAGATTAAGCTTAATAGAGCTTCAAACGCCAATTGAAAAAAAAACTGGTTTAGCCGATATTTTGGAAACTATATATTTTGACAATAATTGTAGAAAATAAAATTTTGCATCTTTTGTTGCTAGTAAACTTTTTGTATAAAACTTACCGTTTACAATTTATAACCCATTTAATGATACGGTTGCGATGATGCCGATAAAAGTGGATAAAAATGATGTGGTCTACGATGGAACTTGCTTCTCTAATAGAAACAAACACAGTGTACGTCGTAACCCCAAGGTTCGAACCTTCGACAAAAACCCACTCTGGCAATGCGTTTCACAGCTTAGTTGTTCTTATTACAAAAGTGGAGACCAAACTCTTCGTTCAACTCTTCAATCATGATGATGAACGGTGCTGTTTATTCGAGCAACGAGCAATATGATAGAATAACTTTAATTTAAAAACGCCGACTACAAAAAAAAACTACACGTAAAAAAATATTACCTCCTATCCAAGGACACTTTGGCGAATAAGACTAGTCTTAGAATATCTTAGTTACCAAAATCCATCCAGCCGTTTGGAAGATATGTGAAAATAAAAGTTTTACAAACATAAAGATACGCGCGAAAAACATAATCCATCTTCCATTCCGGTAACAAGAACAAAATTAAAAATTTTGATTAACCCCCGACTACCTCGGATTGTTATCTGTACAACATTCACTAGTCAAGACCTTTCATTTGATATCCATAGTAAGGGAGTTGTGAAAAAAGAAATGTATTTCGCCATTTTGTAGTAGTGGCCATCTTGGATTTGAAATTTGTCATAGTGCAAAGTATTGTATTAGTCAAGCCCTTTCATTTGATACCCATATTGTGGTAGTAGTGAAAAAGTAATATAATTCACCATTTTGTGGTGGCGGCCATCTTGGATTTGAGATTTGTTATTATGTATTGTATTCTACTAGTTAAGCCCATTCATTTGATACCCATATTGAGGTAGGCTGTGAAGAACTTCATAAACTTGAAAATACTTTTTGAAAAGGGGTAACTTTGGCATTTTTTTCTATCATGTAAAATTCATTAAATCGTGTTATTGACTGTGAATTGCACTAGATTAGATCCTTAACTAATACATATTTTTTTTTCAGAGTTTAATACACTATTTTAAACGTCTTAAAGTTGTTTTAAAAATTCAAAGTTACGGCCCACACGCCCTTAACAGACGCTTTAAACCTCTATTAATTTGAGAGTCTGGTGGCTTTGAGATCTTGGACTATTAGCAATATTTAATTAAACAATACCAATTATGACTTTTGTATGAAAAAACATTCAAAATAACTAACAACAAATAACATACTTGTGTTAATTTTGAATGGTGATTGTTCTCTAATACATATCTTATTACGCATTGCATTTAAAATAATATTTATTCTAAACCTCACATACCGGTTTTCTAAAAAAAATAAGACAATTTCTTACAATTTCACCATGCGTAATAATAGCATTTCCTCAAATAAACTTACCTTACTATTTTTCAGCAAAAGAGAACGAATACCTAGAATCTTTACCGCGTTCCACGATTAGACTTAATTATACTTCGAAAAATGTGTCATCTATCTCACTTAATGAGGTGAAATACTAGAATTTCTCGGGATCTGAGACGCTTTCCAGCGGAATAAATAATGAGAAAACACCTGAAGGTAGACAGTCAGCCTGGAATCTTACTGGAAAATAAATTAAGCGTCCCATCTAGTTGCGCATTACTGTCTCTACAAATTACGTGAAGCATTTGAGTAGCTGCACTCCCTGTAGCTGGGAATTTATTAAAAATAAAAAGTGTTATTGAATGAAAATTGGATATTATTCGGTTATTTGTTTGATATCTTAGATTTAAGCGTTTACAATAATAATACGTGTATAAACAAAAAGCGGTCAAGTGCGAGTCGGACTCTCCCATGAAAGCTTCCGTACCAACAAGTAACATAATAATATATAAAAGTTCGTGTAGTTCGTTGTTACTTTGCTCAGTGTTTTATCAATAGTGAATGTATGACGTATTGAAATAAAACTACTAACTAGATCTCATTCAAACCAATTTTTGTTGACAGTTTACATGGTAAAAACACATCATACGTTTTTTTTTTTTTGATTTTGCCATTCTCTTATTTTTAACCCCCGACCAAAAAAAGGGTGTTATAAATTTGACGTCTATGTCTGTCTGTCTGTGTGTGTGTCTGTCTATGGCACCGTAGAGCTCAAACGGATGGACCGATTTCAATGCGGTTTTTTTTTATTTGAAAGTTAATATCCGTGCGGATCACGCGGATGTTTTAAGCTATGTTTGGTTAATATCGATTCAAGGTGGTCGCCTCCACAAACTGGCGGACAAAATATTTCTTTACAACCTACCTCAATATGGGTATCAAATGAAAGGACTTGACTAGTAAAAAAAATCAAATCCAATAAGGCCACCACCATAAAATGGCGAATTATATTATTTTTTCACTACTACGTAAAGTCTACAGTCAACTAAAGTCTCTTAAGATGTTGGTCGAGACTTTTCGCTATAAGACCGTTTGCCGGCAAGACTATTGGGACTATGATTGTCGAATCAACATCCCACACGGCAGTAACCTCGTGAGTCAAGTCAAGGTACTTACTTAGGTTGTCCTTCTCGGCTTATTGTAATTTATCATTAATAACAGATTTAGGTGACTGCGAGAATGCTGTACAACAAGACGGAGTTAACTGAAAGTTTACTTATGGACAATGAATGTACATCAAGCAGTAACTTGGTAAAGCTTTTGCAGATGTCTGTGAGCTGATCGTCTGCTGGTCTATTTCAAAGCTGTCCCAAAGATCAATAGACAGTAGAGGCCAATGAATATCTTAGGCCAATTACCATAGGGCATTTTGTAAAACTAAAAAGCATCCTCACAAAGAGGCCCATGGAACAAGTCATACTTTAAAAAAAAACTGAAATATGTACTTTGAAGAATACGTTTATTTAAAGTACAACTAAGCTTTAAACATGCTTTTGTTGGTTTATGGAAATGTGTATAAAATACAACAAACGGAAAAACTTAAGACTTAGTTACTACATTATTTAAGCAAATCAAGATAGATATACTAGGTACAATATAAATCATGTGTTAAAATTATTACAAAAAAATATTCAAAATTGTTGTTCTCCTATCTCACTCATCGAAATTTATCGTGATTATTGAATGAAATAATATTGGTGACATGACTAGTTAGTAATAAATATAAATCGTTTTTATTGAAACTGTACGTCTCCATGTTAATGGTCGCTTAATGACGGCTGCGAAAGAAATCGGAACCCTCACGCTAATGGGTGAGAGCTGATAAATCGAGCTGGGCGGGACAGTGATCGCTCGTAAAACTTTTAACGATTGCCCGAATTACTACCTATTACATGGCGTTTCGTTCGCTCAATCGGAATCATTTGCTGCCAGAATCGCTGCGTTTGCGAATGTTCCCGATTATGCAAATTTTTGTACGAGTTGTATGTCCACCTAGGGAACTACTACACATTTGCCTGTTTCACACCTTTGTTTACCACGACTTTATTTGCATAGTCAAAATACAGCGATAAATAATTATCGATCATACAAGTATACATTCATTATAAAAAATTGTTGCCATTGTTTTTTGCCATTGGGTATTTTCTATGTATAATAAGTATGTATTTAGAAATACATAAGCATTACATCAGCTATCTGGCTTCCATATTAAAAGATTTGCTTAGTTTGGGGTCAGATAGTGTTGTGTGTGAAATGTCCACCCATATTTATTTATTTATTGGTGACGTGTACTGATAACAGTTTGTGTTTTTTTTCAGAAATGGGATTGACAGAGCCCGTTGGCAGAGGCAGAGAGAAATACTTATCATCATCATCATCATAATCAGCCCACATTCGTCCACTGCTGGACATAGGCCTCTCCAATAATACGCCACTCAGCCCGCCATTTTATAACAAAAATGTATTTACACCTACTTACTCGTACCATCGGAAATCATTATTGCCGCTGTATTGCAAAAAAATATTCAAACCTTGCAAAAATAGCTCACTTTATATTTTTACAGCTACTGCTCTTCCTTCTGAACATTCTCTGAAGAAGAGCGTCAAAGCCAGAATCCACGGTAGCCAAGTACGGATATCACACGACTTTGTTAGATGCATTTCGTGGAACTGGTCGATTTCATCATGATTCATAGGTTTTAACGACGTAGAATAACCGGCAATGACAAACAATCTTGAACTTGAGAATTTACTCCGAGGTGCATGCGGAGTTCAAACAAACGCCCTAACGCTTATGAAATGACGCATCAAGGCTTTGACAAAAAGAGGGTTGCGGTCTGTTTGGACTGAATGTTATATTGTACTAGAACCGTAAAGAACAAATCTTAAAATTACCATTTCCCATAATGATTGATTTTTGAAATGTACTTATTCTAGTATGCCAGAAAAAAAAACTGTCAAATTGAAGTACAGTTAGTAACATTTTATTTTAAAAGCTTAAAATGATATAATATTACAATTTTATAACAAAAAACACAATTTCCATTCCTAAGTTTAATATAAGCTAGTAATAATAGTAATGATGAGTTGGATGAAAGTTGATCAAAATTTAATGATAATAATTAAAACTGATACAAGCTTACTCTACTCCTATACAGCTATACTCTAGCATGAAGTAGTGATGTTGCCCCTGATTGTACATGCCCCGTCAGACATAATAATTATCAGACAATAAACATCAAAGACATTTCGAAATTCAGTCATTATGGGAAAAGGTCATTTTAAGATTTGTTCATTACGGTTTTAGTACAATATAACATTCAGTCCAAACAGACCGCAACCAAAAAGAGGTTTTTGGCGAAATTTTTGAGCGAAACTAAAGCAACACAGGAAAATGTTTGTGACGTCAAAGATTTTAAATAATTAAATAGAGCTCGTTAATAATGCGGCAGTTATTTTCTTTATCGGATACATTTTAGAGAGTGTGCTAGTGTGTGATCTACATAATCTTATATTACATTGCTCTTTTTTCTATCGGAATGCATTGTCGTAGCTCGAAAAAGTGGCAGCGTTACATGATTGACTTTCCAAAGACTCGAACAAAGAGGTTTAACTCTACAGTTTTGATAAGAACGTCTAGGCTGTGGACTACGTTGCTTGAGTGGGTTCTCCCAATAGCTGTAATCTTGGTCAACGTCAAGTTAAGAGTGAGCTGGTTTTTGGGTACTCACGCTTCTTAGTAGATCGCATCGTCGGTCAGCGTAGCCATGTATGAACATCTCATGAGATGACGGTGACGTGTAAAGATATTATAGGTATAAAGACTGAATTTAATGGCCTTGTTATATAAAAATTGTCCTATTCGTATACACATTAGAATAGAGCAAAAGCAAAGAGGTCGTATTAAATGAACCTTATTATTTAATTTCACCACAAAGATCTTCATCATTAGTTTAGAATCTAATTTCTCGAATGGATAAACAACGACCATGTTTCGTTTAGAATAACTAAAATAAAATTCCAAGTTTCGGATTGTCGACGGCGAGGAATGTGTACTATATAAGATCCGTGCCACCGGTCAAGACCTGTGATGATACATTATAACTGAAAAATGAAATGAAAAAATGTTTATTGTGACAATAACGAGAGACATGAACAAAAACACAAGATATGGCATACGTTTCTTACAAGAAGAAAATACAAAAAACAAATACATGTTGTGTTGTGTGCACTGAACCCTACACTAGGGCTACCTGTGTTGTGGGATCCAAGCTTCTCCTAATTTTATACAGTAATAAAAGGACTGAAGAGCCATTACAAAATAAAACTATAAGCACTATAAGCATCGATATAAACCAATGGATGTGCTCTCCTACACTTCAGGCCCACATAATTATGTCATTATTGGGAAGAGGGAGCTCACTCTTTCCGTTCTAGTCGATTACAGGAAGCAGTGAACGCTGGACGTTTCTACCTATCAATATTCGTTGTCCACAACCAAAATAAGTAGAACCACGGAACACCTCTCCTCTAATACTATAAATATAACTATAAGTATTTTTAGATAACTAAACTAACTAGATAACTAAGATTTTTTTTTATTGATTGACATTTTTGACTTTTTAAATTGATACCAGATCAGACAATAATTTTTGTTTTCGAAATTCGAAAATTCGAAAAAAAGCCGCATTCGAAAGAAGGTAGTTGCTATTTTGATCATGATTGTGTTTATTACCTCAAAACTTTATCATACACTGATTTGGAAAAAAATATAGATTGTCACACAACTTTTTCAGCCTACATAGATGTAACAGTAAAAGTAATTAATTACTTTTACTTATTTTTTACTATTCTTCTCTGGCACTTTAATTATTTTAAACTAACAACAATGTAACATTTAAGAAAATAACTAATTCTCAGGTTATTGCAAAATTGTAATCACTTAAATTCCTAATTATACTCTGCAATTCAAAGTTATACATAGGTATGTGTACTCAAAACAAATGGTACAAGCGAAATAGCAAACAGGAAACTGCGGACAGGGCGCCCAAGACACAGGCTCTGCCTAGTTTGGAGCTCGCTGGAAACTGCAGTGCAATAAAAAAAAAAATAGTGAAAGCTCACACATCACAAAATTTTGGTAAACAGTACAAGCTATCTGAGACAAACTCCCACAGGTTCTAAGGTCAATTAGGAAAAGTAGTCACTACAGCAACTGATCATACATTCTTCTACTAACTTTAACAGAAAGCTTAAACACAACACAATTCTGACTTTTTTGTCTCAGTATGGAAGTAACAAAATATTTAAATATGTTCAAGAAGAACAGTTTACAGCTCTTGCATTTTTTAACATCAATATTATTGTAGACACACTAACGGTGTCTATGGTAACGTAGCATACAAACACCCGACTATATAACTTTTTATAAATTGAGTATAATATCTGTTATAAAACGTAGAAACGTAAAAAATACATCGTAGTGGTGCCTCTTTTCAACGGTCATTGCCAATGCTCCCTAAACGGGTGAACGAGACATTTGGCCAATTTGTTCGTTTGCGTCCGGGAACTAAGAAATTGTCTTAAAACAGCCCAAGATTTCTTGTTTTACATCCCATTTACCGCGAAATGGCTAGCGGTTGTTTTGGCTGCAGCTTGGGAATTGCTGGCATTGATCGCGTAGTTAACGGAGCCGTGGATGATTGTAAAATTTTAATGCTTGCAGTGGAATGACTGTTTATTGTTTTATACAACATACGATTGTAGGAAAAGTACAACGGGAAAATGAAATACGTAATGCGTGTGTACATATATTGTTCTATTTCTTTCAATTCCATGCTCACAGTCAATTTGTGCAAAAATACCGAATAGGATGATTACACAGTATTGTGACTACTCCAATACATCGCAAGCTGATTGACAGGACTCATTCAGACATCCAACACCTGCCATATTTCAAAACATTACTTCGCGGTTAATAAAAGCCAAAAACTCGTAAAATGTTTGAGCAAATTCAAGTCAATTAAACGAACTTACAAAAGACAAAAAATGAGCTTAAGAAAACTTTTGTGAAACGGTATAAAGAATTACCTAGTACTGAGAAGCTATAGAGCGCCAAAGTTACCTGGCCGGTAGATGGTGTCGCTTCTATCATAATTACCGTTGACAACACATCGTCGGTCATCTTTTTTGGACTTGTAATAAAACGAATTATAAACAATACTTTGTTCATTTTGTTGTTAATAAACCTCAGGTGAAAATGATACAAATAGTAAAAACATCCTTCGTGATTGTTGATCACGGTCCAATTGAATCCTTAACTTCCCGGAACCCCTCTAATTAGTGTTCCGAAACAATCCGGAAAAGTTTGTTAATAAAACTGGCCTCAACTATTAATTGCCATTTCCAATGTTGCTTGGGTCCAGTCGATAATTTTGTGCTTATAATCGACTAATCGGTTTGGCGAAACTTTTATTAGTCGATTATTTAGAAGCAAGTAACATTTGGATTTTGATAACTAGCTTTTTCTTAAACTTGTTATTTCTATTGTCTCTAACACAGATTACATACCTCGTCTCTAGATTATAGTTTTTGATTATTGCCAAGCTATTATTGTAGTAGATATCGCCAGAGAAAGTGCGAATATCTTATATAGTCTCTTTTAAATCGCTTAAACCATACTTTAGGCTTGTGGTACACCCATAGGTTGTGGTTTCGTCTCTCAACCAGAACAAATATCCAGTGTCTCGATGTTTTTATGTAATATTAATTTATGTTTAATTGTGTAAGTATATTACCAGGTTAGTCAAATTAATAGGGTTCCAATACAACAAGCTTTGCTTAGTTTGGGGTTAGATAATATGGTGAAAAGCTAAGTAGATAGATATGTAGATAGATCGATAAACTCTTTATTACACTTAGTTAGAACACAAAAAAAAACAAAAATAATGTATGCAATATACGGTTACTCTTACGCATGATAGAGTTACTGAGCTAATTTTCAATTCATTGACAACCGTTTAGGTAACTTTAACGGAAGTAAATGTATTCCCAGTTCAACTACTGTGCTCTAAATAAAAAAATTAAGATTGGTACACAATTTAGTCTTCTTTCTTCTGAATTATTATTACGATATTTTTAACAAAAAAAAAATCTCGACTGTCGCTCTTTGTTAGAATTTTTAGTATGAGTGAAATTGAACATTCTCCATGTAATCTGAGGACTTAAGTTTTTAATTTTTATTTAGCATTTGTGCCATAAACAGTCTCTTGCCCCTGTTGACGTGTATGACCCATGCGTCATAATATTATTGGAAAGAAGAAGGCGATCCACCACACATTCTGCTGTCAGAAGAAGCCTTTATATGAGCATGCATGCTTGAAAGATTACGCAGTCCCTACCAATTTACATTTTGCTGACTCTTAACTAAACTCTCTTTCTTGTTTTAACTGCTTTAATTATCTTCTATTCTCACCTCAATCGCTGCCTTGTTTTTTGTAATTTAGAACCAACTGTAGGTTGTACTTTTAATTGTTTTTAGATGATGCTGCCATCGTAAATCGTAAAACCATCTAATGATATCTCTCTTCTTATCAACGTACCTAAGGCTAAGAACTTATGGAACGGTATTTTTAACCCCCGACCAAAATAGCCCCTATTTTTTATTTATAAGTTTGACGTCGATGTCTGTCTGTGGCACCGTAGAGCTCAAACGGATGGGTTTTTTTTAATTTGAATGTTAATATCCGTGCGGATGTTCTCAGCTATGTTTAGTTAATATCGATTCAAGATGACCGTAGTAAAACAGTCGTCTGTCGCGGTTCACGCCCCCGCGCGGTCGCGTTTGGAAACCGCTCCATGAGTTCTTAGTCTAAAAGTCTTTGTTTGTCACGAAACTACAACTACCGCTTGATTGAACTTTTTCTTGCGTGTCATATTCTTCATGACGACGAATAATACATAATGAATTATGACGCATAAAGAACTTTCTCCTCTTTAAAGTCAATCAAAATACGAGAATTACATAAACTTTGAACTAATCGGTCGTTTTATAAGCCGTTGTACACACACGAAGGCCTAACAATCTCAATTATCCGGCTACACCACAATCAATGACAGTAAACCTACTGGTTTTATTTAAGACAATAAAACCAGTTTCTGTAGTCATTGACCATAAAATCATTTAATTTTATTGTGTATTTACATTCGTAAGTAAAAAATTATTTCTTGAAATCCATTTCATTGCAATTATTCACTAAAAAGGCAATTACTGATACTGTTACAACCTTTGACGAATCAATTTATTTCTATATTAATATACAAAGTTCTAGAGTACGTTTAACGGCACTAATCACGGGAATCGCCATGTGTCTTAAAAAACTACTTATGTATTTATAAACAGTAGACTTCACGAGGAAAACCATAGCTACTTATAATAATAACGAGTGAAGCCACGGTCACATATAGTCGCAATAGTAATCGTAATTGAGTGGCTTCTTTAGTTGCAGAACTATGTATAGAGTCCGATTGGGAGATTACCAGTGTTTTTAACCCCCGACCAAAAAAGGGGTGTTATAAGTTTGGCGTCGATGTCTGTCTGTCTGTCTGTCTGTCTGTCTGTCTGTGTGTGTGTCTGTCTGTGGCACCGTAGAGCTCAAACGGATGGGCCGATTTCGATGCGGTTTTTTTTATTTAAAATTTAATATCCGTGCGGATGTTCTTAGCTATGTTTGGTTAATATCGATTCAAGATGGCCGCCGCCACAAAATGGCGGACAAAATATTTCTTTACAACCTACCCCAATATGGGTATCAAATGAAATGGCTTGACTAGTAAAATACTATATACACTATAAAAAAATCAAATCCAAGATGGCCGCCACCACAAAATGGCGAATTATATTTTTTTTTTTCACTACTACCTCAATATGGGTATCAAACGAAAGGGCTTGACTAGTAGAATAATTGCACTATGACAAATTTCAAATCCAAGATGACCGCTTCCACAAAATGGCGAAATTTATTTCTTTTTTCACAACTCCCTTTATATGGGTATCAAATGAAAGGGCTTGACTAGTAGAATGTTGTACAGATAAAAAATCTGAGGTAGTCGGGGGTTAATCAAAATTTTTAATTTTGTTCTTGTGAACTCTTCGTGTTCAAATAACTGCGTGACACAATTGTTAATGTGTCGTTATGGGCAGAGCTGTTGCTTATGATTACATATTAATTTTTCTACTAATAAATACAAATTGGGTGGTATTTTAATGATCGTTACATAATCACGTCGGAACAGGAACGGCTGAAAGAATCGAATGTAATACAAATATAACATAGTTATATTATTGTAGTCTAGATTAGCACTTAGACTATAGATATTAATATCTATAGACTATATCTTTTTTATATTCATTAACAAAACATATTAAGGGCCGCGTTGTTATTTAAAATCCTATCCATGCATGGTTGCCTGGAAGAGATTGTTCTAAACAATAAGGCCGCCAATTAAAATGACATGCTTGTGTAATAGTTCTAATCTCTTTTGTATTTTTTTTTTTTCTGTTGTGGCTTTTAGTAAAGAGTTTTCTTATCTTATCTTAACTACTGTAAGGGATGGCATCAGGCAGGGACTTATATATATTTCTGTAATTTATATATTATTTTTTTATATATAACGTGGTATTTGTGATAATGTTTTCCCTCAGGATATAGTGATGTTGAGTGTTACATACGGTACGCGAGTAGAGCCACAAGATGCTGCTAGTATAAATAATGTTTTGCTCAATGCGTCGGTCTTGTTCTTCGAAATATAATATCGCTAACTAGAAAAATTGGGCTACATCATAGACCATCGCTTAATATAAAGTGGTTGGTTAAAAAAGATGGCGGTTTGGTGAAATCGTATTAATCATATAACAAGAAAGATGCTGTGCAAGTTGCTCGCTAGTTCGCCCTCGTAAATTAATCTGTTATACAAGTAGGAATAACATTAGTAATAAACGGTTGGGGTCTACTTGTGTGCAGTCATACGTAGCTTTGTAATAGAAATTGTCTAGAAACCCTGAGATTTCGTAGTTCTAGGACTCTTTGCAGAGTCCATCTGGAGAAGTGCCTCACATTTGCCAGTTATTCTAGTGATTCCCGCCAAGCAAGAATGTGCAAACATTATTGTATTCCATGCTAGGTAATGATTTGGACTCTTCATGTTCCAATAGCTGCGTGTCACTGTGGCAGGCATGTTGCTTACCATCAGGCACATGTCCTGATCGTCTCGTCACTCTACATATACTATAAAAAAGATACCTACACTCCCAAAGTTTTTACGTCATACTGCATCTTCTCAGTCAGCATTCGTGTTTTTTTTAACATTTATAAGTTTACACTTGACCGCCATCTCACCTGATGTTAAGCGACGATGCGGTCTGCGATGGAGCGTGTTTACCTAGAAGAAACCGATTCACTCTCGATTTGAAGACACCACTCGATTTGAAGTGTTGTCGTGAACCACGTCATCACTTACTTTAGGCAAATTGGTGGTCGAAAACGTACCTATGCACGCTAAAACAGACAACACTGAAAATAGAATATACCTATACAATATAAACCTAAATAATGAATAAGTAAACAAAGTAATTAGTTGACATTCTCTCTGCGATAAGGCTGTAAAATCGTGTCTTTTAATTAGAACGTCTAATTATAAGGAACGCCAGAAAACATTCCAAGAACGTTATAAATGAACATTAATTAATGTCAACATTACACTTTGCTTTCGGAGTAAGGGCCTATAAGTTAATCAAGGCTTGTTTTAGCGCTCTCGTAAACTCACGACGTCTGAATTTAGCTTTCATTTGATACTGGAAGTTGGATTCCAACGTTCACGTAACAATGGTGTTTCAAATCTTACTGTTCACAGTCAACCATCTCGCGAACGTTTTCCGACGCTTTGAGACAAACATTTGAGATTATTACGTACAAACAAAACTACGTAAAATTTGACTTACGTTCAGTAACCAAGAAAATAAATCAAGCTGGCCCCTATAATAATATATATAATAATATCTCATTTTAGAATTATAATTGAATTTAAATCTGTTACACTGAAGATGATTTTAATGATTATTTACTTACTTTTGCTTAGTGAAACATATTTTTGTGCAATAACTCGCTTACAATAACTACAAATAAGTTGTCCTAAACAAAGAATTGATAGAAAAAGCTAAAGCCATGATGACTCAAAATAACTAAGCTCCAGTTAAAGTATTAAAAAAATATTGGACACGTATATTTCTTTCGTTTTACAAACAAATGACAAAGATGCAGTGCTTAGAAGTTTCAACTGACGTCACTTCATTGTACGATTTTTACGAAATCGTGACATCACAACGCCCTACTGCAGAAATTTGATGACCTTTATTATCTTCGTCAATTATTAGATAAAAAAATAATTAAATAAAAAATTCGTGTCCCATATTTCCATAATCTACCTGACGAACTCATTACATAGAGTTTAATATTTTTGACCCAGGCATCATCCCAATTTTAATGACCTTTAAAATATCACCCTCTGAGTACGTCACGTCAAACGAAAGAAATTTCGAGAGTTTAGCGTTTTTTTAACTTTTCCTGTTTGAAACCCTTACGCCTGATTACTTATATAACGAGGTTAACTTTGATTTGAAATTTTGCAACAAATAAGTGAAAGAAAAATGATACTATACTGTGAACAGGAAACACCTAAATGAGTTAGAAAGAGTTATTCCGGTAGGTGATTCGCTCGCTCGAGCGATATGAGGCGTGAAGCCTGGAGGAACTCGGGAACTCACTCCGTGGCAGATGGGGGGATTCCACTCGTTCCCAGGTTTAGTGGGACATGTGAACCAAGGAGATATTTCCTAATTTAAGACAGAAATTTACTTGGAATCTCTGTACTATTTGCCTTAGATTCAGTTCTTATTGTCTTAATATGATAACTTCGAAAAATACCTATCGTTGTCTTGTTACAAAAAATCCAAGTTCAAAGAAATATTTAATGTTAACCTGTATAGACAGTAACAGTCGAGTCTAAAGCAATTTTACTCTTTTGTGACAATAATGGTAGATACGTAGATATTCTAAGGCGCACGAGCGGATAATATTGGAGTGTGGGCGACTGCTTTTAGGTTGCAATGCTGTTAGATAAAAATATAAAAGAAAAAATGAAAACAATACGCGAATCTCAAAATAGGAAGACAATGAGAGAACACCTACACCGCGAGCTCGCAACGTTAAGTGCAAAACTTTTGCGAAAATCGGCGCCCACCCTTTTCTTTATCCGTTTGCTTCTCATTTTAATTCAATTTACTGGATGAAGGAGAAAAAGTAATCTCCAGGGTTGGGTCGGGACACGCTACAGAGAGATTGGAAGTCATCGGCACAGTATTGGGACGAACTCATATACTTTTATGGAGGCGAAAGTTTTTATTCGCGGCGGGAGAAAAAAAGATTCGCGCGCCTCGCAACCCTATCACGTGATCGGCATACGTGGGCAACTATGAATACGAGGATATGAGGAATGAAAACATTAGTAGTCGGTTCATTTTTATCTCAAATAAAATCCATCGGGAGTGGTCGGGCCTTTGCGAGTTGATGTTATGATACCTACTCGATTGAGACCACATGGAAATGAGCTGGTAACTTATTCACGTTCAAATGTGCCTCAAGTTTATGTTAATACGCTTATATTGGCTAGCCTTTATGTTCAGCCTTTCTTTTACTAGCTTGAGAATAAAGCATAAGGAATAGAGAATTTATCGACCCATATTTCTTTTCAAGGCACATATTTTTTGTGTGTACTTGAGAAAGCGGACAGTTTTTCCTGGAACAGTTACTGTCAACATTGTTCAAAGCAAAACAAATATAAATTACTAAAAAAGGGATTGTTTTAAAATTATTTGTAATACTCTATACATAAAATATTACAATTGAGCACTGGTACTCGCTAAAAGGCATTGACTCATTGGTCTAACATTAAGGATGCGTCGGGTCGCCGCTGCTCTAAAATATGGTCGAAAAGAGCAGTGGCTGGAACATGTTTTGTCTCAATCTCGTAAACAGGAGTTGCTTGCGAGAGCTGGACTTCCCACGGAATACACGCTATATTTAATTCAATTTACTTAACTAAGAAAATTATTTATAACGTCGATTAATATAAAATGTTGTGTAATTAATCCAATATGAGTTTACTCGTAGATCACAAAATTTTAAATGAAATGGAGTTTTTGTTTAGAACGGGGTCTATGATAGTTTGCTTTAATAGTTCTGTAATGTTTACGAAACTTTCTAACAAAAAAAAATACAAAATGTTTTATTTGCCATAATAATTACATAGGTGAATTAAGCGCTTATAGCCCCTGCACTAGGTGAGACCTGTATCGCAGGGACCATATCAGTTTCGATTACATGGAATGGCGTTCGTGGTGCGAAGTTAGTACGGTATGCTTAAAAGTTACCTACTTGTTTAAAATTGAAAACGTTAATAACATGGAAATTAATAAATATAGCAAAAAATAAGATTATCAATTAATATAGATTTGTGTTTGTTATGCATATGTGTGTACATGTGTGTTTTTGTGAGCGTGTGTGAGGGTGAATTAGTGTGTGTGTATAAGGATATATGCGTGTAATGAGGATGTGTGTGAAAAATTTTCTGATTAAATTTACAAAAATTTACGCGCATACGGAGTCTAACAAATAGCGTACTAACGCATATTGAAAAAAATTCCATGTTACCCTACTCAATCACTGAGTACTATTTCTTGTACGACGATTAAGGGAAGGCCACCTCAGATAATCCAATCTCGACTTAGGCTGTCGCCAGTAGGGAAACTCAAGGACCAGTATTGTGTATTATCCTTTACCCTAAATACCTTACAGCGAGGATTTGGGACCTGCCGACTTATAGTCCATACTAGCGGTCCGTTCCGGCTTCGCTCGGATATTGTCATAAACCATTAATCGAAATAAATAATATCCTATCTCTCAAGCTGGACTAAATTACATATAAATTACAACTTTCTTGAGTATACCTGACTTTTGAAGAGTTCAGTGGGAACAAATATTACAAACAAATAGTTTGATTGCTGATGACGCTGGCTATTTATAAATTAAGATGTAGAGTTAATATTATACAGTTTTTTAGGATTTGATCTCGGTTGACTTATTCTGTTTAGAAATTGAGTTTCAGAACATATTTTATTGTGTTTACTTATGTTGGACTAGCGACCCGCCCTAGCTTTGCCCGTGGTACATAATATCCAATGGTGAAAGAATTTTTCAAATCGGTTCAGTACTTCCGGACATTGGCGAGATTGAACAAGAAGACCTCTTCAGCTTTAAGATAATATGATAAATAACTAAAACTTACGCGATTACATTTGTATAAACTGTGTATAATATTTAAATTTCATTAAAATATCCAAACGGTAAAATAGTGAAAATTTTAGATATCGTTTTTATGAGTACCAATCTATCGTATTGCTACGGCCGTGTACAGGGTATGTACTTGCCTTATTTTACTATATGATTTGTACAAATATTGATGTAATAGGTCATAAAACTTTTTAGGAATCACAGTCAGTATCGATATAGAAATTTTCAACAATTTTCGAGCAGACAAAGTCGTGCCAAAGAGATTCTTAGAAAATAGTGGCTATGAAACAAACATTTCAAAATAAAAATAAATTTATTATGAACAAAGATGTAAAAATCTAACGTTTCTTCAGTTACAGTAGGCTATAAAAATTTTATATTTTTATTCTTGTCTCCGTTCCGTTCGACCTAATTAAAATGGACAGATTCTGTGTGATCTTCCGTTGAGCGTTCGCATCCTGTGACACGCCGTCTTGTTAAGTACTGTTAGTACTGAGATGTATTGCGCACGTGCCGTTAATAATTCATTCGGATTCTCACACGTCTCACAAGTGTTTTAAATTATTGTTTACAATAATAAGGGTTGATAATATGTATATCTTTTTATCAACAAAATAAACTTACAATTATTTCATTACATCATAAATTTTAATTTTGCTTGTCAAATGTTATGTTCTAATTATTGTAATTTATCTATTTAAGTATTTACAAAAATACATGAACTTGATATAACATACTTATGACATATGGAAACACGCAGACGTAGAAAAACATCCCAAAATGTTTGTATCGGAGAACCCATGACGTACTGTGACAAAAAATAAGAATTAATACTCATTCCAATTTGACACGACAATTTTCTGGAGTCTGACAATACCGTAAAACATAAACAAATAATCTAAGTCAATCTCAGGGTTCTCTGCCTCTTCGCCGAAAATGTCACTTCTCCATCACCAGCAGCTCCTTTGAGCTTCTGGGTCCCGTATTTTTTATATACACTCTAGGGGTAGTAGCCACAAGACTAGATGGAGTCGGGGTGCTCCGAGTCGGATCTGGGTCCAAGAGTCCTTCGTTCCGCACTTTAAAATTTTACAAATGTGTATGTTATGATATCTGTTGCTATAAAAGTACACGTAATTTTTTTTTATCATAATATAAATATATGAAATAGGAACTGTTACACAGACAAAAACGTTTTCGTCTAAAAGTTGTCTGGGCTAGTTAAAAATTTGACAAAAGATAAGTGCTCTTAACGTTTTGTGTCATTATAATAATCGGCTTAACAATAATTCTACCGAATGAAACGTTTTCTTACAAAAAACTTACAATCATTAGTTGTCAAAGTGAAAATTAGGCGAGCCGTTACTTGGCAAGTGATTATCGGCCAAATAATTTTCGGCGAAAAGATAAGATCCCAAATCTCAGTTACGCAAGCATCAAGTTTTGGGTCTTGTATTTTGGTATCGATTAAAAAATACAAAATCTGTGACTGATAAAAAGTCGTTAAATTCAAAGTATATTTCTTTCAAATCCGCGTTTAAATACTTTTAGTACCTATTTTACAAAAATAATATCCTCAATTCAGTAGACTGCATGCAGTCTTCTGGATTGAAGGTATCTATTTAAAAATAGAACTAGAAACAGTTATAAATTCCGTCCTCAATCGACACGGAACCCCTAGAAACGTATCTACTGTAATTTCATATTTTATCGAGATAAAATAACGTAAACATTTCAGCTCTTTAAAGAGCCGCACCAACACAAGTCATTCCTTGGAGCGTTAAGTTATTTCCTCGCTTCCCCAACATTTTCTTATATTTCCGACTGTGGGGGAAATTTATTTGGTCTTAGAAAGTGAGAGTAATATGAAACCGGACCGGAACACCGAATATGCGACATGCGGTACGTAATATATCACGGAGGCAAAACTTTAATCTAAACCCCTTCGATGTTCTTTGCTGGGACGATGTACAAGATTTATAGGTGTGATACTAAGAATTGTATTTAAGCACTAACCAAATTCTGGAAATACTGAAGCTCACAACAACAATGTAATGCAGTTACGTGTAAATGTGTGTTGTGGCTTACAGGTCAATGTTTCCAGAGAATTTACAGGGCTAAGAGATATATCATCTTATATCCCTTGGCAACGAGCGCAATGCATTAGTCTGGAATAACCCATACATTTCTGCTTATCCCAAAGTAATAATGAGATCGGAAACTACCCTGGTGAAACCGCGGTAAAATTTTGTTTCACGACACGTTACGATTCTGTGCTTTGTAAAATCATATACATGCCCTGCTCACTGGGAGCTTTTTTGTTTCATTTTTAGTATGATTTCATTGAGCTCAGCTGATTATAAAAAATGACAACAAACGGGACATCACTAGTTAATGTGGAAGTGAATAAGACTACATACACTACATGCGTTGTGTACATTGTCATATCGCCATATTATATGCAATTATACAACCGCAGCCTCTTTAGAGTATAGTGTTCTGTGCGAGCAGCGCTATGGAAATAAATACCTATGCAATACTAGCAGCTCTCCCTTTAGCGTTATTTCAACAGTTCAGCGTTCTCGTTATTTTCCAGGTATAAAATATTGGGCATTGGCTAGATCTCAGAGACTCTTATTCTCACAAGGAGATATTAAAGTCCATAATCCACTATGCTAAATGCATGCACGCATGTGTTTTTCTTTACAACCAAAGGTAAGTGGTGAAAAATACCAAGTGATGCAGGCCGGATTGTAATCTACGATACTACGGTAATGAAATTCAAGGTTCACTCCATTAGGGCACCACAGCTTTTTCTACTACTAGACCACTTAAGTATTTTTAATAATTGATCGCATATATTTCTAGGGCACTGTGCATGAGTAAACATCCGTATCGATATACTTTTAAATCAGATCAACAGCTACAACGCTGAAACGGAACAAACGCAAGAGTGGAATGTATTGACTCACAATTATCTGCAACCCTTAAGGCTTAATTTACACAAGCCAGCATTGAATAGTAGATTATTTGTTAGTTTATTTTATTCCTTTACACAAAGCAGTTACATGTAAAAAGAACTGTGGACTAGTTATGTTGGGCTAGTCCAGGAGTCGCAAAAAATCTGTCTGTGTCACTGTGCTGTTATGGGCAGATATGTTGCTTGCCATTAGGCACACGTCCTGCTCGTTTAATTACTCTATATTACCTGGCATTGCACTGCGCTCCTCACTCTGAGGTATAAGGTGTTTTATCTCTATGCCCCGAAATGTAACTGGAAAAATTGCCCTTCAACTATTTTTGCCATTTTAAAACATTTAATGAAATAAAAACAACATTTTAACTAAAATTAAATTAGGTGCCAACGTGTCCATGCTAGACCCAAAAATTACGGCGGATGGACGCCAATCGCTATCGATGCATCGATATGCATGTCTGTTTTCGATGTGGTCCGAGGGTTTCGCACAACTGCTTGCAATACGTATGTACCTATTAAGTATGCATACATTGTTTTTCATGCCACATTTTCCCATTCTGCTGTCATCGTTCTGTCAAATCGCAATAATTCAGATATCATGCAATCCACTGGCTTACCAGCTATACATATGGCAGGTCACAACATACAGGAATCTGGTACACCAGTGTGCAATTTACAAGCATTATATATATTCCAACCCTTTACAAAAGTCGAGATATTCGCTGCACGCAAGAGGCGTATCGGGCGTATTAGATCAACATAGGGATATATCGAGACGATCAGCGTGCATGTTTACGCATGTGATACAGAAATCTTAACGACGAGGATTTATCAGGATTTGCAATCTCCACGTTTATGGATGTGTGCGTGCCCTAAGCACATATCGTGAAATATAGCTCCACGTAACAAGGAATGAATTTTATTTCGTATGTTACGAGTGACGGTTTCATAAAATTGATTTATTTTTACAGTTTTGACCTTCGCTTTGGTATCTATGAGGTTGATGTTGCTATCTGGATATGCTATTCAAAATATTTTGTTTAATCCAATTTAGTTACTTACTTTACAAAAGAAATAAATGTATTGACTTTAAAAATGAAATAATTAGATCATGCGTAGACCATAGGATAGAGAGCGCATATAAGCTCCATTCGTAAGAAAGTATGTGAGTTGAGAGAAAAAAATAAGAATTTCAAACCTACTTTCACTATTTTCAGTCTACATATACCTACTGAACTTTTCCAGTACCGAAAACATGTGTGTCAATAAATAGACAAATTGTTTTCTAGATTTTTATTTATTCTCTAATCATTAGTGCACAGTGTTTCAATCTCTTCTAAAACCTAACAAGTACATGTTATATTAAGATAATAAAAAAGTCCCAACGCATGGGCTTAAAATTTTAGGCTACACATGAATTATGTTTTGGAACCGCACTCTTACGCCCGCAGCGCGTCAAACTGACACACCGTCTGCCACGGTACCGCAAATCCGCGGTGGGTTATTTGTTATCTGAAAATCGTTCCATGAATTCTTAGCCTAAGATTCCTAAACTGCTAATGAAAGTAGCATAGCTAAGACTAATTAATCTCTCAAATAACAATACAAATCCAAAATCGATTCGTTTAGGAATCCACAGACAGACACACAGAGACCCGTCAAACTAATGACACACCGTCATTTTCGTATCGTGGATTAGAAACAATAATCGTGATTTTAAAGATAAAATAATTTGGTTTAAATATCTAGTTGATCTTATTTGTTCTGTGCATAAAACAATGCAAACACTGAATAAGTGCTGCGCACCACCTGAAACCAAAAACTACTTATTACTGACATATTACTTACTTCAACTAACCGAAAGCAAAATTCGAATACTACGTTGACATGGCGATACCACTAAATAGTTAATTTGTTTTATTTACAAAATTAGCAGCACCCAGTGATTTTACCCGCGTATATTCCATTCACTTTATTGGCCTACGACAAAAATATCCTGAGTCTTATTCCAGCGTACATTTTAACTGTGTTCCAAATTTCAACCCGAACCAGTTCCAACTTTCGTCTATCCGGTTCAATACGGTTCAAACTATTTCCATAGGTCCAACGTAATTGAACAACATACTTCCAAACTTTGACTTTTACAATATTAGTAGGATTGTATAGAAAATTATAGCAGCATCCCCAGCGTACTAAAAACAAAACTACCTACACGTAAAAGATTCGTATCTAAAACACTGAATCGTGGACTTGAATCCCACGAGGACAAACATTTTGTAGTTAGACTATAGTCTCAGAATCAGAATTATTTATTGCAAAACTGTGTACAAAGGTGATGTTATAAATAAGACATATAGAAACAACAGTTCTACCCTTTGCGGGCATGCAAAAATAAGGGCTCATTTGCATGAGGTTACAAAAATATCACAACGATTTACACAAATAATAATACATTATATCAAAATTTGGTACTAATTAGTACTTTTTAAAACATATTAAATTGTTTTAACTTATCCTACACTCTATAAAAAAAAGACGAAACTAATTTTGAGTAAGTCTGGAATAAAACATAAGCTATCCTGGAAAATAGCGTGAACTAAAACTGCGTAAATAAAACTGGGAGTCGCTGCTAGTAAGTACTCGTAATAAGAATAAGGAGATACAGAAATACTTGGCCAGGTACGAACCTGTAAGAAAGTACCATAAGTAAGTTCTAGCATCTTGAAGGCCTTCATGACGAGAGGCCGCTGGGCTTGCATCATCGCCAAGTGAACCATCTTTCTGATATTCCTCCGTCCCACGCGCGGAGGACAGAGGTGCCAGCCGCAGTAGAATATGGCGTCGGAGAGAAGAGAAGCCTGAAATGTAGGTCGTGGAATTTATTATTCAAGATTAAAATAACTGCTGATAAGTCCATAACTACTTTTTGACCTTCGAAATAACATTGATTATTCGTTATTTTAACCGCCTTCAAAAAAGGATTAAGTGGTAATTCGGTTGTATTTTTTAAATTGCGTTTTGTGATTTCTTATCAATTTTGATGTTTTTTTTTTTTTTTGGATCACACTTCAAATTTTACCAAAATCACTTTGGCGTTTTATGAAATATGAACAAAAAACTAAAAATTGCTTACATTTACGAGATAAGTCCTGACTTTTGGTAGAATAAAATATTTTCGTACAAAAAATTAAACCGACTTCAAAACCACAAATAGACACTCAAAAGCGAAAAATAAACTAAAATCATTATTATAAGCGCTACTCACTCATCTACTTGAAGTCGGTGCCAGCCAAATCTAACAGGTAGGTGGATAGATACTACTTAACTGTGCCTACTAACCATGTGCCTACATAGCATCAATCTACTAACTTTTTGACCTGACTAAAATACATAAAAAAGACACACATAAAAAAAAATAGGGTCGAATTGATAACCTCCTCCTTTTTTTGGAAGTCGGTTAAAAACATATAAATGTTGACCAAAAACTCAGTTTTATTTTTCGACGTTATCTCCTTTGATTACTATGCACTTTGCCAACGTTTATTCGAGTTTTTTAATCCTTTAATACATTGTTGAAAATGGTTGTTGACCATTTAGTATTTTTTTTTACAAAAAAGGCGGAAATTGCAAAAAGTCACGGACTTATTGACCTGCCCTCGTATCTGGACGACGCGACGTACCTAATCGTGATAGGTTCTTAGGAAATTTGGTCGAGTGTCGGAATTTTATTTTAAATTGAAGTCGTTTTTTGTTTTTCGAAGAAAATATATTAGTTAGGTACCTATACTAATATTATAAAGCTAAAAAGTTTGTTTGTTTGTTTGAACGCTAGGATCTCGGGAAGAACTGGTCCGAATTGAAAGATTCTTTTTCTATTGGATAGTACATTTATCGAGGAAGGCTATAGAACATAACGCTACTATCAATAGAAACGGAGCATGAATCAAGGATGTAGCAATAACGGGGAAAAATATTCCTTTTTGAGTTTTCGTACCGTGCTTTGTACATGACAGCATCTGTCTAAGTTTGCGTCATTGATTGTAAACCTTTGGTAATCAAATTTGTTTCTAAATCTGAGTTGGTACGACCAATTTCCGACAGGTGGCGTAGCAGGTAGCTGAAGAGGTTTTTTGTTTCAAAGCGATATTCTCAGGACTGACTGAACCGATTTCAGTCATTCTTTCACAGTTGGATATGTACGGGAACCCGATGAGTGTTATATAATGTACGACGGGCGAAGCCGGGGCGGGCATCTAATTTATTATAAAACTTATCAGTTCCTAAAATACAAAAACACATATTTTTAGTTCTGGATAAGTATTATTAGTGAGATAGACATTCATAATTTAAGAGCGGCGCTCTTGTCGGTGGAGTTCCTTCCATGTACTTCTACACTCCGCCTTCTCCTTGACTTCCTGATACGACACTACATTTATCTTCTCCTTCACTTGGTTTATGTAACTTCTCCTAGGTCTACCTCTCTTCCATTATTGTTCTAATGAAGTTGTCGTGTCGTATCAGCAGTCCCAACATTTTCTCTCTTCTGTTTTCTATTGTTTCCATTAATGTTCTTTTCTCCTCTACCATCTTCAAAACAAGAGATAGACATCCACCGACAAGTAAGATTTTATCGATAACGTTTAACACTAAACGGATTATAAAAGTAATACGAGAATAACAGCTTACCGATGCAAAGACACCAATAAAATATGTTTGTATAAGGTATAAAAATAAGTTACGACATAAGGCCATCACCATAAATCAGAAACTTTTGTAGGTTTTTGTTACGATTTGTTATCGTATAAAATCCGCCTCTTGGAATATTTTCCTTAATTTTGGGAGTAGGTGGCAAATGCTAAGCTTCATCTTATTAAGAGAACATTTAAAGAGCTCTCGGTGCCAAGATGAGATTGTTGACTATATTAAGTTTGGATGATAGGATCACATTCGTGTGTATTTGTTAATTACATGTATTTTAAACATTTTTGACAATTCATATGTGGTATTGTGTATGTATGTAATGTATACTGTAATGTATGTGGTATTCAAGTACCTACTCTGGATGGAGTTTAGATTTTGGAGACTATTTGTTATTCGCGTGATACTTTTATTTTGTACAATATTTTGTCGTTTGGGATGTTCAATTGTTTTTGTAGTGATAGGACCCTTTGCAGAGTCAACCTGGGAAGTTACCACACCTTTGTCAGTTTTTCTACTGCTAATCAGTGATGTTTGCAAACATCACTGAGATCCGGCTTTAAGTGCAATGTTTCTAGAGAAATCATCGTATATGTGTATAGGTGACATGTTTCTTACCATCAGGTACTTACATGTCTTTCTCGTTTCCGTCACTCTACTCTATATAAAAATTTGTTTGTATACAGTCGATTTTTGGAAAAGTAATAAACAACCATCAATTATTTAAAAAAAAATGTGAAGTATATGTCGCTTTTATACGAAATCTGTTTTATGATAAATTATATTGTACGTAAAAATATCAGTGTCGTTAATGGAATACAAAATTCAGCCTTAATGCTATTACAAGCAAAAGTGGAATACATTTTTGTATAAGAAATGAGTCGTCAAGGTTCATTTTGAACTGAAAATTGTAAAGTTTTTCCTGTATCTGCAACAATTTTCCTTACTAAATTTTTACCTGGTAGGTAATCTCTCCAGAGTTGCAGAGAAATAGACCGAGCAAAAAGAAAAGCGCAAACACGAAGAATATTATCTTCATGCTTGCTACGAAAGTAAGTTGATCTGAAAGCTGAAAAGCATTACAAGTAATTTACATAATTGAGCCGTCAGAGATTATTTATTTATTGGTACTCTCAACAGTTACATTTTCGTTTTTTTTTTAACTTTTATAGGTTTACACTTCACCGCCATCTCGCCTGATGTTAAGCGGCGATGCGGTCTACGATGGAGCGTGTTTACCTAGAAGAAACCGATTCACTCTCGATTTGCAGACACAAAGATTGTAACTATAGGGAAACCCCCTCTCAGGCAACGTATTCCACAGCTTAGACGTTCTTATCACAAAAGTAGAGTCAAATCTCTTCGTTCGTGTCTTTGGAACATCAACCATGAAACGATGTCGTTTTTTCGATCTACGATCATTCCGATAAAAAAAATGGGCAAGGTGGTATTAGATCGTATAAATCAGTGGCACACTCTCCGAAGTGAATCCGATAAAAAATCGATAAGCTAGCAATTTACCGGCGATGTTCGAGACTTTGCAGTCTTTTTCGCACGAGAACGTATGTATGTCGACCATAACGAAATCTTCAAGTACTTTGGGTTCGGCTTAAAATAAGCCAATAAAAAGTATTAATGTATTTAAAATATAGTCACATTTATGAACCATTAGAAACGAAAGTAACAAAAATGTTACTCCGGAGGTATTTTTTAATATTTATCTTATTATGCCATCATCAGACTGTATTCGTCCACTATTGTACATAGACCTATCCCATAATACGTCTCCATCAGCCATCAGCAGCCTTTCGTATATCGTCACTCCAGTATCGTCGTTATCTCACTATGTACTTACGGCAAATTGCAGTAGAAGTGACACAGCTGTACCGGAACTAAGCAAAACTTGTAACGCCACAACTAAACCAAAAGCTTTGTCTATTTCCTTAGACAGCCTGAATGAAAAGAGACATTTTAAATTCCTGCTAATATTACAAATATAAAAGTATAAAGTATATTTGGACGTATCTCACTCTGTCAAGTAAATACTACATAAGGGAGGGAGTAGTAGATAATAGTCTGAATAAGATAAAGGTGACTTTTTAGCCTAGGAAAATACCGGGATCAGGAATTATACGAGTGTAATCGCGAGATAGTACTGGTAATAATATCTATCAAGCTTATCGTCGTGGTTTTTCATGCCGTTTTTAGGGTTCCGTAGCCAAATGACAAAATACGGGACAGTTTTAGATTCGTCATGTCTGTCTGTTCGTTCGTATGTTACAGTCACTTTTCTCCGACTAACTAACTAAATATATACTATTGAAACTTGGTAAGTAGATGTATTCTGTGAACGGCATTAAGATTTTCATACCAAAAATAAATAAAAACAATAAATTTTGAGGGTGTCCCATACTTAGAACTGAAACTCAAAAAAATCATTAAAACCATGCCACGTGTGGGTTTTTCTAAACTGAATAGTTTGCGCGAGAGACTCTTTTAAAGTGGTAAAATGTGGGTGCCCTCCCCTATTATTTGACTAAACTAAAAAAAAATGTTGTGCATTACCATGTAAACTTTCAACGAAAATTGGTTTGATTGAGATCTAGTAAGTACTAGTTTTATTTTAAAACGTCATAAATTCACTATTGTTAAAATACTTATAAGAGTAACAACGAACTACAAGAACGGAAGCCTTCATGGGCGAGCCCGACTCGCACTTGACTTTTTTTATTATTGTAGCTTGCAATCTTAGCAACGACGATTTTGATTGTTCAGGACACAATAAATCTCTAAGGACACTTATAATCCACATTGCCGGACTTGACTTGTCTCTCACTTCGTGTGAGGCCCTGAGTGGGTGTAGGAACATAAAGTAGGATACTTTTCTAACATTGACACCTACTTTAAAACCTCATTGTGCATAATAATTCCTTCAATTAATCCATTAATTAAGTTCTCCGCTGCTTCTTCCTTAAATCCTCTTTGATTTAATTCATCGAAATTTTCTCTCAATTTCTCGAAATAACGTCTCATCGTTATGAACTTATATTTGTACATGATAAGGTACACCATAGTGAAAGAATCCACTGAAATAATCATATTCATCATCATCACTGAGAATATTAGAGTGGCAACGAGACGAAAAATGTTAGCTGGGGTTGAATTGTCTTCATAAGTCGGATAGTACGTTACTACAGTGACAAAGTGTGTACCTGAAACCATGAAAAATAATATCAATATGTGAATATGAATACCTTAAATTAGTTGAGAGTTTAGTAATTTGAGTTGATTAATTTATTTAAAACTAAACTAATAATTAAAGAAATATTTACTATAACAAGTTTTGGGATCAAGTCTGTCTACTAATCTATACTTCAATTAATTACTCAATTAACATGATACCTCAAGTTAAATAATCAGAGATTCCTTGAAATCCAAGCGCGAAATAAGGTTAAGTAAGTATACAATTATAAGCTACGAGTATGTCACTTTTCTAAATAATCTAAAAATTATAAAAATAATTTCCGTCACAGGAATTCACCTACAAAAAGTTAATGCTGTCACCTTAAAACATATTAACATGTTATTTACACAAAAATATAAAAAAGATGTCGTGTCATGTGGACTTGTGGACACCAGGTATGTTCCTTGCGGATAATATTATAGAAGCCACACAATTTGAATAACAATAATCTGAAAAACAATGTTGGCGACAGTGGTCACGGGCATTTTTAATGCGTCACTGCTGTTATATGATTTTCTTACGGTTGTATTCTTTTTTTCAGTTCTCTTTTCCTTTCGTATGAATGAGCCTCAGTAGCAAGAACGTAAATTGTTATAAGTATTTATAGATTACGATGGATTCAAAACAGAATTGTTGTCTGAAAGGCTCAAAATAATTTAGTCTATTTTTAACCCCCGACCAAAAAGTTGTTATAAGGTGTTATAAGTTTGACATCGATGTCTGTCTGTCTGTCTATGTGTGTGTCTGTCTGTGGCACCGTAGAGCTCAAACGGATGAGCCGATTTCTATGCGGTTTTTTTTATTTGAAGGCATCGAACTCTTAAAAACGCAGAAGCGGCAAACGCGCTTTTACTATGGCGTTGCAAAATCAGGTGACGTCTCCTGATTTAGTCTCAGTCGCAACAAGGAGTTGTGCACGTTCGCTGACAGTTGTGTATGTTCGCTGACAATTCAATTTTCAAATTTTTCAAACAAATTTTCGCCACATTATGTTGTCTTTAGATTATGACATACCTCATCTTCGTTTCTTTAATTATATCGATGTTTGAAGGTTAATGTCCGTGCGGATGTTCTTAGTTATCAGACATAACTAAGAACATCCGTTAATCTTGATTCAAGATGGCCGCATCCACAAAATGGCGGACAAGATATTTCTTCAAAACCTACCTCAACGTGGGTATCAAATGAAAGGGCTTGACTAGTAAAATACTATAGACTATAACAAATTTCAAATCCAAGAAACCACCAAATGGGGAAATACATGTCTTTTTTCACAGCTCCTTTAACATGAGTATCAAATGAAATGGCTTGACTAGTAGACTGTTGTACAGATAACAAATCCGAGGTAGTCGGGAGTTAACCAAAATTTTTAATTTAGTTTTTGTTACATACTAATACTATAAAACTGAAGCGTTTTTTGTTTGAACGTGCTAATCACAGGAACTACTAGACCGGTATCAAAAAATATTTCACCGTGGGTTAAGTACATAACCTTGGAGTGCTATAGACTATAAATTATGTACATCGGGCAAAGCCGGATCGGACCACTCGTTAAACAAGAAAAACTGTTGTTGTTAACTAAACCGAAGTAATACCACTGTTCAATTATATTAATAGTTTGCAATAAGTATTTAAAATATAGAAACCATGTACCTTCCAGCAATTTCCGCAATCCCTCTACCACGAAGCACATCAGCGACCCGTAAACCGTCACAAAATAAGCGACTACATTTATTTTCATGTTCCTATACTTATCTGCCATAAGTTTCTCTTCCTCATAGCGCTCACAGATTTCGATCATCCTTTTATTCAGGACTTTTATGCGTTCCTTGCTGGTTATAACGGAGAACATTTTGATCATGACTATCGTATGACTCACGGCAAATGTTACCGAATCGCGTTTTTCATCTTCTGGGAAATGTCCCTTCACGGCGGCCATAATTTCTAATACAGTCATGAAGGCGTACAGAAAAAACAGTAGGGAACTGTATAATCTATAAAATAAACTTTTATCATCCCCTATTTTGTTATCTTCGAACCAAAAGTTACCCGAGCCGACCAGATATATCTTTCGGCAGTAAGTCTTTAAAATTTTATAATTCTTCATTTTACTAGCTGTGTAAAATAACTCAGATCGCAAAAAGGTTAACGTCTGAAATATAAATGTTTTACTTTAAATGCTGATACTGGAGTTTGTTTTAATTATTCTGCAACGTTAATAAATAAGTATGATTATACATATTGATAAATAGTAGCTTTATATACTTACTATGAGGAGCAATGGAATTCTTCACCTGAGTACGATATAGTAACTCCACGGAACAATAAGGAATAGTGTTACGTTTAACAAACATGACACCTGATTCGTCATTATGTGTTATTATGTGGTAGAAGTTTTATTAATTTGGACTGAAGTAGGGAAGTGAAACGTTTCGTGATTTTTTTTATTTTTGTACAAGCTCCATCTAGCTATAATATTATTTAGAACATATGAGTAAAACCAGTTGAAAGAAATTTGAATACTGCGACATTATGTGCTCAAACACTATCACGTTAAACTGTAAAGTTGTTGGTAGTGGTAGGACTCTTGGCAGAGCCCGTCTGGGGAAGTATCACACCAACGCTTCCAGAGAAATTACAGGGATTTTAGTTATAAAATCTTAAATCTCTGGGTGACAGGGCGCAGTGCAGTACTAGGTAATGATTTGGAATCTTCATGTTCTAATAACTGCATGTCACTGTGCTGTTTTGTGGCAGGCATGTTCCTTATGATCAGGCACATGTCCTGAAAAAAAAAGTTATTCATTATTTTAACTTTGAGTAGGTACCTATCAGAGGTATCTGGGTGACCAATATTTCACAATTTTAAAATGTGCTAATTTTGTTTCACTTGTTTTATAAATTTCATCTGTACCTACTAAGGAAATCGCTATTAAAATTGAAAAACATGAGGTTTATAAGAACGTTTTTAAAACGTTTTACTGAAATTCATTTTAAGGAACATATTAAAAGCTACTTCTTTGCCAATCTTTGTCCATGTCAGTTTCTTTGATGTTAAAAATTTATATTCCGTTTTAACTTTGCCCTAAAATTTGACATCCTATTGGCTCGCATAAATCTGAATTTAATTCAACTCGTGCGTTTCATCAAACATTTGAATTGTTTTAAATTTGAAACAAATAGAAAGAAAGTGTATTTATTGTTTAAGAACTCCGACCAACCTGACGTACCTAATACGTTTTTATTACGCCAGTTATAGTTCTTAAAAAATATTTTAAGTTGAGTATTCGTTGGTAATTTTGACACATACTCGTAGATCATAGGCACTTAATCTAAAATAAGACTTAACACATCTTATGATATATTATGTAGCACCATGAAATCTTGAAATTGCTTTTTTCCTAAGTTAAAAAGATTTATACAATATGCGGTTGTAATATTAAGTGTGAACGCATGTTTTTAATTTCTCCCTTGACTCTGTAGTAAAAATTAATACTAGCTTATTGCAAAACAATTAACAAATAGTGTTATTAAAAAAGGTCCCGCTCTTTGACTCGTTCGAAACGTTCGTAAAGCTCGAATTGATTGAAAAACTTGAACTGATTTGGTTTCATTCAAACATCTTACAAATTGCTGGTCCTCGAAGACTTGCATTGATGTTTGGAATTCGTATTTTTCTTTTTCTTCTTTTACCTTGACATTGATCAAAGAATTCACATTCTCAATATAATATAAAGCTATTATTACCTACAATCTTATTAGTTTCTTAAATGCATTCCTAGACTAATTAATTTGTTTCACGTTGAATAATTTATCCTGCCATACGACAGATAATTTGCTGAAATTGCCAAAATCAATTACTTAGCTAATATTAATTATTTTGATTACTCAGTCACTTCTATTAACTTTGATAAACAAGTGAAACGGTTCATTGACACGAAGAAATGGCGTAGCCAGAATATGATTATTTTACTGTACAACCTGTCTCTCCCTCACAGAATGTGGTAATCAAATGTTAATTTCTTATGAAATTTTATTGCAACCGACAGAATAAAGATTAATTGGCATAATCAATTAAACAACTTTTTAAGCGATTTGATGTTTAGTTTCAGAAAGTGCATAAGCAAACATAGACTCGCATGTATATTTTAAATTATTAATATCTGTAACATGATGCGATTTAATTTCATACAAATAAACAATAAAATAATTTAGTTCCGATGGTTTCACATAGATGGCGCTGTTCAACGTTAAAACGCGCTATTAAGTTGTCGACCGAAAAATATAACCCTGCTATAGGAAAATATTTTTATCATCCTCCTGCTAGGGACTAGTAGTGTTTCCTCTACACGGCTTCTACATTAGCTTGCACTCGTGGGACTACTTTGGGACTCTGTAGACGCGAATACATTACTATACATAGGAATCTTGCGACTTCGCTTCCATTATATCTGGGACGAAGTGACGTAAATTCCTATTTCGCTAAGTTTACTTGTAATTATATCCTTACCATCAATAAAGTACATAGTTTTACGTCAGACGTCTTTTCAATTTTACTTTTTCATTTACGGACGTCACACCCTAAGCTGCAATGGCGACCAACGTGGACAAGAAGACTATTAAACCACTAGTCTAAGTAACTAAAGCTGGACGTTACACTACAACGCCGGTGGAGAAGCGACTAATAAGAAAAGATTCGACAATGGCGTTATCTGGCGATCATTTTGAAAGATTACTGGAAGAGCAGCGGAAACAGCAAAAAGAACTCATCAAGGCGTTATCAACAAGCAAAAAAAAGAATATGTCCTCATGTACCGTGCGTTACGACGGGAAGAGAGATAACGAGGCCTTCGAAGCATTTATATCTGCTACCCGTATCTTCATCGACATGGAACGGATATCTGATGAACAAGCGATTAAAGGATTACCGTTGCTTTTACAACACGAAGCTGCAGAATGGTGGCAGACTGTAAAGGAGAAAATCAAGACTATGGACGACTTTTATAATAACCTAAGGAAAAAGTTTGCTCCAAAGAAACCTGCCTACGTTATTTACCACGAGATCACGAGCATCAAAGAAGTTCCAAATGAAACCACCGACACGTTCATTTCCAAGAAGCGTCTTTTGTTCTCTATGGTACCAAAACCTAAACATCCTGAAACGCAACAGAGAGACCTAATATATTTGTTACTTCGATTAAACATTTGAGATAAGATTCCACGCAACTCATTCGAAACATTTGAAGAGTTGCTGGACATTGCTCGCAGTATTGAAGATGTACTTCATGAAAAAGAAACTACGGCGAAACCTATCGAGAAAACCGAGGGTCTACAGCAACGCGGGAGTAAAACTAGGTGCACTACTATTGTAAGAATCCTGGCCACCACATCAGTGAGTGCCGCAAGAAAGAACGTGCTGGGAAGATGAAACAAGGGGATGATACTCACAAACCATATGTGAAGCAGGAAAGGGAAACACAAGCTCCTTCACAACCGAATTTCTCTTGTTACGGGTGTGGCGCTCTGGGTGTCGTACGCACTAATTGCACAACTTGCTCAAATGAAAAAAAACCTACTAGTGCATCTGAGATAAGTTTCTGTTCGCTTAATGTACAAGCTGATACAAGAGCTCGACCTGTCGTTTACATATCGATAGAAGACAAATCCGGAGTAGGATATATTGATACTTGCGCTAAATCAAGTGTAGTCTCATACCAACTGGATTGCCACCTTAAAAGGAAAGGGCACACTTTCCACAAAGAGACGGTTCTACTTACTCTTGCTGATGGAATCTCAAAAATACAAGATGTACTGACTGCTAAAGTAAAGGTAAAATTATGCGAGCGAGTAATACCAACAAATTTTGTAATACTGCCTTAATCACGTGACAACCGGACATTGCTGGGAATAGGGTTCATTCAGGATGCTGGACTTATCTTAAACTTGCCTCAGTTCACTTACCAATTTATCGATGGCCCAACGGAGTATGAGCTCTATGATGAGAATTTTGTCACATTCAATGATGATCAGGCCACAGGCACAGTTTCTGTGTCTTCGATTGGTAGTTCTATTCCAGCTGCCGATAAACAAATGTATGGTACTACATGTAAACCCGCAGAAAGTTACTCTAGAGACTCAATGGGCAAGAACCTCTATGGTGATACGCCAGACCAACTATCAAAAGGGCAAGAGCCAACGGAGAGCGCTAGTCGCGGTTATCGGCTAATAATACCAATCGATCTGTCATCACCAGAACACTCGAAACGACCAAAATTATTTGATGGTCACTCTCCTAGTTTGGATTATGTTTTATTTAGAGATGCCCAAATAAGCTATCACCTCATTCAAGAAGCCTGTTTCCAAGTCCAAAAGCATCAACAGATAACCCAGACATAGGAATTAACGCAATTGACGTACTCTCAGTTCCACGTCTGACGTCTTCACTGGGAATGGACTGCCTGCAAAATACATTGAGCATCACATACCTACTGGAGATGACTCGCCGATCGCTATTCCTCCATATCGTCTATCGCACCAGCGTAAAAATATCCTGGCTAAGCATCATTATGTTATCAAGACAGACGCCAGTAATTATGCCTTGGGGGCTGTTTTGGTCCAGGGGGAAAGAGAAGAGGAACACCCAATCGAATATGCGAGTCGCCTCCTAACTGCAGCCGAACGGAACTACTCCACTACTGAAAGAGAGGCTTTGGCTGTCGTCTGGGCAGTTGGCAAGTTTAGAAGTTACATAGAGGGCGTACCGACAACCGTGGTGACTGATCATCAGAGATGGCTTATGTCCTCGAAGTCCCCCACTGGTAAATTGGCAAGATGGGCTCTACAGCTACAAGCGTACGACTTACACATAAAGTACTCACCTGGGCGAACGAACGTGGTAGCGGACGCTCCATGTTCACCGGAGAGTCAGCCTACTTGTGATATCTGCACCGTAACTATTGATATGCCAACTCGCAACCCTAAAGAAATTCGAGAAGAACAACTTAAGGATTCTTTCATAGAAAATATAATTAAGCTTTTAGAGAAAAGTGATGATACGGAAAACGCCCGGTATTGGAGTTATAAGGGATATTATATGAATATTGGACTTCTGTATCGGCTCGCTTTTGATTCTGATTCCGAGAACGCTCAATTATCCGCTTGCTTGCCCGTGTCAACTAGTAGTTAACAAATCTCAAATGCTAAAATGCCCGTGTCAACTAGTAGTTAACATCGCGATTTAGTCTAAAATGCCCGTGTTAACTAGTAGTTGACATGGTGCCGCACTCCAAAATGCCCGTGTCAACCTGTAGTTAACATGGCTACCGCGGGCGAAAAAGTTAAATATACTCGTCTTTATTGCTCTATGGCTTAGTTTGTATTATTTATCTCGTTCTATGTTAAAGTTCCCGTCATATTAATCCCAGTAGAGTATCTAAGCCATGGAAAAAAAGAAAAGAAATTAAAAAAACAACGTTCCTTGTCAATCTTGTCATTGAGTATTGATTCAGTGCGGGTTGTGTATGTTAGTTTTTCTGATTTTACTATTAAATTTAGTTTCAACAAACAAATGACAGATAACACACGTAATCAAAGATTAAAACTCATATGTCATCGCTTCAATTTTAGAGGTACTAATGAGCTTTTAAAAAGACGAGCTTTAAAACGCGCTATCTCAATTTCAACATACCATAACTCTTCACCAGAGTGGTAAACGGAGAAACAAAGGATAACATTGTATAGCTAGTTTCATATTTAACATAAAAAAAATATTACACTTTATAATCTTTCAAAACAAATTGATCCACAAAGAACAATTGCGTGAATCCTGATTCGCGCGCCGCAGGCGTAAAATCCGTGGGGCATAGCGAGGTGTGCAAGTATTTTTCCCCGGGCATTTTGGTTAGCAACGCTACAGGGGGCGGGGCATAGTGCGTCGCGCGGTTTGCAGCAATGGGCAAGCGAGCGGTTAGTGGTACCTGAACATGAGTGGGCCAATATTTTAAGTGCTTACCATGATGATCCCCTGGCCGGACACTATGGGGCTGAAAAGACATACGCACGGGTATCGAAACGATATTTTTGGAAAGGAATGAGGCAATATATAGAGGCTTATGTTAAGAAATGTCTTGCTTGTCAACGATATAAACCCACCAATCTGAAACCAGCTG
The DNA here is from genome assembly GCA_017562165.1 of Ectropis grisescens. NCBI lineage: Eukaryota > Metazoa > Arthropoda > Insecta > Lepidoptera > Geometridae > Ectropis > Ectropis grisescens. Next base: position 14,888,066 of record CM029787.1, on the reverse strand, counting down.
GTTTGTTACAGACAACAGCTTTTAGTAAACGCTTTGAGCCTATTGCCTTCGATTTTTTTTGGACCCTTGCCAACTTCAGCAGAAGGAAAAATGTGGCCACTATATGGGTGGAATTATTCTCACTCACATCAGCAACCGCGGAGAGTTTTGCTGATGTTTTAATACATTTCATTTATTATTCTTCAGCAGCAATTTAGCTCCACGAAGAGATGGACCATATCTTGTCATGGATAAGCTCGGGCCTGCATCATATAAGTTAGCAAACGTGGGGGAACCGGACATTACGATCGGAACATACCATGCATCTATAGTAACACCGTACCATGGAAATAGTGTCCAGGTACCACCGCCGGCTCAACCATTGAGAAAGACAGGCCGACCTCGAAAGGTTAAGAAGACTACTGGTCGGATCTGAAAACATTAATGTTACTACAGTTTCTTCGTCGGGACGCCGTCAGAAACTGAGGGGGGAGAATTGTAACATGTTGCGATTTAATTTCATACAAATAAACAATAAAATAATTTAGTTCCGATGGTTTCACATAGATGGCGCTGTTCAACGTTAAAACGCGCTATTAAGTTGTCGACCGAAAAATATAACCCCGCCATAGGAAAATATTTCATCATCCTCCTGTTAGGTACTGGTATTATTTTCTCTACAGAGCTTCCACATTAGCTTCCACTCGTGGGACTACTTTGGAACTCTGTAGACGCGAATACATTACTATACATAGGAATCTTCCGCCTTTGCTTTTATTATTTCTGGGACAAAGGGACGCAAATTCCTATTTCGCTAAGTTTACTTGTAATTCTAACATTACCTTCAATAAAGTACATAGTTTTACGTCAGTCGTCCTTTCAATTTTACTTCTTCGCCTACAAACGTGTCATCCCAGCTACATATCTATATAAACATTAACCCCTATTTTTTCTGGTCATTGAATAACTTTAAAACGACTTCATTGATTTAATTTAGCTTAGGAAATTTAATAAACTAACCTACCTTTAATAAACTACCTTTACTAAAAAACTGTTTTTTTTTCTACTCCACCATTTAAACTCTTTGCAAAGAACATTTGAAATAACTGTAAATTAATTGTATGTATGGCATATATTGGACACCGCCTAAATCGTATCGGCGTTCGATGTTCTTCAATTTTTTACCTCTGAATCGTATAAAGCGAAAATTAAATTCCCTGAAAAGCTTCTAAGCCGCAGTTTTACAACGCGGGATGCAGTTAGTATCTAATAAATAAATATTTGGCATTCGAAATATTGGTGGCCATTCCTCTCACAACACCAACTAGCCAAACTAGACAAATCAAACCTTAATACTTTATTTTAGTTGGTAAATACATAGTCATGATTCATAGAAACACCCAGATACAGAAACAATATTTCTTTTAACACGCAAATATTTGTCTATATGTTCAAAATATTAGTATGGTTGGGATTAGAACCCACGACCTACTGCTGCTAACTTATAATACTCAATAATTTAACATTTCTCGTAAATGATCTCGTATTTACAATCAGCGGTTATTCTACGATAGATTAATTTAATCTGATTGTTACTTTTTTAAGAAATTACATCACTTGTCCCTTATGGGTCTCACAATGGTCTTGGATCTCAAGAAACGTAAGTTAAATCATTAACATTAATACGCTGGTTATCTTTGATGGCATAAAAATTCATAATGATAAACGCGTAAGCTATCACTGTCCTACAAATATTGTAAATATCAATGTTTGGATGTTTGTTCCTCAATCACGTGGTAAAATCTGATCTGGTTCTTATTTGGAACACAGAGATTATAGCGTGAAAGAACACATTAGATCTTTTTTATCCCGAAAAAATGACGAAAACGGGAACTATGCGGGTAAAAGTGGGGTGCCGTTAATTATTAACAAAGTGATATCTCTTGTATGATCATTTATATCAATTAAACTGAACTAAGACAATAAAACCTTTGTAGCTCAGGTCCCTAGGTATAAAAATACCTTATAATTTCAAATAACAGAAAGCTACTTTAGTAAAACAAATGTAACGCTTAAGTGTCCTGCGCACCCAGACCTAGCAAAGTAATAATGCAAGTCACAATTTAAAAACTTCGTAATTTACTCGCACCATAAACTAGTTTTAATGACATGGCCACAAAACTTTACGTGGTGAAATAATGAGTGGTTCATTAGGAAAATAAACGTCGTTCAGCAAATAGTTAACTTTTATAAAGTTAAATTACTTTTGTGTCGACAAAAAGGAAACTTTGTATCGATTGGGAGATCAGACAGAACTTTTATTACCTTCGTTCTAGCTAGCTAGCTAGGCTCTTTATAAGAGCCTTTATTTTTAAAATTACTCGATTTTTTTTCAGAAGCCTATGCTAATAAGAATAAGGTATGTTGTATGATTTATCTACTTTTATACGTCTGGCGTATTTCGTAATTTTAAGGATCGTTTTACATTAAGCCGTAAGGAGACGCGTTAGAATGAACGTAATTTCGAATTCATAGACGTATAACTTAAGTTTTAAGTCTTATTTGGAATATCAAGTAAATGAGTATACAACAGTATTCGTTACGTTGTATTATCGAAACACAAACGTAATAGTCTTATTAAATAACTAGCTGAACCCGCTACTTCGTTCGCGTAAGCAGATGTTGACATTAGTTGAAAGTACGTCAAAATATTTGGATAAGTAGCCATTGAAAAACCGAGTGAGTTTTGTTTTTCCACACAAAAATTTATTTTATTTTTTATTATCTTTATTTTTCTTTTTTTAAACAAAATCAAACATACTTAGTAAGGTTTCGTAGTAGCGAACATAGCCGCAATTGTTAAGTTTGTAGGATTTTTATAAGATACATTATGAAAAGTCTGAAGCTGATGTGCATGATCTGATACCTACTTATCTCTTTTTCTCTAGCTGTTACCCGCAACTTCGCCCGCGTAAATTTTTTAATGAAGCCTGCAAAACGATAAAAAAATTGAGTTTTAATGTTACGCAAGCAAGTGGAACCTGTAAATCAAAGCCAAATCTAAGTGAAATGTTAATGTACCTATACATTTAATTGTAACACAGAAAAAGAATCAAAGAACGAAAGAATCCAAATTCGGCATCAAAATCATTTTTGCAACAAAAAACTCATTAAGTAGTTCAATTTAGAATACCAGTAACGCCACCTAGTGATGAAAGAAAAAATATATACCACAATAACAAAACATTGATTTAAATGGGCTTTAGATTTAAACTGACATTAGCGTTATCTAATGAGAATATAACGTTGCTTGTTATTTTGCTTGTGCACGCAAAGCACCTGTATTATCTACACCAAAACGGGTGCATATATTTAATATAAAACGGAGTTAAATGAAAATATAGACTTATTACCCCATGTGAAATTTTAGATTCTAAACCATCTGTGTTTCGTATATCAACCCAATTCGTCGTGCCGTTTTGACGTTAACATGTGTTTCCATAGGGCCACAGATTACATACCTCCTTAGGGTTACATACCTCCTCCATGGTTCTATTCGGGATGATAGGTAGTGTATGTGGTATTTGAGACTATAAGCTATCTCTGTGTCATTTTTCTACCAAATTTTCTTAGTATTTCTGACGTCACAGTAACCTATAAGTAACCCATTTGCTATTTTTGAGTACAAACTAAGTACGTGTGTTTCGAATTCCTTCCGAATATGTTCAGCCGTTCCCACGTTGTCCTGTAAATATTATGAATGTCAATGTTTGGATGTTTGCTACTTAATCATGCCGGAACGTATTTAGTGATCGGGTTGAAATTTGCAATACAATTAGATTGTAGTTTGGAAGAACACATAGGCTAAACATTGCTACTTAAACTAAGCCAAGATATAATGTGTTTCAAATTTTAACTCAATACATTCAGCCATTCCAACGTAATTGAGCAGCAAAAATTTAAACATTGACATATTTGTATAATATTGGTAGGATAGGATTTTACAAAATTTTAGAAAAAATAAAAGCGGTCAAGTGCAAGTGGGACTCGCGCGCGAAGGGTTCCGAACCATTAGCAAATAAACGGCTTTAATTGTATGGGACCCCGCTTTATAATTTATTTTAATTAATTTCATTTAAAGAGAACATAAAACTAAATATTATGTGAATAGTTAAAGCGTCTGTGACGGGTACGTTATTAGTATCGAGCAAGAAACGGTAAAAAATATGACTTTGTATGGGAGCCTCTCTTAAATAAATACTTATTTTATTTTTAGTATTCTTTGTTAAACCGGCAATAGAAATACATCATCTGTGAAAATTTCAACTGTCTAGCTAACACCCTTCTTAAGATACATCCTGGTAACAGACGGACGGACGGACGGACAGCGAAGTCTCAGTAATAGGGTCCCGTTTTTACCCTTTGGGTACGGAACCCTAACAACGGTCTGCTTCGGTCACCGAAGCTTGTTAAGCACTACCTTTAAATTTCAAACAGTATTTGGATTGAAATAATACGTTTTCTAATAAGTTACGGCTGGTCTAATAAGTTACAGCTGACCTAGTCAGGAGAACGGCGACTGTCGATCCGGAGACCCAGGGTTCAAAACCACGCGCACCACTATCTTTTCAGAGTCATGTTCGTAATGCCGGTAATTAAAACGGTGAAGGAAAACATTGTGAGGAAACCGAAATGTACCTAGAATCTAAGTTCTGAGTCATATGTCATCCACCAACCGACACCGGGCCAGCGTAGTGGATTATAGCCTTGACTCTCTCCTTGCGGGAGAAGGCCCCGACGCCCAGCAGTGGGAACATTTAATGGGTATTAAATGGCTATTTATTATGCTAATATGTTTTCTCCTAAAGAACAAAAATCTACTTCAATGACAGGTAATTTAATTCTGTCATTTGACTAAATTTTATAAGAAGCTATGGCTATGTCGTACAAATAAATCTAAGCTGATTTTAGTTTTTTGTTGATATTTGAAAAACTACCTCCCTGTTTTCGATATATGAGATCACTTCTGAAGTATTTTCTACCAAACAAAAAAGGAATTATCAAAATCAATTCACAATTAGTGCAGTTATCGCGAAAAATAAAACCAAATAAAAAACATGCAACCCGATTGAGAGTATCCTCCTTGTTTGAGGTCGGCTATAACCGAATGTTTGTTTTTCCACTCAAAAATATATTTTTGATAATTATTTTCTCATTCAAGACGACGCGACGCGATCACTTGGGCACGTTCTACAATCTGGAATCTAGATATTCTGTGGATCGTCTGTGACACACAGAATACTTAGAAGTTAGTATGTACCGAACGCACCGTACGTGTCGTTATGAGACGATTTTCTTAGCATTCCATGGATTCACCGTGCGGGTGCCGGGTCCATCGTGTGGCAGAGAGAGAAAAACTCGAGTAGTTCCCGAGACTTGTGACTCGGGCGTAGGTTTAAGGGGCCCCTTTCTGACGTACATCAACACTCACCTTCACCACTCGTTTTTCTCTCCCTGCCCAGCCAAATCTGATATGAGCCTACTAGTGCAGCTTTAGATACACGTTCTAGTATAGAACTTACTGCACTTCTGGATAAGCCAAGGTCTTTCAGTAGGTTATAGAGAGATTTTGCTGGTATACCTCTCGCTCCCACTTCTACAGCGTATAAACTAACTACATAGCCGTTTTTGTTAATTCGTTTAGGAGGTCGTAATACTTATTTTGTTTCATCGCGTGGTCTTTAGGTATATTAGTTTCCCACGGTACGGTAAGTTCTACAAGGACTATGCGTTTCGTAGCTCTAGAAAAAGGAAAATGTCCGGTCTGGATGACGAAACACCCACATCCTCTGGGATTTTGTAGTGCTTTTCATACGTGTCCATTAAAATAGTCCAATCAGGTGCTGTACCCAGGATTGAGTAAGGCTTGTTCCTGGAGTTTGAAGTTGAGCCTTCTTTTACAAAGTTAATTTGTCTGTTGTTTGTCGTCAATCCCTTTTGGGCTCTAGCTACTGAAAGGCTCATGGCTTCACGTATGATTTCAAGTACTCTGTCATGACGCCGTGAGTAATGACCCCATTAAGGAGCACCTTGCATCCCACCAATATGTGCCTTGCTGTACATATCGCCTCTCCACAAGTATAGCAACATTTTTCAGAGGCTTTTCCCACCTTACCAAGTTACTCTGGTCAGGAGGGTCATTTGGAATGCATTTAGATAAAATTTTAATGAGGCAGGGGACCAGTCATAGATCAAGGTGCGCCATTTTAGAGCTAATGGGATACAGAACTCACCTATGGTTAACCACTCACTTTGCATTTCTAAATTCATAGCGTGCACTTTGTAACCGTTATTTTCGTCTTGTTGTAGAAAGGTTTTTACCATGTCTCGGTCTTCCCTTTTCCTTCTCGCACCCAACCCAGCAGTATTTACTTGTGCACCTGCCATAAATTGTTTATGGAATTGAAGTCTAGATTCCAGGTCTGACGCAGTTTTGTCTTTTGGGAGAGATGTAATTAATTCGTCTTGTGACTTTCCCAAAACATGCGTTTTGTAACTCTTAGGTGTTTGTAAAGTTCAGACGGTTTCTTTAGTTTCAGCCCAAAACTATTGTGATCCCTAAAAAGAGTAGAAGGATCAGCCGGATGTGCCAATCCGAACCATGACTTCAATATCTTTATGACATTGGCATCTAGCTTTGCCAGGAGAGTTTTACCGATGTCATATACTAGGAAAGGCCAAGTCAGACGTGATGTGAGGTAGTTGTCATATATCCATGCTTTTTTGATATTGCTGATAGGCTGCTGGTCTACCTTATTGAGGTTGTTCATGAAATTTTCAACAACCACCTCTAATGATGGTGTACGTCCTTTGTGATCTATCTTTCTACCAAGAAATTTGAAAGGCACTGCCTCTGCAATTGTGGCAACTCCTTGGCCACTTATGGAGAGTCCCGGATCGTAAGACGTATATTTGGTATTTCTTCTACCCAGACAAAGACAATGACATTTAGATGGTTTTGTCCTCATTCCCTCCGTCCATGTACAGAACTCATCGACTTCGTTCAACAATTCTTGACACTGTTTGGGATTACGTGTAAGTATTGCAAGGTGGACGACCTTGCAATACTTGCAAAGGCCAAGATTGACTCAGTGTACTTATTGTTGATTTTAAACCGGTAGCCCCATTTCTTTTCACGGGATATTAATTTGTCTACTAAAATATTTATAACTATATTAAATGCTATTGGTGATAAGCAGCACCCTTGGAATAGTCCTACATTGTATTCAAGTGGTTTTGTGTATTCCTTGTTTACTGCTATGACGAATTTTAAGTGGCAATAATAAGAATTAATTATGTCAATAATTTCAGCAGGAAAGTTATACCATTTTAGGGCAAATATCATAAGTTCATGCTGGACAGAACCAAACGCGTTCTCTAGGTCTATCCAGCAGACTGTAATTTGCCTCTCATGTGTTCTGGCATCTTTCAAACTTTCTGCTAGTAATGTATTGTGTTCCAGGCATCCAGAAATACCAGGCAAGAACCCTTTCTGGTGATTGGGCCTGAAATACCTATTGCTAGTCATAAATGTGGTCATTTTGTTTGCAAAATACTGAAAAGATTTTAGAAATTGTATTAGTTAGGGCTATCGGTCTGGTGTCTTTGGGATGAGTTACTTCCTGCTTTTTAGGGATGAGGACAAAATTGCTCTTCCAAATGCTACTGGGACTTGCTTTCTTGACCAGATCTTAATGAATATATTCAAGATATGTTTACGAACTGATGGACACTTTTATACACTATGTAAGGAATGCCATCTGGGCCAGGAGCTGATTTAGTAGTTTTCTTTTTAATTTGATAGTTTACTTCCTCTTCACTAGGTGGGGTGCCTTGAAAGCCTGTCAGAGGATCATTAGGTCTTTGGATGTTTGGTTCTACGTACGAGCTCCCGCGTTTAGGCACTTCGTATGTGCTTTTAAAGTGATCGTAAATTTGCGCGTTAGTCAAGATAAGCTTTCCATTTTGCTCCCTGAAAATATTTTTGGAGTATTGAAAAGGGTTTTTTATCAAAGTCTACTTCGTGTTTAGCTCTGTTAAAATTATCACGATTTTTACTAATTTGAAGCGATATTCCTTGTATTAATTTAAGGATTGATCTTAGAGCTCTGGACAGTTGGTGACTTAGATGGTTGTCGCCCATGGTTTTAGCTACACGAAGACGTTTTATTAACTCTCTTTTCTTCCTCCGCAATTTCATTTTGAACATATTTTCCTTGCTATTTTGAGCATAACAAGTTGATGGTGGGTAATGTTCCGAGAAGTATGTATATATGGTGTTCTGGAAAGTTTCTACTTGGCTGTTAATGTTAAAAATAATGAAATAATAAAAATAAATATATATAAATAAAAATAATAAATGTTGTAAATGTTAATGTTTGTGTTATTTCCGAACCACCAGACCGATAATGTTCAAATTTTGACGGGACAATATAAAAATGTGTTCTTTCTAACAAAAAAAGAATTAATGAAATTAAACAACGCAAACATGAGTTACACCCAAATACACATTCTGACTTTCACCCCCTCCCGCAAGAGAACCGATCAGAATTTGGGGATCAAAAGTAGCCTACAGGAATCTCCTTAAGATAAACCAAAATCATGTCAAGTTTCAGCTGAATTGAATAAGTAGTTTCGGCGTGATGCGTGATCCCTTTACAGAAAGACAGACAGACAGACATGAAAGAAAAAAAATCCAGTTTCGCCATCAGTATCGACAATGGAGTGCTCCAAAAAAAATTTATCAAAATTTCTTCAATGTACAGAATTCGACCCGTTACAGTTTTATTATAAGTATAGATAGATAATAATATACATACATAATATAAATACATTTTATTTCAGGCTGTTTAAATCCAATCTGCAACCAGCGGTTGCTGCAGCGCTGGTTGCAGATTGCGCAGGACCGTTCGTTGTGGAAATCTAGGGGGGAGGCCTATGTTCAGCAGTGGACGTCTTGCTGCTGATGATGATGATGTTAAAATCCATAGACAAGCACACAAAGACAGCATTAATAAGAATAGGATAATTGCATCCATTTAGTATTTATTTTCACAAAACAGTCAAAACTAAAACCACCTTATAATCATCATGTCCGTTGTTCTCTATACATACAGCATATTACCAATACCTAAACCATAAATAATAGACAATTTTATTTCGAATGGTTTCAAAAATAATGCTCCAGGATTTATTTATCCACACAAAGTTACGGAAATTTGACAAATTTAAAGTCGGTCCCAATATTTGATCGTACTCGATTTGATATTGGGTTTTAATAAAGTTCGTTTAATATTGGTCTTTCTCCGTGATTATTCAGAAATCGAGAGTCAAATTATTGGAAATTGATATTTCCGAGCAATTTTTTCGCAATCAACGCAAATGACTAATTTTATGGACAAACAACGCCGTATTTCATAACATTGTTTGTGTATCATTTGTGTGCTAAATTTCCTTTGTCGTAACAAACATCGTAAATTTGACTCGAAAAATGTATAGCTATACTGCCACATAAGTAAATGTTCGTAGTGAGTTAGTAATCTTAAAATTATCATTGATACAAATACATACTTACATACCTCTTTATGTTGCTTTTCCTTATACAAACAAAGTCTATTCCTACATACTTCTGCAAATGAACCGAAAAAATCCCATTTAAGGTGTAGAAAATACTAAGACCGACAAAGTTTGTTGCTTAGCTACAAATTATTTTCAATAAAAACCGTAGCTGATACTGCAAATAGTAAATAGTTGCTATAAGCTAATAGAAATAATCTTTCTGCGAAAGTCTTTTAACCAGTGCGTGTTGCCAGTGATGTCTTATAGAACTGAGACGTGGTCCTTAACTGTGGGCCTCATAACGAAGCTCAAAGTCACACAGCGAGCTATGGAGAGAGCTATGCTCGGAATCTCTTTGCGCGACAGAATCCATAATGAGAATATTCGCAAAGAACGAAAGTGACCGACATGGCTTAAGAGCATATAGTACAGACATAGACATAGCTTAATAATAGCATAGAGTAAGCAAGCTGAAATGGCAATGGGCAGGCCACATCGCTCGCAGAACTGACAACCGATGGGGAAGAAAGATTCTCGAGTGGCAACCACGAACCGGTTGTGTGTTGCGCAGTGTTGGACGACCTCCCACTAGATGGACAGATGACCTCACAAAGATCGCTGGAAATCGTTGGTTGCAGGTTGCGCAGGACCGTACGTTGTGGAAATCTAGGGTGAGAGGGAGTCTATGTTCAGCAGAGAAAGTCTAGCGGCTGATGATGATGATGAATGGAAATAATATCATGACCTAATGAACGTAATTTACGTCTCAATTAACAAATACAAATAACACATTTATTTAAACGAAAGCACAATTTACTTATCATTTTGTACCAAATTTATTGCAGAGTTTGCCTCAGGGTTAATTAGGGGCAGGATGTGGGCAGGATCGATCTTGGCATAAAAACAGCTAGCCCATCATATTTCCATTTAGTTGAAAGTGTAGTTAATAGGTACCACCGTAAAAATTCTTTATACCAGTGATAAGCATACCACTTTCACCTTAGTATGGGTAATCTTATTTAATTGAAATTATCATACATACTAAATTCATGGGCAGAGCCTTTATTAACAAAACTAAAATACAGTGAGAACTACACTACACTACAAACCTACCAAACTACTTACACTAAACACGCCTGAATTATCAATAGACCACTGTAGGTCTACAGATACCCACTATAACAAAATTCATTGTAATTTTGCACTGAAATTTACACAATTTACTTACTTTTTTGTTTGTGTACAGGCAGTTGTTGTAACAATCTAAATTAGTTTTTAGCTATCAACAAGAAGAGATATTTATCATGGTTTTATGGTAAAACGAGTCCCATACAATGACATTCAAGCACCATGTATTTACAGCCCTTGAGACTTGAGATAAGCTGCATTGACATATCGGAGACTCCTCGGGGTAAATACTCGTATCCCGCAATCATTTATACTAGTGTATAACTAATACGTTACATATTATGTACGATATATCATGTCCTCGCATATTAATCAATACTCGTATACCACATTACGAGTACATTAATATGCCATACGTTACACCAGTCCTTCAACACGCTGGAAAGACGATCTCCGAGCGTTTAAAAAAGATTGGACTATATAAGCTCATGACCGGATTAAGTGGAAAGCTTTGAGAGAGACCTTTGCCTAGCGGCGGGACAACTGGTAGTAAAATAAAAAATATATTATATATTAAAAATTATATAATGGGTGTTTCTATGCATAATAAGTATGTATTTACAACTATATAAGTATTACATCAGGTATCTGGCCACCATATTACAAGCTTTGCTTAGTTTGGGGTCAGTTGGTGTTGTAGGTTACTCACCTACTTAGTTAAAACATATGCAAACTTGCCGACCACCGACCTTTACCGCATCGCGTACTGGCAGTGCAGACAGACCAGCCGTCATGTTGACAGAGAGAAAAATCGGTGATGGGAAAAAGTTATTGGTAATTTTCAATTATTAATATTATATATTGTGTTTTTAACTTTGTTGTGATGAGTTTCTTGTCCCTGTACGAGCTGGTAAAAATTACATAATAAGACAAAAAGGCTGGTGAGTTTTTATTTATTTCGTACGACCAGTACCTTATGACCTCTACATATTGGTGACCCCTTGACTTAAGACCACATTTTGGAGACTTATTGATACAAAAATACATCATAGACAATGGCAACTGGAGGTAAAAGGGACACTGCATTAACCGGCACTAGTGGTGAAAATTTGTCCGGCGTATACAAAGTCGGAGTAAGAGTGCCTCCATTTTGGCCGGAGGAGCCGGAGATATGGTTTGCCCAAGTAGAAGGCCAGTTTGCAGTTTCCGGCATAACGAACGACGCAACAAAATTTAATTATGTCATCGGCCACTTGGACAACCAACACTCAAAAGAAGTCAAAGATATCATCATTAACCCTCCTGACACAAATAAATATGAGAAACTCAAGAGCGAGCTGATCCGAAGATTGAGCGCATCTAACGAGAAGAAGATAAAACAGTTATTAATGCACGAAGAACTCGGCGATCGCAAACCTTCTCAATTTCTTTGTCATCTCTCAGGTCTGGCAGGCACCGACGTTCCAGATGATTTTTTGAAGAGTATATGGATAAACCACCTCCCGCATGGTATTCAAACTGTACTCGCAGGCCAACCGGTTTCAACGTCACCGGAAGACTTAGCCAATTTGGCAGACAGAGTCGACGACCTGGCTTCATCTACACCAAGAGTCGCGTCTGTAAGGAACCCATCGGTACCCAGTCCCATCCTAGGCGATCTCACTAAGGAAATAGCTGAGCTCCGGAAGCAAGTGCAGCAGCTGACGTCGGATAGGAACAGCAGGGCACGCTCGCGCAATCCTACTGATCACAAGCGTGCCTCCCGAACTCGCTCTCAGTCCAGCTACAGGAAGTTCCCGATGTGTTGGTATCACAGTAAGTTTGGAGACAAAGCCAGCAAATGCATCCGGCCGTGTGACTTTAAGACGGAAAACTTCACGAGCGGTCGGTAATGGTGGCTAACGACTGCTCCCCTCTATTCTACTGGTCGCCTGTTCGTGACAGATCGGTCGTCGAAGACGCAGTTTTTAGTCGACACAGGTAGCGACTTGTGCGTTTTCCCGCGGTCTATGGTTCGTGATCGTCGTACTAAGACAGAATATAGCTTGTGTGCTGTTAACGGATCTACAATATGTACTTACGGATACACAAATTTAAATTTAGATTTTGGTCTCCGTAGAACGTTTGTATGGCGTTTTGTAGTAGCCGATGTAAGCAAACCGATTATAGGCGTTGATTTTTTTAAATTACTATATTTTAGTTGTTGATTGTAGAAACAAGCGTCTAATTGATAATATTACTACTATTACTTCTTTTGCTAAATTAGCCAATTGTAAAAACGTTGCATTTGTAAAGGTCGTGACTGGTGATTTTCAGTATCACAAGATTCTCGACGAATTCCCTGAGATCACCCGACCGGCTGGCAGACATCACACGGTACCACACAACACTGTCCATCACATCCGCACCACCGCAGGCCCTCCAGTATCATCACCTCCTCGCCGTCTAGCCCCAGATAAACTGAAGATTGCTCAGAAGGAATTTCAGTCTATGCTGGACAATGGCGCAGCCAGGCCTTCTGAAAGTCCTTGGTCGTCACCTTTGCATTTAGCGCCAAAGAAAAACAACGGCTAGCGTCCATGCGGTAATTACCGTAAATTGAACGCTCGCACGATCCCTGATAGGTACCCTATCAAACACATTCAAGACTTTGCTCACAGCATTTCAGGATCTTCAGCACGCTAGATTTAGAAAAGGCCTATAATCAGATCCCAGTTAATCCTGCCGATATCCCTAAAACAAGCATCACCACACCATTTGGAATGTTTGAATTTCCGTATATGACCTTTGGTCTCAGAAATGCAGGCCAAACTTTCCAACAGTTTGTAGATGAAATCACTAGAGGTCTAGACTTTGTCTATACATATTTAGATGATTTTCTCATTTTTTCTCACGGGGAAATTGAACATAAACAACATCTACGCGAAGTGTTCGAACGGCTGAAACAGTACGGCATGTTATTAAACACTTCAAAGTGCGTTTTCGGTGCCACAAAAGTAACCTTTCTGGGCTACTCCATCTCAGAAAATGGCACGAAACCACTGGATTCGAAGGTGCAGGCCGTACAAGACTTTCCTGTCCCAAGTAACGTACGGCAGCTGAGAGGTTTTCTGGGCATGCTGAACTTTTACAGGAGATTTCTCCCTCAGGCAGCCCAAATTCAGGCTCCACTACATGCATTACTTACAGGTACTGTAAAAGGGCCTCAACCGATTCAAATTAGCGGTAATGCTCTGGCTGCGTTTCATGCCTGCAAGGAAAACTTGGCGAATGCTGCTTTATTGGCTCATCCAGATTGCATGACAAAGCTAGCCGTTTCCGACAAGGCTATTGGTGCAGCATTGCAACAGAATAAAAACGGTGCTTGGGAGCCTCTAGGCTTCTTTTCGCGCAAGTTGAGTTCTTCGCAGACCAAATATTCACCCTACGACAGGGAGTTATTAGCCATTTATGAAGCTATTAAACACTTCAGGCACATGCTCGAGGCAAGGCATTTCGTCGTCTACACTGACCATAAGCCGATCAGATTTGCCTTCCATGAAAGGAAGAATAACTGTTCGCCCAGGCAGTATAGATATCTTGTCTGTATTGCCCAGTTCACCACTGACATCCGCCATATATCCGGTAAGGACAACGTCGTGGCCGATACTTTGTCGCGGATCGAAGAACTGGCGTCGCCTGTAACTCTCGAGATACTAGCTCAAAACCAAGCGAATGACCCAGAGCTCCGAAAGTTGCTCAGTGAAGGATCGTCGCTACAGTTACAAAAAATGTATATACCTGGAAGCCAAGTACCATTACATTGCGATGTTAGCACATCTATTTCCAGGCCTTTTGTTCCCAAACCTTTTAGAAAGCAAGTTTTTGACAGTCTACACTCACTAAGTCACCCTGGTGGTAAAGCTTCAGCCAAATTAGTATCTGAGCGATGTGTGTGGCCAAGTATGAGAAAAGACTGCAAAGATTGGTCACGTGCTTGTCTTTCATGTCCACGGGCTAAAGTGAACCGTCATGTGACTGCTCCCCTTGGCACTTATAACGTACCACGTGCTCGCTTTCAGCAAATTCACATCGACCTGATAGGTCCACTTCCCTTATCAGATGGCCACCGTTACTGTTTAACAGCTGTTGACCGTTTCACGCGATGGCCTGAGGCAACTCCAATTGGAGATATAACGGCCGAAACTGTGGCTAAGACCTTACTCTCTCAACATGGATAGCTCGATTTGGCTGTCCAACAGTCATTACCACTGACCGTGGTCGGCAATTTGAGTCAGCGTTATTCCAATATCTATCGGAGCTAGCTGGCTTTGAGCACAAGCGAACGACGGCGTACCATCCGGCCTCTAATGGTCTGGTGGAACGGTTCCATCGTCAGCTCAAAGCGGCCATAACATGTCACGCTAATGATAGATGGACCAAGTCATTACCATGGGTCTTACTGGGCATTAGAACGTCTTTCAAAGAAGAGTAACAGGCCTCTGCAGCCGAACTAGTTTTTGGCGAGTCGCTTAGGCTACCTGGTGAATTTTTCGAGCCCACTATAGTTGGTACTACGGATATATCCAATTTTTCCGCAAGACTCAAAAATTTTGCTGGAAAATTACGACCGGTACCAACTTCGCGACATGGTACGTCGAAGGTTTTCGTTTTCAAGGAGCTAGATACTTGTGACCACGTTTTCCTACGCGAAGACGCCGCCTCACGACGATCTCTACAGCCAGCATATTTGGGACCTCACAAAGTACTTAGTAGGGGAGATAAAGTATTTAAAATACTTTTCAAAAGTAAAGAAATGACAGTATCGATTGACCGACTAAAACCGGCCTTCATACTGTCACCTGAACACCATGAGGACCCTCCAACTGAAATTCCTCATCACTTCTCTATTATTTATCGCCCATGAAGGGCTCAGGAGGGGGTGGTGTAGGTTACTCACCTACTTAGTTAAAACATATGCAAACTTGCCGACCACCGACCTTTACCGCATCGCGTACTGGCAGTGTAGACAGACCAGCCGTCATGTTGACAGAGAGAAAAATCGGTGATGGGAAAAAGTTATTGGTAATTTTCAATTATTAATATTATATATTGTGTTTTAACTTTGTTGTGATGAGTTTCTTGTCCCTGTACGAGCTGGTAAAAATTACATAATAAGACAAAAAGGCTGGTGAGTTTTTATTTATTTCGTACGACCAGTACCTTATGACCTCTACAGTGTTATGTATGAATTGTCCACCAATATTATATGAGTTCATTATGTACGCGTCCAATTTGTGACACTGTAAAGGTGGCAATAATAAATAATTTACTATTAACTGTATCTCGCACAAATTTAACAAATTTTTACAGCATTGTAAAGATAAGATAAGATAAATTTTTATTCAGTTCACAAGTTTACATTTTTACAATTTGCTAAGTGGAAAATGGAACCCAAGCTCGGCTAGGCCGGTATTTTGGTATTCCTCAGTTTCATTTATAAAAATTACCGCGAAACAATTTTCCAGAATCTAAATAAAAATACAAATAAAAATTATAGTTAGATATTAAACACTAATTTAAAATTTAATTCTTGACATTTCATTAAAAGACACTGGACTAAATTTCATAAGAATCAATCACTATATCGACTAAGTATATGATACAAAATTTAGTTTATTTTAAATTTTTCTATTAAATTTATATGGGACTATCTGTGAAATGTGATCTACCAAACAAAAAAGATAACCTCATCCTTAAAAGAAAAGAGAAATAATGATGTATCTGAAGGCGTGTAGTGTAGCAATAGTAGGTACGTCTGAATGTTTATGTCATCTGTGTAATACATACATTTCGCACTATCAATGGATTTGAAGGGAATCGGATAGACCAAACCCAACAACGTATCAACTTCTTATTCCAAAAGGCTAATAATTGTTTCTGAGAAATTGAAGAAAAAAAAATAGGTAATTCCAAAATTGCGTAACTGCATAACGAAACGAAAAGGCACTAGAATTCTACCTAGGTAGAAATAAAACGTATTTGTGGAGAAACAAAAAATATAAAATTCAGTAAAATACGTTGCGAACAAGAAATTTTACGTGTATTTCAAGGTGTTCACTAATATTTCATTAATTCTGGAATATCGTATTCCGTTCAAAAGTTGATTATGACCTGGTAAATACGAATATTTTTTAACGCCGGTTTAAGTCTACCTTTCTGCAACATCTCTAGATGTAAGACAAATATCCAAGTACTTCATCTTCCTTTCAAAATTTACTGCAATTCAATGTAATACTTGGAAAGATATTTTTATCGGCGCTTGAAATGAAAAATATATTTCCTAGGAAAGCGACGTTTCGGTACATTTTACAAATCAATGTTATTTATAATACTCTATCGTAGAGATAAATATAATACTATTTCAGGAGTAATAGTTTAATTAACTTGGATGCCACTTTTGGAATAGTTTTTTTTGGAACTACTACACGAAGCGCATCTGAGTAATTTCTACACCAAAAAAAAATTTAGATAATCAGGATGATCAAACCCACTACCAGTCAGAAGCGTGCCCAGCATGCTAGCGGCATAACTACGCTGAACGACAAAGCTTTTAGGTTGCCCCAAGTAAACGCCAGCATTTTGGTCGTGCGTCATGCATCATAAATATTTATCTAAAATTATACATGGATTATATCAACTATCTTACTTACTTCAATAGTACGAACTTAGCTTAGTTTGGGGCTAGATAAATTTGAATGAAAAATTGTTGAAAGAAGTTTTAATTTAGATGTCATCGTTATCAGATTTGCATAGAAATGTAATGATTAGATGAAATAGCGTCATAAATCTACACAAGCTAACGTAAAATGGATATACTATGTCGATGGACAAATAAATATAAATAAATAAATAAATATTAGTGGACAATTCACACACAACACCATCTGACCCCAAACTAAGCAAAGCTTGTGTGATGGCAGCCAGATAGCTGATATAATACTTATATAGTTTTAAATACATACTTATTATACATAGAAACACCCAGACACAGTGCAAACATTTGAATTCATCACACAAATATTTGTACTGGGTGGGGATCGAACCCACGGCCCTCGGCTTCGCAGGCAGAGCTACTACCAACTAAGCCACTAGGGCAGTCAAAATGTTTTCGTTGATGAAACTTTAGTATTTTAACGAATTTTGAAATATGAAAAGAATAACTAACTTTTCAATACGTTTTATTGAATGAGATAATATAACTTTAGCTAGTTGTAACAAAGGTTTAGTCGATTGAAACCGACTCGTAAGCCGTGGCAAATATCTGTAAAAACGTAGTACGATTACAGGAACGTTATAAGTCTAAAATCCCTGTTACACTTAAGGCTTGTTCGCATTAGGCTAGCAAATTAGTCTAGTAGAGAGTAATTTAGTAGCTAAAATACTCGCTACTATTCAAAAATCGTTCGCACCGTGCTTTAGTACAGTTCACAAGTGAGTAGCGTTTCGCGACATGAAGAATAAATGAATGAATAAGCTAATCTTATCGAATCGTAATGGCTATTTTAGAAGAGCTGAATTAGGAAATTTGAGTGATAAATAAAATAAGTTATTCCACAGAAAATTGTTTGAAGTTATTTTTCTCTCCAGACTAATTCGACAAGTTGTTAACCTGTTTAATCGGCGAGCCAATGAGCGCACCGCTCGCAACGAACGCGTGGTGGGGGGGTGCTACTCGCCCGTTGAAAATAGAACAAAATGGATTGACTCGACTAAATCACTTCCTAAACTACTCGACTAAATTTTCACTGTTCATACACGTTTAGTTGCTAAATTACTTGCCACTAGGCTAAATTACTAGCCTAATGCGAACAAGCTTTTAGAGCTATAACAAGCAAGACCTTGTCACTACCACGGCTTCGATACTAACGACAGAAAGCTAACAAAGAAGGCATCGTTCGAGGACATGTGTCATCGACCAACTTGCACTTAGTAAGCGTAGTTTTGACTGTCTCCTTGTGAGAAAGTCAACGAATCCCAGCTGTGGGAATATTTAGGCCAACATGTTTTAGGCATTGGCAACATTATTTGTAGTCGCTTAGATGATCTGATCTTTCAATATGTGAGTTTAGCATCATCAGACAAGCAATTGCATAGACTAGTCGTAGTAGCAGGCCCCAGCGCACTATCAGTTATTTATTGCCTACCACTTTATTGCCTCACTGCGGATTTTGGAACGTAAACCCCGATGCGAGGCGGCTTTTATCCAATCAGCTTTCTATTTGGTTAGCAAAACCCTTTGTAAAGAAAATATACTCACAGGTTTTTTTTGTGCTTGTCATAAAACATATTTGCATTTACTCATTGTCAGGACAAAGTTTATAAAAAAACTTAATTTGTGTATATACATTTTTTTTCTTATCTTTTACCGTAATAAGATCAGCAAGCTCGTCTCACCGTCTCAGCAATATATTCATTTAACCGACTTCCAAAAAAAGGAGGAGGTTATAAATTCGACCCCTACTTTTTTATGTATGTTACCTGATTTCTCGAGAACCCCTGCACCTATTTTAAAATTTCTTTTTGTGTTCGGATGGGTATGCTTCCCGAATGATCCTATATAAATCTTATAGAAATCGGTTGAAATATGAACCATAAACTAAAATTTGCGTACAATTTTCTGGATGACGTCTGGACGACGACCTGGTTGTAGATTTCACAAAAGTTATGAAACTCGATCCTGTCAATACGAAATTGTATAAATGGATTAATAAAAACTTGTTTTACACTAAATGGGTAAAATAAACTATTTTCGTACAAAAACATTAACCGACTTCAAAACCACGAATAGGCACGTAAAAGCGAAAAATAAACTAAAATCATTATTATAAGCGCTACTCACTCATCTATTTGAAGTGGGTGCCAGTCAGGTCAAAAACTTAGTACATTAATGCTATGTACCTAGTCACATGGTAAGTAGACACAGGTAAGTAAGTTGTATTTATCCACTACCTGTTAGATTTGGCTGGCACCGACTTCAAATAGATGAGTGACTTATAATAATGATTTTCGTTTATTTTTCACTTTTGAGTGCCTATTTGTGGTTTTGAAGTCGGTTAAATTTTTTGTACGAAAATAGTTTATTGTTTTACAAGATCACAATTCTTTCAGTATATCTTTATTCTTCACCTCGAGAAACAAAACTGTTAGGTACCTACTACTCTGTTGTAAATTAACAGAAACAAGAATACGATTCTTGTTTCTGTCTAGAATCCAAATCCACCACAAAAATATTGAGCAGAAGCTACTACCGTTACAAATCTTATGCAATTTTAAATATTTCGTGACATTTAGTTGGAACCTATTGTTTCTGGTTTCTGTTTCCAAGAAGCTACTACTTATCTCTGCCATCATGATTTTTGTATAATTTCAAAGAGTAGTCTTTTAAAATCAGGCAAAATCATATTGCGACGTGGAAATGAAACAAACTGCCTTTTCTCTCCACAGTAATGTGGGATTACTCGAATTACCCACATTCGTTTTGATCACAGTTATGTCTGTGACAGTATTAGGTCGTACATTAGCTGGTAGAACACTACATTAGCTCCTAAGATATGAGCCACTACACAGTGTATTAGGCAGAGAAATGAGTAAAATAAATTATCCTGGACCCCAATCCAAGCCGGACATTGAGAGATGAGGTGATAATTGAGACCGGGGACCTCCACACTGCCGTTACACTATGCTTAGGTGAAACATAAAATGATACAGGTTTTTACATTACTATGATTCCCAATCTGTTATGAAACACTTAGCATTTGTGTACATATACTCTGTAAATGCGAAAATCTCCACAATAGGTACATGTCGATATTTTCGACATGTTTCGTAACTCTTATTGTAACATTGCGTACTTTGTAATTATTAAACGCAGGATAAATTTAAAAGTGTGTGAAATATACGACGACGTCTGAACGAACTTTCGATTAGAATTTTGCATTTTTGTTCATGTTAGCTGTCACTCGATACCGAATGAAATATAGTGATCCAACAATTTTACTATTTTGGCTTTCAACATTGTTCTAGCCCAATATTTAATCACTTTACGTAAATGTTTTTTGATTTTTGTTAGACATAGAACCTGAACCACTTTTCACTGCGTGAATATCAATTTTTAGTAAAATCTTATGAAATTCAAAACTTTGAAGGTTAAACCCATCCTTTTTTTTTTTTGGTATTTAGTACAGCATCATAAACAGCCCACTAAATGTTCCCAGTGCTGGGACTCGGGCCTTCTCACGCAAGGAGAGAGCAAGTATAATCCACCACGCCGCCCAGACTGCGTGTTGGTGGATGAATGGTTTTGTATTTAACCCCCGACTACTCGAGAATCTGCTATGAGAGTTGATAAATAGTTTAAAAATACAGAAGTGGTTCCAGTAAAGCCTATTTAAAAATGTTTCTAATAGATTTGATCAACGGCGTAGGGATATCGGTCTGGTAAACTGTTATTTCCAACTCGAACTAGTTCTTTAATAATTAGCCTAAACGACAATGTAAGTTTAACTTGATAACTTGGGCTCAGTTCTCCGGATGCTCGTATTAAAAACTTTTTCGCTTTAAAATAATAATGCAACACCACTGAATAATTCATGCACTGGCTCATATGTGAAAAGGCAAATTGGAAAGTAGGTATAAAAATATCCTTCGAATGCAAGTTGTTAGCTAATGCGCTGTTTCGGTATCAAATCGGTTTTTTGTTTTTATCGATGATTCCGGTAAATATTTAATTGAACATTGTTTTCCACTACTCAACTATTTTGTACTTTTGTACAAAATAGTTGTTGTTGACTGGGTTTATGGTTTAGTATTTTTTTATTTTATTTGCCTACAACGTTCAGAAATGTTGTTGGAACAAAGTTCCTTACGGCATGCTTGGGGGACATTGCTTTGCATAGCAACTTTTGCTGCGCGACCAAACTGAAAAAATGTAAGACTAGACTAATTGTCTACGTAGCCGCACGTTATACGCACGCTTTCGTCAATTGACGGTTGCAAGACGAATGCTTGACGAATGCGTGTATCTTTTGTACGGTACTGCGTGTAGTGTTGCGAGTGTGGTATTAATAATAAATCGTTTTTAGTGAATTCACAAAAATAAATCTATTTCTATTAAAACTATTAAAACATGTTACTTAAATCAGTTGAGGAACAAAACACTACGGCCATTTTAACGCAAAACAATTGCTCTCAACAGTTAATTGACAAAGAATACTTTAACTAAAATGAGTTTGCTAAACGTCTATGATTAAATAAATATATAAACAATAAATAAAAGGGTTTGATTTTCAAAGGTTCTTACAAAAATACCTACTCCAAATGAGGTTATAGCTGAAGAAGCCAAAAAACTGGTAATATCTAGGCTAATATCACAGCTACTATAAGAGGTAACAATCTGAAGAGGTTTTTCGTTTGAACACGTTAATTTCAGAAACTACTGGGCCGAATTCAAAAATTCATTCACTATTGGATATGTACAGAATCCCTGAGTGCTATATGCTGTATATTATGTACCACGGGCGAAACCGGGGCCAACCGCTAGTTGTAGGTAAAGTTTAATTGGTATGACATTTTCGAAGTAAAATTCCACAAACTAAAAGAGAAAATTATGAGCTTAGATATTGTATAGAGCAGGTATTGTAGGTACTCCATTGGTAATACTCAATTCACCAACCTAATATGCGCATTCACTCGACGTCGTTGTTTTGTATGTGCCCTGTCGCACGCAAAACCACATTTGATCACGGTTCGCAGAGTGAACATCAGCATTCGTTCGCATATTTGGGTTATTTAGCTGAGTGCAGCTGTGGTTGCCTGGTTTCGTGTGTACGTGACCTAAAATAGGAGTTTTTTCTTGGTACAAAAGCGTGAAAATGGCGAATTTTACTTACCATTTCATTGATTGTTAGCAAAATTGATCATAACCTCCTGGTTTGTTCCGTTGTACAAATGATGAGCTCTTTAAATAGGTGTGATTCGTAAACAGTAACGACAAATTAGATTTAAAAAAAACTAGAACGTTACATCTATGTGACTTTTGAAAGGCACATAGATGTAACGTAATCTTAAAATGTAGTTAGACAATTTACAAAAGATGATTACATTTTAAAGAGCATGTCAGATGTCTGTTGGTAAGCAACACATATTCCCACGACAACGACGCCCCAGTCAGTATTTGGAACATGAAACGTACAAAAAACAGCCTGACACCTGTATTCGTCTCGAGACATTCTTATAGTTGTAAATCAAGTTACTACAATTAATTATTTAATTCTAAAATAAACGTTGCTCCTAATTTTGTTTTAGTATTCTTAAACTGGACGATTAACAACGCAGGTCATTTAAAAATTTAGCACACCTACAATTCGTCCCAGGGACGGCCCGTAAAAGTGTTTTAGCTAGACCGTTTTCAGCGATATTCGTTTTAATCTCCTTTTATCTGCTTTTGATCTTGTGATAAAAGTTTTATGGTGCTTTTTCTTGTTTGTATTCTGCACTCGAGCGGTCTATTGTAGGGAGGTCGGGGCTATTTGGCCCTTGTTTAATTGGGGCGCCACTAAGCCCAGCATTATTAAGTACCTTACGCCTCTGGTGCCCTCGTTTGACCTCATGATACACTAGTTTGACGGGGAAAATGTTCTTACGTGATTTAGAGCTTGGCGCAAAATTTGAGGAAAATGAAACCACATTTTGGATGCCTTAGTGAGCTTGGATTTTGGTACTTACTGGCTATTGCACTAATACTTGCGAACAAAGGCAGAATTGTAATGCTAAGTACATGTAAGGAATTACAAGCTTTTGTCGTTTGCTATGCTGGTTGTCAATTGGTTCAATCAGATGTAATCTCGCCCATAAATAAATAATAAATACGGTATTTGCCAAATTTCACCATCATCATTCTCATCCTTATTTACCTCACTGCTGGCTATAGGCCACTCTTTTATTGTACCATCTTCCTCGGTCTTGTGCCAATCGAGTCTAGGTTTAAAAACTTTTAAAAAAACTTTATACGAACATTTCAATGTTATCAAAATTCAAATCCAAAATATGAGTAGGTTAGAAATTCATTCTTTCTTCATCTCATCCCTGTAATATTGTCATCTCAAACTAACGTGCCGACTTTTATCTTCTACGCCTCATAAAACCCTCAAAACGTTTTACAAACACATGAAAAGAAATCGTCTACAAATAGCACTTGTAATGTGTCTGCCCTTAAGGCTCCGTTATATTCAAAATTTGAAAATTGGTTTATAAAACGTTTGTTGCGTTTTATGGTGAAATATAATTTTGTATTTTACTATGTTTGGTTGGTTATCGTAAGCCATCGTTTAAGAATCTACAAGAACAAAATTAAAAATTTTGATTAACCCCCCGACTACCTTAGATTTGTTATCTGTACAACATTCTACTAGTCAAGCCCTTTCATTTGATACCCATATTAAGGGAATTGTGAAAAAGGAAATGTAATTCGCCATTTTGTGGTAGCGGCCATCTTGGATTTGAAATTTGTCATAGTGCAAAGTATTCTACTAATCAAGCCCTTTCATTTGATACCCATATTGAGGTAGTAGTGAAAAATATTATATAATTCGCCATTTTGTGGTGGCGGCCATCTTGAATTTGAAATTTGTTATAGCGTTTAGTACTCTACTAGTCAAGCCCTTTCATTTGATACCCATATTGAGGTAGGTTGTGAAGAAATATTTTGTCCGCCATTTTGTGGAGGCGGCCATTTTGAATCGATATTAACCAAACATAGCTAAGAACACCCGCACGGATATTAACTTTTAAATAAAAAAAAACCGCATCGAAATCGGCCCATCCGTTTGAGCTCTACGGTGCCACAGACAGACACACACACAGACAGACAGACAGACAGACAGACAGATAGACCGACAGACAGACAGACAGACAGACAGACATCGACGTCAAACTTATAACACCCCTTTTTTTTGTCGGGGGTTAAAAAAAGACAATTTGATGGGACATTTCTTAGTCACGAGCAGCGCGCATGTACCACTTACAAAATAATGAAACTTCGTTTAATTCGTTGGTTTGAAATTGATTTCAGAATGTATAATATTGTAGGTGTATTTATTCTCATTAGGAAATGACCGCAATTTCTTCAGTCTTCTAGTGTCTACGACGATCGTAACGCTGCTGAAACGTCGAGGTAATCAAATGATAGTTTTGATCGTGATTAAATCTTGACAAATGTTTACATTTGGTTTACATTCACATCGCATGTTCAAATCGCGAAATTTTAAAAACAATATTGAAGGTCAACAAATATAAGGATAATTTATTTCTAAACTGGTTTTTCAGACATTGTTTTAGCTTGAACAGCTGTTTTACAGATACATTTTGAATGCGAGTAACAAAAGCTTGCAGAAACAAATAGTTCCTCAGTTCTTTCAGTCTAGCCAAAAATATCGAAACATGTAATCAAAATGCCATACTAAAAATATTTAAGGTCCTTATTATGTTGGCGTAGCGGACTACTATGCAACAGGCCTTAAAAAAGAAAGTACTTACAATGCTTTCACAGTAAACGAACTAATAAAAGACAAATGGCGCAGATAAGACGGCAACGTACTCTCGCAGTTGAATTGAATTACAAATGGTCGGAGGTAGGTGGGATATTATGCAAATTGGCAACCGGCTCTTACTGCGAAGATAAGAGTAACAACCTAACTGGATTCACGAGTCGAGACGTAAGAACTCTATTACAATAGTGAGTGGTTGCAATTCACTGACCTTGAGAAATTATGAATCGGGTGTAAACATTTGTAAATTTAAACACACCGGAAGTTAAAAATGTATCTACGCTCTATTGTAGGATCACATACATAATATATAATATTTTCTGCACATATATACGAATCAAACAAATCTCATAGAGCATGGCTTTCTTTTGCTAACGGTGACCCGGATCTCTCTCGGCAGTTCCCGTTGACTCTCGACATCAGAAATTTGAAAGTAGTTTTTCTTCCAAAAGCGGTCATTAGAATCTCTCTCTCTCTCTCTCTCTCTCTCTCTCTCTCTCTCTCTCTCTCTCTCTCTCTCTAATAATTAAATGGCTATTAGAATCTGGTCATTGGATTGGGTTCTCTATGAAAGTCCTTCACTAGCAGGGCATTCCGTCGCAGTGTCACATCTTCACATCTGCTACAGTGCTTTAATGCAAGTTCCCATCTCTGATTCAGTGAAAGAAACTCTCCCAGCAATCTGCCTGTCTCTTTTCTTGGCTGTCGATTCTGATATTCAAACCTACAGTACCAGCAGTTTTTATACAGATTAATTTTGTTTCTAGATAGATCTCGATGTGATCAAATTCGTCATCTCTAAAATTTACGCTGAAATTATCTTTGACGTCCTATGCGACTGTAGCAAGCAAGTTTACACACAAACACTTGCTTCCTTCTTAGCCCCGGCCTGCCAATCGATGCTAGAAGTAAGAATGGATAAATAAAATAAAAAATAAAATAAAATAAAAATAGCCTTTATTTCTACTACAAATATGACAATTATTATAATTACTTAAACCTATATTTAAGATAGTAAATAAGTTTCTATTTTTTTTTTTTTTTTTTTTTGTACTATACAATAAATATATAATTATATTCTCTTTTATAGAGTGTGAGTAGTAGTCGCCTCTGCAGCGTAGGCCTCTTCTAATCCTTTCCATTCGTGTCTCTCGCGTGCGTTTCGCATCCAGTGAGAACCACCCCTCTGGTTGAAAATGTCGCTCCATCTTTTGTGTGGTCTGCCTTTCCTTCTCTTACTGTCCCTTGGTATCCACTCTACTAAACGTTTGGTCCATCTATTATTGTGCATTCTACAGATATGCCCCGCCCATTGCCATTTTAATAATCTTATTCTTTTCCGTACATCTATTATTTTTGTTTTATGCCTGATATTTTGATTACAAATTTTATCTGATAACTTCAATCCCAGCATACTTCTCTCCATTTTGCGTTGGCAGATCGCTATTTTTTCTTCATCCTCTTTTCTTAATGACCACGTCTGACAACCATATGTCAAGCAAGGTAATACTGTTACTTCGTATAACTTCTTCTTGATGAATATATTAACAGTGCTATTTTTCATCACTTCTTTGAGTCCCCAATATTTTTTCCAGGCTAAAGTTATTCTTCTCTGTATTTCCTTTTCAGTTTGTTTTTCAAAGGATACTAGTTGTCCCAAGTATATATATTCCTTTACAAATTCGATTTTTCGTTTGCTACTATCACGTCGTGTTCTTTCCCGTTAGTTATAATCTTGGTTTTTGTTGTGTTTAGCGACAATCCCACCCTTTGACTCTCCATTGACAGTTCTCTGACCATACTTTCTAGTTCAACGGCACTTCCCGCGAAGACTACCAAGTCATCTGCGAAACGCAGGTGGCTCAGCAGCTCCCCGTCTACCCATATTCCTTCGACTCCCAATTGAGATTTCTGAAAATAAATTCAGTACAGCTGAAAAAATTTTTGGGAAAGAGGATCTCCTGTCTTACTCCTTTTTTATAGGAAATTCTGTTCCTTCACGTTCTAGTCGCACCTTCGCCTGACATTTTGAGTAAATATTGTGAATTAGGTTTATATATTTCCAGTTTACTCCTTGTTGCTCTAACGCTGTCCATATACTTTCAAAATGTAGAGAGTCAAAAGCCTTTGTATAATCTATGAAACACATGTATAGAGTTCTATTATATTCTTTAGATTTTCTATAATTTGTGTTATAACTTGGATATGATCCACAGTAGAGTACCCTTTGCGGAAACCTGCCTGCTCACGCGGTTGGTTTTCTTCTAGAGTATTTGTTATTCTGTTTAATATTATTTTGGAAAATATTTTGTAGAGATTTGTCATCAGGCTAATTGGTCTATAATTGCCTAAATCACATCTGTCGCCTTTTTTTGTGTATTAAAACAACAATAGATTTAGACCATTGTTCTGGGGTAGTTTCCGTATCTAGGATATTGTTAAATAGAATTTGTAAAGGTTTCAGAAGCGAAGCAGTTAACGATTTCAGTACTTCATTAGCTATGTTGTCGTTTCCCGGTGTTTTGTCATTTTTTTTTGAGACTTTATGGCTTGTTCGATTTCTGCTCTAAGAATGTTTGGTACTTCTGTCCTTTCATTTGTTACGTTCGGGATGCTTGGATTCTTATAACCGTTTAGGGGTGGGTTGTGCTCTTCGGCGTAGAGATTGGTGTAGAATTCTGTTGCTTCTTTTATAATATCGTGACGTCTGAATCGCATAATTCCTTTTTTGTTTCTCAATTTTCCCGTCCACTCAGTTTTATCACTCAGCTCTTTGTAAGCTTTGCGTAGAGCTCCAGATTTACTTATAAACTTTTCAAATGTTTGTTGTCGTTGGGCTTTTTTCTCTCGTGCTATATTCCTATTAATTTGTTTGCTTATTGACGTTATTGCAGATTTTATTTCAGTTGTTCTCTTTTGCTTGTATAACTCTTTCCTTTGTTCTAATAATTTTTCTGTTTCTTTATTAATATAATACTTTGTATGTATATTTTTCCTTGGCAGTTGATTTAAAAACTCTTGTAATTCTAACTCTAATTTGTTGTATTGGGTTTGTACATCTCTAGATATTGTAACAGCTTTCATAAATTTTGTTTCCCAGTAGGTGGCATTATCTCCTGTGACGTCGGGTAGTTCTCTACTATAATTGGTAGGCTTAATTTTTCTTCTTCTTAGTTTTAAGCCTATATTTATCTCGCATCGTATCATCCTGTGATCAGTATTAAAATTCAAGTTTTTAATTATATCAAACTTGTTTATATGTTTTGGTTCATTTGTAAGTATGTAGTCGATTTCGTTGAGTTGTTGACCACCAGGAGATCTCCACGTCCATTTTTTGTGTGGTTTGCAAGGAAATAGGCTGTTTACTAAGTAGTAATTATTTTCGAGTACAAAATCAACTAATATCTGACCATGCGGACTTCTTCTCCCATATGAGTATCTGCCTATGTTTTTGTTTTCGTTTTTTTGAGCTTTTCCTATTCTAGCGTTAAAATCACCAAGTACAATATATTTTTTTGCGTTTGTAGAGTCTAATGCAGATTGTACTGTGTGATAGAAATGATCTATGTCTTCATTGGAATAAACTTCTGTGGGAGCGTATACTTGAACAATTGCCCAGATAGAGTTGTCGGGTGTTAGTATTTCTAATATCGCTACACGGTCTGAAAAGCTTTTTACGCTCAATACATTGTTTTAAGTTGTTTTTTAATTAAAAATCCAACTCCGTTTCTTCCATTTGTTGCTGGCGTATGGTATAGCATAAATTCTGTATATTCTTCTAATATTTCTTTTTCCCTTCTGACTTCACATAACCCTATTATGTCCCATTTTATGGATTTAACTGCATATTTTAGCTCTTCTATTCTACTGTCTGACAGTAAAGTTCTTACATTGATACTTGCTATATAGAATTTTTGTGGACGTTGTATGTTGTTTTCATGTTTGCTAGTTTGATTAAGGAGGTAATAGTCTGACTTCTCCACGGTGACTGGCCGGCATGGAGAAGGTAGAGAGGTTGTAGAGGCGCTAATTAGTTTTTTTGAGAATCTTCTCTCTCTATGGTTGACAGTGAACGGTTAAGGTTAAGCTGTGATGGTCGTAAAAAGTTGGTTATAGTTTGTGTTTTGTTCTTTTTCGGTGCCTGTTTCGACTCTCCGTTGCTAGAGTCCGTTGTAGATTTTCGTATACCAGACTCCTCAGGTGAAGTTGACATAAATCGTTTATTTGTGTTCCTTTCTGGAGGCGCACGAACTTCCGATTCATGCGATTTTAATATCACAATTCTATCATACCGTAAAACTGCTTTTTTCCCTGCTTCTCGCTCTCGTATAAGTTCTTCCTGTAAATCTTTCCGTTTCTGAACTACAATGGGCGGGAAATCTTCTTTCAGGTAGATATTTGTATCTTTCAGTGTTTTCTTCTTTTTCAGGATTTCTATTTTCCTGGCGATTGTCGTTATTGTGACAACAACTGGTCTGATTTTCCCCTGATTTTTTTTCCTCTCCTTCTAACATTTTCAATTTCCCATTTTTGACATGGTATATCCATTTTATTATTTATGATATACAAGATTATAGAGAGTAAATTTTCGTATCCTTTTTCTTCTTCTTCTATCCCAAAAAATATAACGTTTTTACTTCTCAGTTGTTTGTCTAATATTTCGATGGTTTTTTGTTGTTGTTCTATTTTCTCTTCCAATTGTCTTGTTCTGGATTCTATAAGGTTAAATTTTTCATCAATATTGTTATTTATAGATATTTTAATGTTTTGTTCCATCTCTTTCATATCTTTCTTTTGTAGCAATAACTCGGTTTGTATGTTTTGTAACATTTTCACAACATCTTCCATGGTGAAAATTAATATCAGCGCCCTCTGTTTTAACTTGTTCAAGAGTTTGCTTAGGAGCTTCAAAACTAGTTTCGCTACTAGCCACTAGATGGCGCTGATGTTCGTATTGTTTTTAGCAGTGATGATTTGTATGTTTCGGGTTTATATTTTGAGGTTATTTTGTTGTATAAACTTCTCAAATAACACTGGTTGAACAAATTGTAATCTTGGATTTTGAACGACTGACCTTATTGTTTTCCAAAGTGTGATTTTTCCACTCAATTTTTGAGCATTAAGACAGTAAACTACCACTTATTTTTACTTGCGGTTTTATCGATATTCTCCTGCCAATACAAAACTGGTAACTTGTATAACACTCATTTGGAACTTTCACTTCAATCTTCAGAAAATATGCGTTATTTCACGTAGATTTGTAAGCGTTTCGATTTTAAAACACAATTTTTATACGGATCCGATGTCAACACGAGCACAGTAGCGCCCTCTCTCCTCCTTATCCATCCAAGAATGGATAGTGCAACTAGAAAACTAAAATCAATGAATACTGGGTTGGTTTACATGACCTTTTACATAGATTTCTCGCGGATTAGCAGGTCAGCGTGATCTTAGTGAACGAAATTCTTTTAAACCAAGCATGAAGGATTCTAGGATCGCTTGAAGTATTTTTTTAACCATTCAATCTTTTTAGACTTAACGCAGTAACAAGTGCATAGACTTTTAGCCGATCTGGATAATATGCGAAAATGCATTTCCACCTCATATATAATAAAGGCTTATAGGCAATGGCTGGAAAAGAAAAGCTGAGAAAACAGCTGAGTGAACCGAATGGCGTGTCACGAAAGATACATACTCGTACTTTGGTAGTGGACTAAGATAGTTGTTGAAATAATAATGTGGGTTTGGGTGATGGCACTTACGTCGGTACTAGTTGTAAGAAAACACTTCACAAACAGTCAATCCAATGTTTATTGACGATATATTTATGTACGATATATTTATGTACACCACAATAACTACTCCCATGACTTGTCTGCAACAAACTAAAAAAATAATATAAAATCGCCCTAAATCATGGCTAATATTTACTAATTAATTATCATGTTTGCTAGCTTGTTAAACAGAAATCTGAAACAAAATAAGCCAATATAGCTTACAATAATTAATTATGATATATTTTCCCGTGATCATAGCAGTTAGAAATGTAGGCTGGTCCGAAAATATACCGCACCCTGACACGAACTGATTCATTCTCGTTAATGAACGACTTCCTTCTAAAAATAGCGGGCGATATGAAATATTTTGTTTACAGGATTCTGATGATATTTGGGGAATATTTTTATGTTCCGACACAAATACTTTGGCACGCACATTGACTTCACATGACTGAATGTACCTGACTAATCGAATTACATTCTTAATTTAAACAATAATATATCTAAATGTTTTAAGAGGTGTTACGCGGAATGTCATTAAAAAAATGTGTGTAGATACGATTCATGGGTAGAAAAATGTGAGAAACATTTAAGATTGAACTGTTTTTAATTTGCAATATTCTTAAAGATACTTGTATGTACGTACTTAGTTTTTTGAGACTTCTGAAAGACTTTTTTTACACACAATAAAGTTATTAATTGTTCATTCATTCCTTAAGAAATCGACATGCAAATGTAGAAAAGAGTAACTAGACTCATAGTTTTTGTAGTGGTTTTGTAGTATGGTACTTCCCCAGGCGAACTCTGCCAAGAGTCCGCCTGGGGAAGTACCACACTTCGATCAGTTATTCTACCGCCAAGCCGTAATGTGCTAACATTTCTGTGTTCCGGTTTGAAGGGCAATGTTTCCAAAGAAATTACAGGGCTTAGAGATTTAACATCTTAGATCTCTAGGTGACGAGCGCAGTGCAGTGCTAGGTTATGATTTGGACTCTGCATGTTCCAATAGCTGCGTGTAACTGTGCTGTTATGGGGCAGGCGTGTTGCTTACAATCAGACACAGGCCCTGCTCGTCTTGTCATTCTTTATTTAAAAAAAAAGAAGGTATTTTTGTGTATACTTACCTACTACTCAATTCTCCCAATACATTTCCCAAAAATACAAGCTCTCATAAAACTTTTAAAGAAAATATGGTATCCTTAAAATACCACGAAACCCAGACGTTTCCAAGTTATGTTCCTTGAAACTTCGGAACTCTCTGAATTCAATAAATTAAACATCGTATGCTGCTTTTAGATATGGGGAGTATTTTATCGAAATGTAGGTGCCTACACCAACTTACTAACACATTCAAGTTGATTAAATTAATGTTTATATTATCTCGACCAAAAAGGCAGGTAAAGCTTCAGCTTTCCCGTATTTTTGGTAAGAGCCTAATTCACCCTGGTATAACCGCCTAGGTATTTATTTTTAAAATTTCAAAACATTTAAGGGCGTGTGGGCCGTAATTTTGAATTTTTAAAACAACTTTAAGACATTTAAAATAGTGTTTTAAACTCTGAAAAAAATATATGTATTAGTTAAGGATCTAATCTAGTGCAATTCGCAGTCAGTAACACGATTTAATGAATTTTACTTGATAGAAAAAAATCCCAAAGTCACCCCTTTTCAAAAAGTTGTTTCAAGTTTATGACTAAACTAATGAATTTTTTTACAAAACTTTTGTACTCAACGAAAGCCACTAAAAAGTTATAGATGCATTCGCAGAGTTTGACTTGATAAAAAGTATCAGTTATTCACTATGTTTTAATATCTACCATATATATAGCGCGCCGTTCGGCCAGCCTGATCAGTCGCGTTTCGGCGCTCACGGACGACGGGCCTGTGCTTGATTTTGCAATTTTGACAACCGATAAATTTTAAATATTACGATCATAGTGCCACAGTATAACAATATCAGTAGGTATTACTAGTGAAGCACGCTATGATCTTGATTTTGATACCGTTTTCATTGAATTGCAAATAGACGCTGATACTAATTAGTACGCTGTTTACTTTATGTTGTAGACCAATAAGGGAGTCTCAAAAAACTGACGTCGATACCACATCAGTAAAAAATTCAATGCGGAGGCAATGGAAAATAGATAAGCATCGGTAAAATATTCGTCCGTTAAATCAGAGATCGGGATAAGGAAATAATGAGAGGAGAAAATCCCTGCGTAAATCTAATATAAATGCAAGTAAGGTATCATAAATGATACCTAACTTGCATTTATCTGCCATTTAGGTAAATTCTTTGGTAGTAAAGTACTTAGTACTTGGATGAAAAGTCCTCACATACAGATTTTACCACTTTGGAAGAGACTTTCGCGCAAACTATTCAGTTTAGAAAAAAAATGTTAGGAACTTCAATACAATTTTGAACACCTTTCCTACACTTTTTCATACACGTATGGTTTTGTTAGAATTTTTAATTTTTTATTTCTTTTCCAAGTTTGTGACACCACCAAAATTTATTGTTTTTCTTTTTTTTTTTTTGTGTATGAAAATGTTAATATTGTTCATAGAAATTTAGGCACTCGACCAAATTTGATAAGAAGCCTTTTAGGCAGTAAAATTACTCGTAGAATTTAACTCTGCACTAAATTTCCGATTCGTATTTTTTATATAAGGTTTAGAATCATTTCGTGAGCATAAACTCACAAAATAATAACAAATCCAGGTGGAGCTTCAAGCGCCAGCTCGAAAAACGTTTTTGGCTGATATTCTGAAAAGTTATAAAGCCTATTATTATTGTAGAAAATAAAATTTCCCATCTTTTGTTGCCAGTAAACTTTTTTTTCGAACTTACCGATTACGATTTATTATGTCAAATTTGATGATAACAATGTAAAAATAATAAGAGGTGAATTCTGTTCCCAGTAGCATAAACATGTCCCTTTTTACCGGAATGAAAGAAGGGTTATGTTTTTCGCGCGTATCTTTTATGTTTGTAAATCTTTTATTTCCACATATCTTCCAAACGGCTGGATGGATTTTGGTAACTAAGATATTCTAAGACTAGTCTGACTCGCCAAAGTGTCCTTAGATAGTAGGTAATATTTTTTACGTGTAGATTTTTTGTAGTCGGGGTTTTTAAATTAAAGTTATTCTATCATATTGCTCGTTGCTCGAATAAACAGCACCGTTCATCATCATGATTGAAGAGTTGAACGAAGAGTTTGGTCTCCACTTTTGTAATAAGAACAACTAAGCTGTGAAACGCATTGCCAGAGTGGGTTTTTGTCGAAGGTTCGAACCTTGGGGTTACAAGGTATACTGTGCTTGTTTCTATTAGAGAAACAAGTTCCATCGTAGACAACATCATTTTCATCCACTATTATCGGCATCATAGCAATCGTATCATTGAATGGGTTATAAATCGTAAACGGTAAGTTTAACAAAAAAAGCTTACTAGCAACAAAAGATGCAAAATTTTATTTTCTACAATTATTGTCAAAATATATAGTTTCCAAAATATCGGCTAAAACAGTTTTTTTCAATTGGCGTTTGAAGCTCTACCTGGATCTGTGAGCATTTTGTAATTTTATGCTCAGTAAGTTTATCTTTACCTCATAGAAAAAAATTGGATTAGGAATTTAGTGCAAAGTTGAACAAAAAACCTTCTGTTTTTGGCATTTCATTACGTTTCAGCACATTTTTTTTAATGTTTGACGAACTTGTAAATTATTAGGAAACATTTTAAAAAGATGCATGAAATTGGAAAAGCCTTTCTCAACTTATAGTGTGACCAAAAAGAAAAGGTTGAGTTTTGTATATCTACGAGTATAGATAAATTTAATATTTCTTCGTTCATATATCAAAAAAACTCTTATCACATTCACAAAATTGTTATCACTAGTATAAACAAATCTTGAACAAAAAATGAGTTTAAATCACATAGTCAAATATTGTAATGTTATTTCTGCACTGTGGCACTGATTCCGCGGTCGGTGACGGTCGCGAGAACAAGACAGCGTTAAATGCCTAATTTGACAGAACTACCTGGCCTTAATATTTAGCAATTAGTAATTCTCGAAAATGTCTGTATAATACTATAATCTATAAAAATAGGTGTATGTAGGTTCTACATATACTCTCATATGAACTTGGTAAAAAGATGTTAATATTATACCACACAAGGACACTTCAATTTTATATATTTGTCTAAATTGGACTCATAGGGCATCCAGCGACCTTTAGTGTTCTTGGTCTACAAAGTGCCCATATACAGATCCTGACAATGGGCCACAAGCTATGTTTCAGAGTGCTAATTAACCTGGTCGATGCAACGAGCAAATCTTTGAACCAACATGCTACCATAAAAGATACATTCGTACTCTCTAATGAAATTAAATGTAAATCATGTTACTATCTGTATGGTTCGGTGAGCTTATTTTACCATTTTAAGTTACTATTACGATTTTTGAATCAATATTTTAAAATAATGAATAACTCTGACATTATATCCCTGTCTGCCTTTTTATCCCAAAAAACTTAATCACAAGCTCGGCCGAATTATAACAAGAAAGAAAATAAATAAAAAAAATATAGTTTTAATAACGAACATGGTCTCTTGAGAGAATTAGTTTGTTTTCTCGCAACCACGGAAATTTGAAGAGATCATGAAATGCTATGGAATTATTTTTATTAATTTTGGAGTACATTGATTATTCCTGATGTACAACAAACGTTCCGCCTCTGGCCTTGGAGCCTTTTTCATCACTTTTGCCATACATCTTGTGCGTTATCAGATACAAACGTCGAAAGAGGGCGTCTATCTCCAGCGAGTAATGCAGCCCATTTGTCTTCGGCGTTGCCTCGTCATCCCGCCGATTCATACTCTTTTTTATCAGTTTGTGGAAGGAAGAAGTAATAATTGACTTGGCAGTTTTATCTTGTACGATAAATGTGTTTTTCAATATTTTATGTGTTAACATAACTTATAATTTCGTCACTCTTGACGCCGTTTTATATTGGCACTAGTACGACGTATGACGCATTGACACATACCTAGGTACACGTGAAATTCAATGACGAGTAAAACCATAGAGTACATCTAGTGGAAAATAATCAAGTCGCATTTGATAATTTATCCACATGGACACATAGAAACCACAGATAAGTGAGAAATTTGATTATTACGACGTGTTTCAGTTTTGTCTGCTATTCTGTAAGAATACAAAACTTTACCAGACTGATTGTACCTGCTACATGAAACATGGTGGATTTCGATCTTGCCTTTCCTCTCACAAGGGAAAGCTGCGAGTCTCAGCAATGAGAATACATTAAGTAAAACTGTGTTTCCTGAGACTGAGAGCAACTATGCGCGTGCTTTCAAGTATATTGGTAAACTTTCTTCATACCAATGTACTTATTTTATTCATATTAATTTATTTGGTAAAGCCAATTTACACGTCACAAATGATTTAATCCAAAAAAAAAAAAATTGCAATTGTAAACATTCATTAATGTCATAAAACGAATGCTAGATAAGTACTCGTATATTGAAATCCAGTGAACATACTTATTTTTGCTTATTAGTGTGATTAGTTCGTCTATAGTGGCCAATACAACTCCTGGCAATATATAAAACGTTGCCCCCTAATCCCGACGTCAGTCTAACTTGAACTAATTAGAAACATGTGTTGAGCTAATGCAGCACATTACAAGTCATATGTCTCGCCTTTCAGTCTGACTTAAACGAAATGCCTTTAAGACTAAAGGGTCAACGGTATGATGGTCATTTGGTTTCTCGTCTGTGTAGTGGTAACTTTCAAGGTTGAAACGAAATTGTATTTGCAAATATAATGCATTCATATGAGTGGTTTTTCGTGTAAAAACACAAATCCAAAAAAGGTTAGAGTTTTTACTGTATTTGTGTTGTATTTCTATATTAAATTATTCCTTTTTCTTTATTTGTTTGTTTTACATAGAACAACAAAGAGAGCCATATACAGGGTTACTGGTAAGCCTGCCTGCGTCCATTTAAGGGCATTTTCTGTATATTACAATCAAAAAGCTCTTGTTCTACAACTGTTGTTAAAACTCAATACATAACCCAAAAAAAAGAATTTGTTTTTGTTACGAGAATGTAGAGTGGACTCTAGCACGGTGTTGCTCTATTCGCGGTGGCACTTCATTTATCGAGCGTTAAGCAGTGCGCGCGCTCTATTTATGAAAAGTACGATGTTTTAGACCGAGCAAATGCACTTTTTTATTTTATATGGGTAAAACATACGTATTTTTAAAAGCTATAGAACATAAGTTAACGTAAAATATTTCATATACTTAGCAAACCCTTAAAAGGATGTAGGCTAATTATCAACAACCCTGTATACCAAACACAGTGAGATGTGTATTTGTTGCGAAAATTATAATCACTCTGAAGACCACGCGTAGAAATAATTCTAACATTAGTTATTTACTCTATATATTTTTACTATATTTTTTTTTTCCACACGCTGATTGATCTTAAACGCACATATGTAGTAAGCAGCTAATTTTTAACCCCTACCGCTGGCGCTCAGTTTTCTCTCACTAGGAGAAAGTCAAAGCTAAAATTAATCGACGTTATTAAAAAAAAGTTTTATTTAACCGTCAGAGCCTTTGTTGATGATAATCTATTATTACATCTGCACTTAGACAAATACACCGAAATTCACGATTGTAAAATTGAATATTTTTGCTACTTTGTCACCATACGATCATTACCATTACCATGCTTTCTAAATGCTAACATAGGTACGTTGTATTTGTCGCCGCAGTTCTAACCTGCAAAGATTATCTGAACACATTTTCACAGTCATGTTAAATAATCCTACTAATATATTCGTATTAATGCAAAAGTTATTATAATTAAGGTATTGTTTAGATCATTTAGATGTTTGAACATTTGCTGCTCAATAAAATCAGAACACCTGAATAGATCGGGTTGAAATTTTGGAATACAGATAGAATATTTTCAAAGTAAATAACAGGAACCACGCGGGTGAAACTGCGGGGTGCTGCTGTCATACATATACTATTGTAATTATAAGTGGCATGTATAGTTTGATTTATCAGAATTAGGTTATAAATTTGAGGAATAACCAGATAATCGATAATATTATATAATTAGTCTAACTAAATACTCGTAGTACATAATGATGTATCTGGGTGTTTCTATGTATAACAAGTACTTATGTATTTCCAACTACTTACTTATATCAGCTATCTGGCTGTCATAGTGCAAGCTTTGTTAAGCTTAGTTTGGAGTCAGATGGCGTTGTGTGTGATATGTCCACCTATATATATACCTTTTTATTTATGGGTTAATTCCCAAATGGTTATTTAACTATGAACGCATCCACATTATACCTCGTTTCTATAAGCCTAACTTGGATAAACTATGTAACATAGTGACTAACCGACAGCCAACAAGTCGTTCATGATCGATCACTGACTGCAGCCCCCGTCGTGATCCATCATCACATTGCTCCCAACGCTCTTGCCAATTGCTTTTCATGATTTAATTATTTTAGCCTACCTATTTATTAACAACTTTATATAAACTAATTTAAGTAACATAAATATCTAGCAGTATATTGTGTATAATAGATACATACTGTGTTTCGTATTGCAGAAAGTACCTACTAAAAATATTCTGGTACTAGCTAAAGTTTTTAAAAGTTTGGTCCGAAAGGGTACTAACCCTGCAGGATCAGTACAGTCATTATTAAAAATAGTGTTCTTAAAATAAAGAGTGACAGGGCGAGCAAAGCGTCTAATAGGTAAGTAAGCCTAGTAAACAACACGCCTTACAGCTTACAGCACTCTGTTATGCAGCTATTTAAACACACATAATCCAAATTATTCAGAATAGCACTGCGCTCGTGACCTAGAAGTATTTCTTTATCAATTTTGTGGGAAATGTTGGCAATAATATTAATTATTCACGTCTGTTCATCAACTTCTGTGGAACCAATTTTTACAAATAGTTTTTCTCCTTATCACGCATACATGATATACAATCTTTTTGTAGAACTTTTCAAAGTTATTGAGAACGTACATCATTTTCTAACCACACCACCGTGTTGGGATCAAACGCCGTCCGCGGTCACGTTCTCCTAGAAAACCCCTTTTAACTCTGACCTTGAAATGTTCTATATTGTGTCTCACAGGGAACAACGAAACCAACAACTTATTCCAGGTTAAGGCTGGTATGAGGAAACTATACCCAAAGCATTTGGCACAAATTTTGAAAAGATGAACTATGTATGCGCGATAGATTAAAATACTTAAACTCTTTGGTGTGACCCATGATGCGCCGACTTATGACTTGTCATGTGGCGTATTTTGAGATTGTTTCTTTGTTTGATACTATTTGTCACAGAGGTTAGTTAACACAACAATAACATTACTTAATGTATTGACAAAATTAATTACCTATCCATGGACTATGGTTGATTTTAACTGATTATATCATGCAAGCAAAGATAAATAACATGCAATATTTCATCGATGTATTTTCTTAAATTCTGTTTTATTACCCCGAATTAAGGTTGAAATTGTCAAGATTTTTCAAAGTCGTCGTAGCAATATCTTGATTTGAAATGGCAAAAGGGTGCTCATTACCTATGCATGCAAATAGTCTATCATATAAATCATCCGAATAAACATAGTCTAGATTTACCGGCGATTACCCTTTGCTCAATTTGCCCTTGCAAGTCAGACAGGTCAGGCGTAAGTAAGGCTTTCTGCATATTGACTATTCTAGCTTGAAAAATATTTGATCTATAATAATATCACATCGTAATGTAGTATCTATTTTGACAAATGTCTTGTTTCATCCACATGTACTTATGTATAAGATGTAATCGCCGTCGCTTAAAAATGGAACATTATTTAAAAATAAATCCTAGTAAAAAGTCGTTTTGATCCAGTGTTCGATCGTGGGTAGAACGTTAGAACGTTAGATTTCATAATCCTTTGTCATAGGATCGAATGTTTGGTAATTGTTGTGGATTATGTGGCCTTTACTGTGTCCTCGAGACCCTGAGTTCTAGCAGTGGAATTATAAATTGGATTAATTATGATAAATGCATAAAAAAGGGGTAGTTCCCAACTAATCGAAAATTACAACGAACTGAATAGAAAATGTTTGAATCACATTAATCAAAGATATAATAATATTAAAGACGTTTCTAAACTTGAAATAGATCGAAAGGCAGTTACCCTGCATACGACAGGCATCGACAAAAGGTTCCTCAGTCTGCAGCATTAGTCGGAGGCAGAAACACATGAAAACCTCAGGCGATATGATGGTCTAGTATATACCTATAACGGTATTGTATTGGTACACCGTAGTGTTAAATGAAAGGAATTAGTGGTAATTGTTAGTGTGCATTAGGCCTATTTGACGTAAATGTAGAGCGTACTCGTATATGCACACTTGCACAGTTATACATTTTTACGATATCTGTAACTTCGTGACGGCATTCGATCTGAGTAATGTTTATTTGAATAACAGTCGAGTCACAGTCGTTTACGAGGGCATGTTCAGTAATATATTTTCATTATGTTCCATTTATTCGTGGGTTGCCGATATTGACTCTTTATATGCCTACCTTCAAATGTTAACAACGTACCCCGGAGTTCTCTTCCAAATGTGTTGCTATTTCATTATATTTACATAATGTTTTCGAGACTTTGAGAACGTAATAACTGTTTGAGCGGTTTATTGTAATGCTTTGAAGAGTTTTAATACTTAATCATATTATGGTTGGTATTATTGAGAGTAATTCTATGACGAGAACATTGTAAGGCTTACCAAAAGCTGTGTGTAATTTAAATCATTACACCACAATGTAATTTGCCCGAATACTTGGCATGTGAAAGTTTAAAAAAGCTAAAAAAAATATAGATGCTGCTGAAATTGTAAAATATTAAAATATTCCCGATATAATACAAACCAATAATATAGCGATGGTTAGACTATATCATTAATATTACAGCAATACGTAGAACAGTACCTAAGACAGGTAAATTAGCGAAATTGCAAAATTGCTTGTGCTTGTAACGGCGATCAAATCATCCTGTAGTCTTGGAAAAAGACTTTAAAAAAATCTAAATTCCAGAAAAAATTACAGGTTAGAAACTTTTAAATTTGTATTAAATAAAACAGTTTTTGATTAAGAAAAATTTCATTGTACATTGATCTCAAGGCCCTGAAAAATAAGAACTAATTGCATCGTAATGTATTTCAGGTGTTGATAAGAACGTCATGAAAACACTTCTTGTTTTTTCTTCAAGTCAAGAACGCGTTCACAGTCTCAGCGTTCCATCCTTTAATGAAGCTATCAGGCAGGTGGTAGCAGCGATGACAGTTATTAGAGAAATTCACCGAATTTTCGACCTCACCCCTTCGCTCTACGTGACCAGCCGCCAAAACGGCGCGTGAGTAGCATTGCACGGCCCAGACTTTTACGTTTTCCACGATCCGTATTATTTTAAAAGCGCCCATTACGTTCGCTCGCTCTTATACTTAGATAATCATTAACATTGCTTCAACTATTAACCTACTCTTTAGTCGTAAAATGCAGAATCACAATCGTCATATGATGTTCAACAGTCACTTCGTTGTCACTGTGTTTTCACTGTTAAAATGCAGAAGCACAATCGTCATATATGATGTTCAACAGTCACTTCGTTGTCACTGTGTTTTCACTGTTAAAATGCAGAATCACAATCGTCATATATGATGTTCAACAGTCACTTCGTTGTCACTGTGTTTTCACTGTTAAAATGCAGAATCACAATCGTCATATATGATGTTCAACAGTCACTTCGTTGTCACTGTGTTTTCACTGTTAAAATGCAGAATCACAATTAGTAGTAGTAGTAGTCTTATGATTTTCAACTGTCACTTCGTTGTCTTTTCGCATCGGTTGAATTTTAAAATGGTCATTACTTACGAGCTCCGTTGGCTACTATTCGAATTTGTAACTTTTTGGTATATAATATGCAAGTACCTACATCTGTACTTGCATGTTAATTGCACAGTATATCATAAAATGTTTTATAGTTCATTAACAGGACGTCAGATTTTCGTCGTAAAATAACGATTTTAAATCTGAATCGGATAAATATTTTATGACTTACTAGCAGCGTCCCGCGGTATTACCCGTCTAGTATCCATTCCCGTTATTTTCCTTGGACAAAAAGTATCCGATTTGTTATTCCAGGCTATGATCTAACTGTGTCCTAAATTTCAGCCTGATCGGTTCATGCGATTAGACGTGATTGAGCAACAAACATCCAAATATCTAATCATCCAAACATTGATGACAAAATTTATAATATTAGTAGGATTATAGGTATACTAGTAGCA
Source organism: Ectropis grisescens (assembly GCA_017562165.1). NCBI lineage: Eukaryota > Metazoa > Arthropoda > Insecta > Lepidoptera > Geometridae > Ectropis > Ectropis grisescens. The sequence goes on along the minus strand of CM029787.1, from coordinate 14,845,569 downwards.
TATGTCCAATTTCAGAAAATATACATAATCTAACTATATTTTAAATTGCAACCCGATATGTTTAGCTAATATAAAACACCATTTTCTATGTTTCTGAAACCATAAGTACACCAAAAATTCATTAGAACTAACCAAACCAATACCATTCCACAATTGACATGTCATGACAAAGAGTTTACGTTTCAGTTGCATGGGTAGGTGGGTTACACGTCATTAGATCAAGGCCCAATAAATAGTTCTTCCAGGCGTTTGTGGAGCCTCAATCTTTGTGGAACCTCATCAAATTTGTTTATCATAGTCAAAAATAACTACAAAGTTTTAAACAACAGAGTTAAAATGCGTGGCTAAACAATAGCTAAATATTTCCTGAAAGTTTGGCCTAAAATTGGGATAATGAAAATAGTTTCTGCTACGGTTAAGTTTAACTTTGATAGAGTGTTCTAATTCTATTATAATAGGTATATTTGTAGAAATAATAAAAAACTTTAAGGCGTAAAACTAACCGGAACATTAAGTGCGAGGGTGAGGATTCGACGTCACAGTCCCTTAAAATTTTCATACAAAATGGATGTTGATGTTTAGGATGAAATGGGCCAGATATCATCCAAACTCGTTTGATGAAAAGTGATAATATGGTCTAAGATGGAACGTGCTGGGCGAAATCCACCTTATAGCTGTAGTAAAAACTGTGATTAAATTTAAGCGGAATTGGTTTAAGCTTATCGAAAATATAGTGGTCTGGAAGAACACATAGGCTATATTTATAGAGAAAATAACGGAATCGAACTACACGAGTGAAACCGTCGTTGCTGCTGCTAGCTTAAAATATTTCATTCGATGCAAAGTAGTACGTATAGTTAATACCATACATTTCGAATGTCTAAGAGACGGAGAATGTTTCTGACAAGAACAAAGTCAAGTATAATCTAATAAGCGTGGTCAAGTGCGGATTGACTGATATTACGTTTCCCTTAAAGACATTTCGAACTAAAACCGCTGATTAGGATACATTTTGTACACCAGCACTTAGCAAATCATTCAAAACATGAGAAGTCTAAGTGTGATTAGCTTAGAGCCTAAGTGCCTTAAGCTTTACGCGTGGAAGTCGGGCGTTCACACGGCTGTTTATATTTTGTTTGGATAACCAATATGGTACATAAGGACCCAATACAAAGATCTATAGATGCCTACCGGCTCCGCAAACCGCTTTCCATCAAGCGTCCTTTACTTGTTTGCGAACCATAAAATAAAAAGATAGCACCATGATTAAAGACTGTGGAACCCCATTCCTTTCTCGACGTTGGGTTAACCCTTCGTTTACCATAACTTGCTATTCGGCACACGTAAGTAAAGCGACTTGATTAGAAATGCGTTGACCCATATTACTGGCTTGCTGTTATAAAAGCCAGTAACAATCATTTTAACAAAAAATAGTTTTATCTTGCCGTACTTGACAACCGCGAGTTGTTGAAAGAGTTGGCAACAACTTTTTTTGTTTATTGTTTGCTAAATTTGAATGTATAACTTCATTATATGTAGATTGTTTAAAAGAATCTGGCAACAAGACGTACAATGTAATGTATCACTGCATGTTATAACTTACCGTGACTTACTACCGTAATAAATAAATACACTTTATTTTAAATTTAATACATTTTTTGACAAGACAACGTCTAAAATTGTTTTCAAGTTCAATGGAAGTTCAATTTGAAAATTGATTGTGTAGTACTTTTAACAGTCAACCATGTTTCAGCCAAAACGACGTTACTTTCTCAAAATATCAGTTTGAGCAGTAGCTGTATTTTCTAAACGCACGGCAGCACACAACCCCCGGGTACGTTCTGTTTATGATATGAACAGATGGTGCTCGTTAACATTTGTAATTATTTCCTCATTAATATCTACTTCCGATGACCAAAGTTGGAAATGATTACGGAATGTTCGTCGATCTGTTTGCTAAATACTAATCGATTACAAATGCTATGTTATCTTATGTTCTGTTTGCCATGTAGAAAAATAATTTTGTTTAATAATGTAGAAAATATTATGATGGTCTTTAACTCTAATTAGATACCTACAACGTTTGGAAATCTTATTATTATGTGGATAAATTGGTGTTGATATTGTTAGTTCGTAATAATAAACCAGTAATATAGGTAAGGGTCGGAATCTCGAGCAATGCTACATAAAGATACATGCATAGATTGCAGAGTTCCGATTTCCGGTTGGTTGCTTCCGATGAAGAAAAACATATGAGGCAACTGGAGGAGGACATATCCCATGAAAAATGTTGCAATAAAAAACGTGATATTTGTGATATTTACCAACCCGCACTTAGTACGATGTTTTTAAGCTTTAGTTTTTGTCTTAAGCTCTGAACTCTGAACTCTAGTAAAAGGCACAAACATGTGCGTTCCTTATATTTAATAGCAGATGACAATTTGTTAAAAAAAATAACATAATCGTTAGATCAAAGGAGAAGAACTGTATAATATTATTTCCTTATTACCACAGCATGGGACCAAGGATGTATTATTTTGACAAAACAGCGACAGCAAGGTTTATGTAACAATCTCATGAAAAGATAATAGCGCGCTCATATCCGTATATCTTCGGCTAGACATTTGTATTTTAGTTCCTAATTTATAACACTCCTTTGCAAATAGACGACGCCGTCTCTCTCGGCGTCCGGGTCCAATTCGGAGGACATTTGATAAACAGTAAGGAAGGTCTGCAAAAAAAATCGTAATAACAATGAATCAACAAAAAACACATTTTTTTATTTAGAACATACAGGCGCATCTTAATTAGTAGCTAAGTATAATACTTAACAATACACATAAGTCCCTGTGCGTAGGGTGTTGCGAATAGTATAATGTAGTATAATATATACATATTGTATAGTATCATAAACCTATTTATAATTAAGATATTTTAAAATTACGAGACTTTGTAACGTTTTTTCCTTCAAGTAGTCATCTATCTATTCACAGTGTTAACTCCTTACTTATACTGAGGATTACCTTTGTCGCATCAAATGGGTATCAGAAATCATGAACAAAGGTTTTCACACGCCTAGAATAACTACTGAAATTTATCATTCAAAACTACTGCCCTAATCTTCCACTCTAACAGGCACAGGACCGCTAAATAAGCAACAGCAGCGTTTTAATCAAAACTGAAACAAGGTCTTCAGGACATCCAACTCTTGACCACTTTTCAATGAGAGGTAGGAGTAGGAGAACTAAGCTGCAACTGCCCTACTAAGATGATACTCGTTTTGACGATCGATACAAGCAAGGAATGATAACGTTAAGATTTTTTTTTTTAATATTAGACTAGCACCCTGTCTTAGCCCGGAGTACTTTAATATTATAGCTTACAGCACTTAAGGATCACATTCAAACAAAAACCAAAGATCACGCGTTGAAACAAAAAACCTCTTTAGCTCTCTTCATACTCGGAAATTTTCTGTCGGTAATTTCTGCCGCGAACCTTTCCTTCGAAGAATTTTCATATGATCTTCAACTTTCACATTTGATGTTCCAGGTGTTCATAAGCGAGAGTTACCACTTACCATCATACTTATTGCCACTCATCCAGTTACAAATAGGTTTTATGCAATTATTCATATCGTACATTTTCTATTAGTGTATTTTTGTGAGATGCATCTGTTTACCAAGCGTCAATTCGTGGATTAAATTGGACCCCGCTTGATAGGTTCAATTTAAAATTATAGAGCACATATTACTGAAACAAAACGTTATAGAGGTATAAAATACGTTCGTTGACATTCGACTTCATTCCGAAAACCAGTTTCATGTAATTTTCTAGAAAAATCTGCGAATACTTGAGACGCTGCATCAAACGAAGAGACACTTTTTGGATAGGTTTGTATTTCTATGAGTTCGCGTCACCGACATGCCTAAAAGCAGTTTATATATGTATGTGACGTATTGTGCAAAATTATTGTTGCTTAGTACTAAAATTCTATGTTTTCACTTCTATCATCAGTCGCTATGTCCAGTTTTTTAACCGACTTCCAAAAAAGAGGAGGCATCAATTCGACCCGTATGTTTTTTTTAGTGAAATCTTCTTTTGGCTCTCCGTTCCGTTAATATCAGTTCCTATGAATGCCAATTTTTTTTTTGTATATTTGTTAACACAAAAACTATCCTTTCTCACGTGTATGTGAATCACCATCATTGTGTTACTGCAAGTACTGCGTCTAAACGTATAGGCTCGAATACCTAATAAATTCAACCGGTCGCCCTTATGGGAAATACCACCGTTCTTTTATTGGAATCTTATTGAAAATTAATTAGAACTCTGTTTAAAAGGTATGCGGACGTGCTTCAAGTGGTATTTTATTACTTCCAACCTACGATTAATAATGAGATATTACACCAGAAAATTTAAGGCTTGATAACGATTTAAATGGAATTGTATTAAAAGACAATAGGTAATTTTTTAAGAGATATTTTTAAGGACAATTTTTTCTAGCCTTTTCACTGAATAAACCTATTGAATTAGATTTCTTTGCAAGATCCTAATTATAACAAGTAGATTAAATTAAAAATAACTTTATTTTTTCCCACATTTCAGTGTTTGATTTGCCATAGAGCGCATTCAAAAATATTAATGAAGTGCCTTGTAAACATTTAGACCGCCAACCCCAAAGATGTCGAATGAAATTCGAAATCTATGGCCAATCGCCAGAAACTAAATCCTGGGACTTTTTGCATCCAAAAACAAATGACTTCCACTATTATTAAAATTTCAAAGTCGAGTTTAGAGTGAATGAGTAACTTCGAAGAAAATGTGTTCCACTCTTCACGTTCAGCTCTTTCGGTTTTTCATCCAGATATATTAATGCGTAAACTTAGACCTATTTAAAAAAAAAATAGATAGCCCTCCGACGAAAATACATAACTAGGCTGAAAACATTGTCATTATTAGATAATCTAATAATACAAAGAGCAATAAACAAACAGGTCTACTGGTGGTAAGCAGTAACAGCCATCTATGCATACCTACAAAACTCACAAGGGTATAATCGCCACATTGTAAACCTGGAAGATCTTATATCTTATCACCATAGAAGAAAACCCCAAAGGGTAAACGGTACTTTAAGGTGAGCAAACACTGCTAAATATAGGTACGTTAGGAATTATTGTATCTTAAAGTCATGCGCTTACGGTTGAAAATGGGTAGGTTAAATTGAACTATCACTGCCATACGCCAAAGTTAACCACACAACTTCGCACTAATGAATGAAGACTTCGCAAACTAATTTTCCGCCACGCCGCCGGTCTCCATACAGACTGTTATACCAACCATTGACTGAAACCGTGAATATTGTCTAACAGTAAAAATATTACTAAAAAAATTGTTAAATTGGAGCTCGGTTATGCAAATATAGCAAGAGTTCCGACTTGGTAATAAAATATGCACTGAATTTATTATTTTTGCTGTTTTACATTCATTTTAATGAATGGAAATAATGAAACTATGTTTGATCTAAAACTCCCTTGGTGGCCAAAATGGGTGCAATATCATATGTCGATCGTATCTTTAAACTTAACTATTATGTGTATATACTTTTGTGTGTTTTCCAGGTACAAATGTCTGAGTTTGTTATCACGACTGGTTGTAACAGTGTAAGAACCTAAGAACACTAGTGAGGAAAGCGGACATACTTTGAAGGCATGTTTCTTCCCCATAGCCTTTAGTTTCCTTATCCAGCCATCTTTCACCTCATGAGAGAGACCTCGAGTCCCAGCAGTGGGAACACAAAGTCGGCTGCTTTAGGTTAAATTAGGTTTAGGTTATTACGCTATGTCTGATCTGTCATGTATTCAGGAAAAACTATGCTTTAGAACTTTAGATACACTTGTGTGACGTATCATTCGTTGTATAATGAGTAGCGTTAAAATTCTGACATTGTTACTGTGTTGCGGAATCCCGTATTAGGAACGTTATTTAATAACGAGTAACGAGTCATTATGATAATAAGTGAATGAGATACCCTTTATGCATATGTATACCTACGACTATCTTCTATACTTATAATAAAACTGTAACGGGTCGAATTCTGTACATTGAAGATATTTTGAAAAAAAATTTTTTGGAGCACTCCATAGTCGATACTGATGGCGAAACTGCATTTTTTTTCTTTCATGTCTGTCTGTCTGTCTGTCTGTCTGTCTTTCTGTATAGAGATCACGCATCACGCCGAAACTACTGATTCAATTCAGCTGAAACTTGGCATGATTTTAGTTTATACTAAGGAGATTGCTGTAGGCTACTTTTGATCCCCAAATTCTGATCGGTTTTCTTGCGAGAGGGGGGTGAAAGTCAGAATGTGTATTTGGTTGTAACTCATGTTTGCGTTGTTTAATTTAATTAATTCTTTTTTTGTTAGAAAAAACACATTTTTAATATTGTCCCGTCAAAATTTGAACATTATCGGTCTGGTGGTTCGGAAATTACACAAACATTAAATAATAACGACACGCACGGTGCGTTCGGTTCATACTAACTTCTAAGTATTCTGTGTATCACAGACGATCCACAGAATATCTAGATTCCAGAAAGTGCCCACGTGATCGCGTCGCGTCGTCTTGAATGACAAAATAATTGTCAAAAATATATTTTTGTGTGGAAAAAGGAGGAGGATGAGAACATCCTCCTTGTGAAGGAGGATGTTCTCAATCGGGTTGCATGTTTTTTATTTGGTTTTGTTTTACACGATAACTCTGCTAATTGTTAGTTGATTTTGATAATTTCTTTTTTGTTTGGTAGAAAATACTTCAGAGGTGATCTTATATATCGAAAACAGGGAGGTGGTTTTTAAAATATCAACAAAAAACTAAAATCAGCTTATATTTATGTGTACGACGTAGTCGTAAAAAATTTAGTCGAACGATAGAATTAAATTACCTGTCATTGAAGTAAATTTTTGTTCTTTTGGAGAAAACATATCAGCATAAAAAAGTAGCAGCATAAACAACCCATTAAATGTTCCCACTGCTGGGCGTCGGGGCCTTCACTCGCAAGGAGAGAGACAAGGCTATAATCCACCACGCTGGCCCAGTGTCGGTTGGTGGATGACAAATGACTTAGAACTTAGATTCTAGGTACATTTCGGTTTCCTCACGATATTTTTCTTCACCGTTTAATTACCGGCATTACGAACATGACTCTGAAAAGATAGTGGTGCGCGTGGTTTTGAACTCTGGGTCTCCGGATCGACAGTCGGCGTTCTTCCGACTAGGTCAGCTGTAACTTACTAGACCAGCCGTGACTTATTAGAAAACGTATTATTTCAATCCAAATACTGTTTAAAATTTAAAGGTAGTGTTCAACAAGCTTCGGTGACCGAAGCAGACCGTTGTTAGGGTTCCGTACCCAAAGGGTCAAAAACGGGACCCTATTACTGAGACTTCGTTGTCCGTCCGTCCCTCCGTCTGTCACCAGACTGTATCTCAAGAACGGCGATAGCTAGACAGTTGAAATTTTCACAGACGATGTATTTCTATTGCCGCTTTAACAAAAAATACTAAAACTAAAATAAATATTTAAGAGGGGCTTATTTCCATACTACAAACTTGATTTTTTTTACCGTTTCTTGATACTAATAACGTACCTGTCACAGGTTGACGCTTTCACTATTCACATAATATTAAGCTTTATGGTGGTGTAATTAATTAAAATAAAATAAATTTTTAAGGGGCTCCCATACAATAAAATCCTTTTATTTGCTAATGGTTCAGAACCCTTCGCGCGTGAGTCCCACTGGCATTTGACCGGTTTTATTTTATCAAAAATTTTGTAATATACTTTCCTTTCCTAATTTTATATAAATAAGTCAATATTTAAATTTTTTGCCGCTCAATTACGTTGGAATGGCTGAATGTATCGAGTTAAAATTTGAAACATATTCTTGGCTTAGCGTAAGTAACACATAGGGACATATAGATAAGTAACTATACATAGGCCATGTTTAGCCTATGTGTTCTTCCAGACTATAATCTAATTGTATTTCAAATTTCAGCCCGATCACTTGATACGTTCCGCCATGATTAAGTAACAAACATCCAAACATTGACATTCATAATATTTACAGTTACAGGACAACGTTGGAACGGCTGAACATATTTGGAAGGAATTCGAAACACACGTAGTTTGTCCTCAGAAATAGCAAATCGGTTACTTATAGGTTACTGTGACGTCGGAAAGACTAAGCAAATTTGGTAGAAAATTGAAACAGATAACTTATAGTCTGAAATACCACATATATGTACTACCTATCAACTTGAAAAGAAGCATGGGCCCTAAGGAAACAAATATTAACTATCACGTCAAAACGGCACAACGAATTGGGTTGGCATACAAAACACAGATAGTTTAGAGTCTAAAATTTCACATGGGATCTAAGTCTATATTTTCGTTTAACTCCATATTAATCTATAATAAGTATATATTTTCGTAAAGAACTTGATGTGATGGTAAGGTAAAAACCAAAAATGAAAAATATATGGCACCCGTTTTGGCAGATAATACAGGTGATTTGCGTTCACAATCAAAATAACAAGCAACATTATAGTGGTCTATAGATAATTCAGGTGTGCTTAGTGTAAGTAGTTAGTTAGGTTTGTAGTGTAGTGTATGTAGTTCTCATTGTATTTTAGTTTTGTTAATAAAGGCTCTGCCCAGATAAAAAAAAAAAAACATTATATTCTCATTAGATGGCGCTAATGCCAGTTTAAATCTAAAAGCACTAAAGGCCATTTAATTCAATGTTTTGCTATTGTGGTATATATTTTTTCTTTCATCACTAGGTGGCGTTACTGGTATTCTAAATTGTACTAATAAGTTTTTGCTGCTAAAAGGATTTTGATGCCGAATTTGGATTCTTTCGTTCTTGGATTTTTTTCTGTGTTACAATTAAATTCATACATTAACATTTCACTAAAAATTGGCTTAGATTTACGGGTTCAACTTGCTTGAGTACCTATAATTAAAACTCAAAATTTTTATCATTTTGATTCCACACAGGCTTCGTTCAAAATTTTACGCGGGCGAAGTCGCGGGTAACAACTATAAAACAGCTTGCGGATAAAAAGTGATAAGTATGCAATCAGATCATGCACGTCAGCTTCAGACTTTTCATAACGTATCCTATAAAAATCCTACAAACTTAACACTTGCGGCTATGTTTGATACTACAAAACCTTAATAAGTATGTTTGATTTTGTTTAAAAAAAGAAAAATAAAGATGATAAAATTAAATAAATTTTTGTGTGGAAAAACAAATTCACTCGGTTTTTCAATGGTCACATTATGCAAATATTTTGACGTACGATACTTCCAACTAATGTACACTATAAGTCAGTAACATCTGCTTACGCGAACGAAGTAGCGGGTTCAGCTAGTTAGTAAATAAAAACAAAAAGGCTACACATACTCTTAATCTTACTAATACTATTTTAAAATATAAAATATTGAATATACAAGCATCTGGCCGTTTTACCCGCGCAGTTCCTTTTTCCGTTAATTTCCCGTAATAAAAAGTAGCCTTTGTGTTAATCTAGACTATAATCTAACTGTTTCAAATTTCAACCCAATCTGTTCTGACAATTCGACTGGATTGAACTACAAACATCCACATTCTCAAATTTATATTATTAGAAGGATACATACTTGTATAAATTACAATAATACATATACATTCAAACATTAGATAACAATTGACGTACTTAATAACGTAGATAAAACATAAAGCAACACGTAGTCTGCAAGGTTAAAAGTAAACTCAGTAAAAGAACTAAAACTCAGTAACAAAAGAATCTCGTTTGATAACAAAACGGAACGAATTGAACGTAGTTGCAGATAATATAACTATCCCATACTGTGTTTACGGTTCGTTGCGAGTATTGAGCTGATAAAACTTATATGGATGAAACAAAGCACACGAACGACATGGCCGAATGAAAATAAGCGCGCTTTGCTTCGCCACCGCTCTCAAAGGGGTCTGATTCTTTACAAATAGTCATGGAGCCAGGAGCAAATAACATCACTTTAATGAACGAGTCGAGTCTCACGACGCGACCTCTTTGCGACTAATGAAATTGCGCTTTCAGGAATTCAGTGAATGGTACGACGTGGCAAGATGACGCCGAATGTAGCGAAGTGTGAAAATGGAATTTTGATCATTACTCTACTTGATTTGAGGCTGCTGAGAATGGAATGTCGTAGGCTCTGCTCTGGTACTAGGAAGTTTACTGTGTTGTGGCTTGTTGACCGTATTGAAATGAGTCTTCATATTGGTCTGTAAATAGAAATATTTTTGTTTTTCATAAGTTTTTACAAAATGTTGTTTATGTATACGTTAGGTATGCCTGGTGCCCACGATACAGGTTGCCCTAGTGTGGGTACCATTGTACTTGAGTCTCAATATATTTGGTTTTTGATTATATTAATATTAAGTAATTGTGTTCTTGAACCAAAAAAATTTTATTTCGTTTCAAAATTTCATTTCAATTATTCTAAGAAAGCGTACCTCGTCCTGAACCAATTATAATTATTAGCAGTGATTTTATATTTTAACGTTTGGAATACATACACGCTGTGGGTATTCGCGTGACGTCACGTCAACGGCTTATTTTATGAAAAATATGTATTATTTTCATCAAACTTTTTTACTTCGATATTGATTAGCATTATATGAGGGATTATTATATAGATTATATATAACGCCATTAACAAACACATTATACATTATAAATTTATGTATATTAATAATTAAATATATACGTATTATGGGAAAGACTTATGTCCAGCAGTAGACGAATACAGGTTGATGATGATGATGATGATGATAAAATATGTACTCATATTTTTACATGATTACTAATTATGATGGTGCTCATCATGATAAAGAAAATTAGATCGTAGATGTGTTATTGTAACAGCATTATTGCTGAATTGTGACATTTATTGCATGTCGAAATGATTTCAATAGGTAGGACTTCAAGCTTAGATGTCCTCTAACCACAATTCTTTGGTGATGAAACCCCACACAGATAGAATGCACAGCACGCTCCGCATTTTAGTCCAAATCTCGAATCCACACTACCTCCCACAGTTTTACACCGCTTAACTCAGGGTCGAAAGGGCGCTACCGTTCTGAATTTCAATGAAAAAATAAGTATTAGAGGTTAAATTTGCATGCGGCACATCGGTGCTGAATTATCGGGTGTTTGGCGGAAGGCCAGCTACATTCAGCAGGCTTAAGGATCGATTCGCGTTACGCAGCCGTGAACTGATTGAGACCACAACATTTTGTCGAATACAAATGAGAGGAGACAATAAGCCTATGTTTTCTGGGGTCAAAAAAGTCATTTTTATACGAAACACCTAATTTATTTTCGCTATCTTAGAATTGGCCCCATGGTTAATCTTGTTCATAATGTTGAACAAACCACGCATTTTTTTTTCGGTTTAGTAAACCTGGTTTGCGTAACCTTATAATATATCCGTTTAGTCCTTAAAATTAAAAGGCTCGTTTTGACATTTGAGAAATACTTGCGATGTATTAAATTTTTAGTATTATTAGGTGCTTACATAATTATGAAATTGGTGTTTTGTAATGGAGGAACATAAAGTCGATTTGTTTTATACATTATATATTGATTTAATCAAAGTAGGTATATGTACCATGGCTATCTACGCACTTTTGCTATCTTATAGGTAGTTCACTAATCCCTTTACTAAAAAAAACAATCGGGCAGGAATCAATAGAATCTTTAACGGTGCTTTGGACTCCCCATCGGAGTTGAATTTATTCCCTTGCAAGAAGCTATCCAAATTTGGAAAAAAAAAAGGTAATCTGTTGGAGGAAGGTCTGGGGGAATGTCTTAAGCATTACGATTAAAGATCTTCTAATGTGGTAGCCGTCTGTGGTGCAATGTGTGGTCTACCGTTGTTCTGAAGCAGCAGTGGCCTAGAGTGATTGACCAGTCTCGGTTGCTTAGCTAGCTTTTCCATCATTGCTTGCAGTTGCTAACAATAGGCCTCTCCCGTAATCGTCTGCCCAGATTTAAGAAAGCTATAGCGAACGTCACAGGCACTAGTCCACCAAACGCCATTTTTCACAAGCCATTTTTTGAAGTGAATAATTCTTTTGGCGCACCACACGCAGATGTTTCGTGGGCTCTGAATTGAGCTCATGCGTCACGCTCTGTGAATGAGAGAACTCAGGAGAACTCGGGACCATGGCAATCCAGTCTAGATGTGTCTAATGGCAGACACAGGGACTGCCGATAGCAGTGAAAACTTATAACTCAGAATTTGATGGCACACTTTAGAAACTACGCAGGTGACACCGGAACAGTGCTAGTCTGGAATAAATCTTCAAAGCATTGTCATCTAAATAAGTCTACTAAGTATGGCCAAATGACCATCTATTCTAGATGAATATTTCACTTCTATAGGCAGTCCCTGTGTCTGCCATTTATTTATTTTTCAGTAAATTTTCGCTCGTGACAGGATTTGGCTGCCTTGCCAGGGTTCAACCATTGCAACGAGCGTTTCTTATTATTATACAGGATCCACTTTTCATCACAGGCAATGATTCGATTTAAAATTCATGAGGCTACTATTCTATTATCCTGCGACGCCCGGACAAAAATCAAAAAGGAATCTTGTGAAAAAGGAGAAAAGAAAAAGGGTTGCAACCCCTCTCTTTACCTGCACTCAGTTGAACAGCTTACAAGTGACGGCATAGTCTTCAATCTTAGTATTTTATACCCTTCTATCTTTCTACATAGGTCTCGTTTTGGTCCAAATTACCCATCACTTTTGTAATCGGGCCTGTAGTCTATAGGATACTATAGTGGGATGATACGATCATCTGAGAAATAAAGTTGGCAACACTGGTTACGTGCAGTTTTTTACGCGTCACTTCCATTAGATATTTTTCTAACGGTTTTGATCTTCATTCATTCTCACCCATTTTTTTCAGTTTCAAAATCTCTCCTCGACCGGAACTTCGTTCCAATAAAAAGAAATGTTATATACGGCGACGTTATCTCTAAATGCAATCTCTTCTAGGCAACTTTAGAGTGGAAACGGTTTTTGAAATATGTTTTAAGCGTAATGGCGGCATGATGAGCGCTGAAGTTTGAATAGAAAAGCACCTCTAGCGAACATGTAAGTTAGTAAATTTTCCAAACGCTTTCTTTGACCACATGACATTTACAATCTCTCTGTACTTTTTTTATCTGGGCAGAGCCTTTATTAACAAAACTAAAATACAATGAGAACTACATACACTACACTATAAATCTAACTACTTACACTAAGCACACCTGAATTATCTATAGACCACTGTAGGTCTATAGATAATCAAGATGTTCAAGCCCACTACCAATCGGAAGCGTACCCAGCATGCTGGCGGCATTACCACGCTGAATGGCAATGCTTATGCGTTGGGCCAAATAAACGCCAGTATTTTGGTCACGCGTCGCGTCGACCAAGCGCTCGGATAGGCTTTTGAAGATGAGGTGAGCTCCCGGCCCCCACGGTCCCAATGTCTCAACCCCAAAGGGCTCAAATATGTAACCACTTCCGAGGGTTGCATATTTGCGCCGTTTGAGTCGCTCAGCTGAATTAGCCGCTGCACCGGCCCTACTATGTGTCTCTGGAAGATGTGATGGTGCCAGAGTATCGACGCAAGTTGCGTCCCATACTAAGGGCCGACCCAACTTCCAAAGCACAACAGTCATGCCGTCAGGTCTTTTGCCATCGTCACGCGCAAGACCACTCGGTTCGAATATGGCTGGGACATTGGCGGTGGAAAAAGCCCGGCGTATGATGTCGTTCAGGCAGGCGTGGCGGCCAATACGACCCGCGCTTTTCGAGCAAGAGAGACCATGGTGACCGAGTTGGTCGACGGCAGTACCACAATGGCAGCGATGGGCTTCATAGCACCTTGCACCCAAGCGCAAGCTAACAGCTAGACGAAATGCAGTTGGATCTAATAGGCTACCGGTATTGAAAGATGGCAAAGCTTGTAACCAAAGGCCCGATTCCCACACAGACACAGCAAGGATACGAGCACGATCCGCGATACTAGGACACGTATCGAGAAGAGAGTTTCGTGCTAGATCGCAGATCGGTCGATCCCACTGTCTCTGAGATGACAGACATCTGGGGAAATCGTTGTCTGTACTTGGGTCACGAAACATGATAAGTATGTTGGACACGCTTCCAAATGGTAGTAGGCTTGATCATCTGAATATTCTTGACCTTCATCGGTCTATAAATACTTCAGATGTGTAATAAATATTTGATGTGATTGTGATGTGTATAAATAGTTAGGTATATGGCATAATGTAAAGTGTGAAGATAATATAAGATGTGTAAATAAAGTGTAAGAAAATACGACAAGTGTAAAGATGATATAATAATAATACTCGTTACGATTTCGAAAAAGACACCGCTTTCTTTTCGAGCTACACTCGTACCTTTCAATTTGCGAACTTCCATTTATTGCCTGCGGTGGTCGGTGAGTTAAAATGGCGGTGAAGTGAGCGAGCTCTGTAACCGCTTACCGATAACTGTAGGGTGGAGCAAATGTGTTGGGTACGATGACCTTTGAAAAAGACGACCATCGTTACGAAATTGATTCAATTTCTTATCCTTTGCTTGGATTAACTCTATAAATATTTATTGGAATTTATTCAGTTATTTGTCTCACGCATGTCATTTTGCTTACCTGCCCCAATTGTCGTTTAATATAATAACTAGCGTGTATCATAATAAATGTAAACAAACACACAAATACTCATTATTTTCATAAGGTTTCGGAAGGTATTTACACAATTAAACATAAAAAATCTGCAGTTTTTTTTTTATATTAATTAATCACTAGCAAATACTGGACACTTGAAAAATACAACACAAAACACTTTATTATATGACAAAATTGTATAGAAACCCCGTAATTAAAATTAATACATTTTGAGTACTGAACTAACTTTTCTAGACAACCTTTTCATTATTAGGACAATTTTAAGAGGCAGGCTATATACTCGTAGCTCGCAAAACCAATAATCGCTGGGGAGTAGAGGTTCTCGAATGGCGACCACGAACCGGCAGACGCAGTGCAGACGGCCACGTGTGGGGACACGATGGACCAACGATATTATCTCGGTCGCGAGAAGTCGGTGGATGGAGGCGGCACCAGACCAGTCATTATGTAGTTGTTTGGGGGAGGTCTATGCCCAGCAGTGGACGTCTGCAGGCTGCAGATGATGATCATGATGAAGTTATGACTGGTGTCTAGCCAGAAGAACGGCGACTTCGGTGAGGTGACCTAGCTTAAATATATGATGAAAGAAAACATCCAGAGGAAACCGGCATGTTCCAAAAACCTTTCAAGTTCTTGCGTCATCCACTAATCCGCACTGGGCCGTCGTAGTGGATTATGGTATTCACCCTCTCCTTGCGGGAGAAGGCCCCGAGTCCCAGCAGTGGGAATTTATTGGGCTGTTCATGCATTAATATATACAATATCTAGCTACACTATAATGGTATGGACGCTGTAGAGTATCCATACGCCGCTTTGCACGTCCTTATATTTTAAGGAGCGTAAAATTTATGTAGTTGAAATAATCGCGGGTGAGCGGGCTAGACGACCCATTATGTCTGGCCGCCCGCCAGACATAGGCTCTTCTATTAGACAACGTGGTAGGTCTAGGTATCTACACCCTTTAAAATAGAGAAACAAAAAGGAATAATAGCACTAGTACGGGGGATAGCGCAGCTATGTGGGACATGGTAAAACTGGAAGATGTTTAGAAAAACAACATGGGATTTTTTTTTCTCAAAAAAGATGCAGAGTATCTGCGACGGTACTCACTTTCGTTAAGTTGCTCGAATGTAGCCTATTGTTAAAAAAGTTAAAATTGTTGTAGTAAACACCACCAATATTGTACATTTGCACAATAGTCCCCTGTATAGCTACAGGTTATACTGTTATCAGTGTTATCACACAAACATGTCAGTGACTTTACCCGTCCAAAAAGCGTCTAAAAGCGGCGATTCGCGCCGCGACCGCGACACGAGACCGAGACCGGAGACCGTGACCTGACATTTTGGAATTGTATCCTGTCGCAGTCTCCGGTCGCGGTCTCTTTTGGTGCGGCACGCACATCCCGCTTCGCCGCTGGGCCACCGTACGACACCGTATGACATGAGCATGTTAGCGATGTGAACCTTTAGATTAGATTTTCCCCTGTCAAAAAGTGTTCAACGTGGCTGAAGAAGTTTACATTATAAAACTTTTAAAGTAGTATATAGCGTCTCTTTGAATTTTTCATGCACGTTTTTCATCAAAGCTTACGATATTTGAAATCCAGTTATTTATTGTTTTATCCATGAGATTAATCCACTTGAGTTCTGTAAAATCTAATCTAGATAAAAAAAAACAATTTTGTCGTAGTAGTAGAAAACGGTACCCCGTCACTCAATACCTAGCCGTAGCCTGGTAGCCCAAGGTGAAGATAAGGGGAACTCTTGGTGGGGCCGCTCGTCTAGGCTTCTTCTCCAACCCGACAACGATAAGGTCATGTATGTTTCGCGGCGTATTGGCACCGGCGCATCTCAAGTGAGCCGCGTTGTTGCGGGGTTGAACCACCGGCCTTGACGAGGATTCGTCCTCAGTGCGGCTTGAGGAGAAGAGGAGTGCTGGTATGGCAGTTTGCCACGCCCTCTGTTCTCCACAGCCGACAACTGGTAAGCAGCAGGGCGTCCAGACGCGGAGGCATCTGGCTTAATGGTTGCTTCCCGCGATGTTATGTCTTGGGTTCAGATGCACCGGTGATGGGGATGTGCCGTGAAGCATGGCCCTGAAACGGGCAAGCCACACGTACGAATTATCCCTGGCTATTAAAATGTTGACTATAGTCTGATT
Source organism: Ectropis grisescens (assembly GCA_017562165.1). Lineage (NCBI taxonomy): Eukaryota > Metazoa > Arthropoda > Insecta > Lepidoptera > Geometridae > Ectropis > Ectropis grisescens. The sequence continues at coordinate 14,828,588 of CM029787.1, read as the reverse complement.
TTTTTAAACAATGGGCAATGACAACTTATCTATCAAGATTGCGAATCAAAAATAATGTTTGTATTTTATGACAGAGTGTAATTATTTTATCTGAATGTAACGTAAATTTTTATAGGTTTGAAATGTTGTATGTTCTTTTTTTGTGTAAATAAAAGCTATGACAACGTCCACAAAAGCGTAAGCTATCATTTCAACGTTACATTGCAACGTGATTTCCCCAATCCGTCTGCAGCCGTCCGTATCTGTAGATTAATCACCAGATTCCTTACAGCTTAATTTCTGACTTGACTGCATGCACTATAGCATGATGAAGCGGTACCAATATTCCGAATCGTTGCCCGATAGTCGAACTTGGGCCTGTGCCAGTTACGTTACTTATTCGGATAAATTCTAGATTAAGGACAATTTGGCCAGTACCTGGTAAATCAGCTTTGAATTATTTTTTTACAAACAACAATTTTGACACTAATTTGTCTTGGGAGCTGATGAAGTTCTTGCGGATTAAATTCTTCTTGTTAACTAAAGATTGATGAATAGACAGGTATAGTTAATGGAAAACACCAAATGGATAAAAATTCACTAGTAACAATTTATAGTGCGACAGATGCGGTCACTTCCAGGCTACCTTTGGGTGGGAAAAGGAAAGACTTGATTTATTTGAGTTAAAATTACTTGTGCATGAGTAGCGATGTGGATAGCTTTTTTATTAGATTTGTAAATTATTTTATTACAAGTATCTAGCAATTTAACTAATTATGTTAGTGTTACGGTTTTATATGTTGTATGTAATAAGTTAATGGTATTTAATAACTTTTCCAATCGTACACAGAAAAATATTTGTTTTTATGCACTCGGGTCTCAAGATACAAGCAAGCTATGTGCTTAGTTTGCGGCCCACTGATCATACTTGTACCCACACATACTGACCGTATACTTAAGCATTGTAATATTGGACTTGAAAAACTACTTATGTAGTATCTGTTTTGTTAGTCTGTGTGTTAATAAAAAATTCATTTCATTCATTTTCAGTATTAATTATTCTTGATTTTAATTAAGTTACTTTGACTTTGCGTTAATTTGTTTCTTAGGATTAATTTTATAACCCTGGCTAGCTTTCGCTAAAAACTTACCGGGTTATGGTAAGTTTTTCTTGTTTTAAATCTAACTAACAAATTTAACCTAAATATGTATGTGCTATATGTGACTATTTATGTAAGTTGAATTGATTTTTATTCTGTTACTACTTACTGAGTAAAGACCCGGGTCAAGTTATCTCGTTTATTCAATAGGGAGACAAAGTAAGTAAAGCCATCCTCTATTTCTTGTATGTCCTAGGGTTTACATTGTCCGAAGCTTAAGTGAAACATGTGCAAAGGACTTCATTTCATTTACCCGAGTGGGTTACGTTTGATCTCTTTTCTATTTTACACGAAGCTTTTTATTCTGAAATAGATTCGACTGTGACCGCAAGCAGCCCAATGTAGTGATTTTCCAATAAATAAGAGAATGTATCGCCCTAGGTGAAATGGATTCACTCATTTGTTATTTTTATTCTACGTATTTTAATTTCACTGACGTCAGAGTAAAGAGTCTGCTGAGACTAAAGAGCTGCGTCTGATTCCACATCATTGTAGTCGTAAGTAGATCCTTATCAAATAATAAACCTATCACTTTAAAATATTAATTAATATTATGATTAATTTTGAACTTTTCATTATATTTTCCTTCTATTGATTGAGATTATTTGCACGGGTGGCCACCCGTGCAATAGTACCTATACATAATATATATCCAAGACTGTTTTACTGTACAGAGCCTATATTAACAAAAGTAATTACCCATACCCATAATTACCCATACTGGAAGCTACGCACATCTGAATTTTCCATAAGTCTGGAGATGATGAGGATAGTGATAATGTCTAATTGATTCTGATATTTTATTTTATTTCGGATTTTTTATCCTGATTTAAGTACCCCTTTATTTTCGTGACTGCTAGTTAGATAGTTTTGTCGCAAAAATACTAAGTTTCAGTGTAAGCTTTTGAATTCGCACAACACCCTAATTGGAAATCTATTCGTTTGACCTATCTAACAATTCTAACGCTTCGTTGGTATATTTACGATCGGTATATTCTGTTGCGTTTCGCTCCTCGAATTGATTCCATGCACCGCTACACACGACACTATTGACTTCAAGCGGTGTTTGGAATAACAACGACTGTATTTTATTTGCACTTTTTCACTTGTGTAAGTTATATTAACAAAAATGAACATCAAAGTACAAAATAATAGCATCAACAAAACTTATCCTACTAAAATTATAAATGCGAAAGTTTGTAAGTATGGATGGATGGATGTTTGTTACTCTTTCACGTCGTAACGTATGAACGGATCAAGCTGAAACTTGATACATAGATAGATTATAGTCTGGAAAAAAAAATTATCCCGAAAAAATTAACGGGAACTCCACGGGTAAAATCGCGGGACACCGCTTGTATTAGAATAAATAAAGAAAAAAGCCAAGCCATCGAGTTTCACTTCCTTGATCAGCTAAGCTCATACTTCAAGCATTGAATTCTGTCGAACATCATGACAGTAAGCTCATAATCAACTACGCACTTGCTCTGCAAAAGCTGAAAACTCTCGAACACTGTCGCAAAGTAACTTCCCTAACAGTGTTTTATCAGATACATTTCGGAAAGTGTGACTCTGCTTTTCATTATCTATCGCAATCGAATGGGTTGACGTTCCGGAAACTTGAACAAAGCCATTTGAGTCTACTGTCGTTATGCGTACAGCCAAGCTCTAGAATATGCTTGGATGAATATTGCCAGAGTGTGTCTTACCCAATACATATATACACAATCTAGATATCTTCAAATCTAAAGTCAATTAGCATATTTTAGGTAAGTGTCCAGCATCTTAGACTGTGGTCTTATGTATTCAGGCTCGTTGCTTTAACCCCGGCGAGATGGTGATCAAGCACAAGTTTATCTTTGATTTAATAACAACATAGACGTTCTTGATTCTACTCTATTCATCGGACTTTCACCGTCCAACCAAATTCCCGAAACAAACTGTCATCTTCAGCTTACTTTTCATTTCCATATAATAACTTCATCTTTATGTTCTAACATGTCCATAATAAACGCCATAAAAATATGCACTCAATTTCATGGCAAAACTAGGTGTATTCAGATAAATAAAATTGGCTGCAAAGTTCTTGTTCTCGAAATTTTATACGAAATTTTCACACATGCTAACTTGCATCGCAGCGAACGGAAAATGAAAATCTTGGCCAGTGATCCGACCAATATTGCAATTTCACGTTGAAGTCTCCATAACACTAGCCGAATAGTAACACGTGTTCAACATTCGGGACATTTTTTTAAATATCATGCGAAAAGCCATGTAGCAGGATAAAAATGTTTACGTAAGGCAGTAATTTTGCTGGGGATGTCCGCTCCCGCTCGTAACTGTGTTGGCTATTAGCCAACGGCGTATTGCAACTGTAGAGCATCTGGACAACGCTATACTTAGGTACGTTCAGGAGAGTTTTCATATCAATTAGAACTTCATCTGAGCTGGAGATATCGGCTTCGTCATAAGCGTTAAATGATATTATGGCAAAACCGATGTAAACACATTACTGGTTTTTTTATACAAAAGAGACAATGGCAGTTCACAGTAGATAGCTTCTATTGGCTATGGATCACATTTCTGCTTTCGCTAGACGGTCTGTATTAGAACTTAGAACTCAAATTATGGATCTTAGAAACATATAACTGCATAGTATTTTACACAGCCACAACAGCTCCTTGTATGAATATTTTCAAACTATGTTACTATGCAAAATTATGTCCAATGTAATAAAAAAAAATACACATTTTTATATATGGCATAGAGTTCAATGCAAGCAACGTAAGTGGATGGTTTTATAAATTATTTATTTAATTAAGTCAACGGATAACTGACTTGTAATTTGTGATATGGTCAGTCCAGTGCGTAATTACTAATTATTATTATTTAACTTACCCAATGCTAAAAGCCAAAGTGGTGAGATGGTTCATGGTATAAAATAGCATAGTTTGTCAGTGTATTAAGGGGTTCTGGTATTGACGTAGCGGGAGGCACATTAGTCGTGGCCTGGTCATCCACGATAAGCTAAGAGGAACCCGTAGTGGGGCCGCTCATTTAGGCTTTGCTTCCAAACCGCTGACGATGCAGCCATAAACTCTTTGCGGTGTATGGGTACTAGCACAACTGTGTTGGGAAAGCCGCGGAAGAAAACCACCGACATTACAGATCACCGATCTCCCTGTCCGCTGCGGTCTTCACGGGATCAACATCGTTAAATGGCGAACGCAATGGGCCTGCAGGGTTCGATGAAGAGTGAAGAAGAGTATTGTGGTGAGCCGTTATCCCTGTCGTCTGCATCTGAAAAGTGGTAGGCAGCGAGATCAGTCATGCCCCGATGCAGGAGACCAAGGGTATCCAGAAACAGAGCCTTTTAACACTTACTAGTTGGTACTTGGGTTCAAATGTACCACTGACGATATGCCCTACAGGGGGCCCAGAGACGGCCAAGCCAAGACGGGTTAGCGGAAGAACTAACGACTAATAATTAGTCTCCTTTCAAACCACAAAATCAAATCGATCCATCCGTTCGGAAGCTAATACCATTGCTTTCGCGTTGTGGGTTGAAAAGCTACAAGATTCTCATTAGTGTAATTCGGTAAGGCGGTGTTTACTTATTTATTTTGATCAATTAGTAGATCAAAATAAATAAGTAAACAAGTACAAAACCATTCTAAACTCCTCATCTCTTTAGGTAGATACTGAGTCAACATTTTCAACCCAAGCATTAATACAAAAACATAAATGAATGGTTAAGTTCACGCTCCCTTTCGTCCAGGATATTCTGTAAACAAAATTAATTACATCGGATTAATTAGGTTTTATGGGCTGGAGAATTATCTTCAGAGCCCAATATTATACTTTGTCGACCTTCAGAAAAGCCGATCACGTAAATCATAATTTAGATTCCTACGTGCCGAAAGAGATTAACTTTATTTCGATTTATTTGACTAGACAATCTAATGGTTCAAAGTTGAAATGGATAGTTCACAAAGTGACTGAACCTAATTTACGTTGTCTGGATTTTATAACGTTTTCAACTTAGATTAAGGTATATTGAATAAACGAAGTAAATGTACGAGTATACATTGTAGTGATATTACGCTCTTTATAAAAGTTCGAGATTGCTTACTAGTTTCAAAAAACACACATCAAAAGGAATGTCATATATTATGAATGTATATTTTAAAACCACTGGTACTTTGAGTCTGAGGTGCCTTCTTGGTTTCAATAAAAATGCGACTGTGAAGATATTTTCATTTTAACAACAATTATATTCAAAGGAAAACTAAAATGCGTAACCAAATCCGGCCACACAACAATGTACTAAAAATCTGTCTTTTTTTAAAATATATTAAGACAAGCACACACACAAATCTACACGCAAATGTTGTAGTGAATATCATGTGCATACTACTTAAATTATTTATCAAACATGTAAGTGATATGCTAAGTTTTCAAGTTCAAGTGAATAAGTGCTTCGAAAGAGTTAATTTTCAATTTCACCCAAATGAAATGGCTATTACTCTCACTATTTGAGCTAAGTGTGTTTTGGTGTTTTACTTATACCAAAGTTTTGTCTATCAGCGGAGAGTGCCAAAGTGTTTCAACCCCAAAGGTGACACGATAGCACTATAGCGAAACTTTAGAAAAAATTGTAGAATAAAAATTCATCTCATCATGTAGTTGTTTTTGTTATATGCTCGTATGTCGTCGGCTGAGAATCTTATAGCAGATAAATACCTACATCTATTCCAGGATGAAGAGTTCTAGACATTTCCATAATTAGATACATACTATCTGCCCGCCTCGTCTTCATTCAAATCGAATAATTTAAACAACATAGTTTAAAACATTCGTACAATACTGTACGTTAATTTGTAAAATATTTTGCGAGTAGTACGCCCTTTCATTTAATACCCATTTGACTGGCCTCGTGGCTTAGTGGGTAACTCTGCCAGCGAAGCCAGGAACCCATGACGGTTCGATTCCCACCCAGTGCAAATAATTGTGTGATGAATTCAAATATTTGTCCCAGACACAGTACAAATATTTGCATGTATAATTAGTATATAGGTATATATGTATTTACAACCATATAAGTAATATATCAGCTATTTGCCCGCTATAGTACAAGCTTTACTTAGTTTGGGGTCTGATGGCGTTGTGTGTGAATTGTCCACCAATATGTACATATTGTTATGTTATTTATTTATTATGTTGAGGTAGGTTGTGAAGAAATATTTTGTCCGCCATTTTGTGGAGGCTGCCATCTTGAATCGATATTTACTAAATAGACATGAACGGGGGCCACGCGAAGGTCTTTTTAAAAAGCAATTTTAAAGAATATATAATGAATTTATTTGCTCTAGACCTTAACTCTAGGACGATTTAACACTGAATGACTTAAACCTAAAGCTTATTCTAAAAGGAAGGCTGGGAGCCAGACGCTAATTCAGCAGTCTACGCTGCGTCCGGCCGCTATGGGTGGCCGTCTTCGTTGAATTCTCAGCTTTGTGCTGACGGCACAATCATGGTGTTCCCAGAGCGGTAGGGCTGTGCTCCCAACATAACTCCTCCCTCCTCAAGATCGAGATTACCCGAGGGATGAGGGCGATCTCGAACCTGACCCCTAAATTTAACATACATTTTCTTAATTTTAGTCTTAAACGCTAACGATACAAGGCCGGTTATGGCGATTACACATAAAATTAGATTACTTAAGCTAACACTTTTATGACCTAAAACACTGAGGTTTTCACTGTCACTAGAACTTCTACTTTTCTGCAATAATAAATTCAGGAACTGAGTGTCGCCGAGGTCGATGCCTTCTAGGTTAACGGGTCGTTTCTGCATGTCTGTAGTGGTGGTTCTTATTTGGGGCAAATTAATCACGGGGAATCTGGTGTAAATTACGTCTTTTCCTTGCGTTTGGTGTCTTCTTAAAGTTATTTGTTCTATTTTTACTGTACAACTGTCGTCAATGGTGAGGAGATAAGTCCCGGAGACAACTTCTTGTTCTATCTCGTCGCCACAATATTTGGTGAGTAGGGTGTCCTTCTTTGTGTAAAGGATCCAGCGGTTAGGTTGTACCAGGTCGGCTCTTACGTCATCAACGGTGACAGGAACTGGGTGACAGCTGGAGATATTGGTCGAAAATTTCATGAGTTCGGCAGTGCAATGGTCTTCGATCAGCTGGGTGACGTCGTTTTCGAAGCACAGGAACCGGGCTTCGTCGACTTCACGGCACGGCTGGGAGAGCGGCGTAGCTTTCAACCCTTTCACTAGGATGAAGGGGTATTTAGGAAGGATAAGGAAGTTACGTCGTTTGTTTTGCTGTAGATAGGTAACGGAATCAGTTTGAAATAGTTAAAGGTGTCATTTGTTATCAAAGGAATACGCATAATGAGCTTTATCTGATTTTGCTTTACATAGGCCTTAATTTCTATACATTGCTCTATTTTAACTATAGTCTCTGCGTTTACAGGAATACCAACTTATCAGTTATTTCAATTCTCTGAAGTAGTTCTATGAGTTCGTCTGTATCTATAAGAGACTGATGTAGCAGGTTAACTTTAGCAAAGGCAATAGAAGTTTCAATCTCATTGAGTCTCAGGTAAAGAATTTGAAAATTGTGTATGAAAGCGTCATACAGATGAATTAGTTTATTGCTGAACTGCGAGAGTCTAGACTCATTAAGGGTGCGGCTGATGTCTTGTATGCTTTGTTCTATTTGTACGAAGTTGCCTTTGGTAGAGTTAGCTATTTTTGTAAATGTACCCAACATTTCGGAAACGATTATCATTTTTCTGTCTAAATTATTTTGTTTTGATTCTACTTCTTGGATTAGTTTCTCATACATCACAGCGTCATCGTTATCTAAATTACCAGTTATTGCTTTTACGAAAGAACCGAGAGGGTTTATTAAGCCGCGTTTAAGTCTTACTGACGGAGTTAGTTGCTTAAACTTGTTGGCAGTTATGTTCATAATGTAGTCGGTTTGTGTCTCTATTTCTCTAAAGTCACTGTCAAAAGTTGCGAAGTCAAAACAGTTGCGTACCATTTGTCGTAACTGTGTGAAGCCATTTATATTTTGTTCTAATTCTTCCAGTAAATACCTTAGATCTAAAATTTTGATTATCGTCCATGAGTCGTGACTGACGAGGGCTTGGCCTTCCTTGATGGGTAAAAGGGTTCCTCTCAACCTTCTGCAGGTGAAGGGCTCCGGCATGGGTCACCAGAAGTAACCACCTGTGGAGGGCGTTTTATGTCTTTAATAGGTACTGTGGTATCTCGGTTGCGGAGGTTTATAGATACGACGTTTTTATCTATGGGTCCAGTGACCTGGGCCTTTTGGTAGCGTGGTTTGTCTTTAGCGCGTCTAGTGTTAACCCCTTTTATGAAGACTGTGTCGCCTACGTCTATATCGAAGTCCTTTTCTCCACCTCGTTTCCTAATTTCGTTCTCTTTCGCTTTAACAATCTTATCTGTAAGGTATTTGTAAAGGTGTCGCGTACGTTTTACGTGTTCCTTGACCAACTGTTGAGTAAATTGTTTATTGAAATCTACGTGGAATGCGCTGCTTGACTCAGTGTGGCCAAAAACTACTTCAAATGGAGTAAGGCCCGTAGTGGAGTGTATGGTGTGGTTGTATGACATTATAGAATATGTCATTACAGATGCTGCATCAGTTACCTTTTGTTCGTATTTGGCAATCCTATAAATTTCAATGATAGTAGAGTGAAATCGCTCAACTACTCCTACCGAGTTGGGATTATGAGGGGTACCGATGTGAAGATCGATTTTGTAAAAAAGATAACATTTCTTTAAGTAAGGCGTTATTGAATTCGGTCCCAGGGTCTGAGCTAATTCGGCTGGGTGTTCCGTAAAGAGAGAAGTATTTTATTAGGGCTCTAACTACTTCGGGGGTAAACTTGGTGCTAATTTCAAAGGCTTGGCCTAGTTTACTGAAAGCGTCGACTATTGTTAAGTAAGTTTTCCCATCGATTGAGAAAGTGTCTATAAAAAGCTCCTGAAATGGTTTAATTTGGGTCTGTGTCAGTTGTAGTTCCGGTTTCAAAGGTTTTCGGTCGTATTTCATTTTTTTGCAAAGTTCACATGAGTTAATGATGCTAGCTACTGTTTCTGCCATGTTATGCCAGTGAAATGTGCGCCTTAAGTGTACTAGTGTCTCCCTTATTCCTCTATGGCTATTCTTTCCCTCATGATATTTAACTACTATGTTTCGTTGTTCGTCTTCATCCTCCACATAGACTACTCTTTTAGTGCATTCAATGAATTTGACAGTTCCCCTTCTGAAAAAGGAATATGGTAGCTTCAGAGAATTGTTTTCGATGTAACGGGTTTTCGAAATAAAAGAAATATTTAACTTTTGGTTTGATATAGCTTTTCAAAAATCTTTTAACTAGATCTGGGTTAGATAAGGGTAAGTGAACTTCTAACACTTTCTGTTTGTCCCTAGACAAATCTTTGACAGCCAGTTCATCTCTATTCCAGGTATATACGAGAATTTGATTTGGTTTAGTGTCGATAGCCTCTTCGAGTATAAAGATGCCGTCTGTATCTAAATTTTCAGCGGAATGGATTGTGCCTATAGTGCTTTTCTCCTCTTGTCCTCCCTCTGATGCAGTGACAGTGTCACTTCCTATGGACGGGTACGAGTAAGGGGATCGTGGGCCACCACTTGCTATAGATATGGTAGTTTCGTCTGAGTCGGATGATATGACTATCGCCGAGGGTGTTCGTTCGTGCGAACTGCTGGTACCGGGTCTATTTTTGGAGTCTATATGAACTTTCATGGAGACGTCGTCGTCTACTGCGTTTAATCTAATACGTGACAAGGCGTCGGCGTTGCAATTTTGTTTTCCTTCTTTGTGCTTTATGTCATAATCAAATTCCGCGAGACGTAGTTTCCATCGAGTCAGCTTGCTGTTAGCTTCTGTAATTGATTTAGCCCATATTAATGGTCTATGGTCAGTGTATATAGTAAATTTCTTGCCATATAAGTATGGGCGAAAATGTTTGGTTGCCCAGACTATGGCGAGAAGTTCCTTCTCTGTGGTGCTATAGCGTGTTTCCGCTTCGTTTAGGGTACGACTGGCGTATGCCACTGGTTTGTCACCACCAATGGGTCCTTGTGAAAGAACGGCGCCGATCGCGAAATTAGATGCATCGGTTGTGAGTACGAACGGTTTATCGAAGTCGGGGAATTGCAAAAGTGGCGCGTTCGTTAGAAGTTCTTTGCATTTCTCGAATGCACCTATATATTCGGGCTTGCTACAGTCAATTTTGTTTTTCTTTTTCAGACATGTAGTTAAGGGTTGTGTGAGTTTAGCGAAATCTTGTATGAATTTCCGGTAGTAGCCTACTAGACCGAGAAAACTTTTATTTCTGTTGTTGTGCGGGGTAGAGGAAGTTTAACACCGCTTTTATTTTATCATCGTTTGGCTTAAGGCCGTTTTAGTGATAGTGTGGCCAAGGTAGAGGACCTCTTTCCGTAAAACTCACATTTGTCTAGAGTGACTTTAAGGTTGGTTTCTCTGAGTCGGTCGAAGATTTTCGAAGTTTTTGGGTGTGCTCTTGTAGGCTGGAAGAGAAGATAATTATGTCATCAAGATATACCAGGCAATGTATACCCTGAAGTCCCTAAGTACGTTATCCACTGCTCTTTGGAACGTAGCAGGTGCTGTTTTTAACCCAAATGGCATTCTTTTGAATTCGTAGTGTCCTGACTGTGTAGTAAAAGCTGTTTTCGCCCTATCCTTTTCATTTACTTCAATTTGGTGGTAACCAGACGCGATGTCTATTGTGCTGAAGTATTGGGCTTTCCCTATTTTATCAAACAAATCCGTGATATTGGGCAAGGGGTATTTATCGTCAACGGTAATCTCGTTAAGGCGGCGATAGTCAATTACCATTCTGTATTTCTTTTCACCAGATGCGTCGAGCTTTTTTGGCACTAAGTGGACTGGTGCGCTCCAAGGGGAGTGTGAGTCAGCTATTACATTGTCGGCTAGAAGTTTGTCTACTTGCTTCTGTATCTCTTGATTTACTACTGGGGGGTGTCTATAAGGCCGGATATAAATCGGGTCTTCGTTTATAGTACGGATGTTGTGTTTAACCTGGTTCGTAAATGATAGGGGTAGTTTTTCGCAGTAAAATATGTCGCGGTACTCGTAACAGAGTTTTGAAATACTCTCGCGTTCCTCATTGCTAGCGTGGCCTAATCGTAATTTTTGTAAATTTTCTTTCAGTAAGTCGTCGATTGTGTTTTTGTCATTTATCGAATTTATTTCAAGCTCTTCGACTTGAAATTTGGATACTGAGAGGGGTCTATTGAGCTTAATAATAGCCTTTTCATCAGACGCATTTTGGATAACTGTAAATGCGAAATAGTTGTCACACTTGACAAGGGCTGTGGGCATTCGGACGCCGTGTTTGAATTGGACAAAATCTAAAATTGCGTCACCATTTTGTAGGTTAGTCGGAACTCTAACTCTTCTTTCAGATCGGGCCGGTATCTCAACTTCGAACGGGGGGTCGTACAAAATAGGTATGCAAGTATTATGTGTCTGTAATACTTTCCTGCGCATATCTATGTTTGCACCTAACTTTGACAGGAGGTCAGATCCAATAAGACCGTCATAACGTCCGTCTACGTCGTAGACGTAGAATTTCTGATGTAATCTGCTCTTGAATGACTTTAGTAGTGGTATAATTATGACTTCGTCGTGCGTACTCTGCGCATGAGTGCTAATGACTTTAAACGGTTCGTAAAATTTGAAATTACCAAAGAACTCATCAACTTTTGCTGGGCTAATAAAGGAGCGACTGCTTCCTGTATCTATGAGGAATTTAGCGTTAATTTCAGGGATGATTACATGGGGTAGTCTTAATATGCTGTCACAGTAGTTAAGGTTAATTATTTCACTATGTTCGCTGAGGCAGGTTCCTGAAAATTTTCAGGTTGCTCAGGGTCGTTTCACATTTTCTACCTGAGTCTGCTCTGAGTAATTTTCGTCGAGGAAGTATTCATCATCATTGCAGTTGTAGTTAAAGTCGGAGTTATAGTCCTGAGGCAGGGCGTCGTAGTCATAAAACGGTTCATTTATCATCATGTTTTGCCTGATAGGGGCAGCAGTGCGCATAGTGACGTCATCGTTATGTGTTTTAATTACGTGTGGTTGTTGCTGGTTGTGTGTGTGCTGTGTTGGTATGCCAAATCTATGTTGCTGGGGAATGCCAAATTTAAAACCGCCATGTTGGAATGGAGCGCGTTGTGTGGGCATGTGTGCTTGTCCAAAGTTTCGTTGGGGTGCGTTTTGGGGTATCCCGAAACGGTACCCTTGTGTGGGTGGTTGGCTTAGGTTAGGCCTAAAGCCTGAGTTTTGCGGTATGCCAAATTTGAAATTTGTTTGAGGGGTAAATCTAAAATTACTATTGGCAACAGGGTTAATAATTGTTGGTTTGAATCCTTGAGGTTGCATTAGTGGCTTCGGTGGTACCTGTAAAGACTGAAGGCCTGTCGTTTGGGGTTGTGTGCTTTTATTAATTTTATTTTTTGCATCATATTGAAATTTGAAGTTGACTTCTTCAGTCACTATGCTAAGCGCGTTTTCTAGTGTAGAGCAGCCTTTTTAACCGTACTATTCTGATCATGTCTTCAGGTAAGTTATATAAGAAGACATTTAATGCAGTGTTGTTATAGACGATCATTTTAGCTGCCTTTATGCCTTCGTCGCTTAACCGGATTACTTTAGCAAAAAGTGAGCTCCTGATATTTTGGATCCGATGGCAAAACTGAATGTATGTTTCACTGTTTTTGATTTTAAGGGATTCTAATTCGATGGCAATGCATTCCTCTGAACGAGGGTCTCCAAAATGTTGAGTAAGTATTTCTTTTAACTCTTCATAAGAGCAGACATTAGGGTGGTCGCTAAGTAGGATGGCCGCTTTACCACAAAGTCTACTGGAGATAGTGTGGAAGAGGTACAAATTTTGAGCGTGGCTGCCTGCAATTCGGCTACAATTTATAACATACTCGCATTTATTCAAAAATAGATTTAGGAGGTTTTCATCTCCGTCGTATCTGGGGATGATATCGACAAACTCCTTAGGGATGGTTTTAATTTCCATATTGAACTATATTACTACTTCTGACACTATTTCACACAAGTTAAGTCTAAGTAATTTAACTATAGGATACTAAAGTATATATGGTGCCAATTTCTGTGCACTATATTTTATTAAGATTTAAAGTCGCCGATTGCTGTGCGACTGTTTATTCTAAAAATTGCCAATTTGTGTGCAATTGTTTATTGTAAAAATCACCGATTTAAATGTGATTGTGTAACCTAGAAATCACCGATTTAAGTGTGATTGTTTAACCTAAAAATCACCGATTTATGTGTGATTGTTTAAATCTAGGAATTGCCGATATGTGTGCAATTGTTTAACCTATCCAGATAATTACACCTATCCTATTTGCCTATTTTCGTGCAAATCAAAATCAGATAAGCGTAATATTTAAATCTGGTTAAAAAGGGTGGAAAAGACACGGTAAATGAAAGCAGGAAGTGAAAAGGTTTACTCACAGTATGCCCGCTCCCATGTCCTCCTGATGATTCAGCGCCAAGGTCCTCGGTGTGCGCGCCTCCGCCGGGAGTCTTATTTATAAGGTTCGGGTTTCCACCGCCGCGTATAGTCGGGTTTAGCGCGAGCGCCTCGACCGCGATGTCGAAGTTTGGAAATCACGGAAGAAAACTCGCGAAAACTTGGTGAAAATCCTACCGGCTGCGCCAGACATGAACGGGGGCCACGCGAAGGTCTTTTTAAAAAGCAATTTTAAAGAATATATAATGAATTTATTTGCTCTAGACCTTAACTCTAGGACGATTTAGCACTGAATGACTTAAACCTAAAGCTTATTCTAAAAGGAAGGCTGGGAGCCAGACGCTAATTCAGCAGTCTACGCTGCGTCCGGCCGCTATGGGTGGCCGTCTTCGTTGAATTCTCAGCTTTGTGCTGACGGCACAATCATGGTGTTCCCAGAGCGGTAGGGCTGTGCTCCCAACATAACTAAATATAGCAAAAACATCCACACGGAAATTAGACATAAAAATAACCGCATCAAAATCGGCCCTTCCGTTTGAGCTCTTCGGTGCCACAGGCAGACATCGACACCCCTTTTTTTTGGTCGGGGATTAAAAACCGTGCCCGTTGATCGACACGACGCGTGACTCTACATTGCTATTTAGCGGGGTAATTCCGCTAGTATGCCACCTTCAACTGGTTTTATTAGTATATTAATTACAAGTTAAACAAACTTTGGACGGTACTCAAACCGAACAAAGTCGGCACGATTTCAATTTCCTTTCAGAACTCAAAAGAAATTTAAGACTAATAAATATAAGTTTTGAAAAAGTCAAAATATTCATTGTCGGGTGCATCCACCGCGTAGCCACTTATTTCATAAATGTGCTCGTTGCTCTCCCCGCTGGCAAGGCACCTCATCCCTCGCTGGGTTGCCTGCTGCACCCTCAGCATTATGTTTAAATTGAAATTGTAGTATGAAAACTAACGTAGTTTTTACACATTTTGTTACTGTAGTTAAGTCACTTTAGTCAGCCCAGTCCAACTCAAGTTTCGATCTCGTCCGGCAACCGTTTTCAAGGAGAGTGCGCGCGCGTGATCGCAACTCGTTTAGCACTATATATCGTTATATAAAGACTTTAATCGACATATAAAATATCATATCTTTCAAGTTGGATCACATTGCACACGGTGTGCAAATATGATTAAAATCGGCTAAGTAGTTTAGGAACCCATCGCAAACAAACAACGTGACGCGTAATTTATAAAACCGAAAGGTCTGAAAGGAGTCTGATAGGGGTCTGAAATTTTGCATGGAGGTGTATTTTAACACGTAGGCACTCGTTAAAATGTGGTTTTGCTAAATCCAACCCCCAAGAGGGTGAAACAAGGGATGGACGGTTGTATGAAGATTCCGTAATTTTCAAAGTTAGAAGCATGACATCCACTTAACCGATTCGAATAAAATTTGGTATACAGATAGACTAGATCCCCAGAAAGGACACATGTTACTTTTTATAACGTAAAAAGAGTCGAAGGGATTGAAATGGGGGATGACAGTTTATATGGAAGTTTAAATCGTAATTGTTGAAGATAAAACTATGATACTTCGTATCTTATATATTATTATATCACTTAATACTTATACTTAGCAAATAAATGTTTGAACTAGCAATTTTATAATTTCGAACAGTACGAGGATGAAAGCTTATATGGAAGTTTGTCGTTGTTGAAGAAGAAGCAACTGAACACTTGATATTCATACTAATATAAAAAATATGAAAGTAGCTTAGTCTGTACGTTACGCTTTAACGTCTAAACAAATGAACAGATTTTGTGTAAAAAAATTATACATTTACCTATCAAATAAATATAGTATAAATTTGTGTGTGCGCGGACCAACTCGCGGGTAAAAGCTAGTATATGTATGTTAAGAAGATAATAATATCTTTTGGGTATACGCGGTATAGTGTTCTATTTCAATGATTTAAAAGCAAATCCACAGATATTGATACAGTCTTGTTTACGAAATTATTACTATAAGAAATGATACGAAGTCATGGTAAAAACATGAGTTGATTTTGATCGTGATCATTATTTTTAAGTGCGAGTAAGAAAGAAGCGTACCTACGGTAAATCAAATATATGTATGTACATTGTACAGTTGTTAGTAGGTTACTTAAAACTAGAAAAATGTTAGGTGTGAAACCCGTAAAAGTTAGTAATTTGCGTGCACACGTCGCGTCGCCACCTGGCCGGTCGCCTGCTTGATCGCGGATTATCTCCGATCTTCGATTGCACTGTCCGTGTCCTCGGACGGTGGAACGAACAAACCTATGCAGACCTGTGTATTGACTTCCAGTTTTATCGACAACAAAACGCGTTCTACCGTGTGTAGTGTGTAAACTTAATTTTTTTACTATGGAGGGTAGAGGTAAGGGGTGTCATCTCATACGGTACAAAATTTAAATATTTAATTGGATAACGGGACACTCACGTATATACGGTCGGTCAATCCGACTCGAGTTTCGGCCGCGTCCGGCGGCCTTTTTCAAGGCGAGTAGCTGCTGTAAAGCGAAAATCTTGTCTAATCTAAATGTAATCGTGAAATTGTGGTGTATTTTAACACGTAGGCGCTCGCTAAAATGTGGTTTTGCTAAATCCAACCCCCAAGAGGGTGAAACAAGGAATGGACGGTTGTATGAAGATTCCGTAATTTTCAAAGTTAGAAGCATGACATCCACTTAACCGATTCGAATGAAATTTGGTATACAGATAGACTAAATCCCCAGAAAGGACACATGTTACTTTTTATAACGTAAAAAGAGTCGAAGGGGTTGAAATGGGGGATGACAGTTTATATAGAAGTTTGTATCGTAATTGTTGAAGATAAAACCATGAAACTTCGTATCTAGACACTTAATACTTATACTTAGCAAATAAATGTTTGAACTAGCAATTTTATAATTTCGAACAGTACGAGGATGAAAGCTTATATGGAAGTCTGTCGTTGTTGCAGAAGAAGAAGCAACTGAACACTTGATATTCATACTAATATAAAAAAATATGAAAGTAGCTTAGTCTGTACGTTACGCTTTAGCGTCTATACAACTGAACAGATTTTGTGTAAAAAAATTATACATTTACCTATCAAATAAATATAGTATAAAATTGTGTGTGCGCGGACCAACTCGCGAGTAAAAGCTAGTATATGTATGTTAAGAAGATAATTAATATCTTTTGGGTATACGCGGTATAGTGTTCTATTTCAATGATTTAAAAGCAAATCCACAGATATTGATACAGTCTTGTTTACGAAATTATTACTATAAGAATTGATACGAAGTCATGGTAAAAACATGAGTTGATTTTGATCGTGATCATTATTTTTAAGTACGAGTAAGAAAGTAGCGTACCTACGGTAAATCAAATATATGTATGTACATTGTACAGTTGTTAGTAGGTTACTTAAAACTAGAAAAATGTTAGGCGTGAAAACAGTAAAAGTTAGTAATTTGCGTGCACACGTCGCGTCGCCACCTGGCCGGTCGCCAGCTTGATCGCGGATTATCTCCGATCGTCGATTGCACTGTCCGTGTCCTCGGACGGTGGAACGAACAAACCTATGCAGACCTGTGTATTGACTTCCAGTTTTATCGACAACAAAACGCGTTCTACCGTGTGTAGTGTGTAAATTTAAAATTTTTACTATGGAGGGTAGAGATAAGGGGTGTCATCTCATACATATATTGTTTTTAAGCTTTCGCGATTTGAACACATAATGTTTATAATGTACAGGACTTACTGTTATTTAGAGCATACAGCTGGACAGTTATTTAAATTTTCTACCGTATGAGATGACATAATGTTTATAATGTACAGGACTTAATCACGATTTAATTCATTGTTTAAATACCTCGACGTTTCGGCAGCGTTACAACCGCCGTGGTCAGTCTTCTCGTGACCACGGCGGTTGTAACGCTGCCGAAACGTCGAGGTATTTAAACAATGAATTAAATCGTGATTAAGTCCTGTACATTATAAACATTATGTCATCTCATACGGTAGAAAATTTAAATAACTGTCCAGCTGTATGCTCTAAATAACAGTTTAAAAATCTTCCACAATGGCACTGGTGCTGACAAAAGATATGGGAATGAATGTAGCAATTGTAAACGAATTGAAGTATGCCGAGTTAAATAATGTAACATTATTGTAGACTAAAATAGTTACTTATAGAAAATGTCAACTACTTGTGTAGTATAAAATAATGTAATGATACTTTAATAGTAGTAAATACATACGATATACGGTGGGTATCATACTTCCTACCTAGGGCTCAAAGGGCTGACTTTTGACCAAATAAGCGGTCAGTTATAAAGTTCCAAATGTCTAAATACAAACGATTACATTTAGATTAGACAAGATTTTCGCTTTACAGCAGCAAGAAACTGATTGACATACTCAACATACATGTTTTGTAAAGCCCTTGACCTATTCAACTCATTGATAGGGATATCTTACCCAAATCAGATTAAAATGGCTCACTTCGTTCTTTGAAATGTTCGCTCCGAGTAAGTTGCCTGCGAATACAATGGACCTCGGAGAAATAGGATCAAAGAATTCCAAACAATTTCAAAATATTATCCTCAACCTATTTATCAAATAAACGTCCGTCAATGCTCTCTAATCCATTTTGGGAATGTTCCGGGACCGTTTACTTTGTTTTAAATTAATGACAACCATATCTCAGGATCCCAGGGGAATAGTCCTTCGTATTTGTCATATAGATTACCTACTTTTTCTGCTTCCGACATAAAATTTATGTTATATTCATCTATCTTCTTTTTGTTTGGAATTACATGTATTCGCACAAAAGTCGGTATATCGGATAACCGTCAATTTCAATAGGGGGAATATGTATTGCTAAAACGGCAATATAGTTCCTGGAGTTTGTAGAAAGTCATTCGTCGTCGTAACAGCCAGGAAACACTATATTTTAAACCGGGCAGCATCCGATTGTCAGGGTAAATTGAACCGTATTTGGAAAGTATTAAGATGTTTAGGGAATAATTTCACTTAAGCGGGGAAAGGCGGGTGGTGTGACGTGATGTAGAATTTATTCCCCAATGATAGGGAGGTTAACGAGGTGTAGGTGCTTCTCGTTAAACCTGCCATAAACTGCGCTAATGTGACGTGGGATTGCTTTGATATAGACTTACGTTCACTATAAAAACTCCAATCCTTTCGATATATTGGCAAAAGAGCCTCATTATTCTGTTTGATCTCGGGAACAAGCCAATATAATGCATTTGATCTGCATCAATTTAACAATAGGTCGTAGATAAATACAGGGTGAATAACTTCGTAAGGTATTTGCTAAAGAACAGCCTAATATTTGAAAGTAAGATATTGTTTGTAAAATATGTGGGAATATCAATAGATCTTTATAAAAGGCCTAGAGTAATAGACTACAAAACAAGAATTGCGATACTTTGAAAGCAGACGAAATCACTGAAATGGGTAAATTGAAAGGCTTTGATATGGAAAATAGGACTGAAAAAGTACGTTTATGTCTAGTGAAATTCAGATTTTAAACATAATAAAAGCATTTTGTGACTTATGTCCACTTTATTCTTTCTCATCTGGGACTGAGGGCACTCTCTACCACGCAGGGAGTCAAGGTTATAATCCATCATTACGGCTAAGTGCAGGTTGTCAGATAATACGTGTCACCGACGAAATAACAGGTGAGGTGGTGATCAAGTGTCATCATCATCATCATCAGCCGCAAGACGTCCACTGCTGAACATAGGCCTCCCCCCTAGATTTCCACAACGAACGGTCCTGCGCAACCTGCAACCAGCGGTTTCCAGCGACCTTTGTGAGGTCATCTGTAACCAAGTGTAAACAAATAAAAATTCGCGGGCATTGTATCACGTGCCACCCCACATTTGGCCAGCGTAGTGGGCTATGGCCGTAACTTTCGCTTTGTAAGAGAAAGCCCCGAGTTCCAGAAGTAGGAAGATAAAGTTAATGCGACGACATAAATGTGAACGTCTGAGGTAATACGTCCAAAATATTCAGTAGTGCTCTCTAGCTTCGCTTCAGTAGAACAAAAAAGATGAAGGCTCGTTTCGTCACTCTATATTTAAAAAAATATCCTCCATATCAAAAATGAGAGACTGAAGCGAAGCGAAGCTGGAGAGCAGCTTCGCTGGGGTATTATTTTTTAAACATAGAGTGACGAGACGAGCAGGGCATGTGGCTGGTGGCAAGCAACATGCCTGCCACATAGCAGCACAGTGACACACAGCTATAATTGGAACACGAAGAGTCCAAATCTTTACCTAGCAGTGCACTGCGCTCGCCACACAGAGATATAAGATGTTTTATCTCTATGCCCTGTAATTTCACTGGAATTAATCAAAATAATGCCCTTCAAACCAGAACACACTTATTTTTGCACTGCAACTGGCAAAGGTGTGGTACTTCTTCTGGTGGACTCTGCAAAGAATCCTACCACTATCTACTAAACTTAATAATATAGACAGACTACTTTGTGATCCGACTACTAAACGTGTTTGAAACCATGTGGTAAAACTAGTTAGTAATTTATTTTATGCTAGGTACTTACTACAATTTCGGTGATATTTAATTCAATAATAAAACGGCCAAAATGAAAAATCCAACGAAATAAACACAATGAGACTTGCGAGATTGAAAGAGAGACAGTCTGATTAAACATTTAATCTGCTTCGGATTCTCATTTGAAACTTGCAAGACCTTTAATGAGAATGTCAGTGAGTCTCATAAAAGATGTTACAGTGTAATAGGTTTTCGACGAGGAGCCATTTTGTTTGCTTGACTCTACACACATATTCGTACCTACGTTGATGTTACTACACTAGTATAGATAAACATAAGTAGTTCGCCTGTAAACAACGTAGGTACATGCAAATGTATGGAAATGTCGAATTCTTAATCCACCATTTAACCACAGTAGCATAAACAGCCAACTAAATGTCGTTTCTCGCAAGGAGATTGTCAAGGCCATAATGCACCTCGCTAGCCCAGTTGGGGTTAGATGATTTAAACAACAGTAAAATTCCGTAATTCAGTTGTGACAGTATTACCTACTTACAATCACGCTTGTGTCATGCTTAACCCACAACCCTATATTATAATGGCAGATTTCTAATAGTTGCTATCTATTACCTATAATATGGATATTAGTGCCTTTTTTTAATATTAATTATAATAAATAGTTTTATCTGTACATTTAATATTTTATTATCTTGGCGGAACAAGTCTGTCTATTAATCTATAGTTAAATTATTTACTCCATAAACATAATTTTATAAAAAAATAATACATAAAAGTACTCGTCATTCTACTAGTAAGTGATTCCAAATAGCACCTAGTGTAAAGGTGCCCATTACGCCGTTTTTTTTAAATAACTAGTTGTATGAAAATAAATGTTTGTTTGAGATTCTGTTTTAATTTTAGCTGAAAAACACATTATTAGCAATTATCTAACTTATATAATAAGACAGACAAACTAAGTGACAACTCAGTTTCAATATAAACCATGGAATGTTGTTGCATTGAAAACTATTTTTGAACTAACATAGACCTTGTTTTAATCTAAAATGCCGTATAACAATCCAGCGCTGGATTCGATCGCTGGACTGGAATAATGTAAACCGAGCATAACGGTTGTACATTACACTAGCATTATTAACTCCGGAATCCTACTGTGGTAAATGATGACGTGATGTCCCAATTTTTATACCGTACAGTGAGTGAACGAACAGTACATGTGCATGTAGGTAAGCAACACGCGTGCAAATGACAGCGCAGTGACACACAGCTATTGGAACAAGAAGAGCCCACATCCACCTAGCACAACACTGCACTCGTCATCCAGATCTCTATGCCCTATATTTTTTTACTTTTATGGGGTTACACTTGACCGCCATCTCGACTTTTGTTAAGCGACGATGCGATCTTTATGGAAATGGAAACTTTGCAAAAATCCCTCGAAACATTGCCCTTCAAAGCGGAATACACGATTGTGTTTGCATACTAATTTTTGGCGTTAGAACAACCATAGGTGTGGTTCTTCCCTAGGCAAATTCTGAATCCTGCATCTGCAAAAGTCGTACCACTACTAAAAAAACTTTTCATGTCATATTCTGCAATACCCCTACATAGCACATGTTCTGTTTTGTTGTGTCAGTAAGTTATATCTCCGGCAGTGTGTACAATCCCTGTAACAAAAACATAAGATACTTAAGGCCAGGTAATTCTGTCAAAGTAGGCATTTCACGCTGTCTTGTTCTCGCGACCGTCACTGACCGCGGCATCGGTGCCACAGTGCAGAAATAACATTAAAATATTGGACTATGTAATTTAAACTCATTTTTTGTTCAAGATTTGTTTATGTTTGTTTGTTTATGATTAGAGTTTTGTTGATATATAAACGAAGAAATATTAAATTTATCTATACTATTACTATACGGTAGGTATACAAAACTCAACCTTTTCTTTTTTGGTCACACTATAAGTTGAGAACGGCTTTTCCAATTTCATGCATCTTTTTAAAATGTTTCCTAATAATTCACAAGTTCCTAACAATTTTTTTCTATGAGGTAAAGATCACTTACTGAGCATAAAATTACAAAATGCTCACAGATCTAGAACTTCAAACGCTAATTGAAAAAAAAAACTGTTTTAGCCGATATTTTGGAAACTACATATTTTGACAATAATTGTAGAAAATAAAATTTTGCATCTTTTGTTGCTAGTAAACTTTTTTTGTAAAACTTACCGATTACGATTTATAACCCATTTAATGATACGGTTGCGATGATGCCGATAATAGTGGATGAAAATGATGTGGTCTACGATGGAACTTGCTTCTCTAATAGAAACAAACACAGTGTACCTCGTAACCCCAAGGTTCGAACCTTCGACAAAAACCCACTCTGGCAATGCGTTTCACAGCTTAGTTGTTCTTATTACAAAAGTGGAGACCAAACTCTTCGTTCAACTCTTCAATCATGATGATGAACGGTGCTGTTTATTCGAGCAACGAGCAATATGATAGAATAACTTTAATTTAAAACCCCGACTACAAAAAAAAACTACACGTAAAAAATATTACCTACTATCTAAGGACACTTTGGCGAATGAGACTAGTCTTAGAATATCTTAGTTACCAAAATCCATCCAGCCGTTTGGAAGATATGTGGAAATAAAAGTTTAACAAACATAAAGATACGCGCGAAACGCGAAACTCTTCTTCCATTCCGGTAAAAAGAGACATGTTTATGCTACTGGGAACAGAATTCACATTATCATTAAATTGGACATAACAAATCGTAATCGGTAAGTTCGAAAAAAAAGTTTACTGGCAACAAAAGCTGGGAAATTTTATTTTCTACAATAATAATAGGCTTTATTACTTTTTCGGAATATCGGCCAAAAACGTTTTTTCGAGCTGGCGCTTGAAGCTCCACCTGAATTTGTTATTATTTTGTAATTTTATGCTCAGGAAATGATTCTAAACCTTATATAAAAATACGAATCGGAAATTTAGTACAGAGTTCAATTCTACGAGTAATTTTACTGCCTAAAAGGCTTCTTATCAAATTTGGTCGAGTGTCTAAATTTCCATTTAAATGAGTTTTAAATGAACGAAGTTGGGTTTTTAGGGATTCGTAGACGAATTTTAAAATATACGTTATGTCTGTCCATCCGTATGTGACAGCCATTTTTCTCCGAAACTATAAGAAGTATACTATGAAAACTTGTTAAGTACATGTATTCTATGAACAATATTAACATTTTCATACAAAAAAAGAAAAAACAACAAATTTTGGTGGTGTCACAAACTTGGAAAAGAAATAAAAAAAAAACTATCAAAATCATACGTGTATCTATGGATAGATGTTCAAAATTGTATTGAAGTTCCTAACATTTTTTTATAACTGAATAGTTTGCGCAAGAGTCTCTTTTAAAGTGGTAAAATCTGTATACGAGGACTTTTCTTCCAAGTACTAAGTACCTTACTACCAAAGAATTTACCTAAATGGCATATAAATGCAAGTTAGGTATCATTTATGATACCTAACATAGGATTTATATTGGGGGATTTACGCAGGGGATTTCTCCCCTCTCATTATTTCCTTATCTCTGATTTGCCGCACGAATATTTTACCGATACTTATCTATTTTCCATTGCATCTGCATTGAATTTTTACTGATGTGTTATTGACGTCAGTTTTTGAGACTCCCTATTGGTCTACAACATAAAGTAAACAGCGTACTAATTAGTATCAGCGTCTATTTGCAATTCAATGAAAACGGTATCAAAAATCAAGATCATAGCGTGCTTCACTAGTAATACCTACTGATATTGTTATACTGTGGCACTATGATCGTAATATTTAAAATTTATTGGTTGTCAAAATTGCAAAATCAAGCACAGGCCCGTCGTCCGTGAGCGCCGAAACGCGACTGATCAGGCCTGCCGAACGGCGCGCTATATATATGGTAGATATTAAAACATAGTGAATAACTGATACTTTTTATCAAGTCAAACTCTGCGAATGCATCTATAACTTTTTAGTGGCTTTCGTTGAGTACAAAAATTTAGTAAAAAAATTCATTAGTTTAGTCATAAACTTGAAATAACTTTTTGAAAAGGGGTAACTTTGGGATTTTTTTCTATGTAGTAAAATTTATTAAATCGTGTTATTGACTGCGAATTGCACTAGAAAAGATCCTTAACTAATACATATATTTTTTTCAGAGTTTAATACACTATTTTAAAGGTCTTAAAGTTGTTTTAAAAATTCAAAATTACGGCCCACACGCCCTTAAGAGTAAATAAATAGTCACTGAAGAGACCTTAGGCATATGCGGAATCTCCCCCCTTGGGTTCCGAAAACTTTTAAACAGCTTTTAGACCCAAAAATACAAAGTTTAAATAAAGCAAAGTTGGCCCTAACTGCGGCAGTTAATTATGTAGAGCCGTAGATAATGAAGAAAAGAAACGGTACTGATAATACGAGTACAAAACTAAAGTTTTTGCGGCTGCCCAAAGAAAGGATGGTAGACGACTTTTATATTCATGTAAAAGTTGACAGACAAGATTTAAACAAATAGAAGTAGGGTAGAGAGGTCTCTGCCCAGCATTTTTAACCGATTGCAAAAACTGGGGATGTTCTAAATTTGGTGGTTAGTTTTTTTTTTTGTATGATGTTAAGAGAGGGTGCCGCCATTTGTGAATGAATTTTGATGTTTTTTTTTGTTTTGTAGATATAGTAGGTCCCATATCAATCGAAATCGGTGTGGCAGTTTTTGAAATATGAACAAAAAGTTTAAATTTGCTTTCATGTATTTAGATGATGTAGAGATAGATTCTAATGAAATTTGCTCGAGTATCTGAGTTTAATTTTAAATTGAAGTCGGTTTTGTTTTTTCTGAGAAAATAAATAATCAGTACAGATAAGTTGTCAAACAAAATGATAAGAAACCAAAACGAATGAATTAGGCTTTAGAAAACCTAGGCCAAGGACTCACCCCCCATTCTTCTATATAAGAGTTATGTTAAGTTACAGCCCCGAAGGAATTTAAAATATATTTTCTAAAAAAATTATAAAAACCAGTTGTATAATAGTTGAAGATTAGATTAGTTGTTATTTAAAATTATATCAGGCATTTTTAATTGTTTTAATCATCTATCATGTTAGCACCTAGTTATAATAACTCGTTCAGATTACACCAAAGTATTACCAATTCATCAAACTCCACAGCGCAAACAGACGATCGATCAATTACTTCAGTGAGAAGCTGAATGCTTGGGAAAAGTGTCAAATAAATAATCTATCATTGTAAGGCTCGGATGTCTAGGCAAAAATAAGTAATTTAAAAATCACCTTTTTCCCTTGATATATCGATAAATAGGTTACAAACTAATTTTGTAGCGACTTTAGCTTTCAAGCCGACGACAATACGGCCACAGGCTAAGTAGAAAGATACCATATGACGACTGGCCTCGTGGCTTAGTGGGTAGTAACGCTGCCTGCGAAGCCGAGGGTCGTGGGTTCGATTCCCACCCAGTGCAAATATTTGTATGATGAAGTCAAATATTTGTACTGTGTCTGGGTGTGTTCTATGTATAATAAGCATGTTTTTAAAACTACACAAGTATTATATCAGCTATCTGACTTCCATAGTACCTACAAGCTTTGGTTAGTTTGGGGTCAGAGGTGTTGTGTGTGAATTGTCCACCAATATTATTTATATTTATTTATAATTATATAGAGCTAGTGTAAGTTGCGCAATATATGCGCGGCTTTGGGATGGATGTCGCGGCGGAAGATGAGTGCCGGTATCATGTTTTGTCTCACACAAGTCACCCACTTGTTGGGTAGTTCCCGTGGTGATCACGACGGAACATGAGTGTTTTGGTGCCCTAGCGCAGAGTGTGGCCTTTTTTATTATTATTTAAATTAGCTACTCCACAGATTCCGGGGTCCGTGATCTTTGTCAGATCAATTGTCTTTTTTTACACATTTCTTGGACAAGGAGAAGAAGAGGAAAATAGGGGGGAGTTGGGTACATTTCAAATCTAATTCTAGTGCTCGTCTGTAGAGCCGATCACTACCGGTTGGGATTCCGCTAGTAATCGACTCGTCATCGAGTGTTTGCCTAATTGCTTTTTGTCATTTGCCTAAGCCGCCACCTCCCGGCCCAGAGCCTCCACAACGGCCGCATTTCTGTCCCTGATGGCCATCTGTAGGTTGAAATCACAGATGGTCTTCGGTGATGCAGCCAACGCTCGCCGTACGAACCGGCCGAAGGCGTCGTCGGTGTCGTCAGCGTAGTATGTAAAGGTCCCCGTGTGCCGTGAGATTGCAACAACCGCATGGGGGACGCTCTCGTGCAGCTTCATGTTTGCCTTGGTTTTGATTGCGATTACCGACTCTAATGTTAGTCCCTGAGCTTCATGGATGGTAAGGATGCGTGATCCGGTGCCTGACCCATAACCCTGGTTTGTCAGGGTCTCCTTCTTCTCTTGAGTGTGAACTAAAAAGAGGGTGTTTGGTAGGGTGTTGGGTATTTGCGCTCCCTTATATCTTTTCTGCTCCAGGGACTTTACACGGGATGATGAGGAGTTCATACAGGAGTATATTTCCCTCAGTGCATATGCGACTTCCATTGGGTTTCAATGTGTGCACAGCAACTCCTGGTTCATCTATGTTACCAGGTTCGGGCGGTGATACCTCATTTCGAAGAGATTTGCCCTGGCGATATAAGGCAACTGATTGACGTCTCCAATGAGGACAATTTCACTAACACCAGACAGCCTTGAAGCCATCACAATGGCTCCAAAATGGTTCATGAAAGCTTCGTCCACCATGAGGCGACTGAAACTTTCTCTTCCGAAACCATTTACCAGAGCAGAAGCCATGGTTCGCACTCTGGTTTTGACCAGGCTTTCGATTCGGTGCGAGTATGTGGCCTCTGAGAAGAGCCCTGAAACAAATACGCCAAGGTGGAATTGTAAATAATGAGAGAGCGTCACACCACCAGCGACAAAGATAGTGTTTTCTTGCCACCACCGTTTATGGCGTCCATTGCACATAGGAACTTTAATTTTTGCTAACACTTACACATACCTTTGCTAACATTTACAGATAATAAAAAACCAGTTTCAACTACTTTTCAATTTTTAACATTGGTCAATGGGTACTATTTGTAAAGTAACCTGGCTAATTTCAGTTGTGGGTGCCTATTTAGCTCGAAAAATATATATCGCGATGCCAAAAAAATGTTATGTATAAAGTGTATAGATGTTATTACATCATGAAACACACTACAATCAACAATCTATTTATATAACAAACGTAAAGTTTACTCCACAATTGCCGGTTCGGCAAATAATTTACATAGACGTAGCGAGAAAGCTGCTACCCTCTCAATATCACTCTCGCGAACTTGTAATTAAACACTAACTTGCTCAATACTATTGTTCACTCAAAGCATATTGATTTAGGTGCAAAGTGGTACTCTATAACTCTATCTACCTCCCACCTTCTAAACCAGGGGTTCCAATGAGGCAAAGTTACTTATCTATTGCAAAACTTCAGCGTAAAATTACTTTACTGCCGATATTAAATTTCTCTTGTCTTTCGTAAATTATGACGACATGGTCGCTTATTAACGCGTTCGTTTGGAACATATTGGATAGTGAAATATTAATTCGCCTGCGCTTCGGAAGCTGCTGTTTTGAGAGCACCTTTGTCTTTATTCAACCTCCAAGTAATGTGCAAATATTGAAAAACTCAGGAAGTCACATTTCAAGCCAGAATATTCAGCTTGGGAAATTACTAAAATCAAGTAAATAACTTAAGGCACTGACAATTCAAGGCCTATTTTTGATTGAATCGATTGATATAGTGTTTTGAACACGCTATTAGTCTTATTGACAGAAAGAGTGA
This sequence comes from Ectropis grisescens, assembly GCA_017562165.1. Lineage (NCBI taxonomy): Eukaryota > Metazoa > Arthropoda > Insecta > Lepidoptera > Geometridae > Ectropis > Ectropis grisescens. The sequence continues at coordinate 14,800,321 of CM029787.1, read as the reverse complement.
ATTTAAATATAAAAAAAAATAATTGCGTAAATGGATGGATGCTAGGGTATTTAAAGTCCAAATAACTACTGCTTTTGATGGTTAGAATGGATAGTATGAGGTCATATTGTTTCCGGTCATTCTCCAGTTTCACATTCTCAGCCTAATTAAGGTCGTCACAGACGTAGCTATAATATATATTTTCATATTTTCGTGACGTCATACCGTAATTAAAATATACCGTTGTAACGGTTCAGCTGAGCTAACCCGTCAACAATCTCCAAATATTTCAATGATACTATGTATTTAGTAATAAAGTGTGATTTACTAATGTTTAATTGCATTGGTTATTGATTATTGGTTAATCGGCTAAATATATTTCATTGTAATAAAATCTTGATATTGAATACATCTACCAATAATTTAATCAATAGGGAACATACCTTAGGAGATTACATTTTACACCTTGAATTGAGAGTATTTAGGTAAATGTCAGCATCGGTGATAATTCCAATAGAGAGGTGGATTTGTTCCATGTTGAAGTAAATTGGGAATGCAGGAGCCATCAATCTGGTTCCTTCATAGAGCATCAGTTGTAGTCTGAGGAAAAGATATAAACCAACAAAGTTACATTTATTACTTTATAGAACATACAGACAAATGAAAGGGCAGGTTAGTTATAATTGAGACCATTAAATGTGCAACTGGACTTCAATAATAGTTCAAAGAGCTGTAATTGATGCCTCTTATATTTATTCGATTGAGAACATTCAATGCTAAGTACTATTTTAATTATATGAATTGCTCTCTCTGAACTAAAAATACACTTATGTTCTCTCACTGCTATATGTGTAATGGGATTGATTACATAGAGAGAAATACCTAGAGTGGTAGTTTTGCATTTCAATCAGTTTCACATAATTTACTTGATTGGGAACATTTAGCATTAAGTACTATAATAATATATGAATTATTCTTCCCACAGAACTAAAGACTCTAATCATTCATTGTTATGTATATTACAGAATACATGGAGAACATACCTTGTAAAATCACTTCATAATTGAGATATGAGGTATTGAACTTCATAATTGAGATATGAGATATTGAACTTTCACGGGGAAAAGGCTGCTTTCTTGTGCGAAAGATTTCACGGTTAGATTACCTAACCTCAAACACGGACAAATTACACTTTTGCGTTGAATAATTTAAGAGACAGAATATATCTTTCAAGAGCGGTTTCCAAATACCTAACTACGATGTTAGAAATTCACGAAAAATTCACACCTTGAAATTTACATATTCTACATTATTGACGTTGACAGAGGAATTATCTTGAATTTACAAAATTAGTGAAGGAAAATAATAAAATTTTATGCTAATGATTAAGTTCAGGGAATCATCATTTTAACCTCAAAACTTCCAACGAGACGAAAATGGCGGAACGTTCACGAAATTCATTTGGTCAACGAAGCACATATCGTCATCGAAACACATTTGGTCAACGAAACACAAACTGTCAGGAAAGCAGGAATCGTCGTCGAAACACATTTGGTCAACGAGACACAAAACGTCAGGAAAGCAGGTTTCGTCGACGAATTCCATTTGGTCATCGAGACACAAAACGTCAGGAAAGCACAGAACGTCCGCGAAATCCAAAGGGGCGGAGCTTAATAGCTAGACCATTATATATTGCAGTAGAACGGGAGCTCGCGGCATTAGTTCCTGAGCTCTCCGAGAGTAAGGACTCATTTCGGTTTCGTGAATTTTGGTGACGTAGTCCATGTAAATTGTAAATTTTTAAATTGTGGGTTTTGGACTTTGTACTAACGTATACTTCGCAGTGAAGATATTGCTATGTTTTTAATGCAAAGGAACGTTAGCTCATTTTGAAGTCGGATTAAACCGGTACTCCACGTGATTTGGTTTTGAATGTAGCCGATTGTGGGGAGTGAACCTTGGTGTCTTACGATTTCAAACTATTTGAGTGTTAAATTTAAATTTGGGGGTAGTTTTGTTCTTGGGGATATGGACTACTGAACAAACATATCATACATGGTTATGATAGGGTAGCGCGCTTCACGCCTACCTCATGTAGGGACAAATACTTACTCAGGGTTTCTGAGGCGGCCTGAGGTCGATTTTGCCCATTTTATGGGATCGACAAATGCCTCCGTGTCCGATTTCTGGATTATTGAACCCTAGATGACCTCAATTTTCGCGGGTTAGTCAGGCTGTAAGCTTGCTAGACCAGTTCAATGATTCATTGGCCGGACATGTCTTACGTTAGGATTGGCTGGCTTCTGTTCGATTCCAAAAAAGGATTGGCTTTGTGTTAGAAGCTGGTTCTGGTTCCCCGACATTTAGAATGGAAGCCTGCCCGTAGGGTTTGTCAGGGATCATAGGATTTGTCAGTCTGATCAACTGTTAGGTAAATTTAGTGATTCAATGTTAGCAAGGGTTTTGCACTTTATGCCACGACACTTGGATAAAATAAACCCTTTTGTTAGATTTAGATTTTAAATTGAGATCCGCGAATCTCTTTGCAATTAGGTATGTATCTCTTAGCTGTTAGGCCATGTAGGCTAGGATGGGTTTCATTCTAGGTATAGTCGTTACGTTGAACCTAATACGTCTAGTATGTAACGTATCTGATCAACGGAACATAGGGAATCTATTAATCCTTTGTTTCAGGTTATTAATGAACAAATAGTTGGAGAATAACATAAACTGGTCGTTGACTAGACTTTAATTGAGTTTTATAACAGTTTCCACTTACACAATACATTTACAATCTTTTAAAAAAAACTAAATTCCTAAATCTGTGTAAGAGCCGTGATCTAGTTTTGGTAATCTGCACAAATAATAATAAAACAATAAAACATCACTTTATTTGAGCGAAAATATACACCACGTACCACGACGTACATAACGGGATCAGGAATTTAACGAAGTTTCCTGAATACCAATATTTACAAAGATCACATTTTAAATCTTGAAAACTATCTAATAATCACCTAGGTATTTATTTACAAACCTAGAAATTGTACATTAATTACATCACAATTATGATATAAACCTTATTTACGGGATAACAAATACATTTGCAAATTCAATCAAGCAGTTTAAAACATAATATTGTTTGATAAGCCTCTGTGTTAGGGTTTCAATGTAGCTTCAACTTAAATATTACTTAACCTTATGCAGAAGTCTGCTAATTTATGGACATTCCTTTAAAGTCATACACGTGTTATGCAGTCCAGAGATCTAGCTGAAATGGGATCGAAGACATAAGTTATGTCCTGAAATTATCTGATTGGGTCGGTTGCACCCTAGTTAGTCTTCCCACATATACAAAGGAAGATCTGACATATCTGCATCGAAATTAATAGCTCGGTAGAAGCTAAACTATCAAAGTTACATTGGAAACTTGACCTATAAGGCATGTCTAACATATTGACTAATTATTGTAAAACTAGTAAACATTTTGTTATTCCCGAAATAACATTCCAATGCTGTCGATCGATACAATAAAGTTCTATGTGACTTCAACGACTGACTACATGACTCTGACGTCAACTATAGACTTACAATAGGAAATGTAAACTCCTCACAACCGTGAATAAATTCTCCACTTCCCTTAAATAGCTTAATTTGGCAGGGAGAGAAACACGGGAGGTGAAGGTGAGTGTTGAATATTCGGAAAGGATCCCTTAAACCTACTCCCGTGTCACAAGTCTCGGCGCTACTCAGGGTTCTCTCCTCCCACGCGATGGACCCGGCACTCGCACGGTGAATCCATAGAACGCTAGGAAGTTCTCTCTCTACAAAACTTGCTATTATAGATACGAATCATGACAAAACACTATTACGTCGTAAACTATTAAAGCCAAACTGTTTTCATACCTACTATCTAAAGCATAATATCTAATATGACACCAAGTACAAATCATATACTATAACTTATTACATTGCGATTATACACTATGGTTACATAGCTTCATTGACGAGCTCTGTCTTGCTATTTTAGAAATTAAACATGACAAAAATTACTATTACGTCTTACGCTAATAAAACTATAATTTAATAATGCAGGCGAGAATATTTACATAAATTTACTTAAGTCACCTCAAATGATCTTTACTGTGTCAATCAAAGTTAATTCTTATTCAAATATTGTTAAGTTAGAATTCTTAGAATCATTAGATTATTCATATTTTTAGAGGTAGATCAAAGGTTCATTTCAAATCTGTCTGAGTTACAACAACGGTTCACATACGTAGAGTCCTACTACTAGATGATCACTGGCCAAACAAACTAAATTAAGTAGCGTTAAAGCGATTCATTAATTACAACGTTTAGGTTTAATTAATTAAAAAGAAATTAAAATGATAGTTCAAATTTTTTAAATTAGGTAGGAATTATATTTTATAAGGGGGGGGGGGGGTCGTTACACCGTAATATATTCATATTATGGCATATTAACATAGCAAGACATATTTTGAGTTTACAGTATGTTTCAACATTGTCTGAGAGCACGTCACGAGTCTTTTGAAGTTTTTAACCCCCGAAGCAATAACGACGGGGTGTTATAAGTTTGACATAACTGTGTTTGTGTTTGTAGCATCGTAGATCCCAAACGGGTGAACCGATTTCATCAGATCAAGACAACTAAAACGATCCCAGATTTGACGAAGTTTTGATCCCAGATTTTGGTAAATATCGGGATAGGGTGAAACTAATAAATATAAGCTTGGAAAACAACTCGTCATGTATGTTCGGACAATGTTGAAACACGCTGTACATTTGAAATATGTCTTGCTATACCATAATTTATATTAATATGCCTTAATATAAATTACGGTATAGTTGGGTGACGTCACGAATATATATATATTATAGCTACGTCTGTGACGGCCTTTACCGTGCCTTTTTATTTCATTAATTTAACTCTTTCTTGGTTTTATGGTCTAAATCGATTTTTAGAAACTAAAATAGTATCAACACCAACGACTGAATTATTCAAAATACTTGAAATAGGTTTTTATGAAGTGGAGGCGTGATTGCATGAAACATTGTTTTTTTCAACTATCATTCGCTTTTAACGCTCAGTTGTTTTTTGCACAAGCTTTTAAGCGGGATTGCTTTCGACCTAGCCGTTTCCGAGTTGTTAACGAGAAATATAGGCAGCATAAATTATATGGCGACACACGCTGGTGCTGGCATGTGATAAGTTTCAGTTTTTCGATTACCAACTTTGTATTAGGCAAATTGAAAGCCAGTTCTCATGTGATGCTATATTAGAAATACAGTTAAGTATGGTTTTCTAGAAAAGTATGTCGGTAATATTACCGAATGGGTATACCCCCGTTACAAAAACATATAAGTACTTACAAAATGCTGGTGGCGGTTCGAAATTTAAGACCGAGAGTCGGGTTCAGTGGCGTATTATGGATTATGGGAGAGACATTTTGCCAGCAGTGAACTTATAGGTACAGGATGATGATGACAACCCCGTTGCTCTTCTTGTCTCCTAATACCGGAAAATCTTAGATTATTCGTCACAAGAAGTAAACAATTTATACGAGTAAAAACGTGCGTTACCATTAATATGTTTAAATATGTTTCTGTACGATGTGTGTTACGACTTTTAAAACTTTCATGTAATTATGAATTTGCAAGTTTATCGTCGGTATTAGGAAAAACCTTTGTCAACATTTTTCATGCAGATAGAAATCGCTATGGAGCACTAGATCCACTGCTTTTCATTGGAGCGCTGCGATTGCACAGCGATTTACTTCGAAAAGTTTTTTTTTTCTCGAGAACGTAACCCCCTATTTTTACATGCAGGCAGAACATATAAAAAAATCAAAATTATTTATTTCAAGTTACATATTGACTCACAGCAGGTAAATACAATGTCATAATACGAGGGTCAAACTGAAAGTTCTTAGAAAATCAAAAACTGATTACATTAGCCAGTTATTAGTTTTATTATCTCTTTTTAAAATATTGTCCATTCACGTCAATACACCGCTGCATGCGATGGAACCACTGGGAAAAGCACTTTGCCCACTCGTCCTTAGGGGTCTCTTCAATGGCATCGCGATACGCAGCCACCGCTTCTTCAGCATTCATAAACCGCTTTCCTTTAAGTTTTTCTTTAATTTTTGAAAATAAATAAAAATCACAAGGCCGGGGCTATACGGCGGGTGACCCAGTAATTCAACGTTTGATGTCGCCAAATAGTCGATCGTTCGCTTGGCGGTGTGCGATGAGGCGTTGTCGTGGTGAAGGAGGATCCTACTGCGAGGTCGTTTCTCTCGAACTTTTTCCAAGACAAGTGGCAAACAATTGGTAGTGTACCATTCTGCAGAAACTGTTTTTTGATCCTCTAACACAATTGTTGCGAAATGACCTATCCTTCCAAAGAGGCCACCATTTTTTTCCCCGCACTTCGATCTCTCTTCACTTCAGTTGGCAACTCCTCGAAAGGAAACACCCACTGAGCAGATTGTCTTTTGGTTTCAGGATCATAACAGTAAATCCAGCTTTCGTCACCTGTTAGTATGTCGAACACAGCATTTGAGTCACCTCCGTTAAATCTTTCAATCATTTTACGGCACCAATCCACACGATGGAGTTTTTGAGCCTCAGTCAAATTATGAGGTATCCACCGGGCGCAAAGCTTCCTGACCGCTAAATGTTCGTGTAGGATTTTGTGCACTTGACTCATACCGATGCCTAAGCTTGTCCGAATCTGCTGATAGGTCACTCTTTTGTCAGTCTCTATCATACGCCGCACAACACAGATGTTATCTTCAGTCGTCGCTGTAGAAGGCCGTCCCTCACGTAAATCATCAGTGAGATTAGTGCGACCACGTTTAAACTCATTAAACCAGTTGTAAACAGTCGCACGAGATGGGGCTTCATCGTGAAAGGCCAATCGTAGTCTATCATAACTTTCTTGTTGACTTAAATGACATCGAAAGTCATAAAAAATCATTGCACGAAAATTTTCTCATGTTAAATTCATGTTGACGTGACACAGACAATTTTCAATTTGCCGCCAAATCGTAAAACAAATGACAAATGAATGAAGTTATATTATACTCAGTAATATTGGCAAAGAGTTCTATTTTCAAATTATAGTTTTTTTTTTTATTATATTGTTTATAAGTGGCCAGTTCTAAGAACTTTCAGTTTGACCCTCGCTGCGCACCAGGGAATCGCACCGCTTGCGTATAGCAGTCTCGTAGGAGTCTGTCCTCGCGTCCACGAACTAAAGCCTACAGCGCTACAGAAGCGGGGCAGCCTCAGAACTACCCGGAATGCATTGTTGTATTGGACGCGGAGTCGCGGAGCGCGCTGTAAGCCCTCTGAGTGTCAGCCCACAGGCTGCACGTGTACATCGAAGTGCAGTACGCTCTAAAGAGCGTAATTTTCACCTCCCCAGAACAGGGAGCAAACCTGCGGGCTATCATATTAGCCCATACTGACAGCGCCCTCCGCTCCCGCTCCATATCGACGACGTCTTTCAAGTCCTCGGTAAGAAGGTTGCCAAGATATTTAAATTTATGTACTCGAGCTAGTGATACGCCACCCAGTTAGTTAGTTAGTTTGACGGGGCCTTTTCCGCACTTAGCCTCTTAATTGGGCCATTGTGCGTGGCTCATATTTCCCTTCTACTCCAACCATCCCAGGCTATCCCAGAAGGCAAGCAACCTATTCAGGTTGGGATACGCCACCCAGATGAAGAGATTGTATGTTCATAGGGTGCTCCACACCGGCAGCTCGAAAGACCATGTACTGGCTCTTCTTACAGTTATAAATCAACCCATGACCATGAGCGTAATCCTCACATGTACTGAGTAGTTTCCTCAGACCGCAGATCGACGCACTCAGCAACACCATGTCATCAGCGTAGCTCAGATTATTAACACATACTCCATCTACATAGCATCCGACATGGAGGCTGCTGAGCGCGACTATCGGATCGTTCATGTACAGATTAAACAGAGTAGGCGAAGTCAGACCGCCCTGCCTCACACCACACTCAAGGTGATAAGTGTCCGACATCACCCCCGCCCAACGGACACTACTGACCTGGTGCCCGGTAATTTGGTACAGTTACTCAGAGATAGCACATGGGCTTTGTATCCCGGTAAGATTCTCTAGCGGGGTGACGGAAAACGGAACTGCACGGGTAAAACCAGGAGGCGCTGTTAGTAAATAAATATTACATTTAATGGTTTAGGCAATCAGGGAATGCAGCTAGCTGTTAGTACACATATATTTTCAAAAAGATTTAGCAACAATTCGTGTTTGTCGGATCGTATTGTAAGTAACCGTTGTTTGTTTACTTTGTTTCGACGTCGTCAACCTGTAGCCATGGGTATCTTTTGATGTGACAAGGAAACATTGCTTAATTAAATGAATAAACCCTGGCAGCTAAATTAATGTTTACCCTGAGCTTCTTACTGATCCTTAAAAAGAATTAGGAGCATAATCCGGGATGAGATTATTTCATTTATTACGAGTACATTAGGCAGGTTACTTAATTGTGACATAAATTACTTCGGCAATAGACCTTCACTGCTATGGTTGTGTTTTAATTTTTCCCGTGGGAAATTTATGCTCTTCAAGCATGTTAACTGTCAAGGTTAATATTGTTTATGTTCATAATCCGTTACATTTAGTCCGTTTACCGTTGCTATTGTTGATAGCCACATAATCGTCCATATCAGAGTGTGCTCGTAGCTCGAAGAACCGATGAAAATAGCGCATTGTGAGGTATTTAACTGGCTCAGAGAAGACTGTGGACGGACAAGACCCTCAAGCCCCTCCGTGTGCCGCCATCTTGACCACGACCACTCTGTCAAGAGTGTCTAAATAAGAAGGTATTGGATATCTTCGATTTGAAATAAGTCTAGTATTCTATTAGTCAAGTCCTTATATTTGATACTCCTATTGAGGGAGTTGTAAAAAAAATAGTTTTCCGTCATTTTGCATCGGCGGCGATCTTGTACCGATTTTCATTGAACGTCGCTAAAAACACTCAACTATTATTTTAAAAAACAACAAATAAATATGTCAGCTTGATTGCTAAAAAATTGTACACATATTTTTTCTTTTGATCCACAAACAAAAAATGACGATGCTACAGTGCTTAGAACTTTCGCGAGACGTCATTTGTGGGTACGATTATTACCCCAAAGTGACGTCACGACGATTATTTTTGTCGATTTTTTAATAATTTTGATAAAACAAAAAATATGTGTTCCGTATTTTTCCATGATCTATAGCTGACGAACTAATTAGAACGGTTTATTTTCGATGCTACAGAAAGACTCACACACAAAGCGAGATATTTCAAAGTTTTAACAACCCGTCATTTTTGCGGGGGGGTTAAAGATATGTAACTTCGCTTTGTTAAAATTATTGTTCAAAAGTTCAATTTCCTTGTCAAAGATTTTAGACCATTAGATTTGCTTAGGTAACAATTATAAACACCTATGCACCGTTGAAAAACTGGTAAAATCTAAAGGAATGTTTTGTACGTTCTCGTTTCTTTTAAAAAAAAATGGGTTCACATTCAAAATACTGACGCCTTTTCACCCGACTGGGTTATGTTTTTCGCGCGTATCTTGTATGTTTGTTATTCCCAAGTGTCTTCCAAACGGCTGGATGGATTTGGACAATTAAGATATCGTTAGATTCGTTTCAATCACCCAAGTGTGCTAAGATAGTTAATTGTATCAGAAAATGTTTGATTTTTGCAGTCGGGTTTTTTAAATTAAAGTTATTAATTTCAGTAAATTAAAATTTACCTAAACTTAAGAAAAGTTTGCGATTATTAGACTATCAAATCCTCTTAAAATTAAATAAGAATCGGCAGGTGTTTCAAAACTTTATTAATAAAGAATTGAATTTAACATATTTTTTCGCGTCCACGTGCACTTTATAAAAGAATCTTGATACGTAATATTAGGGACTAAAATAACGTTAATACATTGTTACGCTAAAAGTATACATTAAGCCTAAAGAGATGCGTTGTTTCCACTTTGTTTCATTGTTAACAACTTTTACTATCTATCCTCCTCGCTGGTAAAAGACAGCAAACACAGAGTACGTCATTCTTGCTACCTAAAAAATAAACACTTCGTATATAAAACACATAGCGGGCAAACACATATACATGGGCGAGGCACATATCTCGCAGAACTGACGGCCGTTGGTGCGGAATGGTTCTTGAGTGGCGACCACGCACCGGAAAGCGTTGACAGGCCTCCCACAGGATGGACCGACGATCTGGTGAAGATCGCCGGAAATCGTTCGATGTGGATATCTTTGGGGGAGGAGGCCAACGTCCAGCAGTGGACGTCTTTCAGCTGATAGCTGATGATGATGATGATATAAAACAAAGCATAACCAGCCCACTCAATCTTCCCACTCCTGGGACTTGGGACTTCTCTCATAGGCAGAGAGTCGAGGTCATAATCATCCACGTTGGCCAAAATTTGGTTGACAAACACCACATATCCTTGAAAGATGTTTTTCTCGGAATACGTGGCAGACATCGTTATTCTCACGATGTTTTCCTTTACTGTTAAAGTTAGTGATGATGAAAACTCAATATTCAATAGTGCAGACGGGGTTCAAATCTCTTGCGTCACAATTGAGAAATCGAATATTCTAGCCACCAGATGCACTGCTTATAAAACGTATACCTAAAACAATAGTAGCACCCCGCGGTTTTACCCGCGTAGTTCCCGTCGTTCCCATTACTTTCCCGGGATAAAAAACCTGTGTATTCTTCCAGACTGTAGTCTAACTGTGTTCCAAATTTGAACTCGATCCATTCATCCGTTACGACATGATTGAGCAACAAACATCCAAACATTTAAACATTGGCATAATACTCGTATTAATATTAGGATACAAACCGATATCGACCATTTGATTCAATGACAAATTTTATTGAGTGTGTTATCTTACCGATACAAAAGTAGCATATGACAAATCTTGAACCCCAAAAGCTTTTAGAACAAAAGGTTTCTGCGCTTGCGCACATCCAATCAACACCAGTCTCCTTATATCTTTATAAGAAGACTTCTCTATGCTTGAGATATGCCAGCCACAGTAAAACATCGAGGAGGATAATAACGATACCTAAAAAAAATTGCGGATTGTGATTTTTTTTTATGATATGTTTATTATTGGAAAGAGTTACAATTTTCAAGGTAGGTCGCTACCGTGAAATTTAAATTTATAAAATGTATTGGCTTCGAATACTGATATGGTCGTTCACTGTTTTATGTTGTTACTGTTTTCGCTATAGCACTTTTATTAATTACGAGATTTTTACCGTGGCGTAAATATACACTATGTGGATGTAGCGACACCCTGATATTTCTATGAAGTTTCATCCACCATTTGCATGGGTAAACTAAATTTCCTTGCATTTTATTAAGAATAAACGCTTAATGACGCAGTATATTTTACAGCTAAACATAACAACATAGCGATAGCCGAACTCTTGCTCGTTTAAAGTGAAAAGGGTACCGTAATTAAAAAAATATTAAATTATGAACCACTTTTATCACTATCATCATTGGTTGCCTGAAAGAGAGAGATAAATGTTTTAGAGTATTTTTTCTGTTTGTTTTGTGTCACAATAATCTTAGATACTCGTATATATTTATATCTATCTTTAAGCTTACTCAGCCTATTGTTGGATATAAGCCTCGCCTTTCCTGAATTTTCCTTATTTTGTGCTAATCTATTGTGATGCTATTTAAAATTTTACTTTAAGCACATTGCGAAAGGTTCAAATTTGAATCCTCTGATCTTCTAGTCCAACTGACCTTACTATGATAGTAATGGTCTTATTATTGTGATGATGTGAAATAGTTCTTAAAAGTAAATGTTGTAACTAAAAATGAGTTTTGTACCTGGTACGTGACTTCCCCCAGCATTCCATAGATTTAGCGCCAGTAATAGAAAAAGCGACCCAACAAAAGTGTACGTCATAAACGCATTCGTTAAATTCATGTGAGGAGACAGCTGGAATATTGCAAAAGTTTGGAAACAAGAATAAAATCGGAAAATTGAATCAGTTTTCAACAAATTATAGCCTGGTACCGTCTGTATAACTTCATCTTTCAAATAAAAATGCATTTTTGCTTTGTCACACATACAGATACAGAGACACACGTAGCTATCTCACCGTCAAGTACTCGTAATTGTCGTCCCGGTTTTTACGTTAAAGGCTACTGAAACAATGACTGATTAACAACAAAAACAACATATTGTTAACGTTATACAGGACTTAGTTCCACGATCTAAATTATTATTGAATTACCTCTTGTCCTCCTGTCCTGTAAAATGTCAACAATATGTGTGGAAGTCACGAAAGCTTGGAAACAAGAACAACAGCGCCAACTTTTGAAGTAAATAATTATTGGGTCACGCTAAGAAAATGTTTGATCAGAGAAAATCTTAATGGTTCGGGTCAGTGACATGGTTACTTGGTTACGTTGGAAGGCGGAGTCGCGTCGTAGCGGTGGAGCGGCGGCGGAGCAGCGAAGGAAGACGTGCGCTTTAGGTTAAAAACTCACGGAGCGATTTTCAGCCGCGCACACCGCGGTGGCCTGCAGCTTCTGTACCATGCAGATATATGTACTTATATGTAAAAAACTGAAAGCGCTCACACGAAGCGTCTGACACCCGCAGCGCGCGCGGTTCGAGCACTGCTGTCGCCAGAAGACTCGGCGGGTAGCCCCTGCCCACCACGTTTGCGGGCAAATAATCTCAACCGCGGCGGCTGCGTAACCGCGAAAATAAACGGTCTCGTGAGTTTTGAAATAAAACCGTAATTCTGAAAACGCCGCGGGCGCGGTTGAAAATCGCTCCATGGGTTCTTAGCCTTAGACGCTTTTTGGGTGGATGCAATCTTGTGAACTCGCGTCACTCTCATGACTAATAATATCTGTAGATATACAGGTGACGTATTGTGCGACATTCGTGCTTTTGTTTAAAATTCTAAGTTATACATTTTAACTTTTATCGGCAGTCCCCACGCAGTCCCTATGAATGTTATTTTTGTTGTACTAACGACAAAAGTTAGTAAGTAGCTACTTCTATAATAATGTAACGTAACGTAACTTCTACCGTAAACTTCGTCAACAATTTACTTACTTACTAAACTCTGTTTACTTCTGTTTTATAAATAAATTATCTTTATGCAAACAGGTATTTTTTATGTTAAAAGATTTACCTTGTTTTCTGTAATATTTTCCAAATGATTTAAAATATTTATCGCCAACACAATTTTCTTTTACACTTCAGTTTACTTTTCCGCTACGCTATTCAAAATGGACATTTAATTATATACTCAATCTGGGGAAAAAGCGCGCAATATCCAATTACTTTGGTAGATTATTTTTTCCTTGTCGTCGCGATTAGCCTATTTTTACTTACACTTACAGCTTTACGGTACTAAGCCCTATCTACGACTTTTCTTCTCAACAACCGAGTCTTACGAGCTACTTGCAGACAATTAAGTTTTTTATACCTATGTTATGCGTTTGAACTTGACATCAGGCGATGTCTAACGACCGTGCAGACTACTATGGAGAGAACTTATAACAAACTGATTCTTTACACACGGACTGACTTTTAAAATAATTTTCATAACATTCGATTAATAATATGTAATTAATTCTGATCGACGCAGTCTTACCGCTAGACGCAGCAACAGCAACACAGCGACAGCCGAACTCTCGCACACTTGAAGTGACATTATTATTCCAAAAACACGATGTATCTCGTCAGCTAAACTGAAAAACAACTACTCGTAAACGTAAACTTTTCGAATCTGTCGACCTCTTTGACATACATCCCATTTCCGGCACGGACGGAGTGTTAGTGTTGGGGGATTTTAAAAATGAAAAAAAAAAGTGTTTGCTCTTAAGACCGCACGGCAAATTGAAAACTAAAATCTGTTAAATAATTTTAATGACGTAATAAATTGAATATAGTAAACACGGCGAAATGAGGGTGACAGATGACAGATAGCAGCAGCTGACTATCTTTCTCGCTCTCACACTCGGCGATCCCGAGTTCACCCGAAAGAGTATTGCACTAAGGAACGTGACGATGAGTTTCATTCTCAGCCCACGAAAAATCTGTGAAAGAACTTTTCAGTTAAAAAAACCGCAACATTCACGAGAAACAAGAAAAACTAAAACTTTTTACTAAACAAATTTAAAGTTAACAACCTTGAATACGATAACACACACAAAAGTTTTAATATCTGTACATTCTTTTAGAAACTACGATGGTAGACAGATTCACTGAAATAGAAACTCACAGATATACACAAACAGGCTCGTCCAATTTATAGCTAAATTTTTATGTAACATTTTTTTTTATAGTATGGAGTGACGAGGCTAAGACGACTGACCATATGATACTGATATGGTAAGTACAACGCCTGTTCATAACAGCGCAATGTCACGCAGGTATTGTAACACTGCACTGCGCTCGTCGCCCAGAGTTATAAGATCATTTATTTATCTCTATGCCCTGTAAACAGCCCATGCCCTTGAAACCAGAACAGTTTTTTTTGCGTATTATTGCTTGGCGGTAGAATAACTAGCAAAGGTGTGATACTTCCCCAGGCGGACTCTGCAAAGAGCTCAACCCAAAGAGTTTAGATATACCATGTATTGAGCTAAAACAAATGCTTTACACCGAAATCACGGGTGTGATCGCTCTTGTCTTGTCGCTCCTGTGGAAGTGTCATACTTTTGTCGCGGAACATTACTATTTCGCCTTGGCTATACACCTCATCTGCTGACGATTGGTACAAAGGGACCGTGCGGAAAACCCTGATTTATTTGTTTAATCTTTATTTAAGGTTCTACCAGTACAAAGGAAATTTAAAAGATGCAAGCGCATTTTTGAGCCGACTGACCGTAACGACTGAAAGCATGGCACGGGGATCAACACGTCTCGTTCTTCATCACCGAATTCGTTCAGGGGAAGGTGACCGAACAAAAATGGGAACATAGGCAGTATTTTTGTTGAATCGAAAATTGTAAATATTGGGGTTAAATATCTGCACCGATTTATACGAGTCGGCTAACACCCGACAAATAAAATACACTTAAATATGGGATTAATCTCATGCACGTTAAGATACAGATTACATTGGCAACACAAATAAACAGACCGGTCGCTGACAGCCGTTTGCTAATTTATGTTGCCAATGTGATCTACGAGTATATCTTAACAGGCATGACATGAAGCCCATATTTGAGTGTATTTTATTTGTCGGGTAGGAGCTGAGTTGTATAAGTGGGAGCAAACCTTTAGTCTGCTCTACTAATATTATAAATGTCAAAGTTTGGGATGGTTGTTGCTCAATCACGTCACAATCATCGGAACGGCTTGACGGTCAGATTAAAATATAGAATTCAGTCAGATTAAAGTCTGGAATAGTACATAGGCTGCTATTTATTGCGGGAAAATAATGGAAATTGTAAATATGCTGGTAAACCCAAAGGGCGCCGCTAGTAAGCCACAAATACTGCGTGTCTAATATATCTATTCAAAATACATTGATATTTTATTTCATGTCATTTTTAAAGGGGTTTAAACCCCTTGTACCCAGCCCTGACTACGTCTGTGATTTCCGGGACCGTATGTGTCATGCTGACTCAGTTATTTTTCCTATTTTATTTATTTTTATGGCAGTAAAGGGAGATAGCAGAACTCGGGCGTTTGTGCGAAGAATAGTAAAATAAGCACTAAAAGTATGTACCTACTGTTTAGTTATAGTGCCAAATAATACGAAATTGTATTTCAGACAAATTAGAAGAAACAAATGCATTCATCCATAAGTTTACAAGGGCCTGTAAGAAATATCTTCAGATGGCTTCTGCTACCTACCAGTATATACCTGTACATGTATATATCTACATAGATAATTATGTAACTAGATGTGCTCCAATGCTCCACTTGGTAATCAATTAATTGTTTTTATCATGGTTCTTTGTTTAGTTATTAACTTGCAAACTAAAAATTACACAAAGGAGCATATTTTTCGATTTAAGTTAGAGTTATCAACTGAGTTCTATTAACACTATTTATTTTATAAGTTAGATACCATTGATATCGGTTAAATACTAATTATGTTAGATACTCACAATAGAAGCTTTTGATGCATCTTAACACCTTCTATAAACCCAGCCTTCAATTTTTCAACAGCCTTCTTCTTATCGATTAAGATGTTTATGTCAAAATCTCTTCTGATCCTTTCTAAATGATGACGTAAAGTGATAAACTTAAAAGCCAATATAATTAGATGAGTAATTGGCGAACAGTCCGCAGCCATCATGGGCAGCATTAAATACAACCAAATAATATAAAACGAAATTCGTAAAAAAGAGGCCAAGTACGAATGATCTTCGTAATACGGGTAGTACGTCACCACAGTGTAAAATGGAGCACCTAAAAAAACAGACCGTATGAATTAGGCTGAAATTAAAGAGCACATAAAAAGAAAATTACGAGTACAAAGAGAGCATCTGGGTTTGTCAGCGTTTGAATTTTTTGTACGCAATTTTTTTCGCTTCGTTTAAAAAATACAGTTTATTTTGGTTAGGCATTTTAATTTGTTGCTATGTTACCCTCGTGCCCAAGCAATGGTTTGGAAGTTTCAATTAAGTATGTAAAATAATGAATGCTTGGGTTTTTGGTGTAGAATATGTTCTGTAAAGGGGTTGTAACTACGAATTGAGCTACAAGAAAGAAATTATAAAGCGCTATCATTATAATCCTTTCGATAACGGGGAAAATACTACAGTTCGATATAAGCATGTACATAATATAAACTACACTGAATACGATGGCTAGTAATTACTAATGATTATTAATTACAATAACAACTTTGTTGAGGAAATAAATAAATATTGGTGAATATTTCTCACACAACACCATCTAAAGGTAGCGGTTCGCCCTGAGACCGCGACACGAGACCGCGACGCGAGACCGCGACCGGAGACCGCGACCGGAGACCGCGATAGGAGACCGAGACACGTGTCGCGAGACATGTGTCGCGGTCTCGGCGCGAACTGGCGCCCATACAATTCTAAAGTGTCAAGTGCCTGTCGCGGTCTCCGGTCGCAGTCTCCTGTCGCGGTCTCGTGTCGCGGCCTCAGCGCGAACTTGTACCTTAACCCTAAACTAAACATAGCATTCAACTATGATAATAATATAATACTAGAATAATCGTAAATACATATTTAAGATACGTAGAACTACAAATATCTGAATTCTTTAATCAAACAGTTGCTCAAATAAAATCAACCCTATAACCTATAGCTTTGCAGGCAGCCTTACTGCCAACTGAGCCACATCCTCACTCCATAAATTTTATCGCATTAAAAATTACTTTCGTCATTTCGTCATATTACTTGAGTCATTAACTGACACATTTACACTTGCAATTTTCTTAAAACCCTTCTCAGCTCAACTCTTGGTATCTAAAGCTGTAATAGAAATCGGTGTCAAAGGGCATCGTATAATGCAGTTTACTCGCTACTAACATCGCCCTGCTTGCAAACACTGTCAAAGTGAAGGACCAAACATTTCTCTGTGTCCTACACTCCGAGGAATGACGGACTTCACATGACGTAAAGTTAACGGCGAAGCTATATACCACTATACTGTGGTTTAAACATTGTCATCCGACGATAATGCACCTTAAGCGATAGCCTCAGATAACGTATCAATTAAACGTAATGCATAGTGCATACCATTAATAGCATGTTCATTTTCTAAGTGCGTATCATAATTGTGCCTATTGTTCCTGTAGTTTTTTACCTAACAAAACCTTAAAGATGATCACCATTACAATGAAATTTGATTCTTTGAATTGTACTTATACGTCTTACTAGCGGTCCGCCACGGCTACGCCCATGGCACTCAGCACTACGTACATATCCAACGGTGAAAGAATTTTTGAAATCGGTTTGATAGTTCCTTAGATTAGCGTGCTCAAACAAAAAACCTCTTCAGGTTTATGATACTAGTATAGAGATCTTATTGCGTTATATATTTTATTACGATACTTAATTTATGTCACACTTTTAAAAACTAAAGAAAATAAAACTAAAGAATTTCTATAAAAGAGAGATGACATCGCGCAAACCAAATTTAATTTAAATGTTTCTTATCAAACTCTAGTCAGCTTACAATCTTTATTTGAAATTCAATATTTTAGGTATTAGAATTTATAAATAAGTCTACTAGTAGTATAAAATTAGTTAAACACGCGCAGTGACATAACCAGATTGTTCTGTATTTAGTTCGAAGGCTCGAAGGCTCGAAGGCAGCTTTTCAGGAAATGAACCTCGTTCTGATCGAGATCGTACGCGTAATAAGATGGTCATTTACCAACCTTCGAACAACGATTTCCTCGCACTCTCCACTCCATACGAAATAAGAGAAAGATACACCGATATAACGTAAAGGGATATCCCAACTTTCACTTTTCTGTATTGCTTTTCCATTACAAATTGCTCTTCAAAGTTTTCACCCAACATGGCTGTCTCGTGATTCAATTTTCTTATAGATTTCTTGTGATGTAATAGTAAGAACATTTTTTACCAGGACGATGTTGTGAATTGCTGAGAACATGACAGCAGAGTTTTTCTCTATCTCAGGAAATTTCCCGCAGAGTGCTGCGAGATTCTCGAGGAAAATCATTGCAGTATACATAGAGAAGGAAATAATACTGTAGGCTCTGTAACCGACAGTTTCTCGGTACGTTATATCATCACACCAATAGTTACCAGCGCCGGCTAAATATACGTATTTGCAAAAGTCTCTCAATAAACATTTCGTCTTCAGAGACATTTCGTTCAACGATTCGGAACTAATCGGGTAAGTTAAATAGATCGTCTAGATCCAGAACACATATATTACTTTTTTCTATTATCGTCGTAGACGCGTTTGAATACGCCAGACGTGATCTTTCATGTGAGTCGCCGAAAAACGCTTCAAGGGTATTTTATTCGTCGAATACATAAGTGGTTCGTTTCGTAATAGGCTTGATTGGCGGTTAATTTGTGTTCAACGAAAAAAACTTTTAGGGGATATTACGTTTTTCGTGAAAACAATAGAATAACAGTAATTTTCCAGCTCATTAGCGAGGTGAACTTGTTTAGAAAATTCGTAATACAAGGTGGAGAGGTGGAGTGACTTTCGTCTATAAATTATTTCGAGGCGAAAATTGAAAAAGTTCGACAGAGGCAAGTTATTGTAGCTTGCTAATTAATTAATAAGATAATTAATATCAGTCAGTAAATTAATTAATCTTTATAATGAACGATAGGTATAGCTTTACCTTTCATTTGAAACAGTTTTAGGTAAACATCGGTGTTATTGTTTTGGGATATAGTAATGCAATTTTCACGTCTCTATTATTGTCAAAACCGTATTATTGATTTAATTATAATTTGGTTTTGCCCAGAGCTTTTGATTTACCTATGTTATACCCACACATGTAGGCGCCTAATACCTAACGTAGGATGCCCAACCTGAAACGTCGCAAAAATTACTGCAAAATTGAGGCGCATTCTGTTTGCGTACATTATTTTTACCCGACTGAGAGAAGAGTTATGTTTTTCGCGCGTATCTTGTATGTTTGTTAAGTTCTTTATTTCACGTATCTTCTAAACGGTTGGATGGACATTGAAAATTAAGATATCGTTACATTCGTCTCAATCAACCAAGTATCCTTATACAGTTTATTGTGTAAGTATTATGTAATTTCTTTTATTAGTTGATGTTTGTAGTCAGGTTTTTAAATTAAAGTTATTAAACGGGAAAAAATTCTTGGCTCGTTGAGTACTTTTTAGGTAAATAAAAATGATGGAAGGCACGTCATCGTCACTGCACGCTTTTTATGAGCTACCTACATATATGTTTACTGTGTGTAAGTATACATCACCGTAAAATTGTAAGTACCGTCGGTTTATAATAAAACGCGATTTTAAATGTATGGTAAGTTATTAGATTATAGATTAGTCTATAATCTAACGTTGCGTTGTTAGATTATAATCGAACGCTATTTATAATTTGACGGAAACATGTGCATCTACTGTAGTGTAAAAAGTTATACAAGTACCTAAGATTTGACTTCCATCGGCAGTTCCTATAACTGCTATTTTTTTAAATTAAAATTGGGCCCAGCGAGACTTGCGCCTACACTAAACAACACGCCTACCTATAACAGCACGCCTGCCAAGCAGTTCTTTGAATAAGAAGAGTCCATTGCACTGCCTAGTTCTGTTCTCCGCTCGTCATCCAGAGATAAATGATTTATCTTTTTACTGTATAATTTCTCTGAAAACATTTCACTTCAAAAGCAAGAATGCAGTAATTCACGGCAGTAATGAAGTTTCATACTAGTGAGTTTCTAGCCCTAAACCTAGGGCAAGATTGTCATTGATAATAATAGATAAATAGTCTTACATAAACATCATCAGGTCCAAGACATGTCCATCCTGTCACTCTATAACTCTATATCATAAAAAAATCTGAGCACCTGATTTTACACAAGGTGTGAGATTTGCAGTTGCCTAGAAAAATAAGCCTTTATTCCCGATATTGCTCCAAACAGACATTGATATGAGATTAAAGGGTATTGGGGAATAGCTTGATAAAATATTAAACTAAGGGCGATCGCCCAGATTCAGGACCAGAACAAAGTTCTCTCAGACTTATATATGGAGTTTAATATTTACTAACGACGGGTGTGATATAAACATGATTTTAATTTTCATGTCGAAAGCGATTCAGTAAAAAGCAAAGGATTCTAATTTAAAGTATCAATAAGTACATTTGCCTCATCTTCATCGTTCGCAGTGTTCCTAATACCACTACTAGGTGTATGTCTATCTCCTAGTATAGTAGTGGTAGGCCTCTTGGCAGTCCGCCTGGGGAAGTACCACACCTTTGCCAGTTATTCTACCGCCAAGCAGTAATGTGCAAACATTTCTGTGTTCCGGTTTGAAGGGCAATTTTTCCAGAGAAATTACAATGATATAACATCTTAAATCTCTGGGTGACGAGCGCAGTGCAGTGCTAGGTAATTATTTGGACTCTTCATGTTCCAATAGCTGCGTGTTACTGTGCTGTTATGTGGCAGGCATGTTGCTTACCATCAGACATATCTTCATTACACCTAGTCTCACCATCCAGTACATTATTATCACAATGAATACCCTGCTTAATTGAGTCATCATGTTCATAAATTAAATCAACGACAAAATTATATTGCATCAATAAACTAAAAACACTAACACGTAGAACCATTTAAACTGTTTGTCAAATACTTTGTTTTATTACGGTTCTAATCAAGATTGTTTGTTTCAAAGATGTATAAAACTAAAACAAATTACTTACCAGGAAAAGCTTTTAATAAGTCGAGCATAGTAAAGGTCTTTACACATAACAAAGTGTAATTTTTGTAGTAATTACAAAAATATTTGTCGTCGTTATTGTATAGGTAGTGGGGCAAATCCCCGATATTTCAGAACAGTTTCATATGTGCCATTTTCATGGATTTTATTTATTTTATTTCAAAATGCTGACGTTTATTTTGCCCAACGCATAATCATTGTCATTCAGCGTGGTAATGCCGCTAGCATGCTGGGCAAGCTTCCGACTAGCAGTGGGCTTGATCATCTTGATTTGCTATTGAACTCCATTGCTCTATTCAGATGTGCTTAGTGTAAGTAGTTACGTAGGTATGTATCATAGTGTAGTTCTCATTATATTTATGTTGATCCATAAACAGTTTGCCAGAAACTGTATTGAAATATCGGGAACTCATTCCATGAAATAACGACGGTAATTATCTATATAGTAGTGTAATGAACTATGTCATTTTCTAAAAATGATCGAATTCCGCGCTAAGTCATTATTATTTTTTAAAGTTTAATTTTTTCTCTGGAAGGCTCATTTTAAAACCTAATTGTAGCACTACCTATGTTTTTTAACGAGCCTTTAATTTATAAAAACTAAATTACTATGAAAACTACACAATATTACGTACCTAACTAGCTACTTACACTAAGCGGATCAGATCTGAATTATCTATAGACCAATACAGGTTTGTAAATAATCAAGATAATCAAGCCCACTGCCAGTCGAAAGCGTATCCAGCATACTGGCGGCTTTCTAACGTGTGACCTTTGTTATATTGACTGCAATAAAACAACAGGACGATAATATAACTTTTTTGTCAAGTGTGTCTTAAATTTTTAAGTAGTTTGATATATCGACATAAATTTTGGGTTTATTTTAACAGATAATTCTAAAGTAGGTCAAATAGTTTTGAACAACAATTACATATGTATATGAAGTGTTTAAGTGTTTAATTTATTAATTTAGTTTTTATATTAATGTAGTGCCACTGTTATTGATACGTATCGTATTAAATGTTTTATATCTAATTTTAATTTTAATTATAGATTGAAATATTTTATAGTATATACAAAGAAGAATGGCTCAAATTAATGGTATCGTTAGATATTTATGTTATTTTATAATTTACTAGCGGTAACGATATTGTCACATAAAGCCCATTAATCGAAATAAAAACTATCGTATCTTTTAAGTTGGATCAATCTACAAACGGTGTCCAAATTTGATAAAAATCGGCTAAGTAGTTTAGGACAAATATCGTGACAGGAGA
Organism: Ectropis grisescens; assembly: GCA_017562165.1. Lineage (NCBI taxonomy): Eukaryota > Metazoa > Arthropoda > Insecta > Lepidoptera > Geometridae > Ectropis > Ectropis grisescens. The sequence goes on along the minus strand of CM029787.1, from coordinate 14,777,568 downwards.
TTTATATATATTAAGATAATAAGGGGTGACAGTGCATGCCGGACCTGTGACCGACGACTACACGCCCGTCCAGTTTTCATAGCAACACAGCCATGCACCTATTTATACAGGAAGCGGTCTAATCATTACCTAGCAGTGTAGGTACTGCGCTCGACACCCAGATATAAAAGATTATTTAAACCCTCTAAAATACGTAAAAGTAGCGGGGACCCTACATTGCACCATCAATCACCAATCATATGGTGCGATGTAGGGTCCTCCCCGCTACTTTTACTTAATTTCCTCTGATTTTAGGGCTCGTGTGTACAGGGTTTTACTTTTTTACTCTGTCATTTCTCTAAAAATATTGCCCTTCAAGCTGTCATTCAGTTATATTTGCACTTTACTGCTTGGCGATAGAATAACTGGTAGAAGTGTGGTACTTTCCCAGAGTCAACAAAGAGTCCTACCACTACAGTCAAAAGTTTCAATTTGATTTCCAACGGGAGAACTGTAAGTAAATTTGTATACCTAAAGACAATGAGAAGCAAAACATTTTCAGTTACGCACGTTAAACGTTACGTTAGGTAAATAAACGTTAATATCAGTGAACACAATGTTATTTATTAGACGTACAAAACAGGAAGTGCTGGAACATCGGTAATGGCGCCAGACACCATCAAAGAAGACATCAATCTCGTTGAAGGTGAGATAAATTTCCGTTACCATAAACGATACGCTCCATTACTAAACGTGAATAAACCTGTACCTCGTCATTATCGTGTTTCTAAATGATAAGTCAAATAAAACATACCTACGTTATTTATATAACAGACTGTATTGTTTTCCTCCGTCTTACAAAACCTGGATTAAGCTCAATTTTATATCTTTTGATGTCACATACGGAAAAGTTTTTGATATCAATTTGAATTTGCTCAAAAATTCTACAGATTTTGGCTCGTGGAAACCTAGAATATAAATGTTTAAAATAGGGATAAGAAATTTTTGTAAATATACTTATAGGTTACTTGAAAACTAACAATATTTATTACTTATTATTAACGTTAAATAGTATATTTTCAGTAGTTTATTAAATATTTAGGATTTTTATTATGGGCGCGAAGTAAATGCAAGATTAACCTGGGAAATTGTTCTGGGAAAAGTTTCTTATGATTAACCCATAGATTGTCAATAGTTCTAACTGTAAACAATTGCTTCAATTAATCAAACTAGAAAAAAACTGTAAGTATTTTACTTCAAACATATAAACAATCGCTGCCCTGAACGTTACGCATGTAACTTATCTACATAAATTGAAGACATTTTTATCGTCAAATCAATTCTAAGTACGCAAGCACGTGTTTCCGCCGTAAACGGCAGATCAGTAAAACACATCCATAGAATCGACAGTTAACGCAAACAGCCGTTCCCACGAACCCTCGGCAATAAATAAGTGAGCAGTATCCTTTTACTATTCCCAAAAACGTACCCTTACCTCCTGCTTAAACACTCGCTAGCAGCACGCAATAAACCAGAGGTCGGGCCTTTAATTGACACGTTACCCTTTTAAGTATCCTCTATGTAAGTAAGGAAACAAGGAAAAACACTTAGAATCGAGCCACTGTATTAAACTACCTGATCACGTAGAGGGAAATCTGCCTGACCAATAATACACCTTCACCCTTTACCCAATTTGTATTCAGGATGTGGACGTGAACCGGGCGGGATTACAAAACTGCGAGCGAAGAGTCTGCGAACGGCTTTAACGCCTTTATTGCTGTTTGGGACACGAGAATTCCTTTTCTGTATTGAAAACTGTGTGGTTTGGAAGCTTTTAATGTAAGCTGAGGTCGCAACTACGCGTACACTTTAGTGCAGGCCAGAAAACCTATTGTTCGATTAACGAACTCCGACAGTAAGACAGTGATGGTTGTTTAATTTTGGTCTCCACGAGTTGAACCATTTGAACTGAGTCTATATATTAAAATATATTACGTAATTAAGAGTATGATCACTATCCAGACTATCAGCTGTCTGTATTATAGTTTTTTTAAGGTATAATCGAATATCGAATGTACTTATATTTGAAATGAAAATTGCAGCCAAGTCGGTTCGATCGGCTATCCGTCGTACTTCAAACATTTACTCATGTCTTATGTGACCCAAAACCAATTCATGTTTAGGTTTTTTTAACGTCCAAGCATAGATTTCGTATTTTGTTTTTTTGCATACATTCGACGACGTCGAACGACGTCTTTGGGTTTTGCTATACAGTTAGGTATAGCAAAACCCAAGCTATTTGCTATACAGTTAGATTAGGTAGGCTAACGAATTTATTACATTCTGAGATACCTATTTTTTTACACAATTTACAAGATTTCTGTGTTTACTTGCTCAAGTACAAGCTACTAGTCCCATATCCAGTCTTTATATAATATGTAGGTTGATCGGTTACTCAGTGCGTTTCTCTGTTGACAGATTTACCTAGGCAAAGCCAGTGAGGCGTAGACATTTCAAGGTAGATGCGATGGCTTTGCAAAGCCATAACATGATGAATATGTGCTAAGTACATTTACACTGTACAGTTTTGAACGTAACAAGTTTATTGGTGTGTTAAAGCTGTCTCCTTCTATTTGGGCAAAACAAACTAAATAAAACTTGCTTTTGAAAAAAAACCAAAGCCTACCTTACCAACGGTTTAATAAATCAACGCTCACAGAAACTCTGAAACATTAAATACTTTTTAGATAAGGTTTTAGGGAAACGATTTAAAATCTTTGATTGTAAAAATGAGAAACGCATTTCAACAAAAGAAATGGAAGATCAAGAAAAAGTTCTTCAAAACACAATGCGTATGTACTAATAATCTCAAATCGAGCTGCGTAAAATTATCCAAATCCATACAAAGAGACGACGATAAAACCTCAGATACCACAGCGCAAACATTCTTGTTTCAATAAGATTATCCTGTTTTTATATAGCAAACCTTTTGTACGCCATTTACCTACTCTGCTTTGTATAAAATAGGTTAGAGATCTTCAAACACAAAGAGATATACGTAATGTGTATAGCAAAATAGACACACGGTTGCTTGATTCAGTTCAAATGTTGTCGACAATAGGGATTTCCATTGCAAGATAGGTATTTAACAGGTTTCCTGGATCCCATGTGGGATGTCTATTCATTGTTACGGCATAAATCAATGTGTAGGCGAGAAAACATGTTTAATTTAGATACCCAAATTCTGTTGCCAATTGTAACGAGTCGGCCTTTATCCGATTCTGCTGCTCAGATGGTTCTGCGCTTTGATACTGATCTATCTTGGTATGTTTCTACCCGATACAAGCTTACAATGATAAGACGTCGTATTAAGTTTCAACTACTGAGAAATGTATAATTTATGTGAATACGGATGTTTGTACTTTACTAGTATTTCTATGTAACAAAAGTATGTATTTTAAATGACATATATTATGTATAATGTCAGCTACTTGGCTTCTATACAACTTGTTTAGACTGGCCTCGTGGTTTAGTGAGTAGTAACTTTGCCTGCGAAGTCAAGTCGTCAAGGGGTTCGATTCCCACCCAGTGCAAATATTTATGATGAATTCAAATATTTGTACTGTGTCTGGGTGTTTCTATGTATAATATGTATGTAATTAAAACTGTATAAGTATTGTATCCGCTATCTAGCTTTGCTTAGTTTGGGGTCAGACGGTGTTGTGTGAATTGTCCACCAATATTTGTTGTGTGCAAAAAATGTAAATTTTTTTTTTTTTATTTATTTACTAAGCTTGCTAACGATATTTTTGGGTCTAGTAATAAAACGCTCCACACACGAGTCCTAAAATCAGAGGAAATGGCGTAAAATTAGTGGGGAGGAGCCTACATGCATTGCACCATACGATTGGTGATTTATCGTGCGATGTAGGGTCCTCCCCGCTAGTTTTACGTAATTTCCTCTGATATTAGGGCTCGTGTGCAGGTCTTGTTATTTCTAGTATTACCCAAAATAAATTATAAATTAATATTAGTGTACTCTAAGTACCTGGACGACCGAGCTTTAATCGGTATGGTATCCACACGGACAAAACGACGTTTCCTAAAAATATAAATTAGCTATATCGATTTATCGCCCCGGAATCCTATGCATACTAAATTTCAGGAAAATCGGAGCAATTTACGAGATTCGGTTTTTTATGATATACCTATAAAACAATTGCTAGTTCTAAGGTATTAAATGGCACTCGCTGAAAAGCGTCGCTACTGCATCATGTAATACAGTTCTGTTAATACAGTGGTGGTTCCAGTTTTCGCTGCCTGATTGGTGAGCACTCACACTAATGCAAAGCTCAGCCTATACCTCGCGGACAAAATTTCAAGCTCCTGCCTGATTGGTGATCACTCACACTAATGCAAAGCTCAGCTTATACCTCGCGGAGTGTACTCCGCTACCGCTTTCCGTAATTTTGTGGCTCTATACCTGCTGAAGCCACCATAACTCAAATATCAAAACTACACTACACTAGCTTATCAACCCTAAAGCCGAGTTACACGAGGCTAGTTTTTAAAGATAGGATAGCAAGCTAGTGTTGACAAAACTAGCAGTGCGTAGCGTTGTCACACCCCAGACACTCCACTAAAACTCCATACAAGCGCCGCTGTGGAGCTACCTACTCCTCACACAACTACGCAGATGTCGTTCGTACACACGCGTTAATGTGTGCGTTAGCGCTAGGGCTACTGAATTATTTTATTGAATAGTTGTGCCCCTTGAGTTCACCTGGTGACGTAAAGTAGTTTATAAACTTTCTATAATGTTGAGTTACATAAATAGAATGGTGCCAAATTATACTATTCTAATAAAAAGGGTGTATGTATTGCCGCGTAAAATCATACGAAGATAGATATCTATTTTTGTTAGTAGGTACACATTCGCATATTATTTTACACTTACCCAAGAAGGAAACTTTATTCTGTCACTTTAATTTTATTCCTCCAGGCATTATCAATTCGTGCCCAAAACTGGCTGTGTAAGTTACGAACTTTGAGTTAAAAATTACTACGTAATTATAAAGCAATGTTATTTAAAAGTTTTTTAAGAAATTAAATACAGCTTTTAATCTTGTCCCGTTTACTTGACGGACAGCCGTAAACAGCATACAACTCACCATGGTGATTTTTAGTTAGGAATTAGATGTTCGATACCAGCCCTTCGTTGAGTGCTCCTAGCGTACTCGAAACGGCCTGAGGGGTGAGGAAGCTTGAAATTGGCGGGGGGTGGGGAGTGTCCGTTCTATCTATATTATCTATTCTATGGCGTTGTCGACACGAAGCCAGAAGTACTAGCTCGCTAGCTTACCAGCACTAGCTTTTAGTAGTGGTAAGATTCTTGGCAGAGAGAGTCCGCCTGGGGAAGTACCACACTTTTGCCAGTTATTCTACCGCCAAGCAGTAATGTGTTCCGGTTTGAAGGGCAATGTTTCCAGAGAAATTACAGGGCTTAGAGATATAACATCTTAGATCTCTGGGTGACGAGTGCAGTGCTTAGGTAATGATTTGGACTCGTCATGTTACAATAGCTGCGTGTCACTGTGATGTTATGTGGCTGGCATGTTGCTTACCATCAGGCACATGTTCAGCTCGTCTTGTCACTTTTTATTTAAAAAAAAGCTTGTTTAACTAGCCTCGTGTCGTTCGGAGATAAGTACCAGCGTCCCGATGGATGCTAAAGCTATTGAGTGAGAGTAATACCACGAAGTTGTTTGCTTTTGAGCTATGACGGATACCCAAGGGAACACAAAAAATTGACTGATGTTAAAAAAATCCATAAATCACTTTGTTTTCCCTTTTAGATAAATCTTTCGCTGATTTCCGACGATCTTCCAATGCTTTTAAACTATCGAAACAGTGCAAACAAGTAATAATTCTTCCGACAAGATTTAGAGACTTCGGTAGACTAGTTAGTTTGTAGACGTAAAACCCCGCTGTGGATAACGCCTCAGAATATAGAGATAACTTAAAAATAGCAGTTCCTATTTAGTACTCTATACTACTGAGCTAAAACAACTAACATTACTACTACGAAGTAGTACTAGTCACATAGTATACGATGACACATATCACCAAAAATATGTATCATCGTATACTCGTATACTATACTCGTATCATCTACATAGGTAGATGATACAAGTATTACTACGAAACATTTTGGTATTCTGATACTTATTTTTGGATGCTCGCTGGATAGCAGTGATGTTTCTACAATTAAACATTTTGTGTACAAAATGCAAAAAGCAATTCTGATTCAGCGGACTTGTACGCGTTTTTTAAATCCGTATCTGTCGTGTCTGTAAATGTGAGTGTGTGTATATCTGTCTGAGGCATCGTAGTGCCTCAACGGATGAACCGATCTTAGTTTTTTTTTTGTTTGCTGGAACCGCGCTTTGAACCGCCGCGTTAAAAAACGGCCTTGTTTTTCAAAACGGTTAACTGTAATGTAATACGGCGAATTATACAATCCAGCTGCGACATACATATGACCTATAGGACTCAGGGATCTCGTACATATCCAACACTGAAATAATTTCTTAAACCTCTCCAGTGATTCTTGAGATTATCGCTTTGAAACAAAAAAACCTCTTTAGTTAAGTATATAATACTAGTACGAGTATAGATTACTGGAGATATTTCATTTTCAAATTTTAGCAATTTTTACATCGTAGCTATCACTTTATTTCAGGGGCGATGGGTAAAATGTGTGGGTCACGTAGTAAAACTGTTTTTCAACCGACCCTTACATTATCTTGTGAGGAAATTCTGTGAACCTTCACACTTGCCCACTGTTTTATTTATAGGCTCCCCGACAGCTGGTTTATGAGGTGTCATGGTTTTGTTACACTATTCTGAAGGATTTTCAATTCATTGAACGTCTATGCTACACTCTACGAATACAGGATCGCACAAAACAGTAACTTACTAAAAAACACACTGTATCACTATTTTAGTATTAAAATTAACGTGGTTGTTACACATATTTAATTGGATAACGGGACACTCACGTATATACGAGTATGTGACTCACTGACCAAACAGTGCCAAACGGCCGTCGCGCGCATACACTCTCCTTGAAAAAAGGCCGCCGGACGCGGCCGAAACTCGAATCGGATTGACCGACCGTATATACGTGAGTGTCCCGTTATCCAATTAAATATGTGTATCACTATTGGCATTATGTACAAAAAGTTTACACATTTGAACGCTTGAGTTCTAATTGAAATTATTGCCCAGGACTTATGCCTGAGATACACGAGGCTAGTTTTTCAAGCTAAGATAGCAAGCTAGTACTTCTAGCTTTGTGTAGGCAACGCTACGTTGCAAGAAATGATTCAAGCCCATATGATGTTTGCCCAATTCTAGTTCCTGGATGACGCATGAACTTTTTGAATTTTTTATCAATTCATACAGAAAAATATTAAGCTTGATATATCTATCGCAGTAATATTATCCCAACAACACTTAAGATTGTTACTTCAGTTGAAAGGTTAACCGTCTCTTCATTTATGTTGTTAACCCTAAAGACTACACTCAAACAATAAACAGCAGCCGCGTCTTTTCCATTCCAGAGCGCTGGTCACAACGACAGTGGCTTAACTACCGCATTCACTTTCTTTTCTAAAACTTACACTTTATCGTTACACGACGTGGCAAAATTCTTGAAATACCTAGATTTTGATAAAAAGATTTTGTTTTGTCTACACGAAGTTCGAAGTACCAGCTTGCTAGCTTAGTAACACTTACTAGCTTGCTATCCTAGCTTGAAAAACTAGCCTCGTATTGCTCGGGTATTAATGCGCTCTAATTTATTATTTAATTACTTCCTTACGTTTCGGACGCGTTACAACGGTCATGGTCACGAGAATACTACTGAAGAAAATGCGGATCGTCTTATTAGGAAATGTTCTCCATCTACCCTCATTTGGTCGTCAATAATTACAGGATTGTCACCACGATGCACAACTCTAACTAAATCAGGTAACGTAAATCCAGTGTAAAAATTTCTATGTAAATTCCAATCGCGGTGGTTTTTTAAGCTATAGATTTTTTATTTGTTTGTTGTTCAGTTACAATTAAAAAGGTCGTGTTTAAATTTGTGACACAGGTACATCACACCTACATCGATCATTATCGACTTTAAAATAACTGGACCCGCTTTAGACTTTATACGCGTAGCCAGATTTCTGGTAGGGTTTCTTCTAAACTTCTCCTTAGAAGTATCAGTCGAAAAAAATCTTCTAGGCCAATTCAGGGCGAAAGATTTAGTGAGGTAAAATTATTTCAAAGATACAATTGAACCAACGGGAGTGTTTTTTTAATAACATTATTAAATGATACACATACAAAATTACATATCAAAACGTTAGTAAAACTTGATGGATCTCCAGGAAGCAATTTAGTGTAATCTGAAGGCATTTAATCAAGGCAGGGTTGTGCAACGCCAATTAAATTAATCAATTTAAGGTAACAATGGCTTACTCGGAAACATCAAATTAATATCTGCTGTAAACATCACGGAATTTGGTTGAAAACCTGAATATAGGTCAACGATCATTAAGGAATAGTTGGAGAATTTGATGACAACCTTGAGTTTTGCTCATAGAATTTAGGATTTGTAAACCTGAAAGTAGAATAAAACTAGTGTTTTCGTCACAGCAGCTTTGTTTAATTCTGAAATACCACACAAATATATCTTCTAGAGAAGCGCAACCAACATATAAGGTGTGGTGTGGTTATCACGATATTTTCCCTTCAAGATAGAAAACAAAACGTAATCCTTATAGCCAGGGAATAATTGATGAAGTTATTTGGCGAACATTTCAGCTGGGCCGATTCACGAGGCATCATCCGTCAGCTACGCAAGCGAACGCGATGCCAGACTGTTCCGGGAGGAATATCTTAATTGAAACCAGACGGAGAATCATAACTACCGACAGAGAGGTTCGTTAAGTAAATAAACGGATATTGATGGCAAATATTCCGCAATTTCCGGATACAAGTGAGTCCATAGTCTTCAACCATAGCACGTTGATGTAGGTATCTACAGTGTACTACTTAGTCTGTGGTATCTACATACATATATGTTACGAATAAAACCTCCACGGGGTTTTACCTTTGCTAATTACGGCCGGGGACTGCTCTCGCATTCTTGTGTGAACCCGCTGTGAACTTTTTTATTATTTTAAGTTTCTAAAATAATAAAAAAGTACTCAAAATTTAATTCTACTCCATTTCTAGCTGGGATACTCAACAAGACGGTGGCATAGCCCTGCATTTGACTTCAATGTCACGCCGAAAACCACCGATGCTTCACCTTTGCAGGAAGGCCCAATCTTAGGTGGGGTGCCGGAGTGCCTTAAATATCCGGCGCCTCAGGCCCTCCAGCGGAGACGGGAGGCTACCCAGCTTGGATGTACGAAAGGTTATTATTGCCTCCTTTTGGCCCTCCGCTACCATAAACCATGATATGGCGGAAACAACTACATACTTGTTTGCATTCCAGATATATATATTTATACGTAACTACTAATATCCACTATCATAATACAGTGTCAGAAAAATACTCAAGATGTGGACGAAATATTGAACTATTTGCTAACTCATTCCAAGCACACAGGGTATACACAAATCAAATATCCATTATTATTGCTTTCAAATACGTTGAAACGATAGACGACTAAATATTTATAGGTATATAAATATATTCGTTATTTTATACGCCATTCCATTTCTACTAAACACGTCATTATTTAAATAAGACACTTTGCGAAGAATAACAACGAGCTCGAAGATTGATGTAATACAATATTAGGGACGTAAATAATAAACAAACATTGATAAATTAGAATTTTCCTGTAGTAACGAAAGTAAATCATGTTTGACCTTCACAATTAAAAACTTCGCATAACATAAAATTTCTTGTCCGAAAATAAATTAGTGGAGAAAAGCTTCCGTAACCTACATTTGTTGAAGTGCTCCCATTTCAATTCTCGATCTATACGAGCCTCAAGTTTTGGGGTTTGAGGATGCGAAATTCAAGTAGCTCGCTTGTGTTGTTACACCACAACATTCCAACATCTGTTACTTGAACAAGTTCTATTATAATATCGTCCAAATTAAGATTAGAAGTCGTGACCTAAGTCACCATGACCGTGAGAAATGAATGCATAACTGATATATTCACAAATAAATTAATGTTATAAAGGAAAAGGAAAGGGACCAAGCCGAAGGCCGCATTTAACCCCAGCTAATCCATACATTTCGTCGACTCTAAATGACATTTTTCCGCAACCCGCATATAAGTACACCCACACATTTCTTGTGACACCTGCGAACTTCCTTGTGACAGAATTACGAGTAAATCCATCTTTACGGACGTGGCCAAAGCAATCGAATCGTAAAGCTTTTAAACCAATTTAACTTTGAAATGGGTTTTTCCTGTTCTCACGTGAAGACTTTGTTAAGTACGGATACTTAATATTTTGAAATGTTTCTGAACTCGAGGCAACTTTCCTCAAAATATCGACCATACTGTGGTTCTCATGTTTCTGTACATTAAATATTTACTTCGTAAGGACTTGCCTTATGAAGTGGTGTAAATGGCAACAACTCGATGGCGAGCACTATATAATTATTCACATCGACCCTAATTAGGTACGTAACTTGTGTAGGCAGAGCTCTCTCCTTAAACGGAATAGGCTGATGACGTTGGGCGAATAGTTGATGAATAATCATTTGAAAAAAAAATCTTTTTTCTAAATTTCTTTTGGCTAGCTTGGAAAAATTGGGAGTGGTTTTTTATGAGGTCAACACCCAAATTTGATATATTGAAGTTGAGCATTCGTTCCGCGTTAGCGTTAGTAATACCAAACTATTTTCTTATCTGTGGTGATCTGGTAAAACATCGTTAAAAAAATAGAGGAGGATAGCTTCTTACGTACGAACGTAAATCTCCAAACACACTTTTTTTAAACAGTTATTATCATATTTATTTAAGATAAGATAACTCTTTATTAAAACCACAATTAAAAAAAAACAATTAGCTTATTAAAAAAAATATTTTAAAAATTAATACATTTTAATTGGCGGCTTTATCGGTTAGGTATAGCCATCTCTTCCAACCAACCGCGCACGGATCAGATACAACAGATAGTACCTAACATGGGCCTTAGCATATACATTTGATTTAATTTATCGTCAACATTACGACATTACGAGTATTTAAATATCACTCCGAAGTACAGTCTCTAGAAGAGGGCCAAAGATTTCTGCTACAAGGGGTACTTCACATTGATCTAAAACTGCTTTCTAGAAACTAGGAGTTTAAGATATAAATATGATATTGGTGGGCATTTCACACACAACACCATCTGCCCCCCCTAACTAAGCAAAATAATGATTTGAACGCTTCATACCTATTAAACTTTGCGGCTCTATGTTGTCTTTCTGCTGTCAGCATCTGGCTATTAATCTGATTATCAACCATACTACGTCTAAACTAAGAATTTGAAAGGGTTAAATTCTTGGTCTTGTTTATGTTATGCATTTCTGTTAGAAAGAAACTCTTAGAATCTCTACTAATGCTTGAATTGTCTAATTCAGCCACTTGTGGCTTATTTATCTCCCAGTGCTGAGTGGGTGAACAAACAATTTTGTAGCCATGTAGGTATGTATCTGGATTTTTTTGAACAACGAATCAGTTATACCTTATTTGGATATTAAGCCAATAAATACTCCGTAAAATATGTACTTCCAGGTTTTTAATTAGTGTACGGGTAGCTCACGTATGATTTAGTCAGCCAAACGAGCAGCGGTCAGCGCGTGCCGCCGGACGCAGCCGAAAATTAAGTCGGACTGGAGTTCAATTCAATTCAATTCAATTCATTTATTCGAACCATTATTTCAAAAAAACACTTGGTAACGTCACTTACAATAAAATTATACATAAATAATCTGTGTATGTAATAAAATAATACTAAAGAATAATGTCAAATAAAAAATAATCAGCTGTAAAGGGGCCTTGTCATTTAGGTGCAGCTGTAAAAAGGCTTTGTCATGGTGAAAAAAAACAAATTATCCAAACAATGAATACATACAGTAGGTACTTAAACAAATTTACATTAATGTTTAGTATTATTCCACTTTACTCGATAGTTCTGATTTTGACATATTCCTTTTCCAAATATTGCTGTCCTTTACAAAATCATCTACAGTGTAATATGCTTTGCTCATTATGTAGTTTTTTATTTCGGTTTTAAACCTAGTTTCATTGAGACCTTCCACTTGTGCAGGTATTAAATTATAGAAGCGAATACCATTACATTTGAAAGAGTTAATGGTTTTCTGTAGTCTGCATTTAGGAAATACAATTTTACAATTTTAGGAAATACAATTATTTTTTTTTTTTTTTTTTAGTGACTGTGTCATTCGTAAATTACGCATGGATTCAGTTAAAATATGTAATTACCATATTTGTTTTCAATACGTCCACGTTGTGGCAGCATTTCTATTACATATATATACATAGTTATATTCTATTAATCCTACTGTCCGTTTGGGTGTTTGGATGTTTTCTTGTTTGTCGCTCAATCAAGTTCTAAAAACTGACGGGATTAAACTAAAATTAGGACTATGTAATCTATGAAAGATTATAGTCTGAAATAACATAATATATATAGGCACTTTTCATCCCAAAAAAAGAGTTCTTGATTGAATAGTCATTTTTTAAGTACTCAGCAGATGACGTTAACAAATAAAAGGTTCCCAAACGTTACGAACCAGAACACAAATTTACGCAACTATATTGCACTTCATCAGTATTGTGTCCTCGTATGCGCCCCTTGTATATTTCAATACCTGGGCCTGAATACACAAATACGTACTGATTTATTTGAAGGAAAAGGAAAATTGGTGCACGAAGTGTCGTTACATCTTCCCTAGAAGCCTTATAAACATCCTTATAAATTTGTGAAAGATGTTGTATTATTTTTCTTGCGGCGGTTTCGTGGTTCTTTACAAGTTAAAATATAAGCAGGATTTTAAGGTTTTGTTTATGCTTAAATGATTTAGACATCGCTCTATCAATATACATCCACCGTTATCGTTTTGTCTGTCATCATCATTAGCTTGTATTTGCCCGCTGTAATAATACGTCACACGGCCCGATCGTTGACCTTACGTTTTCAATCGTGTCATTTTCGGAATTTGTCCTTTTAGGAATTTGTCAATTTTGGAATCGACTTTTTAGTAAGTTGTCGTTTTAGGAAATTGACATTTTAGGAAGTTGTAATGCTCAACATGAGGGTTCGCGGTCTCCACTCCAGAACCCGTCTACCCCACTGGTTATCAGATCTGCGACAGATGTGACATGTTTGTATATGTACCGTCCATGAAATCGGTTATATCTTCAGAACTGTAATAAAAATGTAACATTACAAAAAAACTGTACTAAGTTAACGATCAAAACGTAAAAAGAAAAGAAAATAAACGTTCAATATTAAGGGTGGGCATACAACAAACATTTTTTTAAATATTACAGAGAAGAAAGCACTAGCTCCTATCACAATACTGATCCTATCTTGCAGCGTCATTTCTGGTATTGGATCAGAATATCAAAATATCTACTACATATTTAGAGAAATCCAGCCGTGTGCGAGACCGCGGCAAATTTACGCCGTTTGAAATTGCACATTTTCAATAAAATGCGCCATTTTCTACTCCATCTGGATATCTCTATAGCTAGTGCAAAGTAGGATCCTACAGAATCTTAAATCTGTTTAACTCTAGACAGGAATCATTATCGGAATACTATGAACAACAAAATTTACACATTCTGGTCTGGCCGGCTTAATCGGTAGTAAGTCTGTCTGGGAAATCCGTGGGTCGTGGGTTCGAGCCCCACCCAGTCTACATAAATATGTGTGAAGAATACAAATATTTGTACTGAGCCTGGCTGTTTTCTATGTATAATAAGTATGTATTTAAAAAGATATAAGTATTATATCAACAATCTGGCTTCCATAGTACAAGCTTTGCTTGGCTTGGGGTCAGATGCTGTGTGTGAAATATGCACCAATGTTTATATTTATTGTAAATGTATATGAATGGATAGTCGCAAAATCCATTTCAACTGTATGTACATATATAAATACCTTTTGACTATTTAGTGCTTTTTAGTCAGCGGTCTCAACCACGGCCATTTAGTTTTATAATAGTTTTTTCAAGACTTTTTGTTGAATAAGATGAATCCGAAAAATCATTTCCATCGCCTATACTCGTAAATAATCTTATTTCTTAGTTAAAGTTATCAACACTTCTGCAATACCATTTATTATTTATCAAATCCAGGGCACTGAAACTTCAAAAGATAGGTACATTTCAACTATTTTTCTCGGTTTCTGCTGGAATAAAAAAGATTTTTTGTTCAGTCTTCTCGTGACCACGGCGGTTGTAACGCTGCCGAAACGTCGAGGTATTTAAACAATGAATTAAATCGTGATTAAGTCCTGTACATTATAAACAATAGATTTTTTTGTTACTTCATGTTTACCTAATTCGCCAAAATATAGCAATGAGTAAGTAGTTATAATAACTCAACCCATTTTCGTGACATGGAATACGCTTAATCCTTTTATTATTTATTTATTCTCTGTTACTTTCACACTGTTGTCTTCCAACTTTTATATAAATATTTGATAATAAACAAATCAGTCAAAAACTCAATATGCTTTTTCATTACAAAGATCAACTACAATAACATTGAGCGCAAGGCGCCTGAAAAGCTAGAACCTGTTTAGATCTACATAGATCATAAAAGATCAGGATGATTCCAAATAAAACATGTCGATATATTTACTTATGGCTCACAACTAAATATTGAACGAGTTGTCAGGAATAACTACGGCCCGGAAATTGAACGTGAGTGCCTCAAATATTTACCTGTCGCAAGCGTCAAGAGTTTTATCACATTTTCTTCATATTTCGAAAATAATTTTCATGTAGATAAATTGGAGTTGGATGCAGCTAAATAGAAAGGAAATAAATTGGAAGCTGTTCCTGGAGTATATACCAATTGTGTAGTAGTAATTCTAATGTGTTGTTCCGAAATACAGTTACGACTAGTTCGCAGACAATGGGGTCATATCTAAATTTTGTTAACTTTTTTATAGTGAAAAATAAATATTTTGTATTATAATTATAGTTACAGCGAGTTTTTATATAGTGATGGCAAACTCACAATAAAATTTTAAAAAATTTACACTGTTCATTACAATTGTAATAAGTACATATATTTTAATTTTTGACACTTATTTGTACGATACTTATTATTGTACAATATAATGTTCAATTTAAACTTTAAAAATGTATTATACTCTTTGTATACTCTTATTTTATTTTTTTCTAAAATTGACGTGTAAATTGTACATTTATCAATAAAGAACTTTGACTTTAGCTGATAATATGATTTTTTTAATGGACTTACGGTGGTTGGCCTTACGTAGTCTCTACTGCTAGCCGAAATTCGGTCCAGCTCAGAAGGTCCAAAACACTACAACCAGATTTTACTAATTATGCGTAGCCACATACGTGGAGTATACCTTAAACATACCCACTTTACAATAGTCACTTACCTCACTCAACGAGAACTACAAGTGGAGATATACAAGTTTATCTTCGCCCAAGTGGGACATTTAGTGAGCTGCTTATGCGAAGCCACGAGGCCACTCAGGAGTTTACATTTATAAAAGGAATCAGTGAATACGGATTGTTTCCAATAGGAAAAATAAGCTAAGGAGCCCAGCCTTGGAATATGTTTCCTGAGACAATAGACATTGTCGATAGACAGAATTAACCTTTTACATGTGTAGCACCGTGTTAACACGCTTATGTTTAACCTTAAATATCGAAATGCAGTTGTATTTTGATCTGAGTTCACACCAGTCACACCAAAAAAATTACGCGACACAGATACGCGTTTGTTTTAATTTATTCAGCGCATATTGCGCATACAGCGCATACAGCGCATATAGCGCATATTGTGTCAGCGCAACTCTGGTTGTTGTCATGGTAATTTTTTGATGTGCTCTATCTGTTAAAAAACATCCAGAGATCAAAATACAGGCTGCATTTCGAAATTTAAGGCTAAAGATAAGGGTCCACTAAGCAACAGATGCCGGGAGATTGTTTTATTCGGACTCTGGTTTGTATTTATTTCCATTTAACTAGAGATAAAACAATTTATTTCAAAACGCTCAATAGCCTAGTACTCGTAATTGGTATTACAGATTTTTAATGCGTAGCATCAAAGTTTAAGCCTTTAAATGTTTTAATTCTTAATAATAGCTATTTTTGGCATTTTTCGTGATAACTTATTACTGTTTTAATGACTTCCTTGTGATCCAAAACAAACTATTAATACAGTATCTACAGAAATTGATTGATTAACAAAAATTAAACACAACATTGAAGAATTATTAGTATTTTGTAAAAAAAGGTGGGACACCATGCATGAACGAAGTTTCTTCAGATAAGGACGCTATATTTGATACTGTTCTTCTTAGTAATGTTAGAAGTAAATGTCTTGTGATCGTACTGCTAATGTTCCAGTTAGAATAATATTTCTAATTGTATTAAAATTTCCTCATTTCTAAGACGGATAAAAAAGTCCAAAATGTAAATGCTTGTGACTTTTTATAGGAACGAAGTTCCTTCCACCAGGCTTAGAGGAAAGAAGAATTTACTATGCGACCGAACTGAAAAAATGTTGGACTAAAACTGTAAGAAAAAAATGTAATCGGAAAAGAAACGGTAGAGACGCGTAAAAACTGTATGTGATCAAATCAAAACAATTTTATTTTTCAGCTATAAATCACTATAAATAATTAAAAATTAAGCTTTTCTTTCAATTTTTTTTCTTTTATGTTATCCGGAAGAACTTCGAACCTGGAGTCCCATTACACCACTTTTTTTTTAATGCTCTGGGATACGAACTATTGACAATGTTTTCTTAATGAGGTATACTCGTACATTTATACTATAAAACAGTACTTCCGAATTTCAAACCCTGAGGTCCATCAAGTTAGTCTGTAGGTTGTCTGTAGTCATTGAGTCACTGAGGACAAAGCCTTTTATAGATATAGATTGATAGAGAACATTTCTATTTTCAGAACGCCAGTCTGATTCTGTCCTATCTTCGGCTCCTCCACAAAATCAATTAGGAAGACAAATCCATACAAGTTCCCACACTCAACGGTAACCTGTGTCCTGCCTGATTTAAAATTATAATCAACTCTCCATCTGTCCCTAATTGATTCATTTATTCCGTTTCATTTGGACAGGTTTGTTCTAAAAGCTACGTAAGTTGATCTCGGTCATTTCATCTGTTCATTGAAAAATGGCGACGACTACACAGAATATTTATAGTCAAAATTAGACTATCAAATCTTACTGAAAAATAAAATATCACAGGAATGCTATCGTAAAGTGTTATATTTATTGTAAGCAGAGAGTTCAGATGTAACGAAATAAATGTTGTGTACGAGTTAGTATCAATATTTTTTGATTCCTAAATATTATAGGTACATGTGAAAGTTTGGCTCTTTGTGAACGGATCGGGTTGAAATTTAGAAGATAATATAGTGTAGGCTATGTGCTCTTCCCAGTAGGGAAGAGCACATAGCCTACACTAGTGCCTATAGGTATCTACTTGATTAATATTATAGGCTCACGTCATGAGACATGTTCTCGATTTTGTTGATACCACCAATTATCTTTTAGCCATGACACTTACCTATCTGTGCTGCTCGTCGCTTTTTCATAGTAATTTTACAACAGAATTGTATTTATTTTACGTATATTTTTGCAAATTAATTAATGGTAACCACATATTTGATTACTGATTAAACTGCTGATATTTCATCCTACAAATAAAATACAAACATTCAACCAAACGATCCGCTAAATCTTACAATAAATGTATTTTAAATACCAAATTAATCTTTTGATTTGGTTGAAATTAATTTAAACACGAAATTAAATTGGAACCGTATATCATCGGGTCATTAATTGGATTTTACTGGATCCTCGAGATTGTGATCATTCGTGAATTGCTAGTACTGCGTGTATTTTCAAATGTTTCAACTTCGTGAAATGTGAATTGGTTCGACTGTGTGGAATCCTATTATCTCCTCTAAACGAGCAATCCTTGTGTACAGGGTAACTTAGAACAGGTGTGATAAGTCGAAAGGGAGTCGTTACACTCTCCTGTTGTTCAAATCTTGTATTTATTTAAAAATAGATCTTCGAAATGTATGTACGCTCAGATCTTTTGTATGACTGCACCAAATTAGACGATTCTTTGTTTTATGTTATCGTAACTGTCCGTACAAGGTTTGTGTATCTACAAGAAAATTTAGAAAATAATAACGAAAAAAGGAGGGTGGTAAAAAGTTTGCCAGGTTCGCTAGCTTACTAGTAGAAAGTAGCTTAATTAAAGAATACTTAAAAACAAGCTTAATTATTAAAAAAAAAAAAAAAAAAAATAGAGAAGCAAGAAAAAGATTATGAGTAACAGCATTTTTTGTATGGCTCCTCTTCTATATATAAACTGCCAAATGCAATTAAAAAACTTAACTTATCCATGTTCAAAAGTAGATTAAAAAAGATACTGGTACGCAAATGCTATTACACTGTGAAAGAATTTTTAAATGATTAATTTTTAAATTAATTGGAATACTGATGTATAGATTTTGTATAACATGACATTTTGCATTCCATTAACTTCCACATTAAATTCCATTAGCCACATTAGTGTCCACTGTCTATATTTTATGAAACTTTACATTTAACTAATGTTAGATCAGATAATATAGTGTAACGGACAGGTTGAATCCGATTACTCTATAATATATTGTGAGAGTTCTTTGAGTAGGTACTTATACAAATATTAAATTTTATACATGATGACATTCTTTTATACACATTGACATTGTTTTATTATAAACATGTTGAATTATTAATATTATTTTTTGATTTTTCAATACATAATGACATTCTTTGACATTGCTCACACGGCTGAACTGCAAGAGCTACTACTGCAAGACCTTGGATTCTACATGAAACCACACACTTGTCAAAGTTCATAACAACATCCTGCTGAAGCACAAGACATTGGTGTAATTGTGCTCACCAAACATATCACACTAACATAACACAACGGGATAGAAGCCAGAAATTAATAGACGATGAATCAAATGACATATATGATACAACCGATTAAAAGTTAAAAATGAAAAAAGAAGAAGAAGACTTTATCAGCTGACTATTATTATCATTGTATAAATTCAGACCAATGGAAACTGCGTTGCCAGACATATTGCATGCCTCTAGAAGAAGAGGCCAGTTTGTATGGGTCAATTATTTAAATCTTTTGTATCATCTTATCTTACCTGCAAACAGCAATAAAGATTTTTGTATTTTGTATTTATAAAAAAGTTAAAGGCCGTCTTCCAGCTCCACCATCATCAGCAGACCCTAGTAGCTATTTATAAATAATATAAAGTAGATGCTCGACGCATCAAAGGAGCCGACACTCGACGGGGTTGCGTAGTTTCATGACAGAGATCCTATGACTACTCTGGAGTAGGCATAGGATCTCTGTCTTTGTCTCTGTCTCATAATGGAGCTGGCTCCATTATGAGAGCTTGGTTGTCATTGAAAAACAAACTTCTCGTCCAAATGATTCAAATGAGCTCAAACTCTGTGATATTGTATCCCGCATTCCCTAGATTGCAAATTATACATTTGATAACCCATAGGCACTTATCACACCTTTAGAGTTACACAAAGTTAAGAAGAAAATCTAACTAAATCTTAAATCAATCTGACCACAAGCAACAAGCAAGTATGGCGGTTTCCCTCCATTTATTCCTAGAACGGAATATAATTATTCCCAGTTGGCAGCTGCAGACACAACAGAACTCTTATTTAAGTTTAAATAGGATTTCACGATGCAGGCCTCGGCCGGAGATTGGTGCGCATCGCTGCTTCGACGGAGAGTAATGTCCATCCGCCCTGGGATCCACACCTTGGATCTACGATCATTTATGTAACTGCTTAGTAATATTGGCGAATAAAAAAGGCTAATTAGTCCGTCAGTTAGATTACTACCTATGTTTTATGGCATTTCCTTTGACAAAGTGAAGGTACAATACCGATAGATAACATGAAATAAATTATTAGAACCTAGTTATCTATTAGTAGATACCTATTGGTCACCCTGTACTTTTTATTTTTGATACCTACGTGAGTATTTACTACTTATTACAGGATCAGAAGTTAAAAGTTATTACAGGATGACCAATAAGCATTATATGTATATGCTTATTGGTCATCATGTAATAACTTTTTATTGTCGATACCTACGAGAGTACTAGCTATACCTATATGTACCTATATGTACGTAGGTACTCGATTCACTTTTATATCCATAACAATTTAATGGTAAAAAAAATCGACAATAATATAAGCACAACAAGTAAATTGTTCTAGGATCCACTTAGCGAGTGGGTGTGGTCGTTTAGTTGATTGTTTCTGTTAAGCCCAGATTGGTAAAATTTCGTAGGTATGAAAGTAGATATTCCACATTCCCGGTAGTTTTATAGGTATTTATACGAAATGAAATACCTAGGAAACGTAAGTCATAAGTTACCTACTTAATAATTAGATTTTACCTGATCTTGTTAGTGATCATTTGTAAATTTATTATAACGCCTGATTAAAAAAAAATGTGTGCGTGTACTAGTGTACACACGTAAGAAGTGAAACTTCTTTATGGCCTTATTTTTCGAAAAATGATCTACATGCAACTTTCTAGAAATTGGTTAAATAAAGTTTAATTAGATAAAGTTTAAACAAAAGGATTTTATTATCATAGACATGAATACAAATAATACAATTATTTCACTTTACCTTTTTGCTACTAAGATTATTACAGCATTTCTACAATAAATTACATTTAAACTACATTTTTTCATTTTTGTTATTTCGCTTAAGCGACATGCTATCCCTACTCCGTTGAGAAAATGAAAGTACTCTTCGTCTGAACCAACCGTGGTAGGGGCAAGAACAAAGATGGCGCGTAACGGAAAAATGTGACGCGTAACCGAAAAATGTGACGGTAAATTTTTTTCCAACGCCGATAAAGAAGTTTCACTTCAAAAATGCTTAGTATTTAACTAAAGATCAAGTCAAAACTCACAAACAAGTCTCTCAGCGTGTTATGGATACTCTGCGTAAACCTAACCGATCGCATACTGCATTTCACGACTCATGCAAATATGAAATAAGGCTAGGTTGGACATAATTATGTTCTGCAATCTGAATGATCATTGTGCCAAGATCACCGTTCAGAACAGTCCGATAGCAAATGATGATACGGTAAGCCAAAGAAGCGAAGGCGGGAGGTCGTGACAACCCAAAAACTAGCATTTGATAACACAAAAGAGAAGTAAATGAAAGGAGGATGGTGACCCCTTTTCTCAGCATTGAGATAACACATGCTTCAAACATATTCATATAAAAAGAAGCCCAACATCGTGGTCTTTATTAGAACATATATATAAGTCATAAGTAAAGATTTTGATATCAGGAAGCTATAGAAGACACAATAAAGTATGAGAACACGACACGTATAAGACTTGTTCATAACAACATTGTAGAAACGTAATCATATATTATATTAACACTACAGAGTAATGGAAAAATCTGGTAGAATTACGCAGCTATATCTTCTCGCACAGAGCAGCCCGTAGTTAATATAGACGCCTAATCTACCTATCTCCAAACATACGAGCCACGGCGAACAAAGGTTGCAATCCAATTCCAATACAAGTATCCCATTCAGAAACGAAAATCTTTACCGACAGCGCCGACACCGGCCATTGGATCGGCAATCTTCGAAACGAAGCTGTTATCTGGCCCGCTCTTACGTTTTGTTGAATTAGTAAGAGGGTATAGACAAATGGTCATGCAGGTAGCTGAAAAAACGCAGAACAGACTCCGTAACTATTTTCCTATCTGCGCCGATACTTACTAGTTGCGATAATAAATAAGGAGTTAAAGTAAGCAAATGGGCGATTAGGGCATTCTTGACTACGTCGCGGCGTCCGGGTAAAGTTACAGCGAGCAATGAGTCTCACGGGGTTTATTGCCGACAAATACATTACCCAAGTTTAAATCACTCAGGTTCACTCCAAGTTAGCGTCTAGCTTCTTCGGTTATTTAAACTTACTCACCGTTAGATTCATTTTCAACAAAAAAATCTTTATGAAAACACTATGTAGCAGATTAATGAACAGACGCAAATTAATTTAGTTCTTAAGAAACTGTATATTTTTTCGGGATCAAAGTAGCCTGTGCAATATTCCAATAGCAGCGCTCTGCAGTTTTACCCGCGTGATTCCCGTTTCCATCATTTTCCCGGGATAAAAAGTAACTTGTTTTATTCCATACAGACGAGATTGTGGTAAGGCCGTTACATGCCTGTCTACTTGTTATTTTGATGACTTACTACTTTCTTTCTACACGCGTGCACGTTTGATTGTACGTCGTGCATTACAAGAAACTCAAAGTTATCAGTCAAAGCGTGAATCATGGTTTCGGGATTTGCCGTGTTGTTAGCCCTACTTACGCCCTACTCTTATTTCAATTGCTAAAACTTGCTATTAAGGTGCGTCCCCCAGCAAAACAGGTTTTTGGTCCAGTTTTCAGAACTATCTACTCATTAGCCGAAACAAATATGAACTGGGAAAAATACACTAAATTTCTATAATTTCTTGGCTTCAAAGTGGTAGTTTCTTTTTTTTTTTGTTAATGAATTTATTGTTTAAATAATCTCCTCACACCGAAACCATAAAAAATTTAAATTATTGTAATTGTCATGCATCTACTCGAAAAACTGCCATTATTTGGATTTGTACTTACACCAACAGATAGGTAATTCTACCACGAACATTTTGGTAGAAATATTTTTTAGTATCTATAATATATCTCGTAGCGCTTATAATATTAGAAAGACAAATATATTTTATGAAATATACTTAATTATATTTTAATATCACTATTCACAACCAAGGTTCAAAATGTTACACTGTTTAAGATACCAATACTTAAATAGTCTAAAATTAAAACGTTTCACCTATTAACTTAAAAACTTAATGAAATTAATTTTGAGATTTTCAAATTACTTATCTATCTAAGACAAAGCAAGTAAAATTAAAGTTTTCAATCTAAGAACGGGCATAACAATAAATCTTTGCAAAAAATTAATTAAATATACCTACTTATAACAGAACCCGTAAATCTGGTCTGTAGTATTACTCCGTAATAAAAAAAGTCAGTGAGTTAAATGCCTAATTTTGCTTTAATTAGATCGTAAGACCTTATCTTTGGTTAGAATTAATGAACGTATTTAACTACAGACTATATTTATCTTTTCCAATAAATAATAGCTCTTGGACGTGGGTAAAGCAAGAAATTTCCATTATCAAAATTCTTATAGGTTTACCCAGTAACGTTGCAGTTGTAGTTATCTGAAAGGTATTTATTGTCTGTCACTGATCTATACTTTTCAGACTTAAATTATTGAAGTGAAAACTTCTTTGGGCGCGCCTAGGCAGAATTTTCGTGGGCTGTGAATTGAAATCATCCGTCACGCTCGGGTATGATAATAGCTTTTCGGGTAAACCCGGGATGCTAGAGCGAGAAACGAAATACAGTGAACAAGCGCGTCAGAGCGAGAAAGATAATATGGTCCCTGTGTACCTGTCTTTATTATATTCATATCTTTTTTATACCGACATTAACTTCTAGGTACCACATAAATGTCATTAATTGAACTTGTCACGAAATATTGAATTTGCATTTCACATCCATTGCAAAAAAGTTTTTGTTGTAAAATACTCGTATCACTGTTCTATCACAGCACTTACACTACGTAAACACACAAAATTATACCTATTTTCATCACAGCACTTACACATACACTTTAAACACAACATATTTATGCATTTTTAGGGAAATACCTTTAAAATAAATAGCAAATACTCAAAAATTGCTAGTCAAACGCTAAGTCGCTAATTCCGAACCGCGGTAAATCTTTTTTTAATTTATTCTTTTCCATAGATACTAATCATTTCGCCACATGTTATTCTCGTGTTGCTGTGCTTACTAGGTATGTATATTCAATTTCAATTAGAATTAAATAGTAGTCTTTAAATAGTTAAGTTTTTCTTAGTTTAGTTTTCACTTCGGCCGCGCGGTCTTAAGCGCACACATTTTTTTATTTGATAGGGTATGTAAATCTGTTCCGAGAGTAAAATTATGTTTCATCTAAAATACTAAACTAAGTTTTTTTTTTATAGTATAGAGTGACAAGACGAGCAGGACATGGGCCCGATGGCAAGCAACACGCCTGCCACACAACAACACAGTGATATGAAGAGTCCAAATCAATACTTAGCACTGCATTGCGCTCGTCACCCGGAGATATACGCTGTTTTACCTCTTAGCCCAGTAATTGTTGGGAAACATTACCCTTCAAACCGGAACAAGTATCAATACTAACAACTGTCTCTGAAAAAGACGCGTAGTACACCACTTCTGTTATTTAAAAAAACTTAATTACCATCAAATTACCTGTAAGCCCACCTGGCAGTACAAATCTAAATCGTAATTGTTCAAAAATGCCAACAAATAGCCAAGTTGGATGAACACTGAATGGAGTCACAGGGGACGGCGGATTTGAGTGATTGAGGATGTTTTAAATTTTATGTTTGTCTGGAACAAACATTTTATTGCCCCTTTCTCCCGGTTTCCAAGGTACTGCAGCAGTATTCATGACAGTGTAGACAACCCGTTTAATTCAGTTTAGTGAGATAAATCTGCTTAACCTCGTATACCTTAATAAAGTAACAGTAATGGAGTACTATACGAGTATTTCTGAAGGTTTTGTAGGATAGCAAAAATAAGTGATTAATAGCGCTTAATACTCGCTTTTCGAGATAAATTGTAGACCTCTGGTCTTAACAGAGATTTAAATTAAAGATTATGTAAGTAGCTTCATAAGATATTACAATTAGATGTATCCAAGAAAAGATTTCTATGACCGCTGAGTAGCGCAAAAGTAGAATAGGATTTTTTTTTAAATAAGAAGTGACGAGACGAGCAGGACATGTACCTGATGGTAAGCAACCTGCCTGCCACATAACATCACAGTGACACACAGCTATTGGAACATGCAGAGTCCAAAGCATTACCTAGCACTGCACTGCGCTCATCACCCATAGATCTAAGATGTTATATCTCTAAGCCCTGTACAAACGTAGATTCGGAGTTTTTTTATTTACCGGATAAAATAAAGGCAGGTGTGGTGGTATCTCATCATTTCCTATTGATACTACCTGCATATTTTTAAATTTTCTCCTGATCATAGCCATTATAAGATGTTCAAACCTTGCAAATTAATTAAACACCATTTAGATTGCAACTAAGTTCTGTGTAATGTTTTCAATGAACCACCAACTATATTATTAGATTATAAATCTAATCTATCAAAATAAAATAAGTATCAGCAACCGCGTCTCCCCTGCTCTTAAGAGTACTTTCAGTTTTGGACTAGGTCTGGTCTCGCACTACTGATGGGTATTACTATGCAATTTTAGCAACCTAAACTCATACTCCAACTTTGAGGAAATAGTTTATGAAGTTCAGTGTCATCATCAGCCTTCCTTATCCTACTGATGGGCCTCTGTCTTAGTATGCCATCAGCCTCGGTCATGGACCAATCCAATGCAAGTTCAACCCGCGAAAGCAACATCATCGTTAAACTAGCTTGCTGCTTGCGGCTTACGGTGGTTTAAAAAAACCGTTGAACAAAATGAGGTATGAAATCCAAAACACCAACAAAAAAAATATTTAGCACCAAACATTCGAATTTTTAAAGACACAAATATTCGACAGAGTTAATAACTACTCAAAATATTTATGTACCCTTATCCTTAAAATGTCATTAAGGCTTATCGTTTTAGGCATATCTAGTTAGCTCTGCATCAAAATCGTGCGAGTCTCATATTTTATGCGTTGAAGATCCCATATCAGAACAGCTTTTATCTTTTGTAAAATACTCAAGTTTATCAGCATAATAGAATTGTACGTTTATTCAGCTTCTAACAAAGGGCCAGATTGATAAACCGCTTATAGCTTACACATTGTTATAGAACGTTCATTGTGGAATAATGAAAACGTAGAGAGGCTAGTACCAACATAATTTAAAGGAAAAATACTTATATCCCACTTTTGTAGTACCATTCGAGTATTCTAGAGATTTAAATAGAATCGCTGACCACTCACGATTGATGCCAGTTAACATGGATAATTTATTTATTTACATACTGTAAGGAAATAAGTTAGGTATACACAATTTATAAAGATGTTACGATGTGACACAATATTTCGGTTACTTAGTATACACAAGTAAGTGGCGATAGTTAATGTATCCTAAAGCACAACGCTCCCCGACTATGAGGGAGGAGGCCGCAGTGGAAGAGCATTGTCATTGTTAGGCTGAGACTCCACCAAAGCCAAGAGCGGGTCCAGGGGGGGTCATGGGGGTCATGACCTCTTTGGACTTCAATAACTAGGTGGACCACTAATTTAAAAGCATGCAAGTACTTATAGTACAATTTAGTGTGACTTGACCACGACTATATGAACCACTCCCCTCCCCCTGGAGCCAAAGCTGGCGTTTTGTAGCTCGGGTGTCCACCGAGCTGAAAAACGCACCGACTACGGTTTTAAGTCCGTAAGGTGTCAACGTTTAAGGTTTCGAGTCCAACGTACCTAAATCGACCATCTCCCCCTGGTGGAAGGATGCGTAAATGCATTTTCTCCACGTAAAGAAAAGCATGTGTGGCGCAGTAAAAAAGAAAGCGAGGCTGTGTGCGTGTTTCAGGGCTCCTCCTCATTTTGTTGAAATAACTGTGTGGCCAAGGGCGGATCCAGGGGAGAGGTTATAGGAGTCATGAGCCCCCCTGGGCTGAGCCTGTAACTAATTAAAACGCACGCACGCACTTATCTTGCACGCCCCGTGCCAAAGCTGGAGATCCCTTTGTGTGTGGCCGTATGTCCTGCTCGTCCCGTCAATCTATCTCAAAATAAAAAAATATAATTTTATAGTATGATGTTACTTCTGCCGATGTCCTCCATAGACGATCGTTTTTGTATTCAGTTATCGATAACCCCTGATAAAATCTTTTGAATTGTACCTTTCATAAACATACTACCTGATACCTATACTACTACCTGAAAGCAACATTATTTCCACATTTCTCGACATTCATTCAAATAACGCAAGGCACAAAATTAGAGAAAGCTTTAACAGAATCCAATCATGTTGAAGTTAAAAGCCACGCCAAAGAAGGTACCGTTTAAGAAGAAACGTGATAATTGCGCGAAGAAGAAGATTAGGAAACTTCAGAAGTATTTACGAAGTGAGTTGGAAACTTCCACGACTCATGGGCTCCCGTACATCGTGAATACGGAGTTACATTGGTTTGAAAGGTAGCAAGTTTATTGTCAGCTTAAAAACTTATTGTACGCGCACGAACTTCCCTGCAAGTTAGTAAATACACAAGCCTACGCAGAAAGACTATCTACTTATATTTAAATGAATAGCCCAACTATAGTTGAAGTTTAATTTAACTAAAGGCGTAAAAAACTCATCTATCCTAGGCCAAATTGCCCAAATGCGACAACATATTTTTATTTTATATATACTTACAGAACTTATAGAACTCGGAGCGCATTCAGACTTAGTACAGGTGATTTTTGTAACCCTGTAATTTGTAGCAAAGAGTGAAACTGATTCGATGCCAATTAGCTGCATTGCGCGGTGCACATTATATTGTTATATAGAATTGCATAATTTACCCCAATTGCATTTCTTCAATGACAGAGGTAGATCTAGAAAGACTATCGCCTTTTACTATTACTATTGTGATAACTTGCTAATTACTGTGTGTAGCATTAGTATTTGGTATATTAAGGATGAGATTAATACCTACA
Organism: Ectropis grisescens; assembly: GCA_017562165.1. Lineage (NCBI taxonomy): Eukaryota > Metazoa > Arthropoda > Insecta > Lepidoptera > Geometridae > Ectropis > Ectropis grisescens. Next base: position 14,749,413 of record CM029787.1, on the reverse strand, counting down.
CATGGTAAGTAGTAGAGGCGGAATTTGAACCGATCACCATATGATCACAGGATGTCTTATCCATTAGACTATTAATGAAACAAGTTTATAACATTAAATTTATTTGTTTTCTAGAATATTTTGGTCGGTAAGTTTCGTCTTGAGCACTGCAGCCATATTTATGCTGTTAACAGCGCAGTACAGAAGATTCGTGGTGAGTAGAAATTTAAAATGGTGCACCCTCTGTCACGCGCACCAGTTACATAAACGTTAAATAAACAAGTAGGTTCTTTCCCAATACCAACCAAAGCACACTCGCTCGTCCACGTAATACACTGCGGCCTTTCTCTTCACACACTCTATCAGACCCGCTCCTCCTCAAACGCATAAACTGACATTCACGATCACTTGCACACTCACACACCCTCTTATACACAAACGCCCGCACACACATACATACACACACACACACACACGCCCCCACTCTCCCACACATACTTTCCCTCACACACACACACCCTCATCCGCTCACACACCTCCACTCTCACACACATACCCTCCCACACACACAAATCCGACTTCTGTATCTGCCTTATTTTATAATGAATGTATGATTTATGTTAAGGGAGATGCAACCCCGCTGCCTCAAACAGCCGGATTGCATCTTCCTCCACAAAATAGCAGTTGTGGAAGGCACTGGATTGCACAACACAGGACCTCCCCTAGTGTGGAATCCAGGACTCACATAAACTAAGTACTTAGTTGCATTATTTTAACCACATTATTTTTGTAACTACTGTGTTTTTTTTTGCTCAAATAAAGTTTTTTTATTTTTTTTTATTTATTATTATAGATCCGAGTACCTATTGTGTCCCACTTCCCAACTTTGTTTTGCCACTGCTAAGGCTTTCTCTGACAAGGAGAGTTCAGTGTCCTTACCTACCACGGTGCCCCAGTGGTCCACCGAATATCACATATCGTTGACAAATGTATTTAGTGTGTCGATTTCCTCATGATGTTTACCATCAACATTAAAGCAAGCAATAATGAGAAACTTGTCCATCTGTAGTGGAAGTATACTCAAATCAGGGGTTCTTAATACTTCACTATGTAGGTACTGTTTCACAACAATCTGATACTGTAAACCTTCAGACTACTTATAGCATCGATATAAATCAACGGAAATGCTCTCCCAAACTTCAGGCGCACGGAATTATGTTATCGTTGGGAAGAGTGCGCTCACTCTTTCCGTTTTAGTCGCTTGTAGGAAGCGGTGAGCGCCGGACGTTTATACCTATCACTATTCGTTGTCAACAAACAAAATAAGTAGAACATATCACAGCATATCTCGCCGCTAGCAATTCTAGGGGTCAAGTAGATTGGTGATGCGTATGCCACTTACTTTACGCAGTTCAAGGTGCTCATGGCACATCAAATGGTTTATATCAATGCTCTACGGCACATGAAATTACTTTTACTGACGCTAAAAACGTTTAGTTAGGTACTAAGTACCTAAGTTTCCTCTCAATTTACACTTACATCCTGCCATTACAGTTTATTACCTGTTTATTACTTTGTAGGCGAATTAGCTCTTTAGATTTTTATACGCTTGGTTTAGTCTGACCTAGATTGCTTCTGAAGGAAAATGGATGATTTATACCTGACTCGAAACTAATGAATTGTCCCAGTTATAGGTACCTACTGTAGATTTTCTAATCTCTATCATGTGCCATAATTATATTTAAGTAGGTATCATCCATTCCAGACATCCCAGAGGCGTTTCCACTTTCTCTTTAAATTCTTATACAATAATAAAGAAGACAACAGCAGTCAAATAATCAGTCAGCAGACAACTGACGCCCGCTAACCAGTAATAATAATTAGTCAGCCGGCACAACATTTATACTAATAATAAGGCAATCGGCATCAGAAAGAAACTAAAATCGGTCAGGCGACTCAGACACGCCTCAGACTCAGTGTACATCTTTCGCAACGCAGTCCCCCAAATAACAAGTTAGCCTTAAATTAGATAATAATCAAAATTAGAAGAGTGAGCTCACTCTTTCTGTTCTAATCGGTTCCAGGAAGCGGTGAACGCTATACGTTTTTATCGTATTCGTTGTCAACAACTAAAATAAGTAGAACCACAGCATATCTCGCCGAGTACGAGTAAAACGTTTTTGTACCCAGTAGTGCAGAAGGGAACGAAGATGTAAGACGTTTAAAAAATTCCCCACGACACTAATGGCCAGTAGTGCAGAAAGGAAAAAAAATCCCCACGGCACTACCAGTAGTGCGGCTTGGTAGTGCCGTGGGGAATAGGCCAAATGAAAGGGCTTGAGTAGTATGCTGTACAGATAACAAATCCGAGGCAGTCGGGGGTTAGTCAAATTTTTTAATTTTGTTCTTCTATCATTAACCAAAAGGTCGTGATCAGGACCCAAACTTTTGGGTTGCTTCCAACATATCTTAGAAGTCCAAAAGTTCGGTAAACTCGATCCCTGTAGGTAATAAGAACACACACTTACCTAAGTGTGTAGATATGCTACAAGCCGTTATATTATTATTACTTTGTTTTAAACACATTTTTGTCTATTTTTACATCAGCAAGCTCCCATTGTGATGAGCGTGGAAATGGACTATTTCAACTGGAATGTGTCTTATCCGGCTATTTATTTGTGCCCGCTGGACAAAATTGACGATTTCATGCTGAACACCTTGATAAAGTAAGTTTTACCTACTTCTAAATTTGTCAACGTTAAATTGTAAATACTGCCAGTTTACAATCTGACATCGTCAAATCATACACTAACGTAACCTATCGTAAGTTTATAATCTCACACTATTTATTTCAAGCTGACAAGATTTACAATTTCAATGCGTACCTACGTAATAGGTAAGTACCTACATAATGAACACAATCAGATAAATTTAATCACTTATGAAACGACGACAATATTGACAAACTTTGTGGATCACTTGGTACAAATCTGCTCAATGATTAGGTACCTACATACGTAGCGATGAGGGGTCGTGGGTTTTATTCCCACGCAGAACAAATGTTTGTGTGAAGATTGCGGTTGTTCTGTGTTCAGATGTTTGTTTAATATAATATAATATTTAATAAATATGTAAACCTACTATTACTTTTATGCAGAAATATAGATACGTCACATATCAGTTATCTAGCTCTCACAATGCAAGGTTTGCTTAGTTTGGAACTATTGTGTGAAAAATGTACACCAAAATATGTACGAGTATGTAGGTATTTATAAAATTTTTACTTTTCCGCTTAATTAAGGTTTAATAAAAACCCCGAATTAATAACCCCGAATCCTTTCAAGTACCTACCAAAGTAGAATAATGTACACATTTCAACAAACAGCTTCCAAATTTTAAGTCCTTGGGCTCATCTCTACAAACCGGGTGTTGCTATTCCGTGAGATTTTTCATGGGAAATAATAACATAATAATAATAATATTTCTAGATAAAAGTAGTATGCGAAAACAAGAGGTTAATCAGAAATAAGGAAAAGCCCTTTAATGACTCTGTTTTTTTTTCAGTAATACTTTAAATGAAACGGGACAAGACGTTGGACAGTACATTGAGACTATAATGTCAGCCACATTGGATACGGTTCACCTTATCCAAGTACCGAGTCCTGAAATTTTGTCTGTAAGTGATAATTTCACTACGGTAGCTATATGCTACTAATCTAAACCTAATTTTATGATATCAAAAACCTCATTAACCGGCATTTTTACCTAACTGTTCAAAGCTGATTAACTCATCGGAGTATGCAGCCGTAGCAGCGCAGATATACAGAAAGATATCCAACACGACGCTGACCACAGTCGGGCCGTGGCCGGTGGCAATGGACGTCAGCATGACAGAGATGGGAATGTGTGATGTGATCAACTCAAACGTTGCACCTTTTGACAATCCTCTGTAAGACTGCTTTCACGATTTTGATGAAATAAGCTCTTTTAACAAGGAACTGATGATAAATAAAAAATGCGAAAATCATCGGTAATTTGGTGGCCAACATTGCGTGTGTAGAACACGGAAACAAAAGAGTTGAACTAGGCACTTATAAATAGGTAGGTACCTACTTAGGTATCTACTAAAAAATGATGGTCGATTGTCATAATGGGACGAACGCTAAAATCATGAAAATAACCGGCTGTTCATGCAGTGTTCTTTGAACTCAACAATACCTATGAGTTAACAAATATTTATCTCCGAGTAAAACTTGTTCATGTTTATATAAGTTTTTTTAAACGATGGAGTTAGGTACTAGATTTAATATTAGGTGTAGATTTACAATAAACTTGACATCCATTTCGCCTGATGTTAAACGACGATGTTTACAATGAAACGTGCTAACCTAAAATAAACATATTCATTATCGACTTGAAACCAAGATTGTATCTACCCATCGGGAAAAAATCACTCAGGCATTACACTTTCTTGACGTACCTACTTATCACAAAAATGGAGTCAAACTTCCTCATTCGAGTCTTTGAAACGTCAACCATGAAAAAATGTCGCTTTTTCGAGGTACGAGCTACCCTTCTAACAGGTAGGTACTTCCGTGTACTCGTCCGTAGGTACTCACCGTGTACTTTATTACTTCTACTAATATTTCAGCAAATGGGATGATAGCAGAGTCACATACACAAGACAAAATGTGGAGCTATCGTTCCACGACCGGGACTTCTTTGTCCAGTTGAAGAATTACGCCGACTCCTACAAGGTTTGTGTATGATATCATTTTCGAGATTAACACTGGTGGAATTTAATTTTTTTGCTACCATTGCCACAAAGGTCTGTGCTATCTTTGTCAAATTTGTTTTTTTTTTAATAGAATCGACATTTATCATTTTGGGAGGGAACTTTCCTAAGCTCTGTACCTACGTGGCATGTATCACGACGTTACGAGCAGTCGAAAAGTCGAAACGTAATAATTCAAATAAGCAACATTTATTTGGGACCACGTCTGTAATGCTTCTTGAATGTAATGCTATGAAATAAAGATTTCCTATCGTCCTCTTAAAATAAAAGATGGCAAAGGACATAATGTAAATAGGTACACGAATAACTTCAAGTAGATAGGTAACTGTGGGAACTAATGGAAAACCTAATTGTGGGACTAGGTAGAGCTATAAAGTCGAGAAAAATAATAACAGGTCTATCTACGGATATAGGTAAGTATATCGGGTCTGTCTATCCAACAATTTCGTTCTAAATATGAAATTTCAAGCATTTTTAATTTATCAAACGAATGTCGCCTTAAACATACTGCAATATTTAATTTAATTAGACGTAGGTAGGTACCCATTCCGATAATGGGAATAAGTTTGCCTGGTACCTAGGCTAGGTACATACTTTTTTATTGGATAAGGACAGACGTGATCCGATAGTGAAAATTGCACATAACGATGTCAGGTTGGAAGTTGTTCAGTGGTCCTCAATCTAATATTGCAATAATTTACTTTAAATACAGGTTTACATTCAAAGTCCGAATGACGTCATTTCGGTAGGAATGCCCGCAATTACCTACGATGAAGAAGGATTCCTGAATTTCGACGTGCAAATATCGAGTACTAGAGCATCGAAGGACCTGAGGTCTTTGTCTCTCCATCTACGGAAATGCAGGTGAACGAATATTCTGTACCTATTACAGCTCTCCACTTTTCGGTATACAAATATCTGATGTATTCTGGAGATTAAATTAAAGTATACCTACGAGTAAATTTTCATTAAAACCCCCTTTGGTTTTTGGGAAAGACAAGCATCCATTCATATCTACATATATGTAGAATCATTCCCACAAACTTTGATATTCATTATCAGTATGATTTCTCAGGTAGGATTACCTACGTCACATTAGGTAAATACCTACCTACTTATTGCTTCCCTACTTTAAGACAACTGACCGTTTCACTGAACTCATAAGTAGATCCACATTGAAGATAATAAATGGGTGCAACACGTTTGTCTCTACATTTTTCATTTATTCTAGATTTGTGGACGAGTCACATAGTCGGAGATATCCAGTTTACACCTACAACCGTTGTCTGACGGAATGTCGCATTAGGATGATAGTGAAATTCTGCAACTGTGTGCCCCATTTCTACAAGGCATTAGGTGAGCTTGTGTATTTCCTTTTCCCCTTTTTTTCATTTTCTATTTAAGAGTGCGAACTTAAACTTAAACAAACTCCAACTCAGTCTTTGATAGGTAGGTATACAAACTGCTTACAAATTTAAACATTTTTTCTCTTTTTTTACAAAATACTGTGATAAGACTGAACAAACTGGTGGCTGCTGGTACATACATATATTACATGGATATAAGTATGTTCTGTGTAGGTATATTACCTACCCATTAAATAGGTACCTCAAATTGCTATGTATAATATTAAAAAAGTGATCGATTTACTGGGTTGCCCTGCAACGATCTAGTCATGTGAAGGCCAGTGCAGTACCTACACGTATTGTACTGCACTGGCCTTTATGACCTATGTAGTGTACTACACACTACATAGGTCTTTGTCTAGTACCCAGTTGCGCTAGAAAACGTTGTCCTGCCAACCAGATCACAATAATGATAGGTACCTAGCATTTTCACGCTTCAGTGTTTGCTAGCACAAAAACAAGTTAGGTACCTAATTACAAACATAGTTATAAAACATAAAGACATTTCAGACATAGTCGTTGACATAAGCCAGTGGCTACCACTACTTACATTTTCCACCATCAATCACAAGATCTCACTTGAAATGGCGTTGTTTTGGATTTTCAGCTAACGAAAGAGTATGCAACTTAGCCGAACTGAAGTGTATCGATGACTACAGAAAAGAAATCCTAACTATTTCAGTGACCAATGAGACTATGGAAAAATTTGGTAACATCGACGGTTTTCCCAGAAACATCAGAGATTGTGGTTGTTTGGACAACTGTGAATACACGTCGTATCTGAAAGATCGAGCGGTGTTCCTTCCTCAAGCTACGATTAACAGGATGCGAATCAATGTAGCCAAGTTCCCGAAAATCAGGATCACAAGAGAAATTATTTTCGGTTTCTATGATATTTTTCGTAAGCATTTTTTACTTATTTCCATAAGCAACTAAAACTTAATTTTTTTGTTTAAGTAATTGTGGTTTGACTTATTAACGGGTCATATTATACGTTAAGGACGTATTAATATGACACGTTTATAGATCATAGAGAGACGATTTTCGTAGCATTCCATGGATTCACCTTGCGGGTGGGTGCCGGGACCATCGTGTGGTAGAGAAAGAAATCCCGAGTAGATCCCGAGACTTGTGACACGGGAGTAGGTTGAAGGTAGGGCCCCTTTCCGACGTACATCTACGTACGACATACGCTCACCTTCACTACTCGGGTTTCTCTCCCTGCCCAGCCAAATCTGATAGGAGTATTAAGCAGTGTTTTCTGTTTTCTAAGTAATTTCAATGTTTCTAATGAAATTACAGGGCAAAGAAATAAATCATCTTATATCTGGATGAAGATCGTAGTGCTGCGTGAGGTTGACAAGTAGGTATGTTTAGACTCTTCTAACTATTAGGTATTTATTATTCTTCTTCGTCTTCGTGTCGAATTAATAACTTGTAACACTGTGATGTAGGAACCTAAAGAGCAGGCGTGTAGCAACATCAGACATATTATGTCCTGCTCTTCCCTTCACTCTATACCTACCTATTATAAAATAAATAGGCTATATACCTACCTATCTATACTAGTTGAGTTAAGCTTTTAGGTATGGTCCATATACGTAGGTACCTTACCTACGCATAGTTTAGGTTGATAGGATCATAGAAATCTAAATGAATGTCGTAGTATGATTATTTGATAAACCGTATTTTCACTAAAATCCTTGGAATTTTGCGACAACACGAATTAGTTAATCGTTTTAATTATACTGAAATCGCGAAAATAATCGTTGGCTATTATGGCAAAACCCTAATATGAAAAAACCTACATATTTTCAGTAAGATTGAGTAGGTAATATCGAAGTCAATATCTAAGTATTATCCATGTTTTCGCGCGAAATCCCAAGATTTTTTGTGAAAACACGATTTTTTAAATCTTCCTACATCTATCTATACTTATAATAAAACTGTAACGGGTCGAATTCTGTACATTGAAGATATTTTGAAAAAAATTTTTTTGGGGCACTCCATAGTCGATACTGATTGCGAAACTGCATTTTTTTTCTTTCATGTCTGTCTGTCTGTCTGTCTGTCTGTCTGTCTTTCTGTATAGGGATCACGCATCACGCCGAAACTACTGATTCAATTCAGCTGAAACTTGGCATGATTTTAGTTTATACTAAGGACATTGCTGTAGGCTACTTTTGATCCCCAAATTCTGATCGGTTTTCTTGCGGGAGGGGGTGAAAGTCAGAATGTGTATTTGGTTGTAACTCATGTTTGCGTTGTTTGATTTCATTAATTCTTTTTTTTGTTAGAAAGAACACATTATTTATATTGTCCCGTCAAAATTTGAACAATATCGGTCTGTTGGTTCGAAAATTACATAAACATTAAATAATAACGACACGCGCGGCGCGTACAGTACATACTAACTACTAAGTATTCTGTGTATCACAGACGATCCACAGAATATCTAGATTCTAGATTCTAGAAAGTGCCCACGTGATCGCTTCGCGTCGTTTTGGACGACAAAATAATTGTCAAAAATATATTTTTTTGTGGAAAATCAAACATCATTCGGTTATAATCGACTTCAAACAAGGAGGATGTTCTCAATCGGGTTGCATGTTTTTTTTATTTTACGCGATAACTCCGCTAATTGTTAGTTGATTTTGATAATTCCTTTTTTGTTTGGTAGAAAATACTTCAGAGGTGATCTTAGATATCGAAAACAGGGAAGTAGTTTTTCAAATATCAACAAAAAACTAAACACAGCTTATTTTATTTTTTTTAACTTTTATAAGTTTACACTTGACCGCCATCTCGCCTGATGTTAAACGACAATGCGGTCTACGATGGAGCGTGTTTTCCTAGAAATAACCGATTCACTCTCGATTTGAAGACACAAAGATTGTAATCATCGGGGAAAACCCACTCAGGCAACGTATTCCACAGCCTAGATGTTCTTATCACAAAATTTGAGTAAAATCTCTTCGTTCGTGTCTTTGGAACATCAACCATGAAACGATGTCGCTTTTTCCAGCTACGAGCATTCCGATAAAAAAAAGGGCAAGGTGGTATCAGATCATGCAAATCAGTCGCACACTCTCCGAAGTGTATCCGATAAAAAACCGATAGGCTAGCTAAGATTTATCTGTACGACATAGTTATACCTTCTTATAAAATTTAGTCGAATGACAGAATTAAATTACCTGTCATTCACTGTACCTGCTGGGCGTCGGGGCCTTCTCTCGCAAGGAGAGAGACAAGGCTATAATCCACCACGCTGGCCCAGTGTCGGTTGGTGGATAACATATGACTTAGAACTTAGATTATAGGTAGATTTCGGTTTCTTCACGGTGTTTTCCTTCACCGTTTTAATTACCGGCATTACGAACATGACTCTGAAAAGATAGTGGTGCGCGTGATTTTGAACCCTGGGTCTCCGGATCGACAGTCGCCGTTCTCCCGACTAGGTCAGCTGTAACTTACTAGACCAGCCGTAACTTATTAGAAAACGTATTATTTCAATCCAAATACTGTTTAAAATTTAAAGGTTTCAACAAGCTTCGGTGACCGAAGCAGACCGTTGTTAGGGTTCCGTACACAAAGGGTAAAAACGGGACCCTATTACTGAGACTTCGCTATCCGTCCGTCCGTCCGTCCGTCTGTCACCAGGCTGTATCTCAAGAACGGTGATAGCTAGACAGTTGAAATTTTCGCAGATGATGTATATCTATTGCCGATTTAATCATGGCGGAACGTATCAAGTGATCGGGTTGAAATTTGAAATAGAATTAGGTTACAATCTGGAAGAACACATAAGCAAAACATTGCCTATGTATAAGTACTCTATGTATTACGTAACAAACATCCAAACAGTGACATTCATAATATTTACAGGACACGTTGGAACGGCTGAACATATTTGGATGGAATTCGAAACACACGTAGTTTGAACTCAGAAATAACAAATCGGTTACTTATAGGTTACTGTGACGTAGGAAAGACTAAGCAAATTTGGTAGAAAATTGAAACAGAAATAACTCATAGTCTGAAATACCACATTTATGTATTTATTACCTATCAACCTGAAAAGAAGCATGGGCCCTAAGGAAACAAAGATTAACTATCACGTCAAAACGGCACAACGATATGGGTTGACATACGAAACACATATAGTTTAGAGTCTAAAATTTCACATGGGCTAATAAGTCTACATTTTCATTTAACTCCATATTAATTTAAGCATATATTTTCGTCAGGAACTTGATGTGATGGTAAGGTAAAAGCCAAAAATGAAAAATATGTGGCGTAGATAATATAGGTGATTTACGTTCACAATCAAAATAACAAGCAACATAATATTCTCATTAGACGGCGCTAATGCCAGTTTAAATCGATATTTTGCTATTGTGGTATGTATTTTTTTTTCATCACTAGGTGGCGTTACTGGTATTCTAAATTGTACTAATAAGTTTTTGCTGCTAAAAGGATTATGATGCCAAATTTGGATTCTTTCGTTCTTGATTTTTTTTCTGTGTTACCTACAATTAAATTCATACATTAAAATTACACTAAGACTTGGCTTAGATTTACGGGTTCAACTTGCTTGAATATCATTAAAACTCAAAATTTTAATTATTTTGATTCCACACAGGCTTCGTTCAAAATTTTACGCCGGCAAAGTTGCGGGTAACAGCTAGAAAACAGCTTGCGGATAAAAAGAAATAGGTAAGTAGGTATCAGATCATGCACATTAGCTTCAGACTTTTCATAATGTATCCTATAAAAATCCTACAAACTTAACACTTGCAGCTATGTTCGATACTACGAAACCTTACTAAGTATGTTTGATTTTGTTTAAAAAAAGAAAAATAAAGATGATAAAATTAAATAATTTTTGTGTGGAAAAACAAATTCACTCAAACTCAAAGGTTTTTTCAATGACTAATACTTATCCAAATATTTGACGTACGATAGTTCCAATTAATGTATAAGTCAGTATCATCTGCTTACGCGAACGAAGTAGCGGGTTCAGCTAGTTTTTACATAAAACGGGCTTTGCCACTTGACTTCACCCACCTCAATTTGACTTTTAGTTCTACTATTCTTATCGATTTTTCCTCGTTCTGTTGCAAATTGTTACAAAGCACTGTATTAAATTATAAGTTAAAGAAATAAATAGGGTTTTATACTTTTCCATTAAATGTCAGTGAAAAATAGCCACGTGTCACGGGAAACCTTAATTCCCGTGACACTACTAGCGACAATGTAGTGTCACGGAAAATGTGTTTTTATCCGTAGCACTACCCGTGCTTCCCGTCACTCTACCAGTAGTGCCAAGCGGTAGTGTCAAAGGAAATAAACGGTATACAAAATTATAGGATTAACGTATTATATTTTCAAACTATTGAACCGCGGCAGTTTCCATCTAAGAATATTTTAAACCGAATATTTATCGACGAAATGATTTGACGCAAAAATTAATGCCAAGCCTACAACTGGCATAATTTATTTATTTCCAGTGAGAAGCGGGGGCGTAGTGAATCTTTGCATCGGCGCTTCAGTCATATCAGTGATGGAACTCATCCTGACTGCCGTAAGGATTCCTATATACGAGCTTGTGCAAGTCATACAGTGCATTTATACAAAAAGACAGAAGGCCAGGGCTTGGAAGGAGAAGAAAGAGAAATAAAAGATACACGTTTGAAAAACAACTAGTTTATTCAAATATACGATTAGTTAAAAATCACGATTTGCGACGTTGTACTCCTTTTCACCACCACCGACAACCTGGCCCACCTTGGCAACCTGGAACAATGTACAACCCGCTTATAATTATCACCCTTTTTATTAAATAATGTATGGTTCGGAAAATTTTGCAATTTAGACTATATAGCAAAGTGCCAAATGTTCAGGCGACGCGACTGTACAGAGTTCATCCCAAAACAGCTTGAGCTGCATAAAATCGGGATAATGAAAATATCATTGTTGTTTTTTTCACCTCTATGTATAGGTAGGTATAATTAGTACCTAATATTAGACCACTAGGGACTTTCACTGGAAACGCAACTTTATAACTATTGCTAACTTTATTAGTATGGACAGTATAGAGTATAAGTAGATTTACGACATCAAAAATGAAGTAAACAGTCTCTACCTGTGGACAAAAACTGTTAAATGGTGAGAATTCCGTGAACAATCAATCAATGATAATATGGCTGATTGATGGGCGTAGTATAAAACAGGCTCGGATCTTTACTAAGTATCTTAATCATGGTCATGAGTTCGTGAGTTATGTAAACACTAAATAAAAACTCACTCACCTTTCATAGAATGACTTATTAATCTTGGCGATCATATCCTGTACCTATATTTGTTCTATCAATCCTTCCAGGTAGTCCAATAACAACCTTTGAGCCAATGGAACGGATTGTCTGTAAAAAAGTACTATGTGAAAATTTCCCTTTAAATAAACTATTATTAAGGTAAAATAAAAACTGTGTTATACCTTTGCCAATCATAACAGCCTGAGAATCAGTGTCCATGGCATTACTTAACAGTGTCGTTTTAATTTAGCATTTCCATTCTGTTCATTTCTGGAAAACATACAAAAATGTTTAGAATACAAATTAATATTTAAAACAACTAAGGCTTTCAAAAATATACGCTGAATAAATTGTTTTGCACCACAAATTATAGAATTCGTCACTAGAAGACAATCGTCGTAATCATAATGATAGCATTCCTCTTCCTCGGATTAAAAAAGCCAGATTTTAGACATCACTAGGAGCAAACTCAACAAATATGCTGCTCTCCACCGGTATGTCTTCAAACGCTGGACATCCAGACAGAATGACAATTGACGTTCGGATCCTAAACAAAAATCGACGCATCAATTGACACAAAACCCTCCCGGTGTCTAAAAACCCCATGCATGCCCAACAAAATAAATCCATATTCGATACCAGACAACTCACCATACAAAAGTACCTTCGAATCTTCGTCGAACTCCGCTATCTTCGGAACATCTTCTTGTGATAATCAAGATGCCTCGCGTCAAAACAGCTTTCAAACCTTCGGAAACTTGAACTTCGGTAAACCACAAAGTACGGAAACGCTTCCGATTGTCTAGTTCATTAAAAGTTAAATTAGAAGCCAGTTATGATTATCATCCAAGCAAACTTTCTTGTTGTTATGCCGACGTCACGCAACAACTGCTAATTACATTTTGGAATTAAGCCTACTTTAAAAACGTGCAGAGTATGAACTCGAAGAGAACCGAAGAACTACTCTTGAACTGTTGATCGGATTATTTCCCCCAATTAGTGAAGATCGAAGGATTCTTATGTTTAAAACTTGTTTGTAATAACAATCATCATTATTGAGCTACTCGGTGTGAAGAAATATTATGACTGTAGCATGGTTTTTACGTCAGAGTTGCCTTTTGGGTAACAAATCGTATTGGTTTGTTACCCAAACGCAACAACCAACCAACAAACGCCAAAATCGAGACACAAAAGAAACACATCGACGATTTATAAAAGTACAAGTTGAAAACCAATTTTCTCAGATTAAAGTGTAAAATGAAAGCTATACCACACCCCGGACACTCCACTAAAATTCCATACAAACGCCGCTGTGGAGCTACCTACTCTTCACACAACTACGCAGATGTCGTTCGTACATACGCGTGAATGTGTGCGTTAGAGCTAGGGCTACTGAATTGTTTTATTGAATAGTTGTGGCCCTTGAGTTCACCTGGTGACGTAAAGTAGTCTATAAACTTGCTAAATTGTTGAGTTATAGAACATATAAAATAGAATGGAGCCAAATTATACTATTCTAATTAAAAGGGTGTTTGCACAGATTTCTTAATTGTTTCAGAAATCTGCGGGTGTTTGTATTGCCGCGTAAAATGCGATGATAGATTAGATCAGGTACCTAGATAGCTATTTCTGTTAGTAGGTACACATTCGCATTTTATTTTACACTTACCCATGAAGGAAACTTTATTCTGTCACTATAATTATTCCTCCAGGCATTATCAATCTGTGCTTGGGCACGTAAGTTACTGGCTGTGTAAGTTACGAACTTTGAGTTAAAAATGACTTCGTTATTATCAATAAATAAACAAATAAATATTGGTAGACAATTCACACACAACACCATCTGACCCCAAACTAAGCAAAGCTTGTTATTACCAACGTTATTGAAAATTTTCTAATCTTACGTTATGTTATCATTAGGAAGTTAAATAAAGCTTTTAATCTTGTCCCGTTTAGTTGACGGACAGCCGTAAACAGCATAACAACCCACCATGATGATATTTCGTTAGGAATTAGATGTTCGATACCAGCCCTTCGTTGAGTGCTCCTAGCGTATCCGAAACGGAGGGGTGAGGAAGCTTGAAATTGGCGGGGGGTGGGGAGTGTCCGTTGTATCTATATTATCTATTCTATGGCTATACGTTAAATAGATAAATAGGAAAAGAAACAAGACGACCATACTCTCATAGGAATACTAATATGTTAATGATACCGATGTTGGGTTCCAACTTATTACTATACCGAACGACAATCGAATCAATTTGTTACCCGAACCTAAATCGACATGACAATATGAATATTAATGTGCAAGAAGTAAATTTAAGTCGTTTTTCAAGTTCGAACTACAAACTGATTAAAAAAACACACATAAACGGTTTTCTGCCACAGTATTCTGAAATCAATACATTTCTTCCGAGCAACAATGTACACTTTGACAAAAAACGCGACGAAAGCAACTTGGCGAATAGTTTACATGTATGTCAGATTTGTCAATAAATCATTAAAATCTCGGTGCCTAATAATACAAGAAACTACGTAACCACAAGTATTCGACAAGTTGCATGAAAAGTAGGCACAGGCCTAGCAACTAGGTATTCGTCATGCCGCATATCCTTACCAATTTGTAGGTTATATCGTAAAATTGCTGATAAAATACAGGAAGTAGGGTTACATGCGGTCACCCAGGGCAACACCGTGGCCACGCAATTAGGAGGGGGTCAGCACGACGAATGCAGTATGGTCGGTATTACCATTAACACCACCAGGCCACAATAGCACAGAGGAACATTGTAAAACACAATTAAAGTATTCTTCCGACTACATAAGACGCCCAGTAAGTAAATATAACAATTTATCCTTCAGAAGTCCAATTTATTTAAAATTTCAAGAGGGGTAAAGCAAACATTGTGACTTACACTAATATTATCATTAAAATACAAGTTAGTTTTACCAATGCCGATAGATTTCAACCTAAAAAATAGTCACAACTAAGATTATCTTATAGACGAACGACGATGGAAGAATGTTATGCCGGCTGTAGAGTGCACAAAACCCCACAAGAGAACGACTTCAATACCTCACATTCCTGAAAGCACAAAAATTTTATGTCACTGGCAATGTTCGTTTCGAGTCGCAAGGTAGCGTCGGGAGCGATGTCATGAGTAGATTTTTCAATTCGTGTTATGAAAAGAATGTATTCAATGATTAGAAAACAGGCGGTCAATAATGAAGCAGGAAACCTAAAGACCAACAAAAAGAAGGGCTGTATGTTGGCCGAATTTTGGTTGAACCAAAGATTTCGAACTCTTGCTTTCTAGCAAACAACTACGTCAGTAGTAGGATCCAATGTTATTATTCCCATTATCATCATCCATTGCCGATTTTGCAATCTGTTTGACGACACAAAATGTGTCTGAGGAAAAATCTACTCATAAACGGAGTTGTTCCACATCTGAATAAGCCGAACAGTTTTAAATAATGCTGTCCAAAATTAGGTTAAAATTGAAAATTACTAAATTATGTTTTGATTTTGCGTTTGACTGTCAACTTTCTCGATATTATTCCTAGAATTTGGCTGGATTCTGTGGTTGAAAATCAAGCAACAGACCCGACCTATAGGTACCAAACATACAAATCACAATTATGATATCTTCGTGGTTTACGGTATTTGGTGGCCAGAAGTCAGACATGTATTTCCATAAGTAACATATAAAAGAAAGGACTGGTACCTTACTTACCCAGTGAACCAGCTTAGAAGTAACGAACGTCGATAGTCCTGCCGTCGATGCGAGTTCTATCAAACATTTCTGATACATATTTTAAGGAAATACTGGCAATAAGTTTGTCCTGATGCTCTTTACAAAAAGTGAGCATTATTCGTGAATTGTCCCAAGCCAATCCATATAACTTTGATAATACGAATTAAATAAAAGCCAAAAACATTCATTAATTTCAACTGAGAAATAACAATAATAATTCATGTGTTACGTACGAATCAACCGCCCATTTCGCTAATAACAACATTATAGCCCGTTCCGGCTTCGCTTGAATATGGTAATATAAAGACCATTAACCAAAACAAAAACTATCCCATCTCTCAAGTTGGATCAAATCCTACTAATATTTTACAAAAATTGCAAGAATGTTTTATGTGTATGTGTCTTTCGCGCGAAAAAACTACTAAAGGGATTTTGATGAAATTTGGTACCTGTATAGATTATCTATCTATGTGGTCTGGATTGAAAGTGAAACCGCTGGGCACTGATAGTTACACGTAAATGCAAACTTTCGTGAACATTGTTTGACTTGGTAAAGAGTTCAAACAACATAATACTGTAAAAAAAAATCCAGTACATCTATGTCTTGGTAAATAGTTCAAACAACATAATACTGTAATCATGTTGTTTGAACTCTTTACCAAGACATAGATGTACTGAATTTTTTTTACATAAGCAGCCCACTAAATGTTTCCAGTTCTGGGACTCGGGGGCTTCTCTCACCAGGAGAGATTCAAAGCCATAATCCACCATGCTGGCCCAGTGTGGGTTAGTGAATGACACATGAATTTAAAAGAATCTAGGAACATGTTGGTTTCCTCGCGATGTTTTCCTTCGCCGTTTTCAGTTAGCGGCATTGCGCACATGATTTAGAAAAGACAGTGGTGCGCGTGGGATTTGATCCCTGGGCTCCGGTCGGCAGTCGCCGTTCTGCCTACTTAGACAAGCCGTAACTAGATTTTTATTTATTAATTTGTTAAAGGATACTGATAGCTCTTTCTGCGTCCCACTCCTTGTGGAAGCGCACAATAGCCGTGTCAGGGGCAGTCATCTCGGCGAATTTAACATCACCGCATTCGCTGAATTTTTCTCTAACCAACTGCCAAGTGACAGTAGGTGGAAGCTGAAAAAATATTGTATCTATTGCAGTCTCCAGAACTTAAAATATCTTTAGGTAAAATATAGTTTTAGCTGTTAGCCACAATTACGTCTCAGTATGTCTTTAGTAGTGAAGGACTATTCTCTAAGAAACTATGCATGTTGTTGGAAAAATTTAGTTTTAAGGTAGGCTAAATAAATTACAACCCATTACTTTCATTTGTTTTCGAGATGTTGTTCGAAAGAAAATGTTTATCTAGCTAAAACGTTAATACGTACCATAGATGATCTTCTTAGCATTCCTTTTTTTTTTTTGTATGAGACGATCTTGTCTCATCTTAGTAATTTAGTAATGGAAAATCGGTAAATACATTTGAACATTGTGTTAAAACAATTATAGACCAGTGAAAAGATGGCCAAACTGACCCTAAATACTGACTGCCTATTCATTCTTCACAACATACAACAGTTCAATTAAAAGAAACACTTACATTGGCAATTATAACCATATCGGATGACTTTTCCCGGTTGTTTTGTTGGGAGTTAGAGTCCCGATTATATCCCTGCGATTGCATATTGACATTATGACTCATTTGATTGCCCATCTGACCACCCATGTTACTTCTTGATCCTATAAAAAAAATAAAGCAGTGAAAATTTCAAATATAGTCTTATTAAAATTTTGAAAATCTTTGAAAAAGATCAAATATGAATCAGGGTCCAGGAAATAATGTCTAATAGTATGAAACTACACATAAGAGTTTCTTTAAGTACTCAAGGAGACCACTAACGATAATCAAAAACTTATGGAAATTATATACAATATTGCTACTAACAATTTTAAGAAAAGTAGATTTAGATAGATAGATAGATAGATAACTCTTTAGACACAAAACAGTAGATTTAATGATTTGAATTTGGCGGCCTTATTGCTGAGAGAATCTAAACCAACTTAAAGGAAAATCGCCTGGAACAAGAGATAGGACGACGGTTTAATGATTTAATTAGAGATGTAATACCAATATAGAAAACCAATGTAGAAGAGGTAATGAGGTTGAAAGAGAAGTGTTAATTGAGTTACTAAATAAAAATATAATAACCATGGTGAACATTTACAAGATGTTGTGCTTTTGTAAATGAAAAGAATTTAGTTTTCAGGTGGAATGCTTTAAATTGCGATATTTTAATCTGTAGGGATATTAGTATGTACCTGATAATGGTCCACTGCTCATAGCATTGTTCCCCATCATATTGTTAGCCAATGAGTTGCTGCCGAGTCCAGCCGAGCCAAGAACGTCATTGGCAGCAAGGCCGAGAGAATTAGCTGCATTGTTCAAGTTAACATTAGCAGCTGACTGAGCAGCCAGAACGGTAGCGAGGTCATTAGCCGTAAGACCTTGTTGAAGAAGCTGGTTTTGTAAGGCTCCAAGCCCAGTTAGACCAAGTGCCTGAAACAATAGTGTTTAATTTAATTAAAATTTCAAGGAAGAAACAAGAATCAACTTCAATTTAAAATTAAACTCAAAACAGTTGTGTCTATAGTAAAACTATTCAGAGCCCATGAAAAATCTGTGTGCCAAAACAAGTTTTCACTTCAAAACAACACAACTGCAATGGGAATCTCCTACTTTTTTTCGTAGTCGGTTAAAAATGACTCTCTAGTAATACTTTAACGTTTAGAAAATTCTTTAGTGCTAGTTTGATGTTCAGAAAATTTAATTGTAAAATATATGTTACCTGTAAACCAAGTCCTCCTCCTAAGGCTGTACCGGTGCCTAAGGTGTTAGCCGCCAAACTGGTGCCCAAGCCGTTCAGTGCTACGCCCGCGGCCGCTGAGGGTACCGCACCCAACACTCCAGCCCCGATGGCCGACCCAGCACTGGATAAGTTCAGATTAGTGGGCGCGCTCACTTGCGACAAATTCCGCGCTACATCTCTCAGAGGCTCGCCATTAGGCCCGAGCCCGACCCCCATGCCTTTCAAACCGTCAGGTAGACGGATCTCGAATTTGACAGAGCCTCTGTCCATACGCGCTGTCATGCGACGATCGTATAGGAGCTGTTTGTCAAACATTGATATCGCCTGTAATATAATATCATATTACATTAATTATAATGCTAAATTCAAGGACAAAAAATCAGCTTATCTGTTAGATTCCAAAGTGAAGTATCTGGATGTCTGGACATTAATAATAATTATGATTAGAAAATGTCTGAGTTAAGTATGGGCATATGACGTAGAGAAGTAAAAATAAACAAAAAAAACTATTAATAATATAAAACTGCAATGGCCTGTGGTTTTTCCCGTTGTACTGGTTCCCATAATTTTATCGTGACAAAAAGTGCCATAATTATGTACTATGCCAGACTACATTATAACCTGAGTTCCAAATTTTAACCCGATCCGTTCAGCAGTTCTGTCATGATTGAGCAACAAAAATGCAAATTTTGCATTTATAATATTAGTAGGATGCGCGAAAGTTGCGAGTTTGTATTGATGATAGTCACTCTTGCACGCAAAAACTACTGAAGTGATAAGATTTTGTTCAGAGACGGATATTAATAGTCTGGAATAACACATGGGTAATATTTATCCGCAGGGCCTCCGCAAGGACAAACATCCAAACTTCCTTACAGATGGCTCAAGACAGGAGTGCTTGCTTGGAGGAAGGTGGTAAAGGACGTCGATGGTAGTCACGACCTTCAGTAATGAGGATACGACCAAGAAGAATATTTATCCCGGGAGAATAACGAGCTCTGGAACTAGGCGGGTGAAACCGCGGTACGGGGACGCTGCTAGTTTATACCCGACTGAAAGTAGGGGTTAATATGTTTTTCGCGCGTATCTTGTATGTTTGTAAAATTATTTACTCCCACTATCTTCCAAACGGCTGGATGGATTATGATAATAAGGGTATCGTTAGATTCGTCTCAATAACCCAAGTGTCCTTAGATAGTATATAAAGTTTTTTTTGCAGTCGGGTTTTTCAAATTAAAGTTATTAATAAATGTTCCAAACTAACAGCGCCCCGCGGAATAACCCGCACATGTCCCATTCCCGTTAGTTTTCCGATAAGGAACCTATGTGCTATTTCAGGCTATCAACTAACTGTATATATATCAACTACTGTTCCAAATTTTAAGTAGTTCCAGTCACGTCGGACTAAGCAACAAACATCCAAAATTTGAAATCTTACGTCCTA
The DNA here is from genome assembly GCA_017562165.1 of Ectropis grisescens. Classification (NCBI taxonomy): domain Eukaryota; kingdom Metazoa; phylum Arthropoda; class Insecta; order Lepidoptera; family Geometridae; genus Ectropis; species Ectropis grisescens. Next base: position 14,728,843 of record CM029787.1, on the reverse strand, counting down.
CTATTAATACAAGTGCGAAAGTTTCGAGATTCAATTTCACAGGAACTGCGCGGGTAAAAAAAACCTCGGCGCGCTGATAGTTTGCGATACCAGTACTAGTAGATATGGCCCTGATGCCTCGCTATAACGCGGTAAGCTAACAATAAATTAACTTGATATTATTATTCAGAAACATTATCGTTAACGCCGCGCTGTTTTCCTGTTAGGAACATGGAAACACTCTGCAGGCACACCCCGGACACTCCACTAAAACTCCATACAACCGCCGCTGTGGAGTTGCCTACTCTTAACACAACTACGCAGATGTCGTTCGTACACACGCGTGAATGTGTGCGTTAGCGCTAGGGCTACTGAATTGTTTAATTGAATAGTTGTGCCCCTTGAGTTCACCTGGTGACGTAGTCTATAAACTTGCTATAATGTTGAGTTACATAAATAGAATGGAGCCAAATTATACTATTCTAATTAAAAGGGTGTTTGCACAGATTTCTAAATTGTTTCAGAAATCTGTGGGTGTTTGTATTGCCGCGTAAAATGAAACGAAACCGATGATAGATTAGATCAGGTACCTAGATATCTATTTCTGTTAGTAGGTACACATCCGCATTTTATTTTACACTTACCCATAAAGGAAACTTTATTCTGTCACTACAATTATTCCTCCAGACATTATCAATCCGTGCTTGGGCACATAAGTTACTGGCTGTGTGAGTTACGAACTTTGAGTTAAAAACGACTTCGTTATTATAAATAAATAAACAAATAAATATTGGTAGACAATTCACACACAACACCATCTATTCTGACCCCAAACTAAGCAAAGCTTGTAATATTATAAACCAACGTTATTGAAAAGTTTCTAATATTACGTTATTTTATCATTAGGAAATTAAATAAAGCTTTTAATCTTGTCCCGTTTAGTTGACGGACAGCCGTAAACAGCACAACAACCCACCATGATGATATTTCGTTAGGAATTAGATGTTCGATACCAGCCCTTCGTTGAGTGCTCCTAGCGTATCCGAAACGGCCTGAGGGGTGAGGAAGCTTGAAATTGGCGGGGGTTGGGGAGTGTCCGTTCTATCTATATTATCTATTCTATGCTGCAGGTCTACTACGAAGTCCGATAAACGATATATCGGCCGAAGTTATGGACGTTTTATACCACGAAACACAATCGGTCGGTTGATGACACAAAAACTGTCAAATCAGTGTCGGTCGAGATGAAAGAAACGCCCAATCAGATCAACCGACCGATTGTGTTTCGTGGTATAAAACGTCCATAACTTTGGCCGATATATCGTTTATCGGACTTCGTAGTAGACCTGCAGGTCAATCACTATTTTTAACACAAATTCCATATTATTTTTATCAATAACTTACTTATAGAATGTACGTAAGAGGGTGAGTGCTTTTCGGCTATTTATTTAATTTTTATTGAATTAACTTTTTATTGACAAATCATATTTTTTTAATAAAATGACATGAGCGAAATCTTAGTTTTTCCAAAGAAATTATAAGGCTTAGAGATATCATATTTTAAGATTTCTGGGTGACGAGCGCAATGTGTTCCAATAGCGTGGCACTGTTCTGTTATGTGGCAGGCATGTTGCTTATCATCAGGCGCATGTCCTGCTCGTCTGGACACTATATATTAATAAAAAACATTTATTCTATTCCCCTCTACAGTAATATTGACATTCTTCGCAATTATGTTTCTCACCTGAACAGCTTCAACTGGGTGATCATACTCAATGATAGCAAAACCTCTGCTTTTACCATCTTTGTCCACAGCCAAATCAATGTTACGCACTTTACCAGCCATTTTAAAAACTTCCTTAATCTTGGCACGATCGGCTTTGTAATCCAGCTGAAAGGATCAACAACAGTATGATAATAAATCTCCACCACATACAAGAGTAGTTATAATAGTAAATAACACACAACTTTCAAGTGTCAGGTCCACCTATGTCTGTGTATCTCTAGTGCAAATGTACAAGTTTATATAAAATATTCCAAGGAAAACATGTTCAACAAATATCTTTCAAGGATATAAATATTTATGCAACCTACACTTGAACAACACAGTGGACACAGCCAAGATCTCTCATAAGAAGAAAGTTAAGGCCATAACTTTCTTCTTATGAGAGATCTTGGCTATTACCAAAGGACCATTTAACTTATAAATGATCATTTGATGTTTATGAATTATTATTAACTAGCTGTCTGTACCCTGCCACGCTTCGCTGTGGCGCATTGTGGTGCAAAAATTAGATAAAAACAATCCTTGTAGCGGATTATATATCATTGTAAAATTTCAGCTCAATCAGTGTAAAACTTTTTGTGTTTTTGAAGCGTACAAAAACCAACATACCATTTTTATATATAGAGATAGAGATATTGATACCACATAGTGCACATGTGGCAACCAGTCACTGCATTACTCACTAAACATACAGATACCATGTGTTGACAAATGCATCATGTGTTTATTCATTTATCTGATGTGCACAGGAACATAATGGATGTTAAGTATTCTCCCAATGTTCAAAAGCAGGATGCTAGCAAAATTGTGGTGATATAACCAAATGCACACCATAACAAAAAGAAATACACAGTATTTTGTAACCACTAAAATTACAACATTTTTGCCATCCATAAAATTGACAAAGAAAATAACTAAAATCTAGGAATAAGAATGTATCTGAATCTAGAATGCATAGCCTGAGTGGGTTTTCCCCAATAGTAACCTTGGTGTTTTCAGGTCAATTTGATTCTTCTAGGTAAGCTTACTCCATCGTAGACCGCGTCGTCACTAAACATCAGACGAGATGATCGTGGAGTAACGTTGAGTAACATTATAATAGTTTTAAAAACTACAACATAAACTTAATTACAGTACAGTAATACCCCGAATTTACGCGATAGGTGAGTCCAAGCGATAGTCGTGTAAGTCGAATTCGCGTAAGTCGGGTTTCGATTTTGCACATAGGTGCAACTTACGTATTATAGTATACGTATTTACTTATGTGCATTACCTATGAACACATAAAGTTTGTGTTAACGTTTTTTTCAAAGATTTTTTACAAAGATTTATTGCGTTGCATATTTAAAACAAAAATTCACGCCAAATACGTCTGAGCTTATCGTAAATCGAAGACTGACAAAGAGTGGACAAATGAGAAAACGCATATATACCGGGGTACTGTAGTATTACTATTTTTGAATAGTATTAAATGAATATGTATATAGAATTACGTAATTACTTTAAAATTAAATGCAATAAATACTCACATTAGCAACAAATATTCTCTTAACAAGTGGTGGTTGTACGTTGATCGAGTCTAGGAACTGTAGGCTCAAACCATATGTATTGAAGTCTTCAGGCTCTCTCTGTTTGTTCCAGCTAAAACAGTATTTATGTTATACACCCAGAACATATTTTTTAATGTTTTAGCTAGATATTTTTTATTACATACTTATCCTTATCATCTCTGTGGTTCCTACCCCCACCACCACCACCGCCGCCGCCGCCTCCGCCACCACCGCCACCGCCACCACCAGACCTTGCATTTTGTCTTCTTTCATTTCCTGATGAAATAAAATGTAAATCAGTGTTATGAAATTAAGGCTCTAATAATTCGAAAAATTGAGAAAAAAGTATTACCTACCATTATGATCAGTTAGTGATAAAAACATAAGGTGCGTTCGGGTAAGATCGGATATGGGGTAACATATGAATTAAATTTTTCTCTAATTTCGAATAATTTTAAAACTCTCGTAAGATTAAACAGGACGCCATTTTATCGTCCCGCGACCTATAGTTTCTGTTTATCGCTCCGGCATATCAGAAATGTGATGTGTGTGAATTAGTAAATTATGCAAAATATTTAGTTTAGCAAGTGAAAGATCGGATGTATTCTTCTTATGGAATCTGTCTTATAAGCAATAAAGGCTACTATTAATTGCAGTCCGAACTTGCCCTTCGGTGGTAAATATGTTATCGTGATCATGAGAGATAAAGTTTGTTTTGGCAAATGTCTACAACAAAAACTATTAAACCTGTAAGGCAGACAAAATTCACACTTACACTCTGCCTATCCATCCGTTAAGAATTGTAGATTTATTTTATAGATCTGACATACATTGAAAATTATCTCCAGAAATTAAATAAATCGCAAGACTATGCTAACTAGTCAAAAATCTGTCCGGAATTACCCCAACGCACCTTACCTGATTAAATAAATTTCTATGACCTGAATTACACCTATATCACACCTGAATTAAAAAATCTTACTAACAGCCCTTTATTGTTAATTATTTTTTGGGGGAGCACTTTGACTCTTGAAAGTTGTAAGTATATAATTTATTGGAGAACGTGGTGTGCCACCAGTGCACAAAAAAAGATATGCTTACTAATAATATTATACACACTTTAATTAATATTATATTATAAAGTAAGTGTGGATGTTGCTCGATCATGTTGGACACTCTGAACAGATTGGGTTGAAATTCGGAACACAGATTATAGTCTGGAATAGCACATAGGCTATTTTTTATCGCGAGTGAATAAAGAGAACGGGAATTACGCGGGTAAAACCGCGGGACGGCTAGGAAATTTACATGCCTGGCAAAAAAGCAACAGTGTAAAAATCCTACTACAATTATCAATGCTAAAAGTTTAGATATTTATTGCTCTATCACATTCTAACCTCTGAATGGCTTGAGTTGCAATTTGAAACACAGATTATAGGTTGGAATAGCACACAGACTTTCATCATGAGAAAATAATGGAAAGGGGAACTACTCAACCAAAACTACAGTATGCAGATAGTATCTCATTTTTTCTAGTTGTCTGCTACCATTCGTAATTAAGATGGCAGCGCTTTTGCAGCTTCTTATCAAGGATTTAGAATTATTAGGATATCTCTCAAACTTTTTGATTTTATCCTTCCTTTAACTCAGAAGAACATAATTATTACGTCTGCTGCCCACTTTGAGGAAAAAATGTTTTTAGAGCCACCATTTTTTCACACATGTACTTGAAAACCACTATAACATCAAATTTAATTAATTAATTATTGTGAACTACATTAGTGGATATTAAACATTTATACTAAACAAGACTTTTACTATAACCCACAAGAGTTAACTTGAAACCTGAGCCAAGTATCTAGTTTTTTTTTTTTTCTCTTACCGTCCCCCTTTTGGCCTGCAGCGCCCACGAGGGGGTGTTATTGAACACTTTGGGAAAGGCTGCTATAGATAGTGGCATAGCTAATACTTAATAACATGTGTTTGTATGAGTTTAATGGTCTTGCTTGATACAAGGAATTCAGTCGAACACTAATATTCCACTTGTAAATTAGTTGCCTTACCTATTTCTTCTTTCAGGACTAGTTTTCTTCCCTTTAATTCATAACGATGCATCACAAGCAATGCCCTCTTTTTGGCGTCAACCGTAGTGAACTCCACAACACCGCATCCTTTTGGTTGACCATTTTCATTGTTGAAAAGTTCTACATATGCAACATCTCCAACCTGACAACAAGGGAATTCATTAATAATTGGATTTTTTAGTACTATACTATCTTTAAAGGACTTTTCATGTTTAGAGGATTGACATAGGAACATAGGATTAGGGACAGGAGTAGGGACGGATTTAACATATTAACCGATTAAGCGATTGCTCGCCCATTTTTATAACTTCACACAATAGGTTAAACCAACATTAAAAATAGTGATAGTTTCATTCTGGGCAGACCTTTATGTAACTTAATTTGAGGTAGTTTAGCAGTTATTTTACTGCTAAGAAATTATGAGCAAACATTCTGGTTTGAAGGGGAATGTTTCCAAAGAAATTGCAGAAAGTATAATAAGTAATATTATTACTTATATCTCCGGATGACAAACTCAATACAGTGCTGGTCAGTGACTTGGACTCTTCATGTTCAAATAACTACATGCTACTGTGGTGTAGAAGGCTGTTGGTCTCTTTAGTTGATAAGTTGCATACATTACTTGTCCCATTGCTCTAAATTTAAAATAAAACTAAATTGAGTTAATTTATCAATCAGCCTGTCTCTGACTCTGTAGCCTCGAAACATATGGGTCCATTTTTATTTACTTTTTTTATAAAAGCAAGCTATGGTAATCTAGTAAATAGATACTAAATTTTAATAACTTTGTCTTTGTAACAAGAAACACTGGGGAAACTAGAGTTATATGGGCAATAGTCATGGTTAATTCACCAGAAAAACTTGAGCTAGGGTTCAGCTCATGGCTCAAGCGTTTGAGCTTCATCCATGAACTGGCTCACTAGTATAGCTAATATACTAGATCAGCTCAAAAATATACAAAGATATTCTGACTACTCTGTGGTCCAAGGGCGGATCCAACTTTGGCTCCAGAGGGGGTCACAGGGGTCTCATAGTCAAGGTCACGTCACAAAACTGTGCAATAAGTACTGCTTTTAAAATCAGTGGTCCACCTAAGTACTGGACCCTCACATACTATGCTGACGACACCGACGACGCCATCGGTCGGTTCGTGCGGCGAGCGTGGGCTGCATCACCGAAGACCATCCGCGATTTTAACCTACAGATGGCCATCAGGGACAGAAATGCGGCAGTTGTGGAGGCTCTGGGCCGAGAGGAGGCAACTTAGGCAAATGGCAATTAGGCAAACACTCGATGTCGAGTCGATTACTAGCAGAATCCCAACTGGTAGTGATCGGCTCTACAGACGAGCACTAGAATTAGATTTTAAATGTACCCAACTCCCTCCTATTTTCCTCTTCTTCTCCTTATCCAAGATATGTGTAAAAAACGATAATTGTAATGACAAAGATCACGGACCCCGGAGTCTGTGGAGTGGCTAATTTAAATAAAAAAAATTAAAAAAGTACTGGACCCAGCCCAGGGGGGGGGTCATGACCCCATGACCCACCCCCTGGATATGCACCTGCTGTGGTCACAGACCACAGGGCTCAATAGTAGAAAATGTTCTGTAGGTACTTACTACAACCAGTGTCAGATATTCACCATGATCCCGATTGTTTTTGATTTGTTGATTGACCTGTTGAGTAGCCTAGAGCTCAACTTGGGCCGTGAGCTGCTTTACATTTGAACTGTGACTCAATGACTTAATTATACCTTTATGACTTTTATGATCTGTAATTTGAACCGGTTCTGATCTGGGTGTCACACGTCTAGTGTCACAAAGTGTGTTGTCCACACACTTTGTAAGTGACTCCTTAGTAGGATTTCAGCTTAATTACGATTATACAATAGGGAATGATAAATCAATAGGAAAATCAATCCATACAAACCCTAAGGGTATTTGTACACATAGTTATAGATGTTAGCTATAAGATCTATCTAATATATGTATGTACACTGTGCAAATAAATAAATAAAATAAAATAATTAGGTCAAACCTGTTCTTTGAATAAGTCCTTAAGTTCGGTCCATCTATAATCATATGGTATATTAGAAACAATAATTCTTTTGCTCTCCCGATCACCACGATCGTTAGAACGATCACGATCGCGACCCGCGTCAGAAAATCTCGATGGCCTGTCACCGCGCCTGGAACGGTCCCGCTCTTTCTCTCTTTGGTCGTCATCCATTTTATATCAGAACTACAAAATAAACATAGAATATTCATAAGTAACTACAAAAATATAATAGTAGACAACATGGAAATTAACACGAGCTCAGGTTAGCAACGCCACCGCCGGGTGGCGTCGGTCGGTGCAACATCACAATTTGACGATATATTATGTCAGTTTATGTTGTAAACATTGAAAAACACTAAAACAAGAAATTGACTCACGTATTTAACAGCAGGGACTGTTTAATTATATCAAAGTCCCAATCGAACTAATGATATTTCGTTTGGAATTTGGAAATCAGGACCAACAACGAACGCCCACTATAGGCTTGGGCAAAAAAAATCGATATATCGAAATATCGATTTTATTTTCAAAAATAATCGATATTTATCGTCGATTTTTTTATTTCCGATATATCGATTTTCGATATTTATTTTCGGATATCGAAAACGATATGTTTTGCCTCGAATTTTCAAGCATATATACACTTTAATTCTCCAATTGCAGTATTTAAATGCTATATGAAACAGAAGCAACTATATTCGCTCAGAATATTCTTCAGTGTCAAATTTATTCAGGACATCGTTCTCCAGATGTGAGGTCTGACCGAGCAACATCAGCAAAAGCAAAATAAATAAAACGTCTATATGGTGCAGACATGAGCAGCTTTTAAATCTGAAAACAGCTAAGCCAGAGATTCTGAGCTCTGGATCTGTCCCCAATAAGCTTAACCAGTGTCTGGACCAACCACTTTTTGAGAAGAATTCAGATCGGATACACATCGGAGAGTGTGCGACTGATTTCCACGATTTATTTAACCCCGACCAAAAAGGGTGTTATAAGTTTGACGTCGATGTCTGTCTGTCTGTCTGTCTGTGGCACCGTAGAGCTCAAACGAATGGGCCGATTTCGATGCGGTTTTTTTTATTTGAAGGTTAATATCCGTGTGGATGTTTTTAGCTATGTTTTGTTAATATCGATTCAAAATGGCCGCCTCCACAAAATGGCGGATAAAATATTTCTTCACACATACATCAATATGGGTATCAAATGAAAGGGCTTGACTAGCGGAATACTATACATTATAACAAATTTCAAATCCAAGATGGCTGCCACCACAACATGCCAAATTGTATTATTTTTTTCACTACTACCTCAATATGGGTATCAAATAAAAGGGCTTGACTAGTAGAGCACTAGGACAAATTTAAATCCAAGATGGCCGCTACAACAAAATGGCGAAATACATTTCTTTTTTCACAACTCCCTTAATATGAGTATCAAATGAAAGGGCTTGACTAGTAGAACGTTATACAGATAATCCGAGATCCGAGGTAGTCAGGAGTTAATCAAAATTTTTAATTTTGTTCTTGTCTATCGTAATGCTCGTAGCTCGAAAAGGCGACATCGTTTCATGGTTGGTGTCCCAAAGACACGAACTAAGAGATTTGACTCTACTTTGTGATAAGAACGTCAAGGCTGTGGAATACGTTGCCTGAGAGAGTTTTTCCCGATAGTTACAATCTTTGTGTCTTCAAATCGAGAGTGAATCGGTTTCTTCTAGATAAACACGCTCCATCGTAGACCGCATCATCGTTTAACATCAGGCGAGATGGCGGTCAAGTGTAAACCTATAAAAGTTAAATAAAATCCAATTGATTTTGGGTGAATTGCCAAATTTTACTCCGGTTCTTTTGGAAATCGCTCTAATATCCGAAAGGGTAGCTTCAGTCGTTAATTTAACAGTGCCGGATAATAGGAGCAGATTGACAGGTAGACACTTTAAAGAAAGATTGCTGCTGATGTCTATATCAGACTATTGTATATGTAGGTTGGAGCGGAGCTAGTGACAACACGGTGGGTAAATGCCCACTCATGCACCTACATAACACAGACGAATACTGGTTTCAGTGATGGTTAATTTTGAACATTAAAATATGTACGAATTATGAACAAATAATAAAATTGGTTGTCTGTAAAGTCGGTTAGTTTACGAACGACAACGTATAACAAAACACTGATAGATGCGGTGCAAGCGTACAATGAACGTAATGGGACACTTTTTCGTGCACGCAGGCGGCGTTCATCGATTTATTAGTCGTTGTCACGTCAATAATATGCCAGATATTATGTATTTTCATTTATCTAATTAATAAGTGCTTAATATTTAAGTAACCTTCTCTTGAAAAAAAATCGATATATCGAAATATCGATATTTTTTGAAAATATATATCGATACATTTGGTAAGTATCGATACTATTAATATCGATATATTTTGTTTATTTGCCCATCCCTAGCCCACTATTAGTATTACACCATGTTACCACTATTACACCGATTACACGTCCGGTTCACAGACTAAAAATAAACAGCGTGACACAGTGAGAATCTTGAATTTTGCTGCGAGATACTCCACACCTACACCCACAGATTACATATCTACACCTCTGCAGTCTACACTCCATGCCTCCATGGTGGTGCCAATCCTACCAACTGCCAAAAATATTTAGCCCTAAACAAGCCCTAGCAAGGTTTAGGGGCAACCTTGCTAAACCTTATAAAAAAACCCCTAAGATTGGCACATTTACTCGAAAAATCTAAATTTTTTTATCAAACAATAAATTCATACTCTTTCTGGAAAAATATATGCCATTAGTAAATCACAACAAACAACAACTACAAAAACTAATAAGTTTTGTTCCTAAGCATTATTTTTTTTAATTTGACATAATTTTTAACCGACTAAAAATATGAAGGAGGTTCTCAATTCTGTTGTATATTTGCTACGCCGCCAATGTGGATGTTAACAATTTTTCTGAACTCCTGTAATTTTGAAGATTAACGCTTGTTTGACACGAAAAAAGTAAAAAAAAAAAATTAAAAAAAAAGCTGTTAATTAAAAAATAAATGCGTGCGCTTAAGACCGCACGGCAGAAGTGAAAACTAAAATAATAAATACTTATAGGTAGGGACCACTAAATAATTGTAATTATCAAAAATATTACGAAATTGAAAATTAGTTTATACCTAGTAAGCATAGCAACATGAGAATAACATGTAGCGAAATGATTAGTATCTATGGCAAAGAATAAATTTAAAAACAAATTTACGCGGTTCGGAACTATTTCCGAAACCCCATGGTTTGACTAGCAATTTTTTTAGTATTTGCTATTACATTTATTTATTTTATAGGTATTTCGCTAAAAATGCATAAATATGTTGTGTTTATAGTATATGTGTAAGTGCTGTGATGAAAATAGGTATCATTTTGTGAGTTTATGTAATGTAGGTAAATGCTGTGATAAAACAGTAGGTAATAGGAGTATAATACAACAAAAACTTTTTGGCAATGGATGTGAAATGCAAATTTAATATTTCGTGACAAGTTCAATTAATGACATTAATGTGGTAAGTACCTAGAAATCAATGTCGGTATAAAAAAATATAAATATAACAAACACAGGTACACAGGGACTATATTATCTTTCTCGCTCTGACGCGCTTGTTCACTGTATTTTGTTTCTCGCGCTAGCATCCCGAGTTTATAAAAAGCTATTCCCGAAAAGCTATTATCATACCCAAGCGTGACGGTTCATTTCAATTATTTTTTTCATTTCAAGAAGTTCAACTTCAAAAATTATAAGTAAGTAGTAGTAGGAACTACCCACAGACTAAGTAGTACACTGAACTACCTACGTACAATGTTGTACGTAGTAGGTAATTTACATCTTAGTTTTTGTACATAGTTTTTTGACGTGACAACGTCTTAAATTAGGTTGCGGCTGGGAGTCACTTATGAAAAAGTGTAACGCTCGGTAACGTTACGATGAGTCACCGAACGAGAGAGGCCCGCCGAATGCCTTGCGTCTCTCTCCCACTCAACTATGATCGGTCTGCCGCGCGCGCAGCACTAGAGAATTAGGCGCATTGAATCGGCGCATGCTTGTGTCTCTGTCTTTGTCTTTCTCGAACGTTCTTGGCGTTGGAAAAACAAGAAAGCGTCATAATACAAGTTCACACGTGTGGTTAAAGTATCGTCAGCTGTGTCTGTAGTGAAAATGTGGAGTGCTTAGATTCGTCATTTACAACAACTACAACAATAAAGGTAAATAATTGTACACTGATATTTCATTATCGTAAACTATGATTGATTGATTAATTTCTTAATTTCATGAAAAATACGTATAATCTTGATTGCGTATCAAACGTTTCTAAGTCAACTACGTTAAAAGGAACAACTATCGACTTGACTTTCGCAAGACACATTACAGCAGAAACACTTCCTTTCATTTCATATTTCTCCTATCATCGTCCTATCCTCAACAAAATCACTCAAATAGGAATTAGTTAAGTTTAAGTTTACATGTACAATGTTTTAGTAAACAAAATATATTTCTATAGTTGAAATTTGTGCAATTCTTATTTTCATTCAATTCCTTGTTCCTATTGTGCAATTTAATTATATTCATATCAATAAATATTCTACCGAGAAAAAAGACGTTGTCACGTAAAATCTTCGCCCGTAAAACCGACTTTACAGGCAACCAGATTTTTTTAAGTTTTCTTTTTCTGTTCACATACTCGTAATATACAATTTCGCCAACATGTTTCTATAGTCGCCTCAAATATCACTCTTATTTTTGTGTTCGGTGTTTTTTTAAAGTGTGGGGTATGAACACCCTAGCACTTGAAAAAGACACCGGGTTTTTGTAGGTGAATGGCCTGCCGACGAGTTGTATTCGTTTTCACTTACATTCTACATACTAATACGGAGCGGGAGCATGGACGTAGGTATGAAACATAGGTACGTCCATGAGCGGGAGATTAACTCTCGTGAAACGCTTGGTAGATACAGTATTTACAGAGACAAATTGGTGAATTTTCGACACACAGTTGAGCTACGAGTCTAAAACTAAGCAATAATGTACAAACATTACTGTGTTTCGGTTTGAAGGGCGATGTTTCCAGCGAAATTACTTATTCAATTTCTTGGAAAACTATGAAATCTACCTTTTCTATCTAATCATAAGCATAGACAACAAAATTTTTTCGTCTTTGTAATACCATCCTTCAAAATTTTGCTTGCCTGCTCATTGGCTTGATTTTAGAAGGAATAAAGTTTATGACAGTATTTCTACCAATAATATTAATGGATCTATGCTTGTTATTGGACACATGTTACGAGAAACGTCAAAATTGAAGGAGACGAACAGTGCCCTCTAGTGTTATTTGATCTAACCACGAATATTTCCTGGTTTTCGCAGTGACATACAACGCACACATTCATGTTTTTGATTGTATTGCTTCATAAATATTTTTCGCTTACGATAGCCATGCAGGAGGCAACCTGCGCTCGGTTTTTATTAAAATAAGTAGTTGTATTATCCAACTAAGCATGGATCAGGGCAAATCTAATTCTGCGAAACTATTCGTGAGCTCAGTAATAGACAACAAAGATGAAGTTGAAGAGGTAGGTATTATAATCTTGCAGTTTCCCAACAAAGAATCGCTATAGTCGGCCATGTACAATCGTAATATCTACTACTGACGTGTGGCGTGGCGCGAAATTTAATTTTTCTAAAGGTGTTTCACAAAACTTTTTCCATTTGCTTTACAGAGGTACGAGAGGGCTTACAACTATTTCCAAACTCTTGTCGCCGACTGCAGTGAGAAAGAAGCACACGATGCATTAAATAATGCAGTTTGCAAAAATCATGAAGATGTGTCTCTTGGGATGCTGATGTCTATTCTTACAGAACCTCATAATGCGACAAAATGCTATAGAGACTTAACTTTAGTCACCAGAGATGGGTTAACATGTGTCTTGAATAACCTTAGTAATCTTATCCTTGATAAGTACTTAAAGTTCACAGACACCACTAGAAACCAAGTGCTATGGCTAGTAAAGGAAATGATAAGGAATGCAGTCACAGGTGTGGATAATGTATGCTGGAATTTGATGCGATATGCATCTGGAGGTGACATCACTCCTAAAAACATAATCCTAGTAGAATCTATTTTGGATATTTATATTGAGAATAGAGCATGGCTAGACAAATTCCCCATGCTGATCTGCATGGTCATTTATACATATTTAAGATTAATAGAAGATCATAATATTCCACAGTTAATGAATTTGAGGCAGAAAGAAGTTAATTTTGTCATTGCTCTTATCCGAGAACGCTTTACTGATGCATTAACACTTGGAAGAGATCTAATTAGATTACTTCAAAATGTTGCTCGAATACCAGAATTTAACCAGCTATGGCAGGACATGTTATTAAATCCTAAGGCTCTATGTCCAACATTTACAAGTGTTTTGCAACTTTTGCAAACAAGAACTTCTCGAAGATATTTGCAATCAAGACTTACTCCTGATATGGAGAGAAAACTTGTTTTCCTGACATCGCATGTTAGATTTGGGCATCATAAAAAGTACCAAGAGTGGTTTCAACGACAGTATCTTGCTACTCCAGAGTCACAATCATTGAGAAGTGATATGATAAGGTTTATTGTGGGAGTGATCCACCCAACAAATGAACAACTGTGTTCTGACATCATTCCACGATGGGCTGTAATTGGCTGGCTCCTTACCACATGCACGTCAAATGTTGCGGCCTCTAATGCAAAGTTAGCTCTTTTCTATGATTGGCTGCTGTATGATCCCGAAAAAGACAACATCATGAATATAGAACCAGCTATATTGGTTATGCATCATTCAATGAGATCACATCCAGCTGTTACAGCAACACTTTTGGATTTCCTTTGTAGAATCATTCCTAATTTTTACCCAGGGTTTGCAGAAAAGGTTAGGCAGGGAATATTCAATTCCCTTCAGCAAATTATTGAGAAAAGAGTGTTACCAAATCTGCAACCTTTATTTGATAGTCCAAAGTTAGACAGAGAACTCCGCACAACAGTCAGGGATACCTTCAAAGAATTCTGTAGCAATGGTAACGGTGAAGGAGCCTCAGGTTTAAAAGAAGAGGGTAATGATGATATACCGAGACACGGGGCACCCGATGAGCCGGCTTTTTCAGATGATGAAGAGGAACCTACACCTCAAATAACTACTACCCAAGAAGATACTGATGATGATGATCTCCCACTTTCAGAGGTCCGTGCTAGAGAAAGGCCGGAACTGGCCGCTGCCTTACCTCTGATTCTACGCCCGCTAGCGGAAACACTTCTAGACGAACGCACTTCCACTGCGGCGTCGGCGCTTCTCGACTCTTGCAGCGCACCAATGCCTACTGCCGTAGCACTCGCCGATCTGTTCGTTGCGGCGATTCAAGAACTACCTCCTGTGCGAATATCTCGTAATCCTACACCTGCTGAACTAGAAGCCGCCTTAAATTCCCCAATTTTCTCAATGTTTACATACCTCTCTGGCAAGGGAGGCGAAGGCGAAGCTAGGAAAAAACTCGTCTTAGAGACTTTAAAAGAAATTCACAGTCAAAACACGCTTACGTGCGTCGGCTTTTACTTACTGTTCTACCTGAAAGTATGCTTCGAAAGGGATAGAAGAGCGGAACGCGATTCCTCGAAAAAGAAAAACGTTAAATTCAAATCCGAATTGTACAGGGAATATTGCGGTCAATTAGAGCTAAAAATCGCGGAGAGTTTAGCAAACGACTTCGAGAAATGCCAAGAGTGCGACGCAAACTTACTAGTTTGGCTGATCCCAGATGTCTACAGAGAATTTAAGGACCAGGCACAGAATCACATAAGACTGCTGCATGCAATCGTGTCTACAATAGATTCGGGGCAATTACAGCGGCTCGTGTGCCTCACTTTGCAAGGAACATTGATGATGTTCAAATCAGACGAATTTACGACAATGCTGTCGACCAGTTTGACTTGGGAGACCTTTGAGCAGTACTGCTTGTGGCAACTATTGTTGGCTCACGATATATCGATCGAGGATGTCATCACTCTCATTCCGAAGCTGTCGTACAAAGACAACGCTGAAGCCCTAACGTCAATCCTATTGATGTTGAAACAGGAAAAACCGTCAGCTGAACTGATTCGACAAATTTTCTGTAGACCTGTAGATAGAGAGGATACGTTTGTCGTCTCGGCATTGATGTATTGGTGCCAAGATTACGAGGACAAAGTTGGGGATTTAGTTTCGGTTTTATTAAGCACGCGATATCCGGGTACGAGTCCGAACAAGAGAAAACGCCCTGGGAAGCATAGTATTTCACCCAACGCGCCGCCATCTGCTGAATCGGTACGTTCTTCACAAATGGCTTTCATAGGCTTATAAATTTGACCCCAGCATTCAGGTACAATGCAGATTATTTCTGTATATATTTTTTTTTATCAATTCTTATTAAACTTATTAATATTAATTATACTGCATAGTACATTCTATTGACAACTTTACACAGGAATAGCTGAGACGACTAAAAAAACGAATTAGTCCATCAGTTACGTTATTGAAAATATGGTAGGTACATGTATTTTTTCTTATGTTTCACAAACAAATAATTACGAAGATACAGTGCTTAGATGTATCGTGTGACGTCACGTTATGGTACGATTTTTACAATAGACTGACATCAAGTCAATCAAGACAACCTCTGTAGTATCCGGAAGTTTGATGAACTTTGTAAATTTTTGATAATTTGATAAAGTAAAAAATATGTGTCCCATATTTTTTCCATTATCTACGTACCTGACGATCTAATTAGAATGGTGTATTTTTGACCTGGTCGTCATGCCAATTAAGAACAAGACTTGACTTGAGTCTTCTCATGACCACGGCGGGTGTAACGTTGCAGAAACATCGAATATAAATAAACATATTTAGTTACAAATAATAATATAGATGGTGATTAACTCCTGTGTAATGTTATCAATATAAGTTCAAATCGCGAAAGTTTAAAAATATAAAGTAGTACATTCTACTAAACTGAAATATCCACGCTATTTCCCTTACAAATTATTATAAATTTATTCAAAGTTAACAATAATTTAACAGCTGATATACTATAGCTACCTCAGTAGTTCTTGGTCTGCTTTATGGGTGACATAGTGTTATAAATTATTACCATATTTTGTCCAGATTCAAAACTTTTAATTTTGACTTTGTTTTATTTGTTTTGTTAAGAAGTACTGATACTAATACTTCTTTGTACCGGTTTACAGGTTTTAGGTCACTTAGAACAGTGGAGAGTAAGCTGTGTCGAACAAGATGATATGTCAATTTTCAATATGGAATGCATGCAAAAAGCATTACAGCAGTCTCAGTCGAATAGTAGCGATAATTTAAGGGTAAGTAACATGCATAAGCAGTATTTTATGTAAAACTAACCAAATAACACTATAAATGTAAAAGATTGGATGATAATTGTCAATCAAGTTGGAAGAACCCAACAGGCTGAAAAAAAATTAGTTTCCAGAGAACTTACAGGGCCTAGAGATATAACATCTTAGATCTCTGGGTGACGAGCGCAGTGCAATGCTAGGTAATGATTTGGACTCTTCATGTTCGAATAGCTACGTGTCACTGTGCTGTTATGTGGCAAGCATGTTGCTTACTATCAGGCACATGTCCTGCTCGTCTTGTCACTCCTTATCTATAAAAAAAAATGGTGAAACCGTTTTTAAATTAGCTTTTACGCACATGACTTCGAGATGACAGTGGTGCGCGTGAGATTCGAAACAGGGCGTCTACTCTCTTTCTACGCAAAACGTAATTTCGAAATAAACTTGCGGCTTTCCTACTCCGGTTTTACTTCGTTTCGTCCGATCGAACATTGGTTAACGTTTAAATGTTCTAAACCTATTCTAATTAGAGTAGGTTTCAAGCCTACTGTAATTAGAGTAGGTTTAGAACATTTAAACGGACGAAACGACGGATCTAAGTAGAACCGGAGTATGAAAGTCGCGAGTTTATTTCGAAATCAAATTTTTCGTAGAAAGGGAGGGAGTAGACGCTCTGTTTCGAATCTCACGCTCCACGTCCAGTGGCTTTCGGATCATCGGATCGCCAGTTGCCGTACTCCTTACTAGTAGACCGTAACTTGTCTTCAAGACATTGGAGGCATTTTAATTAAAATTTTAGGCGGTTTGGATTTCTTTTACCGCGCATATTTTTTACTTTTGTTCAATTTTTGTTGACGTGACTACGCGTGTGTGTATGTCGATCGGTGGCATCGTATCTCCCGAACGAAAGAACCGAATTTGATTTTGGTTATTTTTGTTTGAAAGATGAATTAATCGGGAGAGTTCTTAGCTATGTTTCACCAATACCGGTTCAGCCGTTTCCAAAGTCTTCTCTCTTTTGTTAATAGGGTCAAAAATATACCATTCTAATTAGTTCGTCAAGTAGATTATGAAAAAATATGGGACAAGTATTTTTTGTTTTATCAAATTATTAAAAATCGACAAAGATATAGACCAGTATTTCCCAAAGTGGGCTATAACGCCCCCTTGTGGGCGCTGCAGGCCTACAAGGGGGCGGCAAGAGAGCCAGAAAAAAATAAGGGATTTGAGGGCGATTTGTAATTTCATCGAGCTCTCGAATCTCGACTACAACTTGTGAACATCAGCTATTATTAAGTGAAAATGTGGGGGCGCTAAAACATGTATTCTCAAAGTGGGCAGTAGACAAAATAAGCTTGGGAACCCCTGATATAGACCGTCAAACTTCCAGGGTGGGAACGTTGTGAATTGTGACATCAAGTCTACGTAATAAAAGTGGGCAAGTGCGAGTCGGGCTGGCCCATGAAGGCTACCGTAGCAGCAAGTTGTATAGACGTGACGTCAGTCGCAACTTGTAAGCGTAGGTATATATATTTTCGTCGTTTATTGTTCTTAAAACCAAAGAAAAAATACGTGTAGGACAATATTTTTAATACAAAATCTAACTGCCGTAGTAATTAGTTTTAACCGATTTCCAAAAAGGAGGAGGTTATCAATTCGACCCGTATGTTTTATTTTTTATGTATGTTGCCTGATTTCTCGAGAACCCCCGTACCGATTTTAATAGTTATTTGTTATACAAGAGTGCAAAGTTGATTTTTAACCGCGTGCTCAATTTTGATGACCGAGCAAGCGAAGGATTCTAAAATAGAATCACGAGCGCAGCGAGTGATTCAAAATTAGAATCCTGAGCGTAGCAAGGGAATCAAAAGAGCACAAGGTGAAAAATCTTTGCACTCGAGTGCAACACGTAACTTTTCATTCCACCTCAGCGAGGAAATGACTACATGCAAATTTTTAAATGTTTTCGCGCTAAGCAAATAAAAAAAAAGTAAGTACACCAAGGAGGTTCCGAGTCTGAGTTTTTAACATATTAAAAAAAATGTATGATGCATTCGGCACCAAGGAGGTAGTAATAAATAGGTTGAATTATGTTTTGAATTCAAAACCTCAGTACACACGATGTTCTAAATTCAAATTTACTTTAACCTCTAGAGGGTAAAAACGACTTTTGCGCCCTGATATCGAGGAGCAAAAGTACTCTTTCCGAGCTGGTGGGATGAAAAATTTATTTTTATGTCCGGATGGGCAGGGCATGCCTCCCGAATGGTCCCATATGAATCCTATCGAAATAGGTCAAGTGTTTTTTTGAAATATGAACCAAAAACTAAAATTTGCATACAATTTTCTGGATGACGTAATTGTAGATTTCACAAGTTATGAAACTCGAACCTGTCACTACGAAATTGGGTAAATGCGTTAATGAAAACTTGTTTTGCACTAAAAAGGGTAAAATAAACTATTTTTGTACAAAAAATTGAACCGACTTCAAAACCACAAATAGGCATTCAAAAGCGAAAAATAAATGAATATCATTATTAATTACAAGTGCTACTTACTCATCTATTTGAAGTAATACTTGTTAGGTAATCGTAATTGTAACAAATAAAACTACCTACACAAATTTCAAGTAAACGCCACAAGGAAAATTACACGACGAGCAGTCCTTATAAAATATTCAATGTGGTTATAATATTATGATGTGTATTAGTTCCACGTTTGTTTTTACCTCAATTGTGCGTGTGTGTGTAAAAAATTACGGCTGGTCTACGGGAGAGCGACCAATGCCGATCGGGAGCCGTTCGAATCCCCCCCACTTTCTTTTCGAAGTCATGTGCGTAATGCTGCTAACTTAAAAACGGTGAAGGAAAACATCGTGAGGAAACCGACAGTGTTCGAAGTCATGCGTTATCCAATGCCGCACTGGATTAGCGGCAGCATGGTGGATTGTGGTCTTAACTCTCTCCGACTATCCAACAACTAACTTTTAACAACTAAACCAGGAGTAATGATAGCTCAATCTACTTATGTTAAGTAATTAGGATCAAATGACTTACAAAACATTGTCTACTTCATATATATTTTTATTTCAATGGGAAGATCAAAATTTAATTTGATTGTTTCTCTGTTTTCAGAGACAGTATAGCGATTTATTTGCACTTGCGTGGGAAGATGAGTTGCCCATTTCCAGGAGAGCTAGAAAATTAGTTTCCAATTCTTTGCCGTTAAACCAGAATCTGCATTCTTCAAATGAAGATAGTGAGGTAAGAAAACATAAGTGTAACAGTCCTTACAGACTCCACCTGGGGGGAGTCTGCCAGTTATCCTGCTGTAATGTGAAAACATCACTGTTCCGGTTTGAAAGGCAATGTTCGTGGTCATGTCACAAAACTGTACGATAAGTACATGCATGCTTTTAAATGAGTGGTCCACCTAGGTACTGGACCCAGCCCAGGGGGGAGGGGTCATCACCCCATGACCTCCCCCCTGGGTCCGCGCCTGGCTGTACAGTGCTAGGTAATTATTTGGATTGTTTATGTTTCAATAGCTGCGTGTCGCAGTACTATTATGGGGAGGCATGCTGCTTACTATCAGACACATGTCCGGATCGTCGCGTCACTATACTGAAATAAAAGTTTCTAGAAAGATTACAGGCCAAAGAGATAAATCATCTTTGCCATATTACAAGCTTTGCTTAGTTTGGGGTCAGATGGTGCTGTGTGTGAATTGTCCACCAATATTTATTTATTTATTTATCTCGGTAAGGATCGAAGTAAAGTTAATACTGGAGTAATGTTCAAATAGATTCGAGGCACTGTTTTATTGACAGTCGTGTTGCTCACCAATAATCGTATGTCTTGCCACTAAAGAAGTTAAAATTTACAGCTTAGAATTTTAGCATTAAAGTGTGTGTCCCATCAAAACTAGTTTTTTGTCCACTTTTCAGAGCTATCTATCTACTCATTAGCCGAAACAAATATCAACTGGTTATAAATACATTACATTTGTACAATTTCTTGGCTTCAAAGTGGTAGTTTCTTTTTTGTTTATGTATTTATTGTTTCCATAATCTCCTCACAACGAAACCATAAAAAAATAGAAATAATTGTAATTATCATGCATCTACTCGAAAAACCGCTATTATTTGGATTTTGTACTAACACCAACGGATAGACAATTCCATTACGAACATTTTGGTGGAAATATTTTTTTTAAAACACCAAAATCTGATTTTATAGTTTATTCTAAAATTTTACCATAAAACAGCGACAAATCCTACTGTTTCTCTCTTGCTCTTTCTTGCGGTGTGCGATGAGGTAAGAAATACTCAAGGTAATTTTCTCCGGGCTTAAACAGCACAATATCACCTGTATAACTGCAGATATACTGTTATTACCTATGTCGGAGACGCGAACTCACAAGAGTCATCCAAAAAGCGTCTAACGCGCCCGCTGCTACCTACATTAGAAAGTCAATGACGTGAACTTTTAAAATTTGCCCTACCAAATAACACCGCAATGATAAAGAAATGTTCACTTTAAAAAAAACTAGACTTCGCGACCGCATCTCGAACTACATAACAGTTCTATCAATACCTACCTAATTTTGTCAAAATCATAAGCTGATCAAATTATATTGAGCTCTTAGAACGATGAATACCAACCTGTTCTGGGGTTATGTTATTACAGCCGCTGTTATACTGTTAGTGTAGTATGTACCTCTAGAATTCTCGATCGAAAAGGTTTGACTCTACTTTTGTGATAAAAACGTCTAGACTGGAATGCGTTGCCTGAGTGTGTTTTTCTGATGATTACAACCTTGGTGTCTTCAAATTCAAATCAGCTTCTTCTTCGCTCCATCGAAGACCGCATCGTGACTTAACGTTAGGCGCGATGCTGGTCGAGTGTAATAAACCTATTCATATATTAGTTAAAAATAAAGTAGGTATGTAGGAGCCAAATCATAAGGGCATAGCATTCATGAAACCGACTGCTGTCGTGACATGTAAATAATTATGGCCGCCCCTTCCAACTGTGCTAACAGCAATGTTAATATTTAATTTTGTAAAACACGCAATGTGTAGGGCTCGGTAAGTGGATAGCCCAACGGTATCGCGCGGTATTTGTGGATCAAATTATGTTTCTTTTCTTTGCTTACTTATACATTTACATGACAAAATTGAGTGTTGTGTTGTTATGGATTCATGCCTAGGGTTCCGTAGAAGGCGTTATGCTAACCTCAAAGACGTATTTAACGATTTTTTTATTAAGGGGCTAATTCGGAAATAGCGAAAAATCAGAATGCAATGTATTGAATACAATATCGTCTTATTAGTAGAATATATATAAAAATATATATACACTATAAACAAATCCAAGATGGCCGCCACCACAAAATGGTGAATTATATTATTTTTTCACTACTACCTCAATATGGGTATCAAACGCTTTCGTTTGATACCCTTGGCTTGACTAGTAGACCGTTGTACAGATAACAAATCTGAGGTAGTCGGGGGTTAGTCAAAATTTTTAATTTTGTTCTTGTTAACCCCGACCAAAAAAAAATTGGTTGCCTGTAAAGTCGGTATACGGGCGAAAGTTTTACGTGACAACGACTTTGAGTGGTAAAATAATTTTACGGAAGGGACGCGTGCCTTTCACTTTTTATGTCTGTCTCTCTCGCTCTTAGGCGGGCTAATCATGCCCGAGTGGAAGGGACGCGTGCCTCTCACTCGCTCTCGTTGTGAGCGCATAACGTGAGCGGAGCGTAACGCAGTTTCTTGAAGTGTCACCCGGCAAACCAATTTATAAGACGTTGTCACGTCAAAAGGGGTGTTATAAGTTTGACGTCGATAGTGCCCACCTCCACAAAATGGCGGGCAAAATATTTCTTTACAATCTACCTCAATATGGGTATCAAATGAAAGGGCTTGACAAGTAGAATACTATACACTATAACAAATTTAAAATCCAAGATGGCCGCCACCACAAAGTGGCGAATTAGGTATATTATTGTTTCACTACTACGATAATATAGGTATCAAACGAAAGGGCTTGACTAGTAGAATACTTTGCACTATGACAATTTCAAATCCAAGATGGCCGCTTTCACAAAATGACAAAATACATTTATTTTTTCACAACTCCCTTAATATGGGTATCAAATGAAAGGGTTTATCAAAATTTTCGAAAATCCGAGGTAGTGGGAAGTTAATCAAATTTTTTAATTTTGTTCTTGTTTCTATACGAACAGCGTCACTGGAAAGGCACATTCTTGGGGTCGTCAATTCGAGAAATCAGTTTTTTCTCTTGCTTAAGATCGCTTAAGGGCGCTGTAGTAGCTCTAGCGCTCACGTAGACCGCATGGTCGCTTAAAATCTTAATTACATGTATAAAAAATTCCAGGATCATGATGTTTGTTCCCAGTAAACTACGCACCAAGTCAATCGATATATACACGAAATAATTGGCATGTGTGTGTGTACACTTGGTCAAACTTGAGAGATAGGATAGTTTTTGTTTGGATTTATGATTTCAATAAGGTATTATGTGGATTATTATGATTGATCGTAAGTTTCATAAGTCTTGAACAGATGGCGCCTCAATAAACTATATCTAAGATTAGTTGTTCAAACCAAGCGAAGTTAGGACGAGCCGCTACTTAAGGCAATAAATTGGTAATAATTAAAAATACAATTTTACTTATTGTCTGTTCACAGGAAGAAGAGATCGTAAAGCCGAAACAAGCCAAGCGCCGAAAGAAGGCGATATCGGACAGCGATTGACATATCTCTTTTGAAAAGAACCGTAATTTTAAACACCAAAGTGCAACTCTACATAACAATACATATTAGCGTAATAATTGTTACCTAATGTTATTACACAGGTGCAATTCCAAGAATGGTACCTTACGGATAATTTGTGCATTGGTTGGTATTTGTAAATTTAGTTAAGAATAAAATAAAACATGGTTTTCAGGAAGTGTTCCATTAGTTCAACTCCCGAAAACCGTGTCACAGGAAACGGTGGTTCAACGAGTTATAACAATTTGTTAATATTTTTCAGATAATTATTTATTATTAAGATATAAATACCGTTAAACCATCGCTGAGGTGAGCATGATTTGACTGAGAACATTATGTTTGTAACAGCTCAAAGTTAGCCGCAACTTACGTTTGTGAATAAGTACTTATAGAAGAGCATGTTGAAAATGATCCCACAGCGTAGAAGAATATTACCACAGGATTTCAGAGATCTTTAAAAGCATGAAGTGATGTAGCGTGTATATTTTTACTACATCTCTGGTCATTATTTTTATTTGACTGTGTAAGGGTGTTTTGTAGTTTCTTTGTTTACGTTTGATACGTACGACTTGCGCCTCTATATGCACAAGATAGTTTATATACGGAGTTCCTTTGCTACACCCAGCGTACGTTTGATACGTTCTTACAACGTTTACGTCTTATCGGTATTGAAAATTATCAATTATGAAATATGTGAATTATGCACACTTTTGCTGACAGATGTCTGTCTGTGTTTATTATTTTAGCATTGCTAGTGTTTTGAAATCATCGAAAATTATACAGGCAATTTAAACAAATACCTTTTATATCGATAATGTGGAGATAAAATTAAAACAAGTAAATAGGGTTTTTTGTTGTCTTAAAATGACAAGAACATTTCTTTTTTTATTTAAATACTTTTGCAATTTTTTATTGTATCGCTGTTTTTAACCCCCGACCAAAAAAGGGGTGTTATAAGTTTGACGTCGATGTCTGTCTGTCTGTGTGTGTGTGTCTGTCTGTGGCACCGTAGAGCTCAAACGGATGGGTCGATTTCGATGCGGTTTTTTTTTTGAAGGTTAATACCCGTGCGGATGTTCTTAGCTATGTTTGATGTTCAAAATTACAAAATGTTATTTAAGGATTAATATCGATTCAGTTCAAAGTTTACATTTTCCACAAAAAATGGAACCCAAACTCAACTAGGCCGGTATATTTCTTCACAACCTACCTCAATATGGGTATCAAATGAAAGGGCTTAACTAGTAGAATACTATACACTATAACAAATTTCAAATCCAAGATGGCCGCCACCACAAAATGGCGAATTGTATTTTACTTTTTTTACTACCTCAATATGGGTATCAAATGAAAGGGCTTGACTAATAGAGTACTTTGCACTATGACAAATTCAAATCCAAGATGGCCGCTATCACAAAATAGCGAAATAAATTTTTTGTTCACAACTCCCTTAATAGAGGTATCAAATGAAATGGCTTGACTAGTAGAACGTTATACAGATAATCCGAGGTAGTCGGGGGTTAATCAAAATTTTTAATTTTGTTCTTGTTGTTGGTAAACTTACCCCAAGCGTTTAGTTTACTCGTACTAATAATACTTGTACCACTCAACGGTAATTCTCCTATAAATAGTTACGACACGCTACGTCACTGGATTCTTAAGTACCTACTAGGTAGTGGTCTGTCATGGTATGCTACAAATGTCAGGGTTTGTTAAATGCAGCGTAATATCGACGTCATTACCGCCTCACTAAAATGCTTATGCTCAAGCTTTCGTTCTCTTTATTTACGTTCGAATTTTAGAGTTAAAGTTTTAAGTGTAGAAACACAATTTATTTAATTAACTCGTGTATGATACAAACTTGCAGTGGTCACGCGTCTCATTGAAAAGGGCTGCCAGACGCGACCGAAACTTAACCTGTTATTTAACTTAAACTACTTGCAAAAACTTAAAGAAATTATAGACTCTATCTATTAGTATTATGGTTTAAACGTGGCTGAGCCCATATGGGTACGGCGTCGGTATACGGGATTAAGATAAGAAAATTATTTAAAGCTACAATACAGGAGAATACATTTCGGGTCTTGCGCCTTCCGCGCTAACTCAAAAGTCCTTTATGTAGTAGAAGATCCACCAGCTACCACTACAGGTCCGTTCCAAAAAAACCAGGCGAATTAAAATAAATTAAACTAAATATAAAAAAATACATTTCAAGTCGGATTAAACGGATCATGATCATTCGTAAGTTAGCCGTGAATTAATTAAATATGTGAAAGAGAGAGCAATATCAAGGCTGTATATTCATTTCAGTTGGGCGGTATATCCACCGATGCTAGACGCCATTTTTAACTTCGCAAAGCTGTGTGTTGTCGTGAATGTCGCAACATTAACAACCGATATTTATCTAATAAACAGTCGCAGGTTGAACTCGCATCGAAATCACTAATTTCACTAAAGCAGAATTCGCGCGTTCCTGAAAAGCGCGTCGTCTGCGCGTTTGAAATACGTGTGCCCTGAACTTCGAGAGGTATTGTAAATCCCGTGTGAAAGTTTCAATTCATCGTGGATATTAACTTGGTTTGTTTAAAATTTGTGCGAGCGCTTGTGTAATTGGATACTGACGTAAGCGAATTATTGCATCGTAATCGTACAGAAACCTTCGGGAAAATTAGAACGAAACTGCGTATTCATGACACCATAACGCCAGTCTAACTTGAACTACCTCAGATAATGGGCGTTTTCACATTAGACGATAAACGCACGATGTCGGTACCTAAATGACACGATAAAACCAACAGAAGACATTACGCCAGCAAAAGTAACCATGCAATTCCAAAAGCATAATAGAATATTCGTGGCGAAAATGACAGCATGCACAAGTTACATTTGTTCTATCTTTTCGTCCAACGGCGCGATCCAGCAGGTCTACTACGAAGTCCGATAAACGATATATTGGCCGAAGTTATGGACGTTTCATACCACGAAACACAATCAGTCGGTTGATCTGATCGGGCGTTTCGTTCATTCCGACCGATGATTTGACATTTTGTGTCGACCGATTGTTTCGTGGTATAAAACGTCCATAACTTCGGCCGATATATCGTTTATCGGACTTCGTAGTAGACCTTGGTTCACTCCACGATGTTTCGTCACCCGATATCGGCACTACAATCTGTCGGCAACGATAACATTAATTACGACACTGTGAAAGGATTTTAGAATGATTGTATCAAATTACTAGTCCGACAATATCGTGTAGTTATCGTCCAATGTAAAAACACCCATTTGTAGTCTTCTAATATCGCCACAAACATGTGTTTCATGTTGCACATTCTGAACCCCCTCGTCTGGTAGCGAAACCGCGACAGTGACAGATCGAGGCCAAAACGTGTTACAATTTCGTGTCCTACCCGCATATTTTACTCAGTATTGTAAAGTATTATGCGTTATTTTTTAAATAAATTTGACTCGAGTGATGTCATCATTATCTACTTATTGAATGGGGAACCGTATACATAATATTAGTTTTAAGTAATCTGCCGAAGTATTTATGTTCTATGAGTTCAGGTAGGTACGAGCGTACTTGGTGTATAATAGTACCTGGATGACCAAGTTTTACTCGGTTTCATTTCATTAAATCTATATGCAAGGGAAACCCCTTGCATACTAGATTTCATGAAATCGTTGGAGCCATTTCCGATTCAGATTATAATAAATAGCTACAAATAGAAATACAATACAAGCATTGCTTGTTTACAGGTATTAGATTATGGACAAAATTACTATTAAAACTTTATTAGTTTGTTTTAATATGAAAAAAAAATTAGTTTTGTTCTAGTATGCCAGTGTCCCAGTGTTTGGCATGCCTACCTACCTCATAGTTTCTATCTAAGGCATCAAATTATTCAAGACGTTAAAATATGATCCATTTTTAATCTAAAGATTTTTTATTTTACAAGTGTGCCTTAAACGGGTCATAAATAGACTTATTAAACTATAAAATACATTTTTACCGTAGAATTATCGTATGATTAATTATTTTGTTGTGGTAGGACTCTTTGCTGAGTCCGTCCGAGCACGGAGCAAGTACCTTTGCTGAATTTGTCCTTAATTTGTTTTTCAAACTGAAATAATCATATTATCTCATCAGGTGACAAGAGCTGCTCAGTTCTAAACGGTGACTTGGATTCTTCAAATCTATTCAGATAACTGTTGGTACTGTGCTGTTATGAAGGGCCGTATAGTGTCTGATGGTAATATTCTCGCTAGTCCCGGTTGGCAATGTTTATTATAAAAAGTTGGCAGTCATAGGGACTGCCGATAGAAGTGAAAATTAATAACTCGGAATTTGATAGCTCACTTGGAAATTACGCGGGTTGCGGGTGAAACCAGAGGGCGTAGCCATGACTATGGTCATACGGAAAATTTGCATGTGGAAAGATAAACGAAGTTTTCACTTTAAAAACAATTGACTGTGCCGATAGAAGTGAAAACTTATTTAGAATTTTAGTATGTTATGTTGCATTCCACGTCACCTGTATACCTTCAAATATACCGCTCGCTAATTCGTAAGATTTCACCCATTCAAAAAGCTTTTAACGCGCACAACACTCCCCCGCTAAAGTACCATGTCAGTGAGTCCTCTACCAAAAAATGTATCAAAACCGCTTCAATAATATTTCACTTCAATAAGGTTTCCCTTGCATGTTTTTGTTAGATTACTCGAAACATCTAAATAAATAAATATTGGTGGATAATTCACACACAACACCATCTGACCCCAAACTAAGCAAAACTTGTACTATGGCGGCCAAATAGCTGATATAATACTTATATTTATAGTTTTAAATATATAAATAGAAACACCCAGACACAGTGCAAACATTTGAATTCATCACACAAATATTTGCACTGGGTGGGAATCGAACCCACGACCCTCGGCTTTGCAGGCAGAGTTACTACCCACTAAGCCACGAGGCCAGTCAAATATAGTAGTAGAAGTCTATATTTCTATGTCTGTATATGCCACCGTCAAATTATAATCTCACGGTAGGATAGGTTAGTTTGCAATTGCAACGGTTTTTTATGATTTTCCGGTGACATCATATACACTCTGCTGGTAGGACACGAATATATGACACTTATAATACAGCTGTGAAGACTTCATGTCTAAAATGATATTGTTCTAAGCCATACATGCACTGTACATGCTAGCACTTGTAGAAATATTGTAAATGTAGGTCGACTATATTGTTGTACAGAATCCCATACAGTGGAATTTGAAATGTAAGGTACAAGACCAAGATTTTATTGAAGGGATAAAATAAATATTGTATTGTATGCAATTTTCGAAACACATTTTACATTAGGATCAATAAAGTAATCTCCATTAATTTCGTTTCCTTTCATTTACCTTGGAAACAAAAGTTTGTATTTGCTAACGACGAGCATAGAAAGATGATAGGGCAGGGATCGTACTTATTTACTTGAAAACCGGCCTAATTTTTATCCCACAATTTTTATTTTTATTATTAGTTAAACTTTTATTACATCGCCTCAAACTTTTCCGTCCATCTATGGCATGTTGCGTGACGGTCGGCCGCGGACTCGGGGTAAAGATAAGAGAAGAGCAGCCGAGGCCAATATGGCAGCGTCACTCGTTATTACGAGTAAGTTACTTAAATCGAATATTTTTCCAAAAATTTATAGTTAATGCGAAAAATAGTTTCACTTTTACCGTGGTTTCATAAAACCACACAATCATTTTTTAACTTCTAGTATTTCACTTGACCAGATGTTAAGCGACGATGCGGTCTACAATTAACCGTAGTGTAAGTTAAGTTTGTAGTGGTAGGAGGTAGGACTATTTGCAGAGTCCGTCTGGGGAAATATCACACCTTTGTCAATTATTCTACCGCCAAGCAGTAATGTGTAAATATTACTGTGTTCCTGTTTGTGAAGGGCAATGTTTCCAGTGAAATTACAGGGCATAGAGATAAAACAATTTATATCTCTGGGTGATGAGCGCAGTACAGTGCTAGGTAATGATTTGGACTCTTCATGTTCCAATAGCTGCGCGTCACTGTGCTGTTATGCGGTAGGCATGTTGCTTACCATCAGGCTAAGGCAAGTTGCTGTTTTGTATGGGTAATAAATGCGCTTTTTTTTGTAAAAAATTCAGAACTATTTATTTCACTGACTTTACAAAGGCGAAATTGTGTGTTGGTAAATGTGTTCCCATGTATCTCTTTTTTTAACCGACTTCCAAAAAGGAGGAGGTTATCAATTAGACCCCTATGTTTTTTTATGTATCTTACCTGATTTCTGGAGAAATTCTGGAAAATCGGTAGGGGGGCCTACCGATTTTAAAATTTATTATTGTGTTCGGATGGGTATGCTTCCCGAATGGTCCCACATAAATCTTATCGAAATCGGTTTAGTGGTTTTTGAAATATCAACCAAAAACTAAAATTTGCATACAATTTTCTGGATGACTTCATCGTAGATTTCACAAAAGTTATGAAACTCGAACCTGTCACTACGAAACGGGGTAAATGCGTTAATAAAAACTTGTTTTGCATTAAAAAGGGTAAAATAAACTATTTTCGTATAAAAAAATTAAACCTTATTTATATTAATAACCGACTTCAAACCACAAATAGGCACTCAAAAGCGAAAAATAAATTAAAATCATTACTATAAGCGCTACTCACTCATCTATTTGAAGTCGGTGCCAGTCAGGTCAAAAAGTTAGTAGATTGATAGTAGGCACGTGGTAAGTAGGCACAGCTAAGTAGTAGGTACCTATCCATCTACTACCTGTAAAGGCTTGTTCGCATTAGGCTAGCAAATTAGTCCAGTAGAGAGTAATTTAGCAACTAAACGTGTATGAACAATGAAAATTTAGTCGAGTAGTTTAGGAAGTGATTTAGTAGTCAATCCATTTTGTTCTATTTTCAACGGGCGAGTAGCACCCCCCACCACGCGTTCGTTGCGAGCGGTGCGCTCATTGGCTCGCCTATTAAACAGGTTCGAACTTGTCGAATTAGTCTGGAGAGAAAAATAACTTCAAACAATTTTCCAAATACGAACTACTAAACGTGTCTGAACACTGAAAATTTAGTCGAGTAGTTTAGCAAGTGATTTAGTCGAGTCAATCCATTTTGTTCTATTTTCAACGGGCGAGTAGCACACCCCACCACGCTTTCGTTGCCAGCGGTGCGCTCATTGGTTCAGCGACTAAACAGCTGGTCTACTACGAAGTCCGATAAACGATATATCGGCCGAAGTTATGGACGTTTTATACCACGAAACAGAATTGGTCGGTTGAAGAAACACAAAACCGACCGATTGTGTTTCGTGTCAAATCAGCGTCGGTCGGGATGAACGAAACGCCCGATCAGATCAACACACAAATTTCCTTATACACCTTCTAAAATAGCCATTACGATTAGCTGGCACCGACTTCAAATAGATGAATGAGTAGCGCTTAATCAACTATGCCATTGCCACCTCGTCACGTACCTATCACAGTAACGGCAGAAACGATTCGAAAGACATTAAATACATAGTATGTGCATAACCGGATTAACACGTACCTACCTTCTTTTTATGAAAGTTATTAGTCCCCGTTGAATATTTGATTAAATGATTCATTTGCGTGAACAGAATTTGGCGATAATAAATTATGTACTTTTAGTATAGTGGAATAATAGAATCGAAAGGGTACTAAGCACTGATTATTTTTAAATTAATAAATTCAATTGTTCTTCTTTTGTATTTATTTTAGATGGAAAATTGGAAATGTTGTTAAAAGCATAGAAATATTGTACTTATTGGTAACAATATTTCGACACAATACGGTAAGTACAAAAATGATGGATTATTTAGGATAAATAAGTCTCAACAGGTACAAACCGATTTAAAGCATCAACTCGATATCGCGCTCAGACATATTCTAGAATAACGTTTAAAAAGATTGAGGATCTAAAAAGGCCACTTATAAAGGTGATTATGTATAGATTTGTTAACAAGAACAAGATTAAAAATTTTGATTAACCCTCGACTACCTCAGATTTGTTATCTGTACAACATTCTACGCGGCCATCTTGGATTTGAAATTTGTCATAGTGCAATGTAATTCTACTAGTCAAACCCTTTCGTTTGATACCCGTATTGAGGTAGTAGTGAAAAAAATAATATAATTCGCCATTTTGTAGTGGCGGCCATCTTGGATTTTTTTTTTTTTATAGTGTATAGTATTCAACTAGTCAAGCCCTTTTATTTGATACTCATATTAAGGTAGGTTGTGAAGAAATATTTTGTCCGCCATTTTGTGGCGGCGGCCATCTTGAATCGATATCAACCAAACATAGTTAAGAACATCCGCACGGATATTAACTTTCAAAAAAAAAAACCGCATCGAAATCGGCCCATCCGTTTGAGCTCTACGGTGCCACAGACAGACAGACATCGACGTCAAACTTATAACACCCCTTTTTTTGGTCGGGGATTAAAAAACCTTTTAATTTTATTATTTCGCGTATTATTCTCACTTATTTTGATTTTTAACCCCCGACCAAAAAACGTCGATGTCTGTCTGTCTGTCTGTGTGTGTGTGTCTGTCTGTGGCACCGTAGAGCTCTAAACGGATAGGCCGATTTCAATACGGCTTTTTTTGTTTGAAAGTTGATATCCGTGCGGATGTTCTTAGCTATGTTTGGTTAATATCGATTCAAGATGGCCGCCTCCACAAAATGGCGGACAAAATATTTCTTCACAACCTACCTCGATATGGGTATCAAATGAAAGGGCTTGACTAGTAAAATACTATACAGTATAACAAATTTCAAATCCAAGATGGCCGCCGCCACAAAATGGCGAATTACATTATTTTTATCACTACTACCTCAATATGGGTATCAAATGAAAGGGCTTAACTAGTAGATAATACTTTGAATATGACAAATTTCAATCCAAGATGGCCGCTACGACAAAATGGCGAAATACATTTCTATTTTCACTATTCGTATCAAATGAAAGGGCTTTGACTAGTAGAATGTAGTACAGATAATAAATCTGAGGTAGTCGGGGGTTAGGCAAAATTTTTAATTTTGTTCTTGTTATTAACTTACTTACTAGTTGCCTAAAACAAATTGATTACAAGGTCAAAGTTCTGTTTTAAATAAAATTTATTTATTTGACTATCAATGAAGTTTCACCTTTATAGCTATTAACATAGAAATGTGTCTTTCGTTCATTGCAACACGTCTATCAGTGATATTACATCACAGTTGATTAAAGCGGCTTTTTTTACATCCCCAGGCATTTAAAAGTTTATGTGGATGTACCGTTTTTATAGACAAATTATGAAAATAAATCGGAAAAAAGTAATTCATGGACCCACCAATGAAAACTCACAATCTCCTAAAATCGACATTTTAACCTTTAAAATAGAGTTATCATTGGTTGACAGTCTGCCTTTTTTTAATTTTTATAAAAATTAAATTAAAATACTTACATATTTTAGCTGTCAAAGTACGTTTAGCCACGTTACATATCTGTCTATTTCAAAATTCAAATCAGTTAAATCGAATTATTTTTACTGTCTTTTTAAAGAACTTATACTTATCTAATCACACTCCTTGGTCAATTCCCACACCGATCATAAAAACTTTCTCTCTAAACTAACAATCAATATAATATTTCCAAAAACATTTTGACTAGATGAATGGGATAACTGGAACTTGTTTCTTATCCTGTGAAGAATTAGGCGTTTTCAATATGCAAGTAGAAAGTTAATGTAATGTGAAAGTATCATGTCAAAGATAGTGCACAATTTCGCCATAGGTGGCGCCAATGTTCATCGATATAAATAATTGAATGTGCCCTGAGCATGTTGAAATTGGTAACAAACTTACCTACGCTTGAAATATAATCCCCTAGGATTTATTTGTCTTTCTTGAATTATTAGAACACTTTCTGAAGGCATATATTTTATATATTCATGTATATAATGATCAAAACCAATGACAGGTAAAAACGTCCGGCGTTCACCGCTTTAGAAAAAAAATTAGCAAAGGTTTATATTCGAGGCACAGATCACTAACTAGAATTTTTGACTAGAACATGTAAAGTCAGGTGCGTCACTCTTATTTTTCCCAACGATAACATATATTCCGATGGACTATCCAATAGAAAAGAATCTTTCAATTCGGCCCAGTTTTGGGAAAAAACAAACAAATAAACAAACAAACAAACTGCATCTTATATGATTAATATCGATGCCAATGTTTCATTTTGTTTTCACATAAACATTGACCTGTTGGAAATTGGTCCACATTTGAAAAAAAAAATAGAAATTTAAAACTATCTTTGACATGTCAAAGCACATATTTTTCCCGATTTTGTTACATTTGTTTCATCCTGTAAACGCCCCTCGATAAATGGACTATAGAAAAAAAACGAATCTTTCAATTCGTTTGAAGGTTTTATAATAATAGATATTTGACATACTAATATCAAAACCAATGAATAAAACGTTGTTCACCGCTACAACTAGACTAGAAACAAAGTGCGCGCACTCTTCCCAACGATAACATAAAAACACTTTGATTAATATCATGCCAATGTTTCATTTTGAAAAGAACGCCACAATTTATATCTTTGACATGTATAAACGCCCCATTATAGCAAGGTTTGATGGTGTGAAAAAAACAATATATTTGTACCTATAGGTATGGTGTACGAGAAATGTTCGTGGAATGTTTTAAATGTAGAAATTGTGTTAGTTATGGGTATTGATCATGAATTAAGTATGACTTCCACATAGTGTTTCCACTTTAATAATTTTCTTTCCCCACGCCTCAATTAAGATCTTACCTCATGCATCGAAAACCATATCATAAAAATCTGAAGTGTACGAGGTTCATACCTTCCTCTTACCTCGTACGTAACACCCCAAAAAGAGTAGGACAATAAAGAAAACTGTGACGTACAAAGAAATTTTAGGTCGGCAGAATTATTTTATTTTATATTTAATCAATCAGACAGGCTAAGAAATTATCCATTTCTTTTAAATGCAACAGGCTCAAAAATGAAACAGTTGGATCAATCCTGTGCTTAAAATCGCGCTTGAAAGGAACGGGAATAACCTCTGTTCAACATGCAATGGTGCGCCATTGTATCTTTTATGCGGTAATTTCTGTCAATTACCGTATAAAAAACATCGCCATATTGAAAAAAAAATTGAAAATATCTGTATGGACTAATTATAAGAAAATTTTCCTCAATATGACGAAGTTTTTGTATTTGTTTGATTAGGTTTTACCCATGAGTTCTCCTTTACATCTCTTTCCCCTTTTTATTCTCCTCTGGACCCTAATTTCCCCTCAAAGAAACACTGCTTCCCACATTGTGGAAACACTAATTCCACACGTGTTGAGGAATACAGTGCTTAACGCTGTAAATCGCCGTGTACTTTGATGTGTTGATAATTGTATTTGAATTGTTTTGTGTGTATGAGTGAGTGTATAGGTTGGATTTTCTACTTTTTTTTTAATACGGAAAAATAATTAGCTATGAATAATTTATTGTTCCAGTTAGTTATCCCAAACATTTAATCAAAAGTTGTAAAAAAAAACAACACCATTAATAAATGGTAAAACAATAATTCTTGCTTATAACTATATTTTCCCTTGCTTATATC
The DNA here is from genome assembly GCA_017562165.1 of Ectropis grisescens. NCBI lineage: Eukaryota > Metazoa > Arthropoda > Insecta > Lepidoptera > Geometridae > Ectropis > Ectropis grisescens. Next base: position 14,693,445 of record CM029787.1, on the reverse strand, counting down.
TCTGTCTCGCTTGCGCTTTGCTATATTTCTTCTTTTCCGGCATAGGCTCTTTCTCACTGGTCTCATTATTTACACCTGTAACAAAAATTTATTGATACAACTACCTACCTACCTTGTTATTATCATAACTATCATAATTATCATTACCTTCTATTATAATAGTAATATTATTAATATCAAAGTTTAGACGTTTGTTGCTCAACCACGTAGAGAGAACTCAACAAATCAGTCTGATTTTTGGAACGTAGGTATATTATAGTCTGGAATAGCACACAGACTAATGCTGAATTTAGAGTTCCGTTGGGGATTTAGATTTTTTTTCTAAATTCTATGCAGACAAGTCGCAAGCAGATGCTAGTTCCCCATATTTAAATAACGTTTAATACCTAGTGAGATTGAGGTTCCGATAAAGATAATTGAAAAACGAAAACAGGAAGTCAACATGTTCCGAAACAAATGTTGTTACAAGGGTATCTCACATCCACCATTTATCGTAGTTAGAAGACGTCCAATAATTCAATCTTAAAAATACAGAGTAAAAATACTACGAGTACTGTTATATTCAATACTTAACGTTAGATTTCGTAATCTAAAAATATAATTTTCATAGTTTTCAAAATCATCACCTTGTTGGCTTAGTCATTTTTGAAAATCGTTATTATAAATTTACAAACTTTGTCCGCATAGTCCGAGTATTAACTCTAATTGTCCGATCCACACAAGTGCGCGAAGTAAACCAATGTATAGATAGTTCTTTAGTTTGACCTATGTTCGCGAAGGGAAAGAAACCCTTCCCTCACGATTCTTGTGAGAGTCAAATTGCCTACAGGGCAGGTTATTATTATTATTTCTACGATGCATCTTACCTGTCCAATGACCATCCAACAACAATATTTATAATAACATGCACTTAGTTTGTAAATTTTGATGGTTTCGTTAATATAGTTTGTTGGTTTTGACGTTAGTAGCCTTTTGTTACAATTTTACATCTCACATCACTCTCATTGTCATAACCTTTAACTAACGAGATGGAGCCTCACAGACCTATCAATAGCTAACATAATATAAAATATCGGTTCTATCGAATTAAACAATGTGTGTTGCCACAATTTTAATCGAGTCGAAACCGTGACAGCTTTCACGCCAGCGTAGATATGAGCAGCCCTACCTCACGTTCACTTACCTCGACAATAATAATTAGAAAAAATGTGTACGATGTACATGATTACCTAAACATCAAATCTAGAACTTCGTCCAGGAGGAAAATACGAGTATCAACCAATACTTAATAAAGTTGGCTCACCGCGTCCTAAAATTAAAACATCTACTATGCTGGGTGATTGAGATTCGGAATCAGTAATGGGATGACTTGTAAGAGCACCAGCAAAATAATTGTTGATAAAGCTTTTGTGCCTTTGAAACTTAGGTTTGTTTTTCAGATTGACAAAACTTCAACAACAAAAACCCAAAACATTGTATAACTATACCACAATTTAAAGGGGATCTTCCACTGACGTTTTTACTTAATTGGCCGAAAGCTTACTATTACTTAAATCTATTCTAACTGCAAGAATTGTAATTAAGCTAATTTAGATATTAGATGTATAAAACCTCAAGGTTCGCTAGTATAATCAGATAATGGGGCAAATCGCGCAGAACTCTCATCTCGGTTTCATGTTTTTAATGTGGATACAAAAATAATTAAAAAACTTGAACTCTCATCTCAGTAGTTAAAGGTTAATATTATGTTTTAGAATTTTTTTGTTAGGTATTTTTAGGCTAAGTATTTATAAAAATGATGACAAACTTACCTAAATCTTCACGAGGCTGCAATGATTTCCCAGCATTCATAGAAGTCATCATTGCTGCTGTTTTGCCTACCGCCCAGCCCACGCCTGATAGGGCTATTGAAAATGCTACCATACTCAGGGGGATGCTGTAAACAAAATAAATAAGATTAGCTTTAGCGTTTGCTTGACAAAAGTTTAACCAGCAATAAATTCAATAGATAATAACTGTTATTTCATAGTTGATGTTTCAAATACTCGAACGAAGAGGATCACGTTTTTGTGATAAGAACATCTGTGTAATGCGTGGCGTGAGTGGTGTTTTCCAATAAAAAATAATAGGCAGTTATAGGAACTCCCGATAGAAGTGAAAACTTATAACTCAGAATTTGATAGCTTACTTTGGAAACTACGCGGGTGAAACCGGAGGGCGTGGCCATGAGCATGACCAATGGGAAACGCTGACGCATTTCTAGATGCCCAATGGCCATGGTCTCGAGTTTACCCGAAGATTTTTTATCATTCCCGAGCGCGACGCTAGAATTCCATTCACAGCCCATGAAAAATCTGTCTGTGGTGCACAAAAAAAAGTTTTGACTTCAAAAATATATGATCAAAGTAGTGTCATCAGTTGGAAACTAAAATGCCACAGACAGATATTAACACGCTAAACTAATAACACATCATCGTTTTACATCAGGGGTTAAAATAACTATTATGCAAGTGCTGAGTGAATAATACTTCAAGATCTATCTAATCAAAATCCAATGTCATGCATGATGTTTGTATCAGCAGAAATCTTCACCAAGTCAATCAACATCCACATAAGTTTGCACTTGTGTAATTTGTTCCAACTTGAGAGATAGGATTTATTTCGATTATTAGTCTTCACATGACAATATGTCTTAATAGACATATTGCATGTTGAAGAGGCTAGTTTGTATAGGTCAAATTTTAAAATATTTCGTATCATCTTATCTGCAAACTGCAATAAAGATTTTTGTATTTGTATATCCAAGTGAACCTGGAACAGGATGCTAGTACGTATATAAAAATGTGTACAGCAGTTGATGACTCAAAAGGTGCAACAAGCAACAAGATGGTTCCAGTAAGAAGACAGCTTCTGTATGTCACAATTTAATCTTGTGAGACCAAAAATAAAGTATGTATAATGAAATAGGTTATAAAAGTGCGTACCGTTAAAGTTGGGTTTGCTGTGAGAGTATAATCTAGTATAACTACACCTATGCCGAGAACTAGTCCAACAATAGTGCAGATCCCAATCAAATTCTGACTGTCTGAAAAAAAAAATGAATCACATTTTAAAAACATTGGCTAACACAGGTTCTGTAGTATTGTATTGATGAATGCCTAAAAAAGTAGAAATACTAGTTTTTGATAACTTTAATTTAAAAAACCCGACTGCACAATATTTCGGTGATTGAGATGAGTCTAATGACATCTTAATTGTCAAAATCCATCCAGCCGTTTAGAAGATATGTGGGAATAAATAAATTTACAAACATACAAGATACTTACGCGCGAAAAACATAACCCTTCTTTACCCTATCAGGTAATAAAAAGTCACTTGATGAAATTTTAATACTTTGATTTTTATTATCAGCTCATGGACCATATTTGTATCTCAAAAACCTCATTCACTTAGTACTTCCAGTTAATCTCTTACCTTTAAGTTTCTTTTTATGTCTATCAGTCAGTTCTTTAATTGACTCCATTAGCTTAACATTTTGTGGGTCAAGTTGTAATGCCCTTGTGTAAGATATTAATGCTTCGTCAAATAACCCACTGGCAGCCTCAACTTCTGCTCTTCTGAAGTAGCCCTGGAAATATACAAAACTATGATGAAAATTGTGCCCTAATATATGAATAATAAGAGATATGTAATTATTTTTCTCTACAAAAATTAAACAACTGACATCAAATTAAAAATAAAACTTAAGATTTGTACTTAAATAAAATCTGTGAAACCAAACCCTAAGGGGAAGCCAACTAAATTCACTGCTCGAAAATGCCAGAGTAGTTTCACACTAAACAAAAATATCATCAATATATATCTGATTTATATTTTTGTATTTATTTTCAAAAAAAGTAAATTGTCATACAATTTAAATGGGATTTTTAATACATTTTTCTCACAGAATTACCACATTTTATTGTGAAGATAAATGATGTGAGATTTGTCATCACTTCCACTCCCCATGTGAGATTGGGTGAGATTTGACTCAACCCCCTCTCCTGGAGGCTCTGGGCCGGAGGAGGCAGCTTAGGCAAATGGCAAAAGGCAATTAGGCAAACACTTGAAGTCGAGTCGATTACTAGCGGAATCCCAACCGGTAGTGATCGGCTCTGCAGACGAGCACTAGAATTAGATTTTAAATGTACCCAACTCCCTCCTATTTTCTTCTTGTTCTCATTATGATATGTGTAAAAAATAATTGTAACCAACTCACGGGACCCCAGGTTGTGGAGTGGCTAATTTATGTAAAAAAAAAAAAAAAACAACCTTAAATATACTGTGATAAAAAACCCAACTCCCTCCTATTTTCTTCTTGTTCTCATTATGATATGTGTAAAAAAAACGATAATTGTAATGACAAAGATCACGGACCCCGGAGTCTGTGGAGTGGCTAATTTATGTTAAAAAAAAAAGAAAAAAAACACAACAACTAAAATATAACTAAAACCATTCCCATCTAACATAGTCTGAATGAGATTGGTTTCAGCAATAAGGCTGTCTATAGTAGCATTCGTTTTTTTATTGATTTTCTTCTCTGTATATCTGTTTTTAACCACCGACCAAAAAAAGGGGTGTTATAAGTTTGACGTCGATGTCTGTCTGTCTGTGGCACCGTAGAGCTCAAACGGATGGGCTGATTTCGATGCGGTTTTTTTTATTTGAAGGTAAATATCCGTGCGGATGTTCTTAGCTATGTTTGGTTAATATCGATTCAAGATGGCCGCCTCCACAAAATGGCGGACAAAATATTTCTTTACAACCTACCTCAATATGGGTATCAAATGAAAGGGCTTGACTAGTAAAATACTATACACTATAACAAATTTTGGCCGCCACCACAAAATGGCGAATTAAGTACATTATTTTTTCATTACTGCCTCAATATGGGTATCAAATGAAAGGGCTTAACTAGTTGAATACTTTGCCCTGTGACAAATTTCAAATCCAAGATGGCCGCCACCACAAAATGGCGAGTTACATTATTTTTTCACTACTGCCTCAATATAGGTATCAAACGAAAGGGCTTAACTAGTAGAATAATTTGCATTATGGCAAATTTCAAATCCAAGATGGCCGCTACCACAAAATGGCGAAATACATTTCTTTTTTCACAACTCCCTTAATATGGGTATCAAATAAAAGGGCTTGACTAGTAGAATGATGTACAGATAACTAATCTGAGGTAGTCGGGGGTTAGTAAAAAAAAAAATTTTGTTCTTGTTAATTGGTATGAACAATAATGCATATTTATCTATTTAATAAATAGCATCACCCTTAAAAGCTAGGAATAGCTACAGATAGCGCGCGAGTTGAATGCAGAGCTCAGGAATGCGATACACATACCTTTGATAGTTGTCAAAGACAACACACCACTAGACTGCAGGCGCGCGAGGCGGCGTGCGGGCGGCGACACAGGGGCGGGAGCCGCGAGAAAGCGATCCGATAGCGATCCAGTGCAAAGCGATAGCGGTCCGTATCATGTCACACAGAGCTACTGCCCGCAGCCCGCGGCGGGCAGATGGCGAGAACACAGCCGGTGTGACACCAAAAGCGATCAAATTGCTCACGACCTTACGTTGTAAAAAAATACAACTCGTGAGATCGGATCGCGATCGCTACGCGAACGCTCTGTCCTGTGTGACAGCTTGTACTGACTTCCGTAGAATACAGCGCCCGCGCGGGCGTCCGTCGCGCGTTCTTCCCGCGAAGCATGGCGAAGCGATCTCTTGTTGTCGTCTCGATCTTATCGCGCGGAAATCGCATCGCCCCGGATCGCGCCCGCTTGCTATGTGTCAGGTTGCATACAAATTCGAATATTACAAAATTCCCGTCCCGGATCGCTATCGCTTTCTCGCGGCTCCCGCCTCTGTGTGGCCCGGCTTTAAAGCCGGGCCACACAGGCGGGAGGATCCGATAACGATCCGATAGCGATCGAGTGCAAAGCGATAGCGGTCCGTATCATGTCACACAGAGCTACTGCCCGCAGCCCGCGGCGGGCAGATGGCGAGGCTACAGCCGGTGTGACACCAAAAGCGATCAAATTGCTCACGACCTTACGTTGTAAAAAATACAACTCGTGAGATCGGATCGCGATCGCTACGCGAACGCTCTGTCCTGTGTGACAGCTTGTACTGACCACCGTAGAATACAGCGCCCTCGCCCGCCGTCCGTCGCGCGTTCTTCCCGCGAAGCATGGCGAAGCGATCTCTTGTTTGTCGTCACGATCTTGTCGCGCGGGAAATCGCATCGCGCCGGATCGCGCCCGCTTGCTATGTGTCAGGTTGCATACAAATACGAATATTACAAAAATTCCCGTCCCGGATCGCGATCGCTTTCTCGCGGCTCCCGCCCCTGTGTGACTCGGCTTTTATAGTTCCCGTCACGTAAAAAGAACGCTAGAAGAAAGTGGAAGGGGTGGGTGTGTTTGCGCATGTGTACAGTCGCGTACTAAAATACTAAGCCTATTGTTTTATTTTTGAACTAGCCTTTCGCTCGTGACCTCGTATATTGGATATGGTAGGTGCATTGAAAAATATATTAGACAGAATATAATTAAGTAAGTAAAATTAAAAACAAATTTAATTGAGTGTAGAATGTTTAATTTAAATACAAAAAAATAAAGTATGTTGAAAGTCCTTCCATAAGTCGTCTTGAGTAACATGCAAACCAGATGAGGACACGGTGTTGGTGTTAGAGGTCGCCATTTCATCGCCGTCGCTGTCTTCACTGAAGCTTTCATCATCACTTGTGTCAGAATCATCATCCCCTACGTGAATGATAAATGGGTCTGTTATTACATCGACCAGATGATTGCTTTTACAATAATCCTCCTCTATTTAATTCTATTGCATTACTTTCAGCATCTCTCTACATAAAACATACGTCATAAATAATTTTTCTCACTTTTCTGTGTAAAATCATTTGGCAATCAACTTTTGTACGCGACGGTATTTTGAGAGCAAACGTAACGTGGACACAAAGCGGAAACCAAAGAACCAAGGATCGACTGCCGAACCAATAGCGCACCTGTAAACAAGCGGCGCGTGACCTGCCCGCCCCGCACCGCTTTTCATTCCACCAAATAGACCTATAAATCGCCTACTGCGTAGCTTTACCGCCATTCTTTTTACGCGATGCGATCTGTACCTCAACCCAACCCCGACTGCATTCAATTCGCGCGCTATCTGTACCTTCATAGTTATTCTACTACCAACCAGTAAAGTGCAAATATAACTGTGTTCTGGTTGGAAGGGCAATGTTCTAAAGAATATAAAGGGCATAGAGAGCATAAACACAAATCATTTAATTTCTCTAGGTGAGGAGGTTAATCAGAAAAGAAGTGTACAGTGATGATTTAATCTAGGTAATTATTTGGACTTTTCATGTTCCAATAGCTGTGTGACACAATGCTGTTATGTGTGTAGGCATATTGCTTAACATCAGTCACATATCTTGCTTGTCCCATCTATACTATATAACATTTATGCAACATTCCTACAAATATTTGATAGATCAAAGGCAATGGGAATAGGAATCTTTTTCTGAGAAGACAAAATCAAATTTTTCATAACATTAAGGTAATTAATAATTTACAATGCTACACTTTGGCAATGAGATTTTTATTATCCTATGCTTATCATTGTCTCAATCCTAGATAAGAAAAGTGATATTTTCATACACTCACTCTAATTGTGTGAATTTGCTTAGTAATATTTATAAGGCAAATAGTTTAACTCATCAAACATTTTTCATACCTTGGGAAAAAATAACTAGATAATTGAAATAAGTATTATTGAATTTATTTTTAACCCAGGGATTAACAAGAACAAAATTAAAATTTTGATTAACCCCGACTACCTCAGTTTTGTAATCTGTACAACATTCTGCTAGTCAAGCCCTTTCATTTGATACCCATATTAA